>CM052705.1:87059674-87077753 GCA_028551405.1 Uromys caudimaculatus | reverse complement strand
GTGTGCGTGTGTGTGCGTGTCTGTGTGTGCGTCTGTGTGTGTGTGCGTGTCTGTGTGTGTGTGCATGTGTGTGTATGTGCGTGTCTGTGCGTGTGCGTGTGTGTGCGTGTCTGTGTGTGCGTCTGTGTGTGTGTGCGTGTCTGTGCGTGTGTGTGTCTGTGTGTGTGCGCATGTGTGTCTGTGTGTGTGTGTCTCTGTGTGTGTGTGTGCGTGTGTGTGTGCGTGTGTGTGTGTGTGTGTGTGTGTAGGCCAGAAGTTGGTGTTGATGTATGTCCCCCTTTATCATCTCCACCTGATTTTTTTGAGACTTGATCTCTCACTGAGCCCAGATCTTGACAACTGTCTTCGTCCCTCTCCGTCCCCACCAGCCCTAGGATTACAGATGTGTTGCTAGCCCTCCTGCCTGGCTCTTCATGTGCATGCTGGGATCAGGTTCTTATGCTTGCATGGCGAAACACTACCCACCTGAGCCGTCTCCCTGGCCCCTCCCCCGTACATTGCGAGGGGATAGTCAAAGGGTAAAGCTCACTACTTTACCGACTAAGTATGTATATAGTTCTATGGCAGAAGTACATTCATGTCGTTGAGAACCATCTCCACCCCATCTCTAGATCTATTTCATCTCCAACGGAAACACTCCCTTTAAACAGCAACTTGTCCTCCTCCCCAGCCCCTGGTCGCAGGGACAACCAGACTGTGTGGTGCCATCATTCTATTCTGTTACCCTGTGACTCTGACTACCTCATATATCTCAAATAAATGGGCTCATGCAATTTTGTTCTTTGGTCAAGTATTTGTCCTTTGCCTTATTTCATTTTGCACAATATCTCCAAGGACAGTCTGTGCCAGGGCATGTGATGACATTTCCCTCTTTCGGGGGCTTGAATGAGTGTGTAAAGCACAGGATGTTTATCCATCCATCTGTCCATCAACACTTGGAGTATAGAGCAGGTATCGCATTTACTATATACCTCCATTATCTAGAGGGTTTGGAACATTAGAACCAAGCTCTAGGTCACCCAAGAGATTATCTTCAGAGAGATGTGGTTACAAGGGAAATCTTCCCTCTAGTTTGCATTCCAGAAAAGGGTACCTTTCTCTAGGAGTGTCTTTATGTTTATGACTGAGGCTTTGCTGTCATGGTGATGCTTCTGGGATAAGGGGTTGCCATAGAGTTGTAGTATCAGTGTAAATGACCAGGAATAAAAGATATTCAGGACATTCAGGTGCCCGCAATGGCAGGTCATGAAGGGAGTGGCTGTCGTTTTCAAGTATCTGGTGGTGAGTGGTTGGCCAGGAATGCAGATACGTTGTGTCACAGACAAGAGGGAGGAGGAAGGTGTGTAAGCAAGCCTGAGGATGATAATCAGAAGAGGAAATGGCTTTCTTCTTCCACTTGAAAATGTATTAGTCACTAGAAAGGATTAGCGCTTGGGGTGAGCACCAAGCACACCACTTACAGTGAGGGCTGAAGTCCAGATGTCTGCAGACAGGTATCTTCAGTAAGCCAAACAGGCAAGGTGTGAGGAAAAGCCAGGGAGAAGAGGAATGAGTCTCAGTGCTCAGCCTCAAGTCACAGGGACAAGACTGGGTAGTGCCAGAGAGCAGCTCAGTCTGCACGGGACAGCTGCTACTTAGCTCAAAGGATGCTGGATGAAGAAATATTCAGGGTTCTCAGGTTTTCTAGCTGTGCATGTATGTGTGGTGGGGTGGGAACACATGCATGTGTTTGTGCATGTGTGTGTGCTATGTACACACACACACACACACATATATATACATATACATGTGCATGTGTGTATGAGTATTTGTATGTGTGTATGGGGGTAATGCATGTTTGTGTGTGTGTATTGTGTGGTGTATGTGTTTGGGGGGAGATGATATGAGTGTGTGTGTGTTATGCATGCATGTGTGTGTGTACGTGTGTGTGTATGAGAGTATGCATGCTTGTGCGGGGGGGGAGGTATGTGTGTGTTGGAGGTGGTATGTGTGAGTGTGTGCGGGTGTGTGTGTGTGTGGGTATGCATGCTTGTGTGTGTGTGAGGTTGTGTGTGTGGGTGGTGGTGGGCGTGTGTGTGAGTGTGTGTGTGTGTGTGTGTGTGTGTGTATGTATGTGTGTAGGACAGAGTTAATGTTTGGTGTCTTCCTTAATAGCTTCCCCACTTTATGTTTTGAGACAAGATCTCTCACTGAATCTGGAACTCACTGGCTGCCCAGAAAGCCCTGGGGATCCTCCTGTCTCTACATCTTCAGCACTGGGATTACAGGTGTGTGCCAGTCCGTCCAGCTTTTAGATACTCATGTTTGCACAGCAAGCTCTTTACCAACTGAGTCACCTGCTCAGCCATCTTCCAGTTTCTCAAGAGAAGAAAGCCATAAACATTTTAGTGAAATCTCTCCATTTAAAATGTTTGGTAGTAGAAGAAAACCAAACACAGAAGATCCACTTAGTGTGGGCAAAACCAAGCGTGACTGTATCTAGGATATACTTGGAACGCATCTTGATAGTTTTGGACTTAGAAGTCTGGGTAAGGTTGAAGTTGAGGTGGAAATACCTTGTCCAAAATCCTTGAGAACAGCAGACCTTCATGTTGACTCAGTGATGCAGGTGGTGTCTCCTGGCTTAGAGGGGTTATACGGTAGGAAAGGGCACCTTGGTGGTAGCTGGGTAGAGCTATGTCATCCCTCACTCAGCACATCAGAGATCTGGGGTATGTCTCCAGCAGAAAGCACTTCCCCATCTACTCCCTTTTCTCTGCATGTTCATGTAAGATCCTCTCTGTAAGACTCTGGGTTGTGCAGGTTACAGATGTTTTCATTTTGCGTTGTTATTGCTGACCAGCGAGTCACCCACCATGCCGCATTCCTTCTAAGAACTCCGTGTGACCAGAACTTGATTTGAGTTTTAACCCCAAACCAGCAAATTCAAATTCAGAACTTTGAGTAAAATCTCACCCCCATCTTGTATATGCAGCGTGTGTGTGTGTGTGTGTGTGTGTGTGTGTAGCTAGATCTATAGATACAGATTCTTCCAGAATATTGGTTCTTTAACTTCTTTATCTCTTAACTACTTTAGGTCTGTGTGCATCTGTTATAGAGGGTGCTTCTGAGAGAGTTGGATGGACTCTTGAATTTGTAAACACTGCTTGCTTGGATCAGCAATGTCTCATTTTGTCTTGCTGGAGAAGAAGTGATTCTGAACAAGCACTTCATTTCCTGTTTATAATGGACACTCACGAGCTCTTTCTGTAAAGGCCTAGATTATAAATAACTCAAGGTTTGTAGGTCAGGCATCTTTTGGAGCTGCCTTACTCTGGGGTTGTACACAATGTGTACATGAATGGGCGTGGCTGTGCTTCAAAAAAGCCTCTGCAAAAATGGGCAGCTTGTCCATGGGGCAAGGTTTTGATGGTTGGAGAATAGCATGCATTTAATTGGGGGTGGTGGTGCTGACAGTTGGCTCTTCTTTTAAGCTATAGGACCAAGAGAAAAGTTTTATATCACGAGCGGAAGGGTAGAGGGGCATTTTCCCATTCATAATAGAAACATTAAAGGCCTCACTATGAAAGGTTTTCAGAGGCAAAAGGTCCTACTACTGGTTCTTCAAAAGCTCCCAGTGAAGAGCCCAAACCACAACAGAGTGTGTTTATTGAAGAGTCTAGGAATAACCAAATCCTACCTGACAGTAACTCTCAGAGGACACACTGACGAATCCCCTCTTCCTAGCAGCTCGTGTTGTTTTTAAGAATGAAAAATGGCGAGTAGCTCCTGTGTCGACGTGAACATAGATACTTGAGTTTTGTCTGTAGGAGATAAATGATAAGGCACAGGAAGTGCAAAAGCTGTGGCGGTGCTGAAGGTGAAGAGCTCGGCTCTTCCTGGTCTGGTGTGATGACGTGGTTATGGCTTCCGAAAACAGTTACCCGTGAGATGTTGAAGTTACTAAGATACATTTCTTCCCAAGAAGTTCTTGATTTTATTCAGGATCATCACACATCCCACAACATTTTATTTCATCTCTTCGTAAGAAAAGATTTCCCCATACTTGTTAGTGGAGAAGATTCCTGACATGAGACTTCCTGCTGAATGAAAAATTGTCTTATGAGTTGAACAAGGAGTGATCCTGAGAGAGGAGACCGGGAGCCACGGGTATCAGGAGGCGGCTGTCATGCAAAAATTACTGAAGAGATTTTTTTTTTTTTTTTTTTTTTTTTTTTTTTTTTTTTTTTTTTTTTTTTTTTTTTTTTTTTTTTTTTTTTTTTTTTTTTTTTTTTTTTTGCCATGGTTGGGAGATGCTTAATTAAATGTCTTAAGAGGATCAGGTGCCCTTTCAGATCCCAGAGTACCTTTTAGTGAGGCTTATTGTTAGATTTTGAGAGTTTCCTGAAAGAAGGAAGTGGTTGGAACTGGTGTGTTTTTGTGTCTGCTCTTGTTTCAAGCTTTACCCTATGTTTGCATCACTTGGAAGTCGGTTTTCAGGATAGACTAGGGGGATGGAGATTATTTAAAGTCAATAAATCCTGTGTTTTATATTTTACATAGTCATGGTGTGTGGAGCACACATCTCTTGGTTGTGATCCTCCATACGCTAGAATAGGAAAGAAGTTTTGAGAGTCATTGACAGTGGTTAGCCATGGTTTATCACTGACACAATCGATTCAATTATGTTGGCTGTGTCACTGTTATTATTTTATGCTTTAGTGGTGGAGAGAAAAGACAGAGTCTTACTGAATATTCCAGGCTGGCTTCAATTTATTGATCTTCCTGAAACTGCCTCCTGAGTGCTGATATATTAACTTTTCTTTTTGTAATGTTGGAGATTGAACTTAAAGTCTCAGGGGTGTTAGCAAGAATTCTACGACTGAATCCCACACCCTCTCCCAAGGGCTGGTTTAGTAGAGTGTATCACTGTGTCATCACTGTGCCAGGCTTGACTGTTATTAGCCATTGTCTGCCAAGGCTAGTTATCGTGGGATAGACCTAGATGGTCCCAGTAGAGCCCTTTCCAGTGGGTACGGTGTTGTCTGAGTGCATGATAGAAGGCTAGGTTGGGAATGATGTGTAAGTCCCGAGAAGCAATCTTAGGCTGTTAGTATTGGTATCAGCAGTGATAAGACCATGTTCAGATGAAATAAAAAAGACTAAAACAATCTAAAATTGCAGGAAAGATTATTAACAGTATGTCATAAGAGCAAATAAGCCCTTTGAGGAGATGCTTAGCATTAGAGATTGCCTAACTTGGAAAGGAGCGTTAGTCACTTAGTAACTTCAGTGAATCATTGAGAAAAAGACACTGACCTTTTACTATTTCCTGTGAGGACAGGAGAAATGCCTTGGGGAATTGAGAGAAAATAGACAAACTCTTTGACACTGAGAACTAACTTTAGTCATTGGAGGCTAAGGTGGACTCACCAGTAGTCAAGAAGCCAAGATCTTTTCCTGTGTGGAAATGGGAGAGGTGACCTCCTGAGGTCTAACTGCAACACATAGGGTTAATCTTAAAGGAGCCAGTGTCTGCTTACCACCAGCAAGTGGAGAAACGTGGGCAAGACTGGTTCCAAGAATGTGTATTAGAGTCAGGAAAATTCTACTTCTGAGCATGCTGTTTACACTGAAGCAATGCCACTCATTGGGTGGTACAAGACACCAGCTGGAATGTGACTATGGTGGGAAGCGGCAGTTTCCTCCAGAGAAATGCCACAGATGTGAAAAAGAAGTCAGCCAGACCAGGAAGCCACCAGGTGAATGGTGCTCCGGAAAGCTCCATCGTGAGTAGGGTCCCGGGTCTCAGCTCCATGGATTTTGCAGCCTCCAGCATCATCCTTGTGAATGAATTGTGTGCTTGCTAATAGGGCATCGCTATCCCATCTAGCTCAGATGGAGTGATATCACTGACATTCACAGTTGTCGCCTAACTTCTCCTCAGCGGACCAGACAGAAGGGTGCCAGTAGAAGACAACGCTGTATAAACAAAATTCTACTTGGGAGTGGTTAGCATCCTTTCTAAAGAAGCTAAGTCATTGGGAAAGACGTCCTGCGCACGCTGTTTTCAATGTGCTTGTTTTGAAGAAGCGACGGTTGTGCTGTATTCTGTGCGTGACGTGAGCTGTCTGTGGACTGTGACTCTACCAAGGCAACCTCTGCTGATAGCTGCTGAGGGAGCAAGTGAGAAACCACCATGATGCCTAGTGCTGTGGCATCTGCTTAGCCGGGTTATGGATTTGGAGACACTGGTGGTTTGTAATCTCAAACAGTTCTTTGGGTCGAATAGGCTACTTTACCTTCATAAATATCAACCTTATGTCCACGATGGGCAAATAAACCAATATGTTCAGACCATTGTTACTTTCTGTAATAATCCTTTTTGCTTTATGCTACAGATCAATCGTTAAATATCTGATTGAATGCTTTCTGTGTTGCAATACTGTGTGAGGTTCTGAAGGACATACAGAGAAGCAAAGGGGTGCTTTCCATGTGCTCATGTGACTGGCTGGGTTTAGGCTTTCCATAGGTGGTTGCTAGTTAAAGTCATGGATGGTTTAGGTTACTAATTCTATTCTATAGAGATGGGAGTTGAGGTGATAAAAGTACTAGTCAGAGTTTTCTAGTCAATTTTTTCTTTTTTTTTTTTTTTTAAGAGTATGTGCTGCTGAAGCACAAAACTATTTTTATTTTTTTGTCTTTGATGGCTCTAAAGTATGGTTCTCCAGTGTGTCATGTCAGACATCTTTTGTTTTTGTGGAGGAGAGACAGGTGGCTAACATATTATTCAAGACAAGGCCATGTATAATTAAATGCCAAGTTGCCGCAAACTGCAGATGTTCGGCAGGCTCAGCAAGGACAGATACCAGTGCTGGCTGATGTGGGGACAAGACCTCAGAGGAGGATGGATGGAGTTGGGGTGGACAGAGAGAAGACAAGCCACTGAAAGCAACAGCAGGCGGTAGATGGGCAGAAGCTCAGAGGTCTGAGCCGGCATGGGGGTTTAGAGCCAGAGCATAGAGGAACATGGCTGTAAGAGAAGGCAGGTCATGAATATGCTGTCAGCATTGACATCAAGAGGTTTGATCCTCAATAAAAGAATTAGGAATAGCAGAAAGTAGACCCCCTCATGAGCTTGTAAGCAGGAGTGCTGCTGAGCCGTGACTGTCAAGAAAGCGTGGTTCATCCACTCCCCACATCCCGAAGCAAGCGTCTGTTTTGTGATGGATGGTGGTCCTCATGGGCAAAGCAGCAGTCATATTCCTTCTAGATGGCTTGAAAGACTCTCAGTGTCTTCCAGCTTCTGTGTGATGTCTAACTGGTCCAGTGAGCACCTTTCTGAGTGCTGACCCTG
Organism: Uromys caudimaculatus; assembly: GCA_028551405.1. NCBI lineage: Eukaryota > Metazoa > Chordata > Mammalia > Rodentia > Muridae > Uromys > Uromys caudimaculatus. The sequence continues at coordinate 87,070,417 of CM052705.1, read as the reverse complement.
GAGGTTGGCGATTCCGTGGCCATTTCCTGCCGAGGGTTGATCTTTCACCACTGGCTGGTTGGACATGCACTTGGGAGAAGCATGGTATATTCAGAGAGGCCCACTGGCCACTTGGTTCCAGAGAGCCTATTTCAACTGGAGATCTAAACCTATGATTGTTCTAACCAAATTGGAATCAAATGTACTTGATCCTTTAGGTTGATAGGTCGGTCGCTGAGGGTGAAGTGAAGAGGAAGAAAAGAGGGAAATGGCTGGGGTGCTGACCACACCCATTGTTGGGTACAGAAGCATCTTGAGGCTTCATTGTCTAGATAATTTGATTTGCCTCTTATGGGGAATGAGAAGTAGAGCTTATAATGCCTAAATTAAAAAAGATTATTTCATTTTATTTTTTAAGATTTATTCATTTATGTATAAACGTTCTCTATTTGCATGTATACCTGCATAACAGAAGAGAGCCTTAGATCCCATTACAGATGGTTACGAGCCACCATGTGGTTGCTGGGAATTGAACTCAGGACCTCTGGAAGGGCAGCCAGTGCTCTTCATTGCTGAGCCATCTCTCCAGCTCCTTATTTCATTTTATTTATGTGTCAGTGAATGGGTATGTGCACCTGAGTACAGGTGACCGTGGAGGCCAGAAGAGCCTGTCAGTCAGATCCCACAGAGCTGGAGTTCCAGGTAGTTGGGAGATGCCCCTCATGGGAGCTGGAAACCAAACCCAGGGCCTTCACAAGAGCAGCACAAACTCTTGCCTGCCCCCGCCCGTGAGTCTTCTGATTCTAACACTGTGTTTGTCCCTCCTCTCCTTATTTTACTTCACTGATGGCTTCCTTCCCTCCTAGGTCCTGAAGCTGAAAAAGGTGCAACCATGTGTTAGAAGTGAGGATGGAGAAGGCAAAGAGTGTGGGCCACTTCTCCACAGGAGCCCAGCAGGGATGGCACTTTCTGCCATGCTAGATTGTCATCATTTCATTCTCAATGTAATCTTCCTAGAAGCCCTGTCGGAAGCCATTGTCCCACTTAGCCGATGAATAAGTAGATGGGTACTTAGAAGGGCCAAAGCCATGTGGATATGCTGGACTGGTCCAGACCCCGTGTGTCTTCTCTGTTGTTCACATTAGTCCGCTCGCCTTTACATGCTACTTGTCCAGAATGTTCAATGACAATTGTCTTGGCGTCTGCACAGATGACAGGAGCAGAGCACTGGACTCAAAGAGCATGACAGGAAACTACAATATATCAGCAGCCACCTTCCCTCTAATGAAAGGAATACTTGTAGCAGGCCCCCTGATGGGACCCTCTTCCTTCTTGCCTTTCTGCCTTGCAAAGGACCTGAGTTTGGTTCTCAGCACCCACACAGGGTATCTCACAACCTGTGTACCTCCAGCTCCGTGGGATCTGACAGGCCCATTTGCAGCCTGTAGACTTAGTGTAGACCTCATTAAACCCTTGTGCATCTCCTCTTTCCTTCCCCAGCTTTAGACTGTGACACCCATGTTGATGTGTTACAGCCTGCATTCCTGGGCCCACTGCTAACTGTGCACTCATCCTGGCAGGCAATGTCCTGTGTCTGTTACATGCACTCAGATGCTAAAACCACCTCAGCTCCTGACTTCCTCTGTTGGCTGTGTGGGTTATATTGCAAGAGGTCTAAGGGGTGACTGCAGTCTGCTGAGGCTAGAAGTTGACGTTAAAGAAAAAAATCTCTGCTTATTAGTTGAGAGAAGATCGAGAGCCCTTCTCCCCCTCTCCCCGATGAATTCTGGGAAACTGCAGATCACTCTTCTCCCTGGTCCCCTGGCCCTTCTGCTCTAGCCGCTGTGATAATCACAACTCATTTCTGCTGCATGCCTCATTTAGGGGAAGAACATCCAAGGGCTCCCCAAATAGGAAGAGGAACCTTAATGAGGGATGGCCAGGGAGTGCGCCTACACTATCAATGAGCCCTGGGACAGCTATGTTCTCTGTGTCCCTTGAAAACCCTTTTTAGACTGTTCTGACTCCTCCAGGCTCACTGGGAAATAGTTTCCCCTTGGGCTTGCCTCTGATGGTGCTTACCTTTTAAGGTAGAGAAAGGAGCCAGGTTCACTGTGCACCAACCACTCACCTGTCATCCCAATCTCTACCCTCACTGTCTTCTTTAATGGTCCTCTCAGGTAAGAGGTTGTCCAACTTTACAGCAAGGGAACTGAGATTGAGAACAATACTTTGTCCAAGATAAGGCAAGTATTCAAATATTGTTTCTTCCGGGCTATTTGCTATTGTTCAGAGACTGGTATTTTCATGGGTCTCTCTATCCTGAGCCAAGCCCCCTGAGCTTCTGTTGATTCTCTGGCTATTTCTCCTGTTGGCCTGTGGGAGAATCCTCCATCCTGTTGAACATTGATTGGCTGCTGAGCCCCGGGTCTTAGGCCAGTCTTTAAGTGAACCTTGGTTATTTAGCAAAGCAAATTGCTTAGTTGCAAAGAGCAAGCTTCTCTGACCAGGCTTCCTGAGCTAGGCAACTCTACAGGCCCATGATCCCTCTCACTCCCAGGCAGATGCTTTGTCTCCAATTTTGTTGCCTCTCATTACCTCATTTTGGGTCACAGCCATCATCTGGCTAGCTACTTCGAATGCAGTTCACTCTCCATCCTTATAAGTAATGGATCCAACATGGCATTAGTCAGCTGACTTTTGAGAACTTTAGGGTGCCATTTTGGTGAGAATGTGATGTTAAAAAATTATGACCTTTAATACATTCAGTTCCTACCTTGTTCCCAGTAAGCAAAAGATAAGTAAAGTACTTTGAAGGTATTTCTTCTGAAAAGTTCTTCCTCGTAGGAGGCAGGGAAATAGAGAACTGGCTGCAGAGCAGACAATACCCAGGACCAATTTGGCTCTGGCTCTCCTCTGTGTCCATCCTTCTGGAAGGCATGGCCAGGGAAGAGACAGTCACCTGGATAAGATCCTAAGAGCTCTTATTTGCTGTGGTGGCATGTGGAAGGGTCAGCCCTTGGTGCAGGATGCCAAGATTCCAGATCCCTGCTCACCCCATCCTTGGTCACCCTCTCCTGGGGCCCAGGACCACATTGTACACAGACGTAGAGTTAGCTAGAGCACAGCCCTGCTTTCACCATGGCCCCTGACCATGGGCAGGCTGCTTAACCTTTGGGGACCACTTTCCTCCTGTGTCTCAAGAAGGGACTGGAGTCAGTGGTCGTCAGAGTCCTGTGCTCTAACACTGTGTTGGTTAGCCAGAGCACTGTGACTATGCACTTCTGCCCCAAATCTTATTTGCATTTTAAGAGGAGGTTTTATTTTTAAGACACTTGTGGGGTCTTCACTGACACCCCTGAACTGACAGGGGTCTGGAAGGATGATGACATTTTAGCTCCTTCTCCCCCGCAACACTACCCATGTCAGGAAGTTCCTCTGCCCTTTGTTAGCCTAGATTTCTAACTCTCTCTGACCTCACTACTCTCAGTTCTATCTGTCTTGCCCAGAGGAGGCAGGTGGTAAACCAGTCTGGCTAGAATCAGGGTCTCTCTCTCTCTACGTAGTGGGGGGGGGGGGGAGACTGAGGTCACCTGAAGGATCACATTGGTTTTTCCCACCAGTGGGAAAAAGTCAAGCCCCATCATCTGCAGACTGGACCCATTCCAGACAAGGCCATGTTGGCTACAAGGGCTGCTCTGCCCTTGGCTCTTGGGTGCAGGCAAGAGGCCCTAGTGCTGAACTGAGAGGAGAGCCACTGTCAGATCTTCATCCATGTTTCCAGGTGCAGTTCCTTACCTTTAGTTCCACGTGGGCAGAATTTGGCCATTTCCTCGACCTAGTTCTGGCTGGGTAGGTATGGGGCGGCCTTTAATCTGAGAGCTAGCTTAGCTGTGAGAGTCAGGAGCAGATCCTCCTCTTCCCCCGTTGTACTTTGTAGCTTTACATTTCCCTCAAGGACAGCCTGCAGTGTGCACAGGCACAGTGGAGTGTGATAGGGAACCAGGATTTCAGTGAATAATCCCTCTGGTTTGGGAGGCTACCAGAACGGTCAGAGGCCCATGTGTCCCTGAGAGCTGCTGATCATATATTGTCAGAGGAAGGGACATCGCAATGGCCTGTGTCCTGTGGCAGAGGGCTGTTATGAGTCTCACCACATGGATGTTGGAATAAGATATCCTGCACTTGCCTCTGCCAGTTCCTACCTAGGTCATCTTCTTCTTCTTATTTTTTTTAATGTCCGGGCTTCAGCTTCTTCATCAATAAACCTTAGTCACAGGTTGTTTAAAGATTAAATGAGGAAGTGTGTTGAAAGTGCTTAGCACATAGGGAGCGCCTCATTATATTAGCATTAATAATGCTAATTCCCCTTCTGGGATGTGTTAGAGAATCGAGTTTCGGTATCTTTTAAAGAATGTGATTAACAGGACCTAGTCTTAACAAACTAAATAATAATGATAATGAAAAGAAATGGTGTTGGCAGCATAGCTCAGTTGGTAGAGCACTTGCCTAACATGCATGAGGCCCTGGGTTTGCATGCATGAAGCCCTGGGTGTGCATGCATGAAGCCCTAGCATTCCAAACACTACGTGTAGTGTGTGTACTTGTAATCCCAGCACTCAGGAGGATCAGAAGTTCAAAGTCATCCTCAGCCAAAGAGTAAGTTTGAGGCTAGCCTGGGCTACATGATACCCTGTCTCAAAAGGACAACAACAACAAACAGATGACAATGTAAGAATGCTTGTGTTTGCTGAGTAAACAGGTAGCAGCAGCTCTTTATTCTAGCTCAGGGGTTCTCAACCTTCCTGATGCCGTGACCCTTTAATGTAGCTTCTCATGTTGTGGTGACCCCAACCATACAAGTCTTTTCATTGCTCCTTCATGACTGTAATTTTACTGATGTTATGAATCATGATGTGAATGTCTGATATGCAAGATGTCTGATAATGCGACTCCTGAGGGAGGGTCAGCCCGCCTCCAAACGCGTTGCACCTGCAGGTTGAGAACCACCAATCTAGAGCCTTGTTTGCTTTACTTATGATTGAAAGTAGAACTTGTTTTGCAAAGCTTGCTCCGAGCCCCTTGTCATCCGCTTGCGCTGAGTTCTGCCTTCAGGCGTTCAAATCCCCCAACCAAGGGCACCCCTCCTGTCTTGCAGGGGCACTCCTGGAAATGAGGATTCCCCACAATCTTTTCCAACCTTGGATTGCTCCTGCTTTCTATCCGTTGGGCTCCCAACTTCCACTGCAAATAGATCAATGAATTATGCAGTGTGGTTCATGATGCAGGAAGAGGCTCAGAGGTCAAAGGTGGGTGCAGGCTGTTTAGGGGAAATGAAACTAATCTTGTCAAAAGAGGTAGGGCGAGGTGGAGGAGAAAGACCCAGTTAGGGAAACAGAGAAGGGACTGCTGGGGACCTGGGGAAGTGGAAGGAAAACTGGACTATGGACAGCAAAGGAACTCTGCACTCACAGGGGAAGGGTCATTTTAGAAGGCGGGAACACTTACAACTTACTTGTATGCTCGTAGGAGAGGGAGGCTACAGAACGGATCATAGTGAGAGCTGTCTAGGGTGAGAAGTTGGGTTCTGCAGCTGGTGGGGGCTTTGGCTAATATTCCCCACAATATAAGAGTATTGTCAGGAAATATAAGAATACTAGTGTAGGAGCTGGGTACATGCAGCATAGAAAAGACGATGTAGTCTGATTGCCTATATGGTTTCCCAGTGAATGGGCAAGACAAAATGGAGAGACATGAGAGAATAATTTGACCAGTGGAATCGGGGCGGGCGTAGGGGGAGGTGGAGCATAGCTGAGATGCAGTCATTGTGTGGGTGGAGACTGGCAGCAGCAGCTTGGTGCATTGCCCGGGACAGCTGCAGAGTAGGTGAAATGCTGGCTTTAACCACAGTAGGGGTAAGAGGGGAAGGTCAGTGTGCCTTTGGGATGAACACGGAGTATAAGATAGGTACTTGGCAGCAGTGTGATGAGGCGTAGAGTGTGGTGTGAGCCATTAGGACAGTGGAGTGCAGCCCTGGCTGGACTGACACTGTACCTGTCTCAGGTACTGCCCTCAGCAAGCCAGGACTACCCTGACTATCATGCTGCCCCCCTTTGGTTTTTAAATTTTCATTTTATGTGCATGTGTGTTTTGCCTGCATGTATGTCTGTGTGCCTGGTGCCTGCAGAGGCCAGAAGAGGGTGTCAGATTCACTGGAGCTGGAGTTACTGATGGTTATGAGCCACCATGTGGGTGCTTGGAATCAACCTCAGGCCCTCTGGAAACGCAGCCAGTGCTCTTAGCCACTGAGTCCCTACTCTGTCCCTTTTGATCTTGGCTCAGGCATATTCTTCCTAAAATAGTTGAAAGAACAGTAAAATAGAAAATGGCAGCAAGCAATACTTATTCCAGCTCTGTTTAAATCCAGTTATTGTTTAATTAGGTTGCAAGGACAGTCCATGCTCCCTTATGACACCGAGAGAGCCACACACTCAATCAGTTGGTCGCCCTTTCTAACCCACTTACTTTGGTTCCACAAATACTAGATTGGGTATTTGAGTTCGTTTCTCATAATTCTGAGTGTTTTGTCATCTAAAAGGACTAATCTTGGGGACAGGGTGTGGATGGATGTTGCATGTCTGAAGCTGCTGCAAGGAAACCCAGGTCTCTGGCCTGTCACTGGACTGAGGCCAGTACGCGTCGACACCCTTTGATCAATCACAGCCCTGTCTGAAATATTTAGGAGTATGTTGAGAGGGGGTTGTGAGCTGGAGAAAAATATAGACTTTCTAGGAATGAAATCAGAGTTTGATGGTGTCAAAGCAGAGCAGAAGTGCCATACACGTTGTCTGTTTTGATTTTAAGTATTTTCCAACTTAACAACATGGTAACATGCACCTGTTATCTCGCTCGCTCCTCACAATAAAGGGAGCACATGGGCAGGAAGGGCTTGGAACCCTTTCTTGGAACCCTTTCAAAGAGGACTCAGGATCAGCATGGTAGCCATCATAGCAAAGTCCGTTGACCTGACAAGGGTTGGAAGGTCATCTACATCAGTTACTCCAGGTCAATAACTGATAAGCAGATTCTGCCCGTTCTGGAGCTGGTAGACCTGAAGCGCGGGGCCAAGGTTTAAAGCATCCCTGCTAGTGACTGTTGTGACTCTAGCATCCGGGAGGCACTGGGGTTCCAGGAAACCTTGCTATGCATTGTGGAAACGGGAAGACTAGTGTCTGCAAATTTCCACTCCGAGGTTCTTGTTCTCCACCCCCCTCGCCAAAATTCCAAGACAAAGAGAGGGAAAGAGACAGGAGACATACTGGTGATGTGTATGCAAATGCAGAGATCAGAGAGAGCTCTTAAGCCGATGGAGCGGGTAAGGTGTGGGCACCCAGGTTCAGAACCCAAATAAGAGATCTGATTTGCCATCAGGTCACATGGGGCTTCATCTCCAAAGCAATGCTGGTCTGCCTTGATTGCTTCCAGGTGGAGTTCCTGCCTTTGACTGTGGACAGGGCCTTCTATAGCCACACAGCCTCCGGATGCCATTCTTTTTTTTGTTGTTTTTTTGTTTTTGTTTTTTTGTTTTTCAAGACAGGGTTTCTCTGTGTAGCCCTGGCTGTCCTGGAACTCACTCTGTAGACCAGGCTGGCCTCAAACTCAGAAATCCGCCTGCCTCTGCCTCCCAAGTGCTGGGATTAAAGGCGTGCGCCACCGCTGCCCGGCCCAGATGCCATTCTTTAAGGCTGCGTGCTGCAGGTCCTGAGAGCTCTCATGAGGTTTGGAGGCAGGCTTCTTCATTAGCATCATCTCCGTCCTCCCTGCACTAGGGTTTCCTTGTCTGCACTGGAGAGCAGAGAAGGCTTCTGGAAATGGATCACTGGCACTGGGCTTGAAGGATGAATGGAAATCCCTGGACCTCAAAGACAGTGGAAGGGACATTTTGTTTATTCATATACGTATTGATAGATTCACTCATTCAATGCAAAAGTTTCTATGGATAGTGAGGAAGGAGGTTAGAAGGAATGAAGACTGTGTGGCTACCCCAGAAAGGAGTGAGTATGGGCCTCCCATTCCAATATGCCGTCTGTATTTGGAGCTCTTGGTAGCCTGTAGCACTGCTGGCCTGACCTGCCCAGTAGCTCTGTGGGCATTTTGAACATGCTCCTAAGTGATACCCAAGCTGGTGCCATGGGGACAATTCTTTGTGTAGCCAGAGTGTAGACAATTGGTTGGCAGCCTTGGCTGTGAGTGGGGGTTGGGTGAAGATCTTTGTGTACAGAAGGGAGTGTGCAGAAGGAGTGGGCTCTGGGGGGGCTTTTGAGGGGGACAGGCAATGAATATTTTTCTGTGTGACTGTTGGCTAGGGCATCGTGGCAGCCAGGGTCAGTGGTGGGAGAGGCATATATCTGTAAAGGCCTGTGGTAGCTCAGCAGCCAAATGCGTACAGAGCTTATTTTAGGTAATGAGAGGCATAGGGCTTACTTATAGGAGATGGATATGGACTTCTTGAATGGATGCTCTAGTGAAGGCTAGCCAACGTTAGAAGAAAATCTCCCTTTTGGAAGGGTGTTGCAGCTTTTCTGTGGGCACAGAACTATGTGACTGTTGGAGTATTGTCAGTGAGACCAACTATAAAACAAAGCCATTTGCTTTGTGGTCCTTCCTCTTTGGTCAGGGCCACTGACTCCCAGACAGGAAAGCAGGAGTTATGTATTTGACCTGTGACCTGCTTAAGGTTTGGCTTCTCAGTTCCCCTACCAGGCTTTTAACCTATTAAGCCCAATAACCTCTAGCTACCTCAGAGGTAGCAAGTAGGCCTTTTTTTTTTCTTGTGTGTAAATTCACAGGGGGACGGATGCTTTTGAAATGTGCTTTGAGGTGGATCCTAAGGTTTTATCTGTGCGGATTGGAAGAACACGCTGGATTGATTAGTGATGTCTGGGATGAATATCAGATAGAATGGTAGCACGTGCACCATCCATTTAGCTCTCCTTGAAGGCAAGCCTGATGATTTATCCCGAATCCTCTCACAGCTATCCTACAGGTGGGCCAGGGCCATTTCAGAGGGGGTTGGTGCTTTCATTTCTCTGATTATGAGATGGATTGATCACTTCTCATCCAGAAGGGCTTTGTGTATCTTGCTAAAGTTGTGAGGTTCTTGTCTACATTTTCAGAGGACTAGGAGAGGCATCCTCACGCATTGCTGTAATATCGATGGGTGTTTTCGCACTGAGCGGCCTGAGCAGACAGTGGGTCTGAGAGCATCATTTCTATTAAATCTGAAGACAGATGCTGGTAACTGGAAATAACCATTGATTTGCTTTCTCCCGTGCAACCCTAGCTCTCTAATTTCTCCAGAGGGGGGGAAATAAAGCCACGTAAGAGTCAGCTCCTTCAGCTCTCAAAGTAAACATCAGGATCAATTCTCATTCACGAATTTGTTGGATAAATATTAGTTAGGCTGTCAGGAAAATTCACATTCGTTGCAGGTGAAATTTGATTGGTAGAAAGTGATCTGTCAGTTTGTATTGAGTGGTCAACGATGGAGAGTGAGCCAGGACTGGCATGGAGGGAGGCTGGGGACCGGGGACAAGCACTGGGGTAGCAGAAGGCCAGATGGCACTGGGTTTGGTGCCGGCATTGATGTAGTCCCAAGGACGTGTCTCCTTTAAGCGATGTTACTTTGGTGAAGTCCATTGGGGACCTCAGGGTCTCAAGAAGTGACAGATTCCAGGGGAGACTGGTTGTCACCTGTTCCATTCTCCTGTCATTGCAATTGGGAAAGTGAATTCATGATCTGGGGAAATTGGGAGGAGAAACAGAAGGGGGAAGGGCTTAAAGGGAGACATGGAGCCTTTGGACCCTTGTCAGGGCCTTGGGTGGCAGAGGGTGAGGTTGTAGATGCCTAAATTGAGGTAAGGCTGATGCCTGTGAGGTGGGGTGGGGGCGGGGGAGCCTCTTTCCTGTCTGCTCTTTTGTTCTTTCCTTCGGTGAGTGAGGAACATTCTTGTCCTTTCTCAGCTGACAGTGCAGTGGAGGTGTCTGACGTGAAATCAGCCTGGGATGCCAGCCGTCCTTTTGTGCTCCTCTCAGTGGCTTCACAGCTGAACTGGTGATGGGCAGTCACTTGAGGGGGATCTTAGGGAGGGCCTGGACAACCGGCTCTACATGGAAATAAGTAGCAGCAAGATTTGGTGGGACTGAAAGATTTAGGGAAGGGATGATATCTCCCAGTGTCGCGGCTGTCTGAGGGGCTGTGGTCAGTGAGGGCAGGGCACCTCAGTCCTCAGAAGCTGAAGCCCAGTAATGCCACCACAAGCTGCTGACCTACTTCCTACACCCCTCCCCCCATGGGCCTCTGTGTGGGCTGAACTGGCTCACTCCTGGGCAACCATTCCCGAGGGTTTTCCAAGATTAGTCACTGCCAGGTGGTGAGGACTTGAAACCCTGCTTCCTGGGGACTTCATCAGAGACATGGAGCATTATGACCCACAAGAGCCTTTGGGAACAGCACACTCCAGTGCAGTACAAATAGAAGAATCGAGGCAGATACGTTTTCCAAACTTCTTGTGCAAAAAAGGGGGGGACCTAGGTCTAGCCCACACATGCTCTTTGGTTGATGATTCAGTCTCTGGGAGCCCCCAAGGGTCTGGGTCAGTTGACTCTGTTGGCCTTCTTGTGGAGTCCTGATTCCATTAGGTCCCTTAACCCTTCCCCCGGCTTTTTCCTTCCCCAAGCTCTGTATGTTTGGCTGTAGGTCTC
>CM052705.1:87031284-87059574 GCA_028551405.1 Uromys caudimaculatus | reverse complement strand
GGGGGTGGGGCTTGGGGGAAAGACTATATGAGTCAGGGACTGGGAGGAGGGGGGCTGTGATTGGGATGTAAAGTGAATAAATAAATTAATGGAAAAGGTAGAGTATTATTATACTTATTAGTGTCAATTAAGGAGCTGAAAAAGTGGAGCCAGCCACTCTGTTTGGAATCCCCAAAGCACGAAGCTGTGTTTGAGCAGAGTGTGAAGACCTAGATTATTTCTGTTCCACTGTTATCTTGCCGCCTTAGCCACTCTGAGCCTTGATCCCTTTTGTAAATCGGAGTTGTCTGTCTGTCTTGCCTACCTTCTAGGATGACCGTGGGAAATGAAGTGAACCCAGTGAATATTGTTGGGAATGTCTGGAGTGTAGGTCATTAAGGTGTCTACCCAAACTGTTAGCCCCAACACTGTGGAGGCAGAGGTAGGCAGAGCTCTGTGAGTTCAAGGCCAGCCTGATCTACACAGTGAGATCTTGTTTTTAAACAAGAGAAGACAACCACACACCCACCCATAGGAATGCGAAATACTGGCAGTGGATATTTGCTATGTACATTATCGGTTTGACCGAACTTCCACGAAGCCCTTGGCTTCCCAACGCTGAGGACTTGTTTCAGGAAACTGAATGAGAAACTTATTGGAGATGAGAGACAGTCTCCGAGAGTTGGAAGGAGCGTAGGAGTGAGGATGAGACCTGAATCAAACAGACTGCCAGTGATGGTGGTGGAGTGGGTTTCTTTGGAGTCACGTCATGGTTGAGGCCAGGAAAGCAAAGGCAGATGGATGCAGTCACCTTGTTGGAGAGTGAGTGTTGGGAATAGAAGAAGACTTGATTCTTTTACTGTCTTTGTATGGACACGTAAATCAGCTGGGTTCTCACTCTTGGCTTTTTTTTTTTTTTTTTTTTTTAAGATTTTATTTTATGTATATGAGTGTTTTGCCTGCATGTATGTATGTGCACCATGTATGTGGCTGGTGCCCACAGAGGTCAGAAGAGGGCATTAAATCTCCTGAACTGGAGTTTCAGGTGATTGTGAGCCACCACATGGGGTACTGGGCCCAGGTCCTTTACCAAGAACATAAATGCTCTTCACCACTGAGCCATCTCTCCACCCACCATTATTGACTTCTATAAGGTGATCTATTTAAAAAGAAAAGGCTCCCCACAGAGGGGAAAAGATAATATAAACCCCCAACTCTTGCTTCTTCCCTTCACTGCCAAGCCCAGTGCTAGGCTTCACTGTGGCAGGGGAGAGGGCACACTGCTGATATGGAAGTTACGTCAAGTGTCAAATGTCAGTTGTCTTTTCTTCTTAAGGTTTATTTATTATTTAATATGTGTATACATCTCTGTGTGTGCATGAGCCCATGTGTGTCTCTCTCTCTGTGTGTGCACACGCATATGAGTACATGTGCCCATAGGGGTCAAAGTTGATGGGTCTTCTGGAGCCTACAGGCAGTTATGAGCTGCCCAGCATGGGTACTGACCTGAGCCTGTGCTCTCTTCAAGAGTAGTCCATACTCTTGTCTACTGAGCGGCCTCTCTTAGCCACTGAACCACCTCTCCGGCCTCCAAATGTCTCATTTTCTCACCGTCTAGCCAGACCTTTTGTTGAATTAGTTTACACTGTATTAGTCAACTGTTGATGAAAACAAAGTATCCCTGACCTAGGACTTCAACCCTCATCTCAGTTCAAAATGCAGGAGTGTGGGAATGGCTTACCTGTGTGTGTGGTCTGTGCTAGGGTGTCTCATGGGCAGCAGCCATCCTAGCTCAGGTAGGGCTGAGGGAGCCACTTCTGCGCTAACTCAGGTGTGTTGGTTGGCCATCGTTCTTCATGGGTTGCTGGATCTTTGTTGGCTGTGGGGCAGAAGCTTCCCACAGGAAGTACAGTAACTGGCTTCCTCCAGGCAGTGATGTGTGTGTGTGTGTGTGTGTGTGTGTGTGTCAGAGACAGAGAGACAGGGAGAGACAGAGAGAATACTTAGGCTCCTATATTTTATATGACTTCCTCTATCACTGTCCCGTCTACACTTAAGGAGAGTGCCTACTGCTGTCACCTCTTGACAATGAGTGGAGGGAGATATAAGACTTGTGGGTATTTTAAAAAGTTCCCTGTGGCCACCCACACTGCTGCTTGACCATTGTCCTTACTTCCTGCCTTTGATCATCCTGGAGAACGTGCATGGCTATCACTAGGGAGATTCTGGAGCTGGGGGAGAAGCTGTTACTAGGACGAGCTTCAGCTTTGTTAGCAAAGCTCAGCATCTACCATTGAAGAACCTCCGTCCAAGAGCAGAAGACAAGGAAGACAGCCACCGGGATTGGACTCATCCTCTGGGAAGAACAGAAACGGAGGCTGACAGGGGACCCTGGCCTTGGCTATGGGACCTACATCCCCACAATCACCTTGTTGATCATAGATGGAGTCTGATGATATTTCTAAAGACTCTCACATGATACTTCTGAGCTTAAGCATGGTGGGCCGAGCCCATGACAGAACATGGTGGGAGATCATGTGCGTGTGAATTCTTCCCCTGATGGTATTGAAACCATCTAGGCATCCCATGAGAGAGTACCACAGTACTCTCTTCCTTGGCTGCCATTATGCATCTATCCTCCCTCTCGTTTCCCCCCCTCTCCTCTCCTCTCCTCTCCTCCCCTCCCCTCCCATCTCCTCTCCTCTCTTTTCTTCCCTCCCTCTCTCCCTCCCTCCCTCCCTTTTTTCTTTTGTTCTTTTGTTCTTTCATTCCTTCCTTCCTTCCAAGTTCTCTGGCTATCCTGGAACTACTCTGTAGACCATATTGGCCTCGAACTCACAGAGATCCACCTGCCTCTGCCTCCTGCATGATGAGATTAAAGATGTGTGCCACCACGCCCGGCTATACATCTTTTATTAGGTTCTCTTTTCTTACCACACTGGGTCAATTTTTCTCAGTGGATTCTGTTCTTGGCACTTTAAAAAATGCCTTAACTTCCACCTGTTTCCCACCTCACATTCCAATTTGTTTTTTCAAGTTATTTTGCCCTGTGGTCATTCCCTAACTATCTCTCCATGTTCCAAGGTCGTCTCTGACACCCACATTTCATACATTTAAGTCCGCAGCATGGTCTTCTTGCTTGAGTGCAGACCCATATTCTTGCTCTAATTCTGAGACATCTCCACTGAATGCCCCATGAATGGAATGTGTGTAAATGAAGCCTGTTATGCATTCTGGGGAAGCCAGCTACAGTACTTCCTGAGGGGAGCTTCTGCCCCCACAGCCATTTGAGCTCTGAGACGTGCATCACCAGGAGATCCCGTGAGTGTGAAAATGTAGTAGTACTAAACTAAGATGACTGTCACATCACCGAGCCGTATAACCTAGCAGGGCCAGCACGGTACAGTGGCTCCATCACCAACAGGAATGCCCACATGGCTTCCACCTCCAGTCCAGCCAACAGGCCTGTTTTCTACTCTGTGGCCCATCATGACATTTTTGACTTCTCCATTTTTTCCATCCTCATGTCCAGGTAGGCATCATAGTCTGATGACCAAATCTACCTTTCAAATTCCTTCAACTTTACCTTTACTCCCAGTATTAATAAGCCTTCCTTTCACTTAGGACCCTGCTAGAATAGTCTCAGAAAAAGGTTAGAATTTTGGTCTGCGGTTGTGCCCAGAACATTGTGTGTGCTCAGCACCCACTGATGGGATACTGCAAGCAGCCGCCTTCCTCAGTCACCTCCACTGTGTCTGCTCTCTGCCCTTCATGCCAGAGTCACCTCACAAATGCGTGGCTGCAGGCAAATCAGTCCATTGCTCACAGAGTCGTGTTAGGGTGCTCGTGCCTGCAGTAGAACCAACCCCTCATATTTTCATGGCTTTTCTTCTATCTTCGATTGCTGCTGCCTTTCCCCGTTTCTTTCCTTGGCTACTCAGCTTTGGCTGAATGGACCTTGTCCCTAACACTTCTTGCTATTTCATTTCCCTAGTATAATTTCCCCCCCTTTTACTTTACTTAGGCAACTCCCACTCATTCTTCAAGGTCCAGCTCATAGTCGCCCACTCTAACAGGCTTTCCCCGAGACTCCACAACATGATTTACTGGTTCCCCACCTCAGGAATTTGTTTTCTTTCTTCATTGTATCACTGAACCCTGTTGATTGAATTATAGTTAATTTTTAAAAAGTGTCACTCCCCCTAAAATAGTTATCTGTTGCTCACTGGGAGAGGATCTATTCTAAGTCCACCTACATGTCTTTAGCAGGATCCAGATCCTCTCCAGATGTTGTCATACTGAACCCACGTGTCTTCCCCTGTTGCCATATGGACCTTACCACAGGGGACCTCTCTACATTGAAGTTATCTTGCTTAGAGTAAGAAAGCGCTGGAGACAGTGAAAGCTTGTCCTTTATAACTTAATGTTAGAAGTGATAGTGACCACCAGTATCGTAGTCCACTTGTTAGAGGTGCATTATAAAGTTCAGCCCATACTGAGGAGAGAGAACCGCCCACGACTGCGGACACCCGGGGGTGAGACCAATGGCTAGAGTATTTGAGGCTACCTTCCACACCTGCTAAACAGAGCTTTCTAAGATAGGATTCATGTCTCATTTGTTTTAAAAACTTGAGCCCCAAGTACAGATCTTGTTCCAGAGAATACATTCATTAAATTTGGTCAAATGTATGGGGCATTTTTCCCCCTCTGAGATTAATTGCTATGAAATAGACTACAAAGTCAGAACCCTAAAATTAGACCAAGATTACTCAACGGTGTAAAACAAAGTACTGAAGCTAATGCCATCTTCTCTTCCCAGGCCCTTCTGTGATTGTCTTTCAGTCTTTCCTACCACAAGATAGAAAGCAAAAGGGCACCCATTTCCCCTTTGACCTGACTCAACTCCATGCAATAGCTTCGATAGAAAATGGAAGTACAACCTAGAGTCCTCAGATAGCTCAAGAACTTAAACCACTCGTGGATTCATCTTCTCCTCCATGGCCAGTTCTGATTAGAGGATCCCGGGCAATCAAGAGTTGACTAAATACTCTTCCCCATCACCGATCCCTTAATTACAGACACCAGCCCTCCTGGGTCTATTCAGGACAGCAGGAAGCATAGTAATTAATTTCTTCTTTGGGTTCACATTCCTAGAAAATTCCAAAGTCTTTAGCCAGGGCCCACGACTAGATGCTGCTCCCGATATTAAGAGAGGCCTGAAGTGCACAGCCAGTATCAAAGATTTGCATCTGAGATTGGTGGTAGGCTCTGAATGACGGTTCAGGATGGTCTCCACATACTGCGTGTAGTGTGGGGGGCACACATCACTCTGGAGGATGGTAGCCAGAAGCTTAGAATTCTGGGGAAGAATTTAAAAGAAGAATCAGCTAAGTCCCTTGTATGGATGTCACCCCTCTCACTCCCTGGCTGGCAGTATCCTCCTGTCAAAGCCAGATCTAAAACTCCCCATAGAGGGAGCTTTACCAAAGACTTTTGTCTGCCTGCAGATTCTAGACAGCTCAGATTTGCAGACTGACCTTACCTCATGGGCTGAGTGGTATGACTGATGGGAAATGACTTTGATTTCTAGTGCTTTTTAATTTCTGTTGCTTTTTGTCATGGCTGTATTTGGTGTCAGGCTAAGGCAGGGTTTGTCAACATGGAGTCTGGTAGTATTTGTTGGCTGTTTTAATGTCTTCTTTGTGTTTTATCTAGCAAACTCTAGAAGACTTGGTTTTTTCTAAACCAATCGGTAATTTGAGATCAATAGTTATCTCTAAATTTATCATGTATGGGTAGCATAAAGTAAGTTACAGATTCGTGACCCACATAATGCAATCCTATAACTTAATATATTGATAATTTAATGCCCACAGAGACGAAGTGGCTTGTCTAAAAGACTTGGCTGCTGCCACACATCTGAAATTGCAACAGTTGTTTTATGAGGCAGGATTTTGTTTTATCTCACTGTTATGTCCTCAGTACCTAGAAGAGTGCTGTCACATGTATTTATCCAACAAATAAAATCCATCAAAAGAGTAGATAAACAAACATGTCATCTTTGACCCTCAGCTGTATATATAACTAATTAGGAGCAGTGGGGTCCTTACCCAGCCTGGGCACTTCACCAGTGCTGCACCCTGGGCCCAAATTAGACAAATCAAGTAGGTTCCATAACTGCAGGTCCAGGCTTCCCCATCACCGACCACAGTGCCCTTGGGTTTATGGATAGGTACAGCCATTTCTAGGAGCCTTCATCTTGAATGCTATGCCTCCATTTTGGACGCTATGTGACTGCAAATAGGGAATTTCTCAGGCCATTTGTGAATGGCCCCATGAGCGGCTAAGCCCATCAGAAGCACCCCCAATGCTCTTGCATGAACATGCTAGGTGTGGTATTTATAGTAACAACTGGTGCAACAAACCCTCTGGCTTCCACGTCACATGATGCCTGGGCGTGCTATCCAGCTTGCCCACTTGAAGGCAAGGATTAGCTGACCTCTAAGAGGAGCTGAAGTTGCTGTCCGGTGAGGTGTTTTGCCCGAGCCAAAGGCAGCCACAGCTCAGTCCGTCATTCATTTTTAATGGATTTTTGTTTGTTTGGTCTTTGTCCTTTCCACTCTTTTTTTCCTCTTTGTCTTCTTTGAAGTACATGAAAAAACGGTGAGAAAAAAGGGAGCCATTCAGGTGCCCCTAGAGCGCCTTTCTGCTGCAGTCATCAATTTGCAGGAGTCTCGGGCAGTGGCAGTAACATCTGGGGCATACAGAGGTGAGCCTGTGGACCACTACAAAAGGTTAACAGAGCGGGGCCTAAGCAAGAATCCATGAAAAGAAAGTGTCTGAGAAGAAAGTGTCTGAGAGCACACCTGTCGCAGTCTATATGTAAAGAGGTTGGGCTCTTTAAAAAACAGTATTTATTCTCTGACAATCTCATGCAATGCATTTTGATAATATCTGTTCCCAACTCTCCTTTCCCAGTTCGCTGGGCCCCCAACACGTGCCTCCCCTTCATGATTTCATTTTTTTTTTCTTTTAAATAACTTTACATGTGCTGTCTACATGGGCATGTTTAAACTGTATCAGTGGCCAAATCCTGAAGGAAAATGTCTCCCCTTCTCCCGGCACCGTGCACACACGTGTGGTGCTGGGGTTGAAGTCAGGCCCATGCACTTGTTAGGCAAACACTTTTTCTCTATGTCCCAGCTCTGCAAAAGCCTGGAGGCTTGATTGCGCAGAAATGGCTCACCCTTTGCAGATTGAAAGTGAAGACTCAGAGCCTCCCTTTGGTAGGCTGGGTGTCAAAGCGGAGAATCAAAGCGGGGATGGGAGGGATTCAGGCGGGAAGAGAGAAAGTGAGAGCGAATGGATCTGATTGGTCAAGTTCTGTTCCCAAGGTAATTGAGTTACTTTTTTCTTCTCGAATGACTTAGCATTTTGATTCAGATTTGATTATTCTTTACATAAATTCTCTCATTAAAACTTTGTATTTTTAGCCGGGCAGTGGTGGCGCACGCCTTTAATCCCAGCACTTGGGAGGCAGAGGCAGGTGGATTTCTGAGTTTGAGGCCAGCCTGGTCTACAGAGTGAGTTCCAGGACAGCCAGGGCTACACAGAGAAACCCTGTCTCAAAAAACCAAAACCAAACCAAACCAAAAACAAAAACAAAAAATAAACAAACAAACAAACAAAAAAGCAACTGTATTTTCAACATGTAAATACTATCATTTTTGTGCATATGAACATGGAGAACTGCTTAAATTTTGAGCCAAATTACTTTGTGTGTGTGTGTGTGGGGGGGGTGTCTTCAAGTGTGCATGTGTAGGTGCATGTGCACAACATGTGGAGACCATAGCCTGACACTGAGTGTCTTCTTCCACCATGTCTACCAATTTGGCTAGACTGCAGGCTCCAGAGATCATTCTGTCAGCATCTCCCTTGGCCCTGGGATACAGGCTTGCACACCGTGACTGGATTTGTATTTATTCTAGAGGGGCACAGGGGATTGAACAGAGGTCCTCATTCTTGCTCAGCAAGCACTTTACCTGCCAGGCCATCTCCCCAGCCTCTGTATTATCTTCTCATGAGTACACAGCCTTGCTTTTGGTACTGTTTCAGGCCAAGTGATGCTATGCAGTTCCTATAATTTCTATAAACTAAACAGCAAGCCAAGGGACACAGTTTGAGTTTTACATATACTTTTATGAGAACCTAAGATACCCAGGTTCTCCTTTATTGAGAAATTATTCTTAAAAATTTCAACATTGACAAATAAGGTAATACAACATAATTAGATGTTTATAACTTGAATAATGAATAAATAATAGAGCCTGCTAGCCTCGCCCTTCTTCATAGCCTCTTTATTTATCTTTGAAGCACATTCCTCACAAGATATGTCTACCCCCTAAACTTTAATTTAATCAATGATGTGGCTTACCCAAGTCCAAATTAAATATTGGCAACAATGAAATTAAAAAAGCCTCCTAATAGAGAGCGTAATGTAAGAAAAGCATCATAGTAGTTTGTGTATTCATTTGTGCCCAGAGTTGGTTGGAAGTGAACTGAATTTCACTGCGTGGGAATGTGTGCTGCATGAAATTGACAAGTTAGAGACATGCGTTAGCTTCTAAGCCACAACCAGAGAGTGAGCTCAATCAGTGAGGTGTATTTAGTGTCATTTCCCTGAAAGGTTGGAAGTGTTCAGTTGTGGGGACAGTTGTGTGTGAGAATCCAAGCAGGCTGTGTAGTTATGAAACCAACTCTGGTTTTGCCTGGAGTTTTCTGTCTGTGCCTTCTGGCTCGACTCCATCTGAGCCCTTTGCTGTACATTGAATATTCTCCTCACCCAGGCACAATTTTCTGTGCAGTCAGGAGATGTGTCCTTTGAGTGGCAAGGCAGTGGTCACTGCTTTCAGATGCCCATCTTTGCTTTCCTATTGAGCTCCGTAGACTGTGGTGTCATGAATACCCTGCACCTCATCTCCTCTGTCTGTCTTCTCAGGTCTGAGAAGTTTCCTGTTCTGCATTAGCTTCCTTCCCCACCTTCTTGCTGAAATAGCCCCATGAAGTCAAACCCTGTTATCTGAAAGCCCTGTTCAGGGGTCTGGCTTCCAGAATGGGTGGCTGTGGGTGACATGTCCTGCTTGAGCTTCTAGAGAGGGTCAGAATCAGTTTGGGAGCACATTGGTAGGAATGAAGAATGCATCTCCAGGTTCATTACTGGATCTGAACTTTGAACGTGGACTTGATTTTGAATGATTCCGTCGGAATGAATCATGCACATGGTAGTTTCTTCTTGTCTTCTTCCCTCCATCCATCTCTCCTCCCTTTTCCTTCCTTCCTTTCTTCCCATCCCCCTCTCCTCCCTCCTTCCTTCCCTCCATCCTTCTCTCTCTTCTCCCCTTCTTCTGTGCTGTAGATAGCCCAAGCTCTTGAATTCACTATGCATATAGCCTACCACTGAGCTAAAGACCCAATCAACACTTTCTAAATCTTTGGCAATTGGAATCTTAGAAATGTCTCATTGATCAGTTGCTCCAAGGGAACCTGGTGTAAACTGTCTAACTTTCAATACATTGAACTAAATCGCAGTATAGATGTTGTTTGCTTTAAGAAAGATGGAGGGCTGGCGAGATAGCATCGTGGTTAAGAGAACTTACTGCTCTTGCAGAGAACCCAGGTTCAGTTCCCAGCACCCACTGGGTCACTCACAACCATCTGTAACTCTAGGTCGGGGTTCTGATGCCCTCTTCTGGCCTCCAAGGGCATTGCACACACGGTTCATATACATATATGCAGTGAAATAAAATAAAAAGAAATTTGTAAAAAATTAAGAAAAATTCCTAATTTCCAAGCAATTACACTTAAAGATGATTGTTAGCTTTACAAAACAGCAATCAAGTAGGAAGTGGTCTCAGTAAAGTGCTTTACAGGGACACCCCTCTTCTCTTCCACCCTTAGACTGGAAAGACTTGTGCTTGCTCCTCTCCTACTTACATGGGCTTTGAGCATTATTTCTGGACAAAACCAGCCCAGCACTGAGACTTTGAGACATGCTTCCATTGCTTTCTTTAGAAGCTTTCCCTTTTGTCCAACAGTGTATACCCGTATGTCCTTTCCATGGTACATAAGAAGTCGGATTCTTGAAGTTTCACATAACAAGTGTTTCTTCTAGATTTGGACTTAGTTTTTGGGCCCATCTGTATAGCTACTAAACTTTTTATACTTCTTTCCCCCTAGTAGAGAAGTTGTAAGAACATTCTTGTCCCCCATTTTCCTCTCATTTGAACAGTGCCTTGGGTTCTGAGCTGATCCTCTAACACAAAGTTGTAAAACATTATGAGATTATCAAGACGTTGTTGCTGTTGTTGTTGTTGCTGCTGCTGCTGCTATTGTGCAACTCAATTGTGCAGTTCTCAAGTCTGAACTTGTAGATGACAAGATCACGTCTCAATGTCAAAGACTGGACACGCCTGTAGGAGAACTTGGCCACAGAATAGGCGTCTGACTAGCATTTGCAGTGGTGGATGTGTGGATCACACAGTCCACCCATCCCCACCCAGGCAGATGCTCCAGTACAGCTGCCAGCCAGTTCCAGGCCGTGGAATGTGCTGACCTTCCTTGCTCGGGAAGATGGCGCCATGAGCAATGTTATTATTAGCAGGACAGCATTTGCGCTGATCTGTCAACACTCCCTCATTCAGACAAGATTGGGCACATTCAGGACGGTACAGCCGTAGACAATACTCCCTCTTTCAGGGTCTTTATGGAACAATGATAAACTGGCAGTGTCACACCACTGACACATTTTGGAAATCTCTTCTGGCTATGGTCACCCCATACTTGCCCAGCTTGCTTCTTCTGAATTCTTTACTGGTTCTTTTTGCCATCATTTTTATTTTGTTTTTAAGATAGGATCTCACTATGTATCCCAGGGCAGCCTGGAACACACTGCTCTCTTGCTCTAGGCTCCCCGGTGCTGAGATTTACAGGTGCTTCTTCTATCTCCAGCTCTTTAAATAGATGATTCTTCAAAGCTTAGTCCTAGATTAAAAAAAAAAAAAAAAAAACCCTCTTCCCCTTTCTTCTCTTGTTCTCCTTTCCCTACTTTTATTAATTCTCATATTATCAATTATTATCTAGCTAGAAAAATCAATCTTGCCTTCCCCCCCCCTCTTTTTTAGACAGTGTCTCTGTACAGCCTTGGCTGGCCTAGAACTCAGAGAGATCTGTCGCCACTGGCTCTGGAGTGCTGGGATTAAAGGTGTGTGTGTCATCACACCTGGTCTTAGGTTTCTATTCAAATCTCTACTTGTCTTTTGAACTCTCAACGATATGTGTGACTCCCTGATCCAACTTGCACTGCTCAGAACAGACTAGATCCTCTGCACCAGGACGGCCACATGCTCCTCCTGTGGTGTTCCTCAGCCCAGTGGACTTTACTGGCCTCTACCTGATTCTTTCATTTGGATACTTGATATTTATCCCGATGAGTCGATTCCTGTCACTTATTTATTGTTTTCTCAGGCTTCCCCCTGAGCCTGGTTCTCCTTATCTCTCTTCTGTGGGCTGCACCAGTCTCCAACCAGTCCTGGCAAAAATCCTTGCATCTCCTCAGCCTCACTGCAAATTCTTTCTGGGCCTTCTCTCCCACCCCCACTTCTTCCCAATAATGAAAGTTTTTATTTGTATATTCTTATTTTAAAAGATCTTTTCATCTGTTTGGAAGTAATTGTAGGTTTGTATGAGCTGATGGTGAGCCCATGTGCCTTTACCCCAGGGATGAACATCTTAGATACCCACATATGACAGCAAAGCTATTGTGATCCTAGACCCTTGGTGTTCCTTGTGGTCTCATAGGTTTGTGTGCCTATGCATATCTGTGAATGTTTGATGAGTCCCTCCGTGTAGTTCTGTGTCTCTTATCACACACGTAACTACCAACATCCAAAGCTGCATCCTCCGCCTCCAGGCCCTCCATGCCTAAGAATGCTTCTTGAAAACAGTCATCTGGCCTGAAAGTCCTCAATGACTTTGTAGGCCCAGATGCTAAATAAGTGACTATTTAGTCTGGTGTCAGTGTCTCCTTGGTGGCTTCTTGCCCCCTCATGTTGCAAAGAAGCCTACATTCGTGTTCACTGATCTTTCTCTTCCTTCTAGTTTGCAAAGCTCCTCGTTGCTCAGAGCCTGCACACACCAGTCCCTTCACCTGGCTCCATCTCTCCTTCCCACCCAGTTAGCGTTCTCAGGAGAGTTTCCTTGATCTCTCTGGCTAGGCGCTTCCCACTGTTTTTTTTGCCCGACACAGTTTTTGTTTTATGGTATTAGTCACCCAATCACGTTTAAATAGCTGTACGAAGGTTTAGTAATTGGAGGTCTCTTTGGAAGGGTTACTTAGGGTGTCTTGCTCATACAGTATCTTTTCTATCTAGTGTAACAGCCAGCTTAGCAGCTGCTCACAAAACAGTTATGGAGTTAATGACCACTTAGTGTAAACTGGCTGTTTATGGCTGAGGTATGGCCCAAGGCCAGGGAACTGGACAAAGCCACCTTGTCAGGTGGGTGTATGTCCTTGGATCTCAACTCCATCCTTTCCAGCAATGTCCTATCAGAGAACCTGGGCACTTGTGGTCCATACCACAGAGTCCTCAGCTGAAAATGTGCCCTTATTCCCATCCCATTTCCACTAGAGGAGGTTAGCACAGGAAATGGCTTGGCTTGTTTCTCCTCAACTAGCTCTGTAAGATGTGTTCCAGAAAATCAATTGGCTATTTGTGCAGGCTTTCGTTTAAGGCTTCGTTCTGGCCTCTTTTCCTTGCCCTGTCCTCACACCACTGGCATTTCTCCTCCAATGCTAATACTCAGAAACCTCCGTGTGGTTTGTGTTTAGGGAGCCCCAAATCTGGTAGGTCCTTATGCTGATGGACTAGCTGGTATTTCACTCAAGTGAGCACAGTCTGATGGACTCTCCGAAGATTCAGATGGGAACCATGGGGTTCCTGCTGGATGTAGCTCTGTGGAGGGGCAGAGATGACACTTGGAAGTCTGTGGGCACACTCGGCAAGTGACGCTGACTTTGATTGGTGCCCCTGTTTACAGTGTCCTTTAAAGGACAAAATCCCTCACACAAAAGAGGTAGCACAATGCTCTGTGCAGAGGGAGCTCTGGAGAAGGATGAAGGCCCTGGGCTAAGCTACTGATTCTTTACAGAAGAGTCAGTACTGGGCTTTGTCCATCCAGCACTGGGGAATCTGGAACCCCATCCAGGTTCTCTTTCCTGACAATGAGAAGGTCAAGGGTCTGCCCTTTCTCTAGCTCCCAGCTGTCAACTCACCGTTGGCTTTACCCTTTAGACTCAGTGGGGCTTGATGGAGTCCTGATTGGTGGGTCAAGCCTCAGACATTCCTTCAGTGCTATGTGAACTATGGGCACAACTTAAAGTCCCTCTCCCATGCCAGCTATGACACTTGAGATGGAGAACAGAGGTAGAAGCAGAGATGGATTCTTCTAGGACAGATCTGGTCATTTGCTGGGATAGTCACTCCTTTGCTTTTCCTGACAGACCTCTTTCTTCTTGTGTTCCTATGACTGTTCGGGGTTTGGGCTTTTGCTCATCTCTTGCTTGTGGGCCTGGATACTCAAGGTAACCACAAAAATACCATCTATTACCCCTAAGCGCTGTCCCTGCTTATCCTATACGATCCTGACACACTCGGGCAGTGTGAACAGGAAGTCCTAGCTCTAAGTAGCTCTGATAAGTCGTCCTGTTCTGGCTTCAGCTGGGGCTTCAGAGGTAATGCTGCCTTGGGCTGTGTGTACCATAACACCCTTTTGAGTGCTTTCTCGTTACAGCTTTCTGCTCTACTTGTTACACCTATGGGGGGCATGGCTCTTAGGGTTAGAGAAACTGGATGGTACTTAGTAAGAGGGTGAACGCCCATCTCTTTCCATTTGGCCTCTATCTGACATGAGTGGAGTTGGTAGTGGTAAGGACTGAGAGAAGAGCCCCATTCAGACTCCTGGTCTGTGTCCCAGCCTGTGCCACCCCTGCCTCCTGACACACTGGTATTGTTTTAACACTGTTGCTCTGGCTTCTTTCAGGTCACCCAACTTGCCTGCAGTTCACTCTGAATATGACTGAGGCAGTTAAGACCTACAAGTGGCAGTGCATAGAATGCAAATCCTGTATCCTGTGTGGGACCTCGGAGAATGATGTGAGTTTGGGCTATCCTGGTGATGGGAAAAGACTGAAGGGGCTGCAGATCTTCTGAGAGGTGGAGGGGAGACAGAACTCTGGGTCCTGGGTCCCTGGAGAAAATGACAGTCTTTCTAGGCTCTACAACCCTTGGGACCCTTGTACTTTTGCCTTGGGCCTTGGGGCCCTTGTGTCTTCAGGAAAAGATGCCAGATGTAGCCAGCCAAGGAATGCCTTTTTGGTCATTATTCTTAGCAGCCTGGCCACTTGTTCTCCAGAGTTCAGTGCCTATGGTGATGACCAGTGCTTTGAGTGGGATGCTCTTGGCTGTGCTCACCACATTCTAGTGAATGGTCTCACTTGGATGACATGGTAAATACAAGAAATACAAAATACTCAACAACTTTTTTTTGTCATGAATGATTTCACGCCTGTACAAAGGCTGAGAGAATAAGGAAGCTGATACACTCTCTCCCAGCTTCAGCCGTGGACACTGTGTCCAGTCTTATCTCAGAAGTACTGTTATGTTACCCTTTATGTGTACACTGTATGTAAGTGTGTGTGTAGGGCTGCGCCCATGTGCTTGCACATGTGGAGTCTGGATTTCCATATCAGCTGTCTCTCTCCCTCTGTCGCTCCCCACCTTAACTTTTGAGACCGATAGCTCACTAATCCCAAAACTCTTCAGTTGAGCTATCCTGGCTGGCCAATGAGCTCCAGGGGTCCTTTTATCTCCAGACATGGCTTCCTGTACCCAAAGCTGGGGTGTCCAGTGTGCACTGCTACACCTAGCTTTTACAGAGGTGCTGGGGTCTTCACGCTTGGGCAGCAGGCAATTCCCCAACTGAGCCATCTTCCCAGCTGATCGACAGGGTGCTCCAGAATCCAGAACTTCATGATTACCAACATGTGAGCAATTCTACAGCACAGAACTCAAATTCATGCATAAAACCATTAAAATATTGCATACAATCACCTTTAGGATATGTGTATAAAGCATATACAAAACATATGAACTTTGTCTTTCTTTTTGGATTTCAACTCAAAGATGCCTCATTATACACACACAAATCAGAAACACTTCTGTTTTAAGCACACCAAATGCAGGATATTTAACCTGCATTAAGACACTATTTTCATGTGATGTGACAGTACGTCTGGGAAACCGTAGAGAAGCAATGATAGGGCTAATTTGAATCTACAAAGTAAAAACTGGGGGCTGGAGAGATGGCTCAGTGGTTTAGAGCATATATCGCTCTTGCAGAGCATCCAAGTTCTGTTTTCAGCATCTATACCAGGCTGCTCACCACTGTCTGCATCTCCAGCACCAGAGGATCAGGTGTCTCTCACGTCTTCCAACATCTGTTCTCATGTGTGCATATCCACACATAGACGGACAGTTAGAAAGACAGACACAATTAAAAATATATCTTACAGAAGTAAAAACTAAATTTAAGTACGTTTGAAACCACAAAGGTCAGGTGGAATGATGTCCTGTGATATAAAATGACTCAATACTGCGGAGACATCAGTTACCCCCAGGTTAATTTGCAAATGAACACCAGGAGCAACAACAATATTAACAAGGTTGTTTTGTGGAGTTAGGCAAGGTGATACTTATGTTCCTATGGAAGAAGAAGAGGAAGAAGAAGGAGGAGGGGGAAGGAAGAGGAGGTTCAGATAGCAGAGGAAGGGCCAAGGTTTTATCTAGGTTGTAAAGTACTTTATAGTAGGCAAGAAGTCATGAGTTCAATCCTCAGTGCAGTAGAAGCCAGGCAGAGTAGTGCATGCCTGTGATCACAGCGTTTGGGAGGTAGAAAGCAGAAGGATCAGAAGTTCAACATCACCCTTGCCTACCTACATAGTGGGCCAGCCTGGACTACATAAAACCCTGATTCAAAAAAGAAAGTAGTCAAAGAAATTCTGCTCTAAGAACTAGCAGACATTAAACCCTTTGAGAAGCCTCCAGAGTTGAACAGTGTGGTAGAGATGTGTGAATGGACAAATAGAGCAGTTGGAAGAGAATAGAAAGCCTAGGAATAGACCCACCTACATAAGGGAAAACGGTACAGGATAAAGGTTGCATCTAAAATTGTCATGTCAAAGGTAGACTTTTAATCAATGTTGCTGGGACAATAGGGGAGCCATTGGGGAAAAGACAAAATTAGCTTCCTATCTCACACCAGGCATAAGAACAATCTCCAAACAGACTGGGAATTTAAGTGTAAAAAGTAAGACCAGAGTAGTAGCAGATTCCTCTTTCATTTCAACATTGGGAAAGGTTTTCCAGTTGACTCAAACATAGAAACACAATGAAATGAAATTCTGAAAAATTAGACTCCATGAAAATGTTTGTAGTCTAAACCACAATGCAGTCAAAGGATGACTGACAAACTGGGAGGCCGTATCTGTGATGGGTTCAGGTGAAGGTCCAGTGGCCCCAGGCTATGGAGAGCTCTGGTGAATGGGAGACAGAGAAGCAGGAACTTGGTAGACAAGAAGAAACATGTATGAAAGATGACTCATAAACAATATAAGAATGAGCCCTAAGCCTCGAAATAAATACTCAAACACACTCACAATGAAAGAGACTCAAAACAAAACCAAGATCCTGTTTCTCGCCTATCTGACAGACAAAAAAGTTTTCCAGTATAACACTATATGAAGCTATGGGATAATTGGTGTCTGTATCTAGCACTGGAGGGCGTGCAAAGGGTGTGGCCCTTCTGGAGGGAGGGATTTGGTGATCTCTAACAAAACTACTGTACACTTAATTTTGACTGAGCCATTCCATCTGTGAGAATCTACCCTGAAGGGTACATCCCACTACAGAAATATATGTGTGTGAGAGGTGATTTATTAATTAAAAATATCAGAAATAACCTCTATGCACATGTATAGAAAAATGATGGCTAGGCATTGGCACAGTTGTGCAATGAAGTATTATGTGGCTGTATGAAGAACGAGGAGGATAGTCTATGCATAGATGTGTAATAATTTCTATAAGTGGGCAAAACCAAAGTTAAACACAACCTCTATTGATGGTAAGGAAAATGTTATTTAAGGAAACACACACATATCTGTGCACACTTATGTGAAACAATAAACAAGGAGGTGACAAGGATGGTTATCTTCAGGAGTGGATGGAAATGGGGAGGAGAAAGACATGATGTGGGGATGGGTGGGGCTATGGGAGGGCCCACATGGCCGTGGGAATACCCATTTTAGATAACTTGGATCAAGAGAAAGTTCCATAGACTGATACATATTTAATGATAACAGGGAGGCTAGAGAAGCTAAACTGGAGTAAACAGTAACCAATGAATCTAGCTATACAACAGGCAGATAGCATGACCAGACGGAGATAGTCAGCCTACGTTGTCTTGGAAAACGGTGTTTTCACTGTGCTGCAAGAGTAAAGAGAGTCACGGCTGCACTGCCAATGTTGTGCCCTAGCTAGGAAATTTCTTGTCATAGGTATACAGATTAGTAATTCTGAAACAGCTTCATATGCATCATGTCTGAAAGAGTAACTGACTGTTGTGATGGGAATCGAATGGAAAGAGACACGGAGACCTGCAACCAAACATTAGATGGAGCTTGTGGAGTCTTATGGAAGAGCTGAGGGAAGGATTGAGAGACCTGAAGAGGACAGGGACTCCACAGGGAAAGCAACAGAGACAACTAACCTAGACCCTTGGGGGCTCCTAGAGACTGAACTACCTACCAAAGAGCAATCACAGGCTGGACCTAGACCCCCTGCACATACGTAGCAGATGTGCAGCTTGGTCTTCATGCGTGTCCCCCAACAACTGGAGCAGGGGCTGTCCTGGAATCTGTTGCCTGTGGGTTCCATTCCCCTAATTGGACCACTGTGTCCAGCCTCAGGGGACAAGATGTGCCTAGTCCTGCAGTGACTTGATTAGCTGGAGTTGGGGAGGGGGAGGGGGGATACCCAGAGGGGGGCTCCCCCTTCTCAAGAAGGGGAAGAGGAATGGGAAGAAGATCTGCATGAAGGGGTACTGGGAAGAGAGGGGGTGCTGACACTGTGATGTAAAGTGAAGAAATACATTTTAAAAATAAAATGGAAAGTGGAAAAAAAAAGAATAACATAAAACAGGAGGGGACAAGCCTGAATCCTGTGGCTTTAGCCTGGAGTGTGTGTGTGTGTGTATGTGAGTGTGTGAGTGTGAGTGTGTGAGTGTGAGTGTGTGAATGAGTGCGAGTGTGTGAGTGAATATGTCTGTGTGTATACTCATGGTTTTTAATATAGGTAATGTCTCTATGTTTATACATATAGACCTCAATATGGATATATTCATATGTTCCTATGCATACATTTATTTCTTAGATCTGTTGGCAAAGCTAGTCAGCTTCTCATTACTATTTCAATGTGCCTAGGACAATTAATTTGTAAAGAGAAAGGAATGATCTAACTCATGGTTTTGGAGGTAGATTTCAGCTCAAGATCAAGTGGCCAAGTTACTTTGGAGTTTTGGTGAAGATACTTAACAGGGAATACATGTAACAGGAAGTAAAGCACTCATAACAAAAGAGAAAGGGAGAAGGAGGGAGAGGGAGAGGGAGAGGGAGAGGGAGAGGGAGAGGGAGAGGGAGAGGGAGAATCTGAGTGAGAGTGGACATCCAGGTCCCACAGTCCCTTTTAAAGTACATCTGCAGTGATTTAAAGCCCTGCTACTAGGCCCCACATCCTGGAGGTCTCTGGCACTTCCCCAATGCCATTGCCCTGGGGCAGCAAGCTTACACAGACCTTTGGGGAACATTGCCCATCTTCAGACCTAGTAAGGACTTAGAAATAAGGAAGACACCCAACATCCAGAGATTGATTCTAAGCAGTATTCTCTCGTAAAAAGAGCCAGAGATCCTTAGAGAAATGATTGATGCCAGGGCTCAGGTACCAACTACACCGAACATGCCCGAAATATCTTGTGATGTCAGAAAGTAGAGTTGTGCTTAAGAAAAAAAAGTAATGGAATGTGTCTAAAGGAAAAAACCAACCTGAAGGAGCACTTAATGGTAAATAGAAATAGCTGAGAACGGAAACAATGATGCTGTTGTCTTGTAACATAAAGAATATATAAATATCCATGTTTATATTATGAAGTTGAAAGGATGGATAAAGGAAGGAAGCAAGGGAGAGAGGGGGAGGGAAGAAGGGAGGGAGAAAGGGAAGGAAGAAGGGAGGGGGAGAAGGATATGCAGGCAGAACATACTTCCTTAGAGTAGAGTTCCGATGGGTAAGTATAGAAGGAGAAATCAGAGGCCAGCCCACAGCTGGGCAAGAACCATTACCTTATTTTTAAAAATGTAGTGAGTGAAATTATGTAAAACGGGACATTTGCACAGACTCAAAATATGTCTCCGATTACATACTACCAAAGAAGAATTAGTAACTGCACTCACAGTCATCACCTTAGTCTTCATACAGGAAAAAAAAAATCTAGCCCAAAACGTCCAGTGATGCTTATAAAATCCCCAACCACACTCTTCAAAAGTGTCACATTCCTGACAGCATAGACAGCCCTTGTGTGCCTATGAAGGCTTCCCTCAGCCTTAATCAGGAAAGTGCCAGCTTTTAGTGGACAGAGGGGGCACAAGATGCTGAGAATATAGAGCCCCAGAGATAACATTTACAGAAGCAGCCTCTTCAGGACCAGGGAACATTGTGGAAGATGGGGTGGAAAGAATGTAAGCACCAAAGATGAGGTCTTGGACATGCTGTCCTCTAAGCAGGTCACGGCATGGAAGCCATGAGCTCAGAGCTACCATGTGCTGGCCCTGGGTCATCACAAGTCAGACATTTCTAGCAGTCAGCTATGGATGGAAAGGGACCCTCAGGACTCTACCACTGTTGCAATATGGGCAACTAACAGACAATGGGATTGTGATGGGGGAGGGGAGAGTATCCACTTGGATGCTGACTGATGGGCCCTCCAGACTCTAATGGATAGCGTCAAACCTAGGGTCACACAGATGCCCCAGTTAAACTCTGTGGAACACAACACAAAACAAAATGTTATGAATGTGGAAGAAAGAGATTTGTAAGATAGAGTGGGAATTCTCAGGGGCGAGAAAGAAATAAGAGAGGTTGCTGGGGAGCCCAACCAGAATATATTATAAACATGCATGAAATCACCAACGAATACAATTTCTTAATTAAAATTTGTCAAGGTAATGGAAGATAAACTGGAAATGCCACAGATTGAGGGACACAAAGAAAACACAAGTAAACCTAGGGACATGGCTAGACTTGGCTGAGTGTTTATGTGACACCCATGGAGCCTTGGGTTCTGTCTCTGGTACTGTGTGAACTGGTTGTGGTAGCCCACACCTGTAATCCTAGCATCTGGAGGTAGAAGAGGAGAGTCAGGAGTTCAAGGCTGTCCTTGGCTACATAGTGATTTTGAGGCCAGCCTGGGCTACATGAAACCCTGTCCCTCAAGATACAAACAAAGAAGGCCTGTGAGATAACTCAGTGAGTAAAGGCACTTACCCCCCTGTCGAGTTGTCCTCTGACTTCCACACCACATGGGTGCTATAGTATGTTCTCCACCCCAACAATAAATAAATAAAAGAACAAACAAGCAAACTGATGCTACCCCCACAAAACAAGAAAGTATGGTTGTATAGGATCCTGGGAAAGAGGCAGCAAGGGAGAAGATGAGGGAAATTAGAGCCTTCTTCTGTAGACCAGTTAGTTAGTAACACTTACTAGCAGCCACCTCCCATCTACAACTTCCCTCCAAGTCTACAATGGTATCAAAGTAAATAAAAGCATCCGATTTTCTTAACATCTTCCTCAGTCTTAAAAATGCTATCTTTATCAACTGAAGAACTTAAATATATTTTGTTTCCATCCATTGCAGTCAAAATTCTCTTCGGTCCATGGGGACATTTCAGGCTGGAGCCAAAGCCCTTTCAACACGATCCTGAGAGCTTTTGGTAGCTTCCTTGCTTTTGGACAAGGAAGATATCTGTACACCTTATGTATAGTATAAAACCACCATCTCCCAAAGACTCTGGTCTAGAGGGGCTGATGTTTTTACAGTGTTTGTCATTTTTTCAGACATTTTCAGTGGCAGAGTGAGAACATATTTTTGTTTATTTAAAATATATAAAATATAACATTTATTTACTGAAAATATTTCTAGATTGCATCCAGAACTAATTATGTGGGTTTTCTATAAATTCACTGGTCTGCCTTCCTTCGGTCAAGTAAAACATTTTGCTTTTTGCTTCTCAATGGATACCATCATTATTACACATCTGATATGCATACAACCAGCTATCTCAGAGAACCAGTTCCAATATTATCATCAATAACGTAATTGCTGAAACACACACACACACACACACACACACACACACACACACACACACACATTTACATTTAGCCTTGTTGTTAAGATCATGTATTAGCCGGGTACTCTGGAGGTAGGAGCAGAAATAGAGGTTGAAGCCAGACTAGGCTATATAGCAAGACCCTGAACCAAATGAAAATCAACATAAAAAAATTAGTCACTCAAAATACTTCCTATTTGTAGTTGTGTCATTAGCTGGATATACAAGTATATTCACTATGGCAAATTCACTTTTAAAAGCAGAGTAAGATTTTAATTTTGTTTTGTGACTATACAAAATAGTTCTACAAACAAAGCTAGAAAGAATGATGCATTCAGGAAGGTCTAGCTTTCTCCTGAGTTGCTAGCTTCCTTCTTTGCTTACATATGGCCCCTTAAAAGTTACGAAGGGTGTCTTTACATTTCGTTAAAATGTAAGCATGTGTGTTGTATATTGAATCCATAACCAAATGGTCAGAAATAGATGTGTTTTTTCCATTCTGAATTTTTTTCATTGAATATCCCAGAAGTCCTTCCACGGTGCTCTATAGCCATGCTATCTAGCATTTCATGGTTCTTTGTTTTATTCCACTGGGCTCTTTCTGGCTGGTGTTTGGATTGAGCCTAGACTTTGGTCTTATTGAGAATGTTAACACAGAGGCTTAGTAGGAGTCCACAGATGAGTAGGGTTGTTGCTCAGACATTGTCTCCTGCTGATCCCAGAATGAGATTCCTACCTCACCAGCACTGTAGCCTTCCATGATTCCAGCTTCTTAGATTTGGGAGTTAGAGATCCTTTAAAATTGTATTTTATCTGGGTTTAGCATGAGAGAACATTTCTCTGAAAAGGAGACAGGAAGGACGGAACAGCAGTGCCAGACAACTACATGTGACAAACATGTTTGCACCCTCATACATTTGAAGTCTTTGGGGGCGGGGGAGTCCAGTCTAGGGTGATCTTCCTTTTTGTAGCCTGTGTTAATGCTATGGCAGGGACATCACTAAAGTCACTTGTCTTTCGTACCACAACCAAATCCTATCGTTCCACAGCTTCCTTGGGCTTTGAAGCCATGGTGTACCTATGCTGGTTTTTACTCTCTTCCCTGACTGGGCTCCTTTTCGTCTCTTTAGTCTCTGCTGTCTCTTAATCCTGATGTTGTGACAGTGTGTTCTTGACTTTCCTCCGGGTCGTTGATCTTCACTGAAAGCTGTGGATTCACCCTATCTTCAGAAATACACATTTTCTCAAAGTATACATTTCTACCTGTCTACACAATTGTACATATCATCTCACAGGTAGCGATCCACGCACACCATTTCAGAGACGTCTACTGTCACACACTCTAGACTTCCTCTCCTAGGACTTCCACTTGCTGTCAAATCAGCAGGAACTTCCAAAGCCATAGCTCAGGCCTAGACCTCTGTCTGATCTCCAGTCTCCAGATCAACCCTCCCTGGTGATCTTGGATCTATAGTTGAGACTGTCCTCTCTCTCCAGACCCCGTGGCCACTTTGCTGCCCATGTCCCAGTGACTAACTATGCCACAGCCTAGACAACCACACCAATTGGTGACTGTTTCTCCATTTCACTGCCACAGCCTTACTTCAGGCTTCACCTGTGTGACTGTCTTCTACTTCCAGAACCAACCAATATATTTAGCTCCCACCCCTAGGCTCCAGCCCCTAGCCAGGGAGGAAGCTTTTCTTAACACCTACATTTAAAGCCTGATAGGGTTCTGAAATGCCACAGATGCCACCGCCAAGCACAGCTGTTGTCCATTGCACAGATGGAAGAGGAGAAATTCAGTCCATGTGTTAGGCCATTGCAATATTGTGTGGGGTGGAGGCAGAGAAGGCCATAACATTACTGGCCACGGGAGTTTAGGACAAGGAATCTCTGTGAGTTTGAGTGTAAGGTAGCCATCAGGGAAGACTTCTAAGATAACGAGTTGAGAGGGCCCTGTACTGGCTGGTTTTGTGTGTCAACTTGACACAAACTAGAGTCATCAGAGAGAAAGAAAGCCTCAGTTGAGGAAATGCCTCCAGGAGATCCAGCTGTAAAGGCATTTGCTCAATTAGTAATCAGTGGGGGAGGGCCCAGCCCATTGTGGGTGGTCCCGTCCCTGGGCTGGTGGTCCTGGGTTCTATAAGAAAGAAGGGTGAGCAAGCCAGTAAGCAGCACCTCTCCATCGTCTCTGAAACAGCTCCTGCCTCCAGGTTCCTGCCCTGTGTGAGTTCCTGTCCTGACTTCCTTCACTGATGAACAGCAGTGTGGAAGTATCAGCTGAATAAACCCTTTCCCCCCAAACTTGCTTTCTGGTCATGGTGTTGCATCACAGCAATCAGAAACCCTAACTGAGACAAGCCCAAAGGTGGTGAAGGGGTTGGGGAGGTAGAGGGTGACTTTCAGGTGTCAGTAAAGTATAAGCCACGTTTAAGGGACAGTGAGGATCCCAAATAGGGCTTGGAAAGTTGATCAATGGAACTAAGAGAGGACTAAGTGGGCGGAAGACACTGTCCTCAAGTAATTGCTCTCTCTCCTCCTCTCTATCTGCCAGGACCAGCTTCTCTTCTGTGATGACTGCGACCGTGGCTACCACATGTACTGTTTAAATCCCCCGGTGGCTGAGCCCCCAGAAGGTAATGATGATGAACCCAACAACAACAACCACCACCATACCCACCTTTTATTGATCCCTTATTATGGTGTAGACCTTGCACAAGGACTTTTTGCATTTTGTCTCATGTAATTATCACTACCCAATGAGGTGGGACCAACTGCTAACGGAGGGAACAAGGGGAAACTGAGGCACAGTGTGACCAGATGAAATTTCAACAGATGGATCAAAGACATGTTTCTCAGATGTTTGGAGGGGACATGGGGGGTGGTGAACGTCAAGGGAACTAGTATAGGCTCACTATGGCTGGCTATGGGGTGCAACTAAGGGGTGAAGCTTTTCATAACAGTTGCTCTGTTAGCTCTGCATTCCCTTTCCACTGAATGATTGACTTTGCATGCTTTCATGACAGAGATTTGGTCTCTGAATTATAAAAGTCAAAGGAAAATAGGAGTTACCAGACATTGAGGTGGTTAGGCTGGGGCCCCAGAGTTTGGAAGAATGCTGCTACTGATGCTATCTTGTCTCTTATAGGAAGCTGGAGCTGCCATTTATGCTGGGAGCTGCTCAAAGAGAAAGCATCAGCCTTTGGCTGCCAGGCCTAGGGCCCCTGTCACAGAATGCAGCCCCCCACTAGAGAAGCTGAACTGAAGCCCTGTTCAACCCAGATTGAGGTCTCCTCCTGTATATGCACACAGACCAACTGCAAGGAAAACGAATAGTTACA
The DNA here is from genome assembly GCA_028551405.1 of Uromys caudimaculatus. Taxonomy (NCBI): domain Eukaryota; kingdom Metazoa; phylum Chordata; class Mammalia; order Rodentia; family Muridae; genus Uromys; species Uromys caudimaculatus. The sequence continues at coordinate 87,034,698 of CM052705.1, read as the reverse complement.
GGAGGGCACGGGCAAGTGGAACGGAGGGAACAAGGTCTCCATTCACCTCTAGCCCTACCTGTGACTCCCACCACACACACACTTCTGCCAGCACTTCCTCATTTCTACCAGCAGGAACTTGGCACATTTGAAGAACAATCCAGCCCCAGCTCTGTGGAACCTTCCTCATGTTCACCCTCACATGCATCCCTCTCATTGCTTCCCATTTTAGAGGAAGCCATTTTGTGACTGCTCATCAACCACTCCTGTGTTGCTTGGTGGGGTTCTTGTTTTGTTTTGTTCTCTTCTATTGTGTTTCAAGAACTCTTCACACAGCGCCCTTACCCTTAGCTTAGGCTCTCCAGCCTAAAACTCTCACAGAGGAACAAAATGCTGTGGTGAAGCTCTTGCTTATTACTAGTCTCACTGGAAACATCCATGTTTGGAGGCCATCTTGACGACGGAACTTGGAAACATCTTGGTTTCCTTAGTCTCTGCTAAGAAGAGGAGTTGTAGATTTTGAGCCTCGGCAGTAGCATCCTCAGCTGCGATGGCCTTGATCCACTGCACCACTACTTGATGAGGGGTTCAGAAGGCCTGGGAGATGGGAGGAAAACTTGGGGCCCTGCTATAACCAGTCAGTATTTGCTGTTTCCCAAGAGGGACTTTGTGAGGGACCATGTGGTTCCTTGGCCTTCAGAACTGTGGTGTCCTTGAGGTGAGACAACACAGTCTCTAGACACAGCAATGTGCTGAAGATCCTGCCCCCAACTGAATTGAGTGTGAAGGTCAGGCTCAGCCTCTGGGGGTGGGACTCAAGCTCTGGAGAGTTGGGCAAAGGATGCCCATTCAATAGCCCAGTGTTAGATAGAAGATATTGTGCATAGCTTTGAGAAACCCTCCAGTATTGATGCTACACTATGGATTTCTTTTCCAGGCAATTTCTTCCTTCCGTGTAGTGTATGTTTGCCAGTGACCACTGAGATGTGACTGGAAATTTTAGAACAGAGGAGAGATGAACATTACTTAAGCAGATCATTGGGCACGGTGATTATTTGTGACTGGGTGGCAATGATTCAGAACCCTAGTCTGTTCTTGCACCCTGAGCTCCCCCATATGGGATGAGCTCTCGTTTGAAGCAAAGTTTCTAGAAGAAATATGTAGGAGGGCCTAGATTCTGCGAACTCTGTGTGTCAGAAGAGAAGCCTCGAGAGCTGCAGTGGGCTAGGCTGTCTTTGAATCACAGCAACAGCATGATAACTGACACATTTCTGGAAAAATCATTTGCCCAAAGGGCAGGTCTCCGTGAGCAGGACCCTTGCGCATGCTCGGCTTCCCTGGAATCAGCTCCATCGCTGTGGTCCAGCAGCTTGCAACAAAGGCCTGGGTTATTTTTAGTCTTCAGCTCCTGAAGAAGCCCCTGGAGACCTGGCTGACTGGGCCCCTCTGCCCAGCTGCAGCTTGGCCTCTGCCACTCCACAGGAGTCATCCTCCCCCTGGCTAATTGCGCTTGGCACGTGGACCCAGGGCAGCCTGGCATGGAACCAAGTGGTGTGCCCCCCCCTGCAACTTCTTTGTAGAGTGACCTGTGGCAAGAGAGTGGGACTTACTCTCCTGCAGGCCCTGTGGCCTTGAAGCTAGTTCCATGCATACGAAATGATCTCATTTAAAGGGCCCCTGTCCAGAGAGCATGTCCCATCTCTTAAGCTCTCTTCTTCCTCCTGCTGGTTGCTGTGCTTTTGTGGATTCAAAAGGCCCAAGGAAGGGCTGGAGGAATGGCCCATCTCCACAGGGGGCTACATCCCCTCTCCAGACTCTGCTGGCTCTCTCTTCCCACAAAACCTAAAGCAGAGTATCTTCAAAGGCTGATTACTTGTCTGGGGAATCATATTAAATTAATTTCAGGGGGGAAAAGGCCCAAATGTTCTGGAATGCTCTACTGGCTCAAAGGTGGGGAAAAAGTCTAAAACCCTCCACCATTATGGCTCTGAGACTTGACAGGTCCTCTTCTGGAGTTCTATATCCAGCCATGCTTGTGCCCACTCAAGCTGACGGGGATCATGCCTCCCTAGCCAAGTTGAGGCAGCAGTGGGAGCTTGTCCACAGTGCTGGGGCTGCTCAGCTCTCTCAGTTTCATAAGGAAGGCTCCTGGGGTCCTTCCCTTCTGTTTCACTTGTCCTGGAGAATGGGCTCAGCCTTTCTGCTTCAGAGGTTTTGGTTTGGTTCCCCATCAGAGAGTGGGGAGAGCAGCTCAGCTTGGAGATGTCATGTCAGAGTACGGCAGGCCAGGTCTCCAGAGCCATCTTCCTGCATTGGAAAAGGAAGGCATGAGTAAAGTAAAAATGGTATCTTCTTTCTCAGAGCCCTAGAATAAGCAGCAATCATAGGGTCAGGGTTCTAGTGTCCCCTCTACCCCTGAATAGTGTGTGACCTTGGACAAATCACTTAGCACCCTCAAATCTCGATGTACCCATCTGTAAAATGGAAATGATAACACTTGCCTTTCCTATTCCACACTGACACTGGGAGGGGCCCAAAGTATAATGTTACATAAACAACCAACTGCAGAGCCAGGCTTGTCCGTGGAAACTCCAAGTGCTTTCTGAAGCCACCTTCTTGTGGCTAAAAGCCTTCTTGGAGTTTCCCTTTTGATGGATGGAGGCTCACATGTCAAGGGCCAGGTTGTCCATGGTCAGGGCTCCTAAGCCAGGGCTGTGGCCATGGAGACCATGATTGGGCTTGAGTGGTGATGGGAGGTGACCAGGGTTTGGGGACTCGAGGGCAAAGATACCATAAATGCATGTGCATGTGGACAGACAGACAGACAGACACACACACACACACACACACACACATACAAACACACCATCAGCATGATTAACCACTTGAAGTGGGAGTCAACTTCTGCAGAGGGCACTGTGCACTTGTTCAAATGTAGTAGTCTCTTTTTAGCTGGTTAACTCTGGTCTGGTGACTTTGCCTCTCTGAGCCTCACTGCCCACGAGTATGAGGCAGAGAAATGTGGCCTGTCTAGAGATCCAGCAGTGCTGGTTGAGTAGTGCTTGTGAGAAGTGTCGTGGTGCAGGTCTTGCTAAAAATGGGGCTTCCAGTCTGTAGTAGCCACTGTCATTCTGTCTATAGGTCAGTGATTCTGTTGAGGACCCCTGGAGTCCCCGACAGGCTTATTTTGCTCCATTACAGCCTTCCATCCTTACATGGTGGCTAAAGAATCCCAGCTGGAAGATAAACTCATTTCTTTCTAGACACTCAGGAGACCCTGCATTTGGGACCTGTAGTAAATCCAGGACAGGCAACCAGTGAGGAGAGAGGAGCGGAGCTCTAGAGAGGGACCTGACCTTCCTTCCGTGCTCTTTCCCAACCCCCCCCCCCCCTTGACATGCCGGAGGCAGAAACCAGCAAGTCCCAAGACTGTGT
>CM052705.1:86950079-87031184 GCA_028551405.1 Uromys caudimaculatus | reverse complement strand
AGAGAGAGAGAGAGAGAGAGAGAGAGAGAGAGAGAGAGAGAGAGAGAGAGAGAGAGAGAACGTGAACCAGGGGAGCTAAGAGGAGGTTTTGCCAGGGAGGATATGGGTTTCACTCCTGGTACACTTTAGTCTTCAAGAACAATCCCTTCCAGCCCTTGCATGTAAAAGTCCATGCATTTTAAGGAAGAAAACTAACAGGATTGTTTTTGCTTTTCCTTTGGGGGCAAGTTCAGAAAACCTATGTTCTGTAGTGGGTAGAAGAAAGACCACCGGTAACACAAAGCTGCAGCAGGGACAGATGAGGGTCTGATGGTTTTCTCTTCCAGCCTATGTGTTCAAGGCACTCTTACTTGGCTGGTGGGTGGCCCAGGCAAGGCCCTGAGAATCCCCTTGCCTGCCCTCCACCATTTGGAAGTTCGGAGATGAGAGTGTTCTCCCCTCTACTCAATAGTGTCTGTCCTTAGTGCTCCTTAGGAACTCCAGAGTCATGGTCCAAGGGAGAAGATGGCTCCTGGGGCCAAGGTGTGTGTGTGTTCCCAGGTCTAGCTCTAGGCAGGAGCAGTACTGGAGAACCTCAGCATTCCTGAGCTGGGTTGGGAGGCGGGGGAAGGGGAGTCTGGGTTAGCCTAATTAATGTAGAGAAGAAATGGGAAGGAACCTTGAGTGGGAATGAGGGTGTAGGATGGGGGCTATTGGGAGCTGTAAGCAGAGGGACAATGGGGGGGTGTGTGTGGAGTCGGGGATGAAGCATTATCATAGCAAGCTTTTTGTTCCTCGGTCCTATAGTCCTAGAAAACAAATTGTTTGAAAAAAACAAAAGCCAAACATTTGCCTAGCAGTGGATACTGAGCCAGTTCTTTCTGTGGGCTCCCCGGTCTCTGGATCCATACTTGTTGAGGGGGCTATCAGAGGGCAAGGAGGGAGGGACTGAGGCCCCTCACCCAGTAGAACTAGGAAGGACTCCCTGCTCCCATGCTCCTGTCTGAGTCTCTGGATTTTTACTACTCCCACAGATGAGTGTCATTGGAACATTTGGACATAAGTTGCTGAGACCCCGCTGGTCTAGATTGGCCAGGGTCAGGTGACAGATGGTAGCAGGGTGAGCTTGATCCTGGCCTACAGCCTTGGGAATGGGAGCAGTTTCAGGCTTTGCTGCTTCAGGGCTTAGGTCCATAGGTCCTGACTCCAGGAGCTGGAAAGTGCTGTAGGAAGGCCTGGCCAGCCTTCTCCCTGCCACCTGGCAGAACAGACAAGGCTCCATGTCCCCCACTGTCGGCTGCCCTTTCAGTCTTTCCAAGACTGCTTTGTCTGAGGAAAGGGGAGGACCCCAGTTTTTTCCCCCCAAGTCCACAAGTCTCCCCACTGTGACCCCTCCTGCACTGAATCTAATTTATCAGTAGTCAAAAGGGCTGTTGAGGTTATCTGAGTTGGGCTCTTTGGCTACTCTCCAGTATCCTCAGGCCTTGAGATCGTTATGATCCTCTTCCAGAGGCCACAGTACCCTGCCCGGAGTGTGGGAACAGCCTAGGAAATGTGGTTTGGTTCAGGATCTTTGAGAGCTGGAGATGTTTTCTCTAAGGAGCCTGGAGACTTGTGGAATAGGGGGATTGGGAAATTTGCTCTGAGGAGTAGGTCAGGGGGAAGGGAGAGGAGATGTGGAAAGGTGACTGGAATGGGCCTTTTGACTATCATAGCGGTTGCTTCTGGGAAGGCCTGGCTGCAGGGCTGTTCAAATTGGGCAGTAGGAGAGAGGCCCAAAGGAAGCAACTTCAGGAAGCCCTGATGTGGAGAGGTAGGCTCCTGCCTTGTCATTTCTGCATTAAACCTGTCTCTCAGAAGTGACAGACACCCTCTCCCCCTGTGAGGAGGAAAACTAGAAGCCAGGAATACTGTGTCTTAGATCTGTCTGGGTTCTGAGTGAGGCCTGGTCATGCCTCCTGACAGATCGCAAGTGCTCCTTGGCTTGGTGAAGCTGTGAGAGGTGTCATAGGGTGGGGGGTGGGGTACTGGGATGACCTGTTTGAGTCTGTGACAGCCTCAGGTGGAGGAGCCAGCAGCCTCGAACGAGTGACACTCCATAGTTTTCCCCATCTTTGGCCTCACCACGAACAGGGGACATTTGTGCTGATGGTGACATTACCCAGGGCAGAGCAGAGGAAGGCAGGATTGGGCTGGCAGGCAGCCAGAACCCTCTTCCACAGAGATATAATTACTAATAATGACCTCTATCCTGAAAGCAAATAAGATGGCCATTCAGGTCGGCACCAACTGGGTCTGGCAAATCAACAAAACCAGGGTTGGGAAGGGACACAGGGGAAAAGAGGCCTCTGTTGGAAATAGGGAGACCCCCATGAGGCCCTGGGGCCTTTGTTTTCCTCCACAGCTAACTTTGAGAACTCCCAGCCTATATTTCCACCCACTGCATCTTGTTAGCTCACTTTGCTCCATCTCTATTGTTGTATTAATATTGTTAATATTGTTGACAAGAGCAGGTGTGTGTGTGTGTGTGTGTGTGTGTGTGTGTGTGTGTGTGTGTGTGTGTACACAGGTGTGTGTACAGGTGTGTGTTGGTCTGAAGAAAGCCACTAGTGTTGATCCAAGACCGGAGGGAGAGCCAGGAGCCACCAGGCAAGATGTATCTTATCTGTCCCTGACATTTTTCTGCAGCCAAGGACTGCAGCGCCCAGTCTAAAGAGTCAGCAGGGTCTCACAGATGGCTTTTTGTGGCCTTTCCCATCTTTTCCCTTCATCACCTCTGCCTCTTTGGGAGAAATATTGAGAATTTGAGAAAAAGGAAAAGCTTCAATGATGCTATCAAAATGGTGCAAAGACTTCATGGCTGGAATGAGGCCTGGGTTTTTGTTGACTCTTCCCTCTCATGTTTATTCCCCACTGCGACCTTCATTCTCTTCCTCTCCTCCCTCTTTACCTCCTCCCCTCCTCTCCTCCCTCCTCCCTCCTTCCTTCCTCGTCTCCCTCCTCCCTTCCCTGTAGCCCCGCAAATGCTAGAGTGCAGGGGTAGCTGGTAGAAACAGTGGCATAAAAGAGAAATATACCCCTGTGCATTTTCAACACATAGTTGAAGAAGCCTAAATTAAGGACTAGGGGGAATAAAGCAAAAGACACATGGCCCGATAATATATGAGTGAAGCCTGAAAACAGAATCTCAGAGCAAAGACGATGTGGAGCAGGTGGGTTGGGTAGGCAGGGAGTCTCAGCTTGCTGGTCCACGTGGCATTTGGGGAAGCAGACCAACTGTGCTTTTGCAACAAATGGTCAAGTGCTGAGGAGCCCTTGTGCTCTTCTGTCAGGCAAGGGAAAAGATGTCCATCTTAGCTGCCACTGTGTATCCGCCATGCTTGTCCACCCTGGCTACTTCTTCCCTGGAGACAGATGAACACATTTCTTGCCTGCCAAGAGTGAGCGCTGAGCAAGCGGAAGCACTTGGCAGAGGGCTGGATATGTGCAAAGCAGTGCACTTGATTTGCAGGGGCTGAAAAATCAGCCTCACCTTGGCCCAGTCAGCTGTAAATGTTAAAACATTCCAGGTGGCCCCTTTAAGCATCCTACCACCAGGACAGAGTTGGTTATCCATATGTTAGTGTCTGTTTGGAACATGTTTTCCTATGATGTGCAGGTGGAAACATCTAGTTATTGCCACCTTCTGGAAGTTGGGGAGAAGACAATTGACCCCAGCCTCCTTGTTTTGATTTGTTATCCTGGGCACTAGCTACCACTGTAGAAGGTACATATCCTTAGCTTAGAGATGCTATGGAAGGTGTTCATCTTTAGCATTAGAGTCCAGGAGGATGATGAATAGCTGGACCTGGCTGAAGCATGTCAGGCAGCCAGGTGATCTGAGATTGTGTTTCCAAATGCTGCTTTTGAATTTCTGGAGTGGAGGTCAGGGTAATGGAATTGGCAGGCCATGCTTAGTAGTGAGAAATAACTGGCGTGGGAAAGAGGGAGCCTCTCGCCTGGACTGAGTGGACACCCACGGAGACTCTGCTGGCTTGGGTTCAGCCTCTAGGAGGCGGCTTCTGCCACGGTCTAGCCGGTGGGTGTGGCCCAGTGTCAGGCGTTTGCAGCGCACACGCCTCCTCTGGCCAGAGGCTCTTCCGTCCTAGCTCAGACTTGGACTCTCACTTGCCACTGACAACATTAGAGACAAGCACTTTCTTTTCATCTCCCCCCCTTCTCTGCACTTGTCACAGCCAGGTTTTAGCTTTTAGCTATTCCCCAAAGAAGTCATACCAGGCTTTTTTTTTTTTAAATATCTTTTTGGCCAGCTAAATACCCACCTTGGGGGAGGCTAGGTCAGCCTGTTCACAAGCAGCCTTAGGTTTGTCTGTTGAGGGTCTTAGAGAAAGCTCTTCTGGATCCTTGGAGCATACAGCTCTCAGTAGGAGGGACTGTAGGGTCTCTAGGGACAGCCAAGATGGAGCTTGGCTGTGGGTCTGGGTTTAAAGTGCTAGAGAACATGAAATGTATTCTGGAGTTTGGTCCACTCGAGAGCTGTCAGGCAGGTTCCTTTGGCCCAAATCTCCTTTCAGTAGTCAGATTCCCCACTGTCCTTAGTGATGATGATGAAGAAGAAGAGAAGGCTCTCCACCTGGATCCTGTCCAAGCCAGACGGGTGACACTGCCCTCAGGCAGCTGATGTCAGATCATGAGCCTCCTGTCCCTGAATTCACGATGGACCTGGGATCCCCAGAGCCAGTGGACCAAGCTCTGAGAGGAGCTACTTCCACCATCTCCATTCTAGCACACTCAAACCCCTTCCAATCCTGAGGCTGGCCTGCTGGACAGTTAAGAAATGCAGATCTGAGGAGTGTCTGCCCTGTGTACACTAGAGCTCATTCGAGAAAGGGTCAGAGCTAAGTCCTAACCACAGTCCTCTCCCTGCCCAACATGTGTTTAGGCTGAGGACAGGCAACCTTAAAGGCCATTTTCAAATAAGCCTTTATCCCCAATGGCCAAGATATGGAAGATCTCCACAGGAAGATACATGAAATTGGTTTTCTTCTTCTAGTTGGCTAATCCCTGCTGTGTCTCCCATCAGGGAAAGGCTGACTTGGTGGCTTTAGTAAGGGCCACTTCTGTTTATTAAGCCCAGGGTTTTCCTGAGTGAGCTTGGGCAGGAGGTCTCTGGGGCGGAATGGGAGACAGATGTTCTGTGACTTGGAATCTCTTGGCTACATTGACTTCTAGAGGGGCACAGAGGTCTTGAGTTAAGTGAGTGTGTGAAGCATTTGGGAAGGAGCTGGTTTGGTCTTCATGGCTCTGTTAGTATCTGAGCTGACTCTGGATATCTTGCAGCCGTGGGAATGTACTACAGTGTGCTGCTTTGGGAAAGGGTTCCTGGTCCCTGCTGATGTTCTATTCTCTGGAATCACAGTGTCTCCCCTGATATCTCTTGGCTTGGTTGAGGGGTGATGCAAACTTCTTCCAGTGGGTACAAGAGGGAGAAGCCATTCCAGGACTTTAATCTCACCATTCCTACAAGTTTGCTCTTCTCTTACCTCCCCTCAGCGCTTTGAGGGTCTTAATCACAAAAGGATGGCCAAGAGCATCAGCCTCCATCCCTGGAAATCTCTACAAATGAAGAGCTTCCTTTTATGCCGTTGAGTATTTTCCTCATTGGACCTTGGGACCCAGCACCACGCTGCCTCTTGCTGACTGAACAACCTAGAGTTTTTGCCTTGAGCTGCTTAGCTACTGTGCACAGGATGAAGGCTGACACAGCTTTCCTGAAGTTAGAAAAAGGGCTGCGGATCTGGGAAGCTGTGTGTAATGGGCCGAAGATGAATTTCCATCCGGCTTGCTTTGCTGCTCTGAAAAGCAAACACAGCAACAAGCAGATGAACGAGAAGCCCAGCCCCCCTCTGGCCCCGGCCTCTTTCAGGTGTGGTGTTGTGATGGCACGTGTATAGCTGTGTATGTCACTGTCCTTCCATCCTCTGGGGATGCTTTTTTTCTCTCTCGTATGTCAAGTCCTGGTTTTTTGACTCCCATTGTGAAAGGTGCTGTCATGTCCCCACCCTGTCTGAGGGATGTATGGGATCTCTTGGTATTTCAGTATTGGAGGGGAGGCTGTGCACATCTTCCCTTATCCCAAGGGGACACACTGGTTCTGACTCCCTAGAGACCTGGCATATTGCAAGTATCTCCAAGAGAATCTGCAGGTTGGAAATAGCCCATATCTGGATTTTACCTCTCTGACGGGCTCTCCCGAGAAGTTGGCTGTCTGGAAGGACTGCCTAGGTGCCAGGGCCTTCCTTCTTTCTGCCCTTCCTCCTCCCTGACTCAGTTTCCAGGAGAAACTTGGAGAAGTCAGAGCCTAAACAAATGGTTAGGCATATGAGCATTGAGCAGCCTTTACCTCAGAATCCACGGATACCCTAGCCCTTCAGAGGGACCCCCTGCACGTTGGTAAAGACTGAGCCACTGCCCCTGTCTCTCCTTGCTGTGGTTAGCATCTTGTCCTGTGACTGATTAGCAGTGTTGGCTATCCGTGTAGCAAATCTTTTGTCTGCAATTTAGAGAATGTGTAAACAAATAAAAACTTTAGAACTCTCAGAAACTCTTGGTGGTTTTTCTCATCTTCAGAAGGCTTGTCACAAAATATTGGAATGTATTGGGGTTGCATTGTGTGTGTGCAGAGTCATACACATACACGCACATGCACACACAACACAGACACACACACACACACACACACACACACACACACACACACACACACACACACACCAGGTTTTAGAGAAGCACAATGAATTCCAGGTCTCAGTTGTTCCTGGTGGGTGATGGAATTCTGACCCTATCACATACAGGCAAGGTTAAGGCAGCTTTCATGAGCACAGCAGGCAGTGTAATTTCAGGGCACAACCAATAATTTCATTTGCAGAAGTGTACTTGCTCATGTTCAGGAGGCTCCTCTGAAAGGTCACAGGGCATCTTGAAGGGAGCCCCCTGGAGTTTTGGGGAGAGGGGAGTCAATGACTCTGAGGTGATTCACTGACGCTATTGGAAACATGGTAGGGGAGGGAGAGGCCCCAGGTCAGGACCCTGTTGAAGCCATTGGAACATTAGTCCTCTCCTGCTGGAGTCAGAAACTGCCCTCCAGAAGAGGCATTGATGGCTGTGCTGGGCAGGGAGCCAGCCAGAGTCCTTGCACAAGATACACCTGCCTAGAGAGGCACCAGAATCTGCTCACCTCTACTGCGGGGCAACTGGGCCATACAGAAAGGAGTTAGTTTCTCAAGACTGCAAGTGAAGAGCCAGCCTTCCAAAACTAAATTAAATATAAATACAAAATAAAACCTCTGCTATGAGCTAGGCTCTGGAGAGTCAACTGAGAAGAAAAAGCCAGACCCCCCCATGAGGCTGACAGTCTTGCTGTGAAGCCTGGAGCCTAACAATGCAGTGGGTTCAGGGCCAATCAGGTCCGAGGGACACCAAGGAAGCTAAAAACAAACAAACAGGTCTACATGCATGCTTCGAGAAGACTTGGATGCACTACAGTGGTGGGCACCATGCACATCTTGGCGCACCAGTGTGTGTCTTGGTTTCTGAAGGAATCATGTCTGTGGCCTGCTGGTTCAGCAGAGGAGCCATTGATTGTTGCTGCAGATGCAGGCTGCTGAGCAGGCTGGTAAGCCTTCCCTATAGAGGGAGCAGTGCCCACATCCAGGGGCAAATAGGAGAAAGGTCAGGCCTTTACCCAAAGTGCCCCAGGTGATAGCTGAGCTTGCAATGTTAAAATGCTGATTCCAGCAGCATGAGGACTTAGGCTCAAAACAAAATCCAGGCAGGAAAAGATCACACAAATGCCCACGTTCAGGCTTTTGTCTACATGGAGGCTGCACATGTGCCTGTTCTAACTCCAGGGACACCCGGGTTGCATCCATAAAATGCTGACTTTCTCACTCTGTTATGGTACTAGGAAGTGGGAGGTGACTAGTTTACAGAGGGGTCAAAGCCCTCATGATGTAATGAGAGCACTTCTCCAGGAGGCTCAAGAGAGACTCTGTGTGAGGCCATCTATAAGGAGTGGGGTTCCAGCAAGACACCAGACCTTCTGCCAGCGCGATCTTGACCTTCCCAGCCTCGAGAACAATTCCATTGTTTGCAGGCCACCCAGTCTCTTTTGTTATAACAGCCTGCATGGATTGAGACAGGCTATTCCTGGAGGAGGTAACATGTGCTATGGTCTGCTAGAGCCAGGAAAGTAACACATATAGACCAGATATTGCTCTAGGATAGCAGTTCTCAACTTGTGGGTTGTGACCCCTATGTAGGGGTCAAACAACCCTTTTACAGGAATGGCCTACGACCATCAGAAAACACAGATACTGACATATAACAGTAGCAAAATTATAGTTATGAAATAACAATAAAATACTTTTATGGTTGGGGGGTTATGAGTAATTGTACTAACAGGTCACAGCATTAGGAAGGTTGAGAACCCCTGCTCTAGGAAGTTAAAGGGGTGAGGGGGAGGAGAAACAGGGGACTCCAAATGGTGTTAAAGCACCTTAAACAGACCGGATGGCCTCTACTTGTCCTTCAGAAGAAGAAAAGGCATAACATGGTGAGAGTGATTGTTTGGGAAAGGTCTATAAAGAAGGAACCAGGGATAAGATACTGGTGTTGCTATACCATGGCTGGAACACTCGAAGGAGCAGAGTTGTGGCAGCCATTTTCCTTCCTTGGGTCACAAGAAAGGACCCCAGAAAGAAGTAGGAGACCCACATCTTGTATCTAGTTGACTTTTTGACTCCTATAGACACAGGTTCAGAGTTCAGTAAATCTAACCCTAGATTCTGGAGGGTCTGCTCCAGGAGCCGAGCAGATTGAGGTACACACATTAACCATGCCTGTCTTTCAGTACCCTTGGCCACCTGAGTTAAAGGCTTTCTGGGAACAGAAGACAAACTTGTCTTTCATAGAGTCCCTTAAGATAAAATGTCTGAGGCTTGAGGTGTTCTGAACCCATTCTTTAGAGGCCTAGGAATCTAGGATGGAGTTAGTTGCATGATTCTCAGATGCTCTGGGGAGAGGGATGGAGAGAACAAGGCCCCCAGCCTCAACTTTCAACTCATACTGTTGGCCAGCACAGCTCTGATTGGATCGGTACCACATGGTGGCTGTGTTGCTGAGGGGGGAAAAGGCAATGCAACAACTTTAGACTGTCTTTGGGCTGGATAGTGGGAGAGAGGCACAGGGGTGTCCTCTGAGGTTACAGAAGACAGCAGATAATTCGACCGGCCCTGACTTCCTGACAGCTGCAAATGGATCAAGCCCATTCCTAGCTCTCTCGAAAGGGATGCCCTCTCCTCTTTGGGGTTCTCTTAAGTAACACAGCAGGGCACAAGACATTCAAGTCATCACGAGGGAGGTGACTTGCACCTCTCCTGCAGTGCTCACTGGCCTGCCCACACCCCTTCTGGCCTACTCCAATGCCCCATTGTCACAGATTCCTGGTAAAACTCAGCTCAGCAGAGCCAGAACAAAAGTGTGTCCCTAAGGTGGGTGGGTTGAGAATGTTCTCTGGCTAAACTTTAGGTAATTAGCATAGTTAATGCACGTTCTGTGATATTACAGCTGTGAGCCTCATTAAAGCGTTCTCCAGGGGGAAGTCAGCAAGGCTCAGGTGTCAGCTCTGCTCTTGCTGTAAGCATAGCCTACTACCTCAAGCCCCCATTTGGATGCCTGGCTCCTTCCCATCTCCTCTCCAGCTCCTGTTTGCTGTCTGCTGGCATCTGGGCTGGGGCCTTGCTTCCCTCAGCTGGGACTCTCTCCTTTCCACCCTTTCTCTACTGGAGAAATTCTGTCACCTGTGCTTCTCCCTGTAAACAGAAGATTGCCCACAGTGGAGATTGCCATGGCTGCTGCTGGTCCTCGCTGGCTTGGCTCTATCACACTGTGAGAAGAAAGGATTCTCTGCTCTGGGAAGGAATCCAAGTCTGTCTTCTGTCTTTCTGTCCTGTCAGGGTATTGTTTCCAGGGCTTTTCACCCCTCTTTTCCCTCCCAGAAAAATCCAGGGCCTGACATGCCCAATTCCTGGCTGAATTTCCTGGCCTCAACTGGCATCTGCTATCCGGCCCCTCCCTAGGATGAAACTCGATTCCCACAGGCTTTAATTTCTGGGATTCATGATTCCTGGGGTGGGAAGCAAGGGGCCGACTATTTGTCAAACAGAGAAATATGAGATGTGCTTCAAACCCCTTGAAACCTGGAGGAAAATAATGACTGCCCCTTGAGAGACTAAACATAGGTACAACCCAAAACAGAGATGGAAAACACAATTCAGGCAGCCCCTGGGGTCTGAAGCACGTAGAAGGGGCTACCCTGGGCTGTCCAGACCCTTGGTTGTCTCCTCTTACCACTCCTCTTAAATCCCCAGGTCCTCGTGTCCATGGGGATGCTGGGAATTTCCGTGTTGTTTTTGATGCTCACTCTTTGGTAGACTTAGAGTCTACATAGAGCTCAGCGTCAATGTTAAAACCCCTTTACCGGAGGCCATGGGCCAGATCATGGGAATAGCATGCACATGGGTAGCTTTAATTTGGTGTAGGTGGTCAGACCTGAGACCTCAAAGGGATGAAGGAAGAAAGTTATATGCAAAAGGGTCTCATGGGCAGGTTCCCCAGGGCAGAGACATGAGTGTGTGTAGACTTTGGCATCAGGGATTTGACTTTTTAAGCAGAGGGGCTGATGTGATGTTCGGCTGGTCCAGATCTGTGTCCTAGATCCTGAGAGACCCAGACTACATTCCAGGTCTAGGGCAAAGTTTCCGATGGCGCCCTGGCTTCCCCCCAACTGCACAGAGGACTGCCTTCTGCAGCTAAGAGCCGATGTCTGTCAGGGCATCTCAGAGTCTTTAACCTGAAAAATATGCTGACATCCTTCAGCAACTGGCCTGCCATTTTGTTTGATGTGTGAGCTTGGACTCTGTCCAGATGGAACTCTCCCTTCCCCACCTCTATGCATTCTCCTGAAAGGTAATTCCTCCAGCGGCCCCCAGCTTCTTAACTCTTACTCTTAATCCTTTTTACAAGGTGCCTTAAAACCCTCATCTCCCAGAGCAAACCACCGGCAGCCTTCCATTCTGCCTTTTGTCTGTGTGTTTGAATTGTGTTCTCCTATCTAGAATGCCACCAAGACCCCACGCTCCTGTTATCTCTCTCACACACTCTTTCCACCTGAAAGCATCCCAAAGGCTCCCCCCAGCCTGTCTCCCACGGTGCCTCTTCTTATGTGCCCAGAGAACAGCTCTGCCAAGCTTACTGGGCCTCTCTTACACCATGTGGTGTGCCCAGAACAATTTGTCTGCTTTTTTTTTTTTTTTTTTTTGGCCAGTCTCCCACCATCTGACCAAGTCTTCTGAGGGCACCAACTGTGTCTGGGTCGCTATTGAATCCCATTGCCCTGCTGTGTGATCAACAAATGGAAAGAGGGATAGATAAATGAATACTTGAACAAATGATTGAGCAATGAGTGGATGAAGGAGAAAAATCAGTGAAACAAACAAGAGGTGGCACTGAAGCACAGTTGGCCCCGCATAGTTCTTTCTGCATCATGGCTTCAACACAGTCATCAACCGAGCGCTACTCCGGTGCTTGCCGGTGCTCAGGTGTGGAGCCCAGGCAGCCATGCTGGCTGGGAACCAACTGGGCAGGGGCCTGTACCCATTTCTCTTTCTGCTGGGTTACTCTTCAACCCCTGCTGAATTATGAAACAGGACCTGCTTTAAGCAGGCTAACCTGTGTTCCTGTCGGGGGAAATCCACTACACGCTTAAAGAAATAAGTTTTAGAGACGATCCCCATGCCTCTCAGAGGCACAAAGAGAGGACCCTGAGCCGGGTGGCGGCAACTCATGCCTTTAATCCAGCTTTGGGGAGGTAGAGGCAGTTGAGTCTCTGTGAATTTGAGGCTAGCCTGGTCTACAGAGTGAGTTCCAGGAGAGCCAGGTCTACATAGAGAAACCCTGGAAAAAGGAAAGCATCCTGAAAACAAATCCATTATTAGCTCAGTCCCTAAACAGGCACCCACAGACTAAATCTATTTCTGGAGAGTACCTAAAAGTAGAGGCTTTAAAGTGGCTGGTTTGCAAGCACCCTTTGATTTTAAAGTCCTGATTATCTCCAACTGGATCCAGTGTGGGCGTGGTTCCGAGTGGCAGCTTCGGGGGTGATCTTTTCCTTCTGTTTTTATTGTGTCACAAAATCGTTCGCTTTCCTTTCGTTGTGCCATTTTAAAATACACACCGCACTCCTGCATACTTTTAATTATATCTTGAGGCCAAAATTATTGCTCCAGGGAACACATTTCCAATTATATAATGGAAGTCAGTAAGAAAATACTTTCAATTAGAAAAAAAAATTATTGAACTCCAGCATTTGGGAACCTATTTGCTTCTGAAAGAGAGGCAGTTGAAAGGTCTCACTCCTGCCCTAGTGCCCTCAGTGAGTCGGCTAATGGAGGGGATCTCTGGGGATCGAGGATACTCGGAAGGCATGCCAAGGGAGGCCCACTCATAGGCTGGTGGCCAGCATATGCCATTATTGCGGTATGAGCCTCAGTTTCCTCTCCTGTAACACCTCCTTGTACCGTGCTAGGAGAGTAAATGCACACAGCCCTCCTTCCTCTCTTGATCTTCTCTGACTGAGCTTGAGTCTCAGATTAAAGGTGAGTAACACAAGTTTCCTCAAGAAATATAGGTGGCAGAATAGGGGAAGTGTGTGAGCCTGGAGGAACAAAGAGATGTGGCTTTGTCTGTTTCTTAACTCCCACAGAGAGCATAGCAACTGCTTTCCAACTTGTATTTGTGGGAAGATCCAGAGGGGGGCACTTTAGGAAAGTAGAGTTCCTGTCCCCAGACCTGGCAAGCAACAGTCTCCAACCAAATAGTAACATTGCCTCTTCAATACTTTTAAAATGACATTTATTTATTTATTTATTTATTTATTTATTTATTTATTTATTCATTTTTGTTTGTGTCCCATGATGCAGGCATAGAAGCCAGAGGACAACTTGCTGGAATTGGTTCTCGCCTTCCTCCACATGGGTCCTGGGAATTGAACTCCTGCCAGCAGGCAAGCGTCTTTACTCCCTGAGCCATTGTGCCAGCCACACACTGACTCTTATTGTCAAATTTGCCCATAGGCATCAGGTATAACCTGGGAGCAGCTACAGAAAAGTTGGGTGCTCCACCAGAGTTCAGTGAGGAGAGGGATCCAGCTGGAAAGATGGAGAAAACCCACAGAGCAGAGGTGGTACAAGGGCTGACACATTGAGATCCTTACTAGTGATGAGAGGTGATTGGGCAGAGATGGGGAGATTATTCTAGCATCTATGTGGAGACAAGAAAGCTTGGTGGTCCAGGCTGGCCCACGTAAGAAAACTTTTGATGATGAGGCAGTTGGGGGGGGGGGGTTCCTGACCTAGAGAGTTTATTATGAGGGGCTAGCAACTTCAACCAGAAGCAACAGACAGTTACGGAAGACTCCTGAGCTTGGGAATGCTGGGAGCTGGTGTGAGTGGACTGGGTTTGAGAGGGCCTACACAGGGGGTGCTGGCTGTCCGCCCTGTCACTTGGGCCCTGCTGCCAGATGACGACGTGAGGAAGCTGGCCTTGCCTAGTCTGGCCAGCTACATGCCCATGCTATGTGGACATACAGCTCAGGCCCTCTCAGCCAGGCTCCCTTTGGGGTGAGTGTGGAGGCCTAGAGGCACAGACATTTTGCTCTGCACTCTGTCTACACCGGAACTCACTCCTCTTCTTCCTCTGCTGTCCTTTGCTCTCTTCCATTCCTCTGCTTCTCTCCCTCTGTCTCACAATACTAGGGATTGATTCTTGAGCACGAGACAGGACAGGATCCCTGGATAGCCACCCCGCAATCCACAGACTGGTTTCAGGAGTCCTTGAACTTGTCTGTAAAATTATGTGTGATGTGTGTACACCTGGCTTTTGTGGAAAGGGTTCTATGACATCTCAAAAATCTTAAATACCAACAGAGCTCTTGCCAATGCAGCTCTTCAGTCACTATGTGAGTAAACTAGGGTCTTGGGAGGGAGAGAAGTTGGTTGAGTCCCTGCCATTAAGGGCAAAACAGAAGAGAAAAATGTCTGCCAGGAAAGCAGGGGTACTGGGAGCTGGCTCAGGGCTGGGAACAGAGAGTGGGGAGGGAGAAAGAAAGGAAAGCCCAGACAACGAGCCTGGGGATTAACCATCTGTGTGTTTTGCAGGGACTTGTACCCACTGGGATACCTGATCTTTCTCTGGGTATTGTTCACATATTTTCCCAGGGTCCAGTGGGCTGGACTGGCCGGGGATTGGAGAGAGGAGTGAAGTTAGTAACTAGTTAACTCCCTGTATGGGGGTGGGGGTTGGGGGTGGCGAACAGGTAGATGAACAGGTAGATGGGCAGGATGGGAGGCGAAGAACAGAGGTTGGGCTGAACTCCTGAACTCCTCAGAAGGGAGTTCTCTAGGTTAAACAAGTTTTCTTAAAGCCAGGACAGGTGTGGGTGGAACAATTTCAGGATATGAACTTGAGAGTTGAATGTATGTTGTTCCACGGAACTCAAACAGGTCTTGCTGTTCAAAATCATAGTAATACCAGGTGTGGTTGTGCACACAGAATCTGTGAAGCAGAAGCTCATGAGTTTGAGGCCAGCTTGGACTACATGCTAAGTCCAGGCAGCCTGAGATATATAGCCAGACATTGCCTCAAAACCAACCAACCAACCAACCAACCAACCAACCAACCAACCAACCAACCAGTCAGCCAGCCAGCCAGCCAGCCAGCCAACCAACCAACCAGTTACCAAGTCAGCCAACCAACCAGCCAGCCAGCCAGCCAGCCAGCCAGCCAACCAACCAACCAGTCAGCAAGTCAGCCAACCAACCAACCAACCAACCGACCAACCAACCAACCAACCAACCAACCAACACATTAGCTTTCTTTCAGCCCACAGTAGTCAGGAGGCAATGACTGGCTTTAATAAACTTTGGATCAGACACCCAGGTATTTTTTGATTTGCTCCGATAGCCTTGGAGCTGCTAATGAATAATAGTGGTGTAGGGATAACCTCTGTTCCTCAGCATTTGAATCAACAAAGTGTCAACACTTGTATTGACAGGCGACCCTGCTGAGGTTTTTCTGGAGACGCCAGTGACTACAGCATGATGGATTCTAACTCCCCTGTCCCCTTGCTCAGAATTTTATAAAGAGAAAACAGGTTGAGACTTGGGACTCCTATTGCTGAGATAGGTCAAGTTTTCCAGGTCAGGGAAAGGGACATGGGGAGAGCTTCCAGAAAGGGCAGCAGCCTTCCTGTAGATAGAATCCTGGACACAGGTTCAACCTCCTGGTGTAGCCCAGCTGAAAATCTGCCTGAGGACTGAGAAAGAGGAAGGCACCATTTCTTACTGTGGTGGTTGACACTCAGTGCAGCTCCAGCCCTGTGGCTTGGGATGGCTGTCCTTGTTAGCTGGGAGGGAAGCTGTGGCAAGCCTGTCTCCTCTGTCTTCCAAGGCTGAGAGGATGGATAAAGCACACCGCCCCTGCCCCCACCCCAGGGGGCCCCCATGCCTGATGAGCCGGGAGCTCTAAGCCTGGGTGGATTCTGGACAGCTGTGGAAGGCCTCGTTTGCATATATGCAAATGGTGCCTGGCTCATCTCTTTCCCAGTCTCATCCAGGCAGATCCAGGTGCTGTTGGAAGTGTGCCAGATCCTGTGCTGAAATTAGTCTCTTGAATGGGTGTTTCAGCTCCCAGGGTGAAAATTCCTTTTCACTTCTTCCCAGTCTCAGGTACTCTTTCCAGTCTCTAGTTCTACCCCCTTAGCAGTTATCTTAATTCTCAGACCATTGGAATTGGAGTTGGGAGTGGGGGCAGCAAAACAAACAAGTTTGGAGACAATAAGGGGTGACCGGTAGAATTTACCCAAACTGTTGGAGGTTCTAGGCGCCGGTCCTGGCTCTGCCATCATACTACCTGCATGAGGCTCCTGACCTCTTTGGACTGCAGTGCCAGCCATGGGGCAAAAAAAGAGAGGAACTGGGGATCTCTTGTTGCTCTCACTGGCTGCGAATGTGTGTGGACGCCTGTGTACTGGGGCTTTTGGAGTTGTAAAGAATAGATACCACACATACCCCCAGGGCCACTGAACTGAAACAGGACATGCTAGGGGGACAGAGTGGCTCGGGGGGGGGGTACCTTTTTAGTAGCAATGGGGCAGTTTGAGGAGGGGAGGGGAGGGGAGAGAAAAGGAGGATGTGGAAGGCTACCCGACACCTTCATTTCTCTTCAGGACTACTTTCAGGATCACTGCTCAATCTTCTCTCAGGACTGGTTTTTCTCTGCAGTATTCCCAGTGAAAAATGAATACCCATTGTACCAAAGTCCAGGAAAAATGTCTGCACAGACTGAGCTCAATATCTGTCAGGAGCCCCATTCCAAATTACTGGGAGAGAATATCTTGATTAATTCAGCTAGAGTCAGGTGGACATTTCTGGTCCATGTAGTCACGGTCGAGAGGTCAGGAAGGGACCAGGAGGAGAAACATGGCTGCCTGACATCCTGAATTCTGCTTTCTAGAGAAGGCATCAATGCTGGGCTGATAGCCAAGGAGCCCATACAATTCTGCTGAGCTGAATGGTTGTAAAAGATATAGAGGCTTGATAATGAGCCAGACTCCAGGCTAAACTTGTTCTGTTCTAGGCTCAACTAACCAAGGTGTTAGTGTTGTTAGGAGCACAGTTAATCCTCAGAGCTATTCTCTGAGATGGGTTTCGTCATTCTACCCATTTTACGGATGGGTAACCTGAGCACTGGTGAAACTATATAACCGTCTAAGGTCATACAATGAATGTTAGAGTAGGGATGCCCCCTGGGCCTTTCTCATATCGTGTTTATCTTTTCTAGCCTAATAACTTGCATTTCTCAGGATTCTTATGAAGAACAAGGAGGTAATAAATCACACATCACACCCTTGATGTGCTTGTAGTAGCCTCTTATTTGTGGTAAGGTAGCTCTTTGGACTAGCCATACTTGGGACTCTCTGTCATAGTTACTGCTGTGATGAAATCCTTGACAAAAGCATCTTATGGGATAAAGGGCTTATTTGGGCTCACAGTTCCAATTTACAGTCCATCATAGTGGGACGTCACTACTATCTCAAGCACAAAGGTTGGCAGTTGCTCACGCGGCATCTGTAGTCAGGAAGCAGAGAGTTCTAGATGCTGGTGCTCAGCTCACTTCCACCACTAAAGTTTTAAAAGTTTATTTATTTTATTTATTGCATCTGATTATTTACCTGGATTTATCTATGTACACCATGTTCATGCCTGGTACCCACAGAGGTCAGAGAGGACGCTGGAACTAGCACTGGAACATCAGGTAGTTATGAACTGTCATGTAGGTGCTGGGAACTGAACCCCAGTCCTCTGTAAGAGCCACAGCTGCTCTTTACTGCTGAGTCACCTTTCTAGTCCATCTTCTTCTTTGGAGAGCAAAGGGACCCTTGTATGAATGAAAGTTAGTGACATGAACATAGTCATGTTAAAGACCTCAGTGTTGCAGACGCACGGAAATGGCAAGACCCCTGGTCCAAGTAAGGATGTTGGTAATATGTGCAGAAGCATCACACACAGCTTCCTCCTTCCAGATGACAGCAGCCTAAGACTGCTTCCCTACTGAGACTCCTACTGAGATGAGCTTACCTGTCTCCTCCGTCAGCTGTGCATAATAAATGCTCTGAGTTTCTAGATTGCTGGTGCATCTCTGTCAGAGCTCAAACCTTATGCTTTTCTACACATACATCTGTCATTTTATTCCCCATTATCCCAGTGAGATCAGTCCTGCAGCCATGCAGGTTGGGGCACAGCCCAGAATCTCAGCCCAGGGAATGATGCTGCCCACAGTAGGCAAGCAATTCCCATCCCGGTTTACCTAACTAAGATACAGAAGCTCACCCGGGAGTCCATCATCTCCCAGGTGATTCTATACCTCATCAAGTTGAGAATTGAGATGTACCATTATACCCTCTGACAAGGAGAGCTTGGGTAGCCACTAGCAGCTCTACCCATGGGCTGCTAATTATTAGAAAGTTCTTTATTTTCCTAATCTCTGGGCTAGACTGATTTTGGGTCTCAGTAACTGCTATCTATTGACTGTAACCCTATCATTTAGTTTTTATAGTCATGGACTCTCAAAGAGATCTTTATCCCAATCCCGAGAATAAGTTATACTATGTGGGAAGGGGATGCTAGAGTCACAGATGGAACCAAGGTTGCTAATTAGCTGACCTTAAAAGAGGGAGATTAATCTGGACTGTATAGATGAGTTCAGTAGATTCGAAAGTGTCTTTAAAAGATGGATGAGGGAGGCAGAAGGGTCAGCATAGAGTTATAGAATGTGAGAGAGACTTGAGCCACCATTAATGGTTTGGAGATCAAGGAGCCACAGGCAAAAATATGCAGGCAGCCTATAGAAGACAGAAAAGCAAGAAACCACATTTTCCCTAGGGCCTTCAGAAAAGAACTACCACGATGATACTTTGATGACCTCTGACCCAGAGAACTGAACAATAATAAATGTATGTTGTTTTAAGAATAAAAAGCAGATTAGACTTTTAAAAACAGTATTCACTTTAATGCTGATACTAAGAAGAGGCAGAGGAAGGAGGATCCCTGAGTTCAAAGCCAGTCTGGTCTATAGAGACAGTTCCTAGCTAAACAGTGGAACCTGTTAAAAATATTCAGTCTCCCTGAGTGTCTTTTCCTCCATGCTGCAGGACCCTGGTTCCTTCAGGCGCTCCTCACAAGAATGTTTTGACAAGTTCAAGCCATAGCAGAACTAAGATGAGGTCATTAAATCTGTCAGTTATCAGTTCACTGGTGAATTTCCATGGAAGTGAGTAATTTAGGCAGTCTGAGAATGGATGGAGCTGGGCCTGTCAGTGTTTGTACCTGTGAAATGGTGGCAGCACGAACAGAGTAAAAACAGGTATAATTTGTCACAGCACAAGCTCTCTCGACACCCTGCTAAATACCAGAGTAACCTTTAAGGAAGGCAGAGACCATCAATTAAATAAACAGATCCCTTGATGGAGAAGAGGAAGAATAGGAATGTAAACACAGGCGAGGTCTCATAATGCAGTGACGGTAAATTGGCTTTGTTCTCTTGGTGGGCTGCTTTCCATCTGCAGTAAAGAGAAAGGAGAAAGATCCATCACAGTGGTGTGAGGACCTGTGTTGGACTCACCAAATACCAACAGTACTTGCAGAACTAGGCGTGGCATCCCTCTGAGGGGAAAATAAAACCACTTTTTCTACCAAGGGGTTGCATTTGTGTCTGCATGGAGATGATTTAGACTCCACCTTTAGAGATGCAGGGGGATGGATTAGTTGACCTTAAATGAATGCCTGTAAATTCTCACTCATGATTAAACTGTGCATACTGGTTGCTTAATACAGATAGAAGGGAAAATAACATGGTGCACTTAGTTCCTGTAACCTCAGGACATGTAGGACATACTCAACAGAATTGGGCCAGGGATTAATACTGCTAAGGTCAGGGTGGTCATTTTGGGCAAGAGGGGATAATCTTTCATATGGGTTCCCCATTCTTCCATATCTTGGTTCATCTATAATGGACTGGCAAAGAGAGATGGTTATTAGAAAATAAAATGCACTTAGAAGCCTCCCATGAATCATTTATGGAAGGTACCGTGCTGGGCAAAGCCATTGAAAATATGGCTGTCAAGGGCAACTCAGAAACTATTTCTGAGTGAGTTTCAAACAGGACTGTCCACCAGAGAAAGGGGATAGGACACTCTGGAAAGATTTCGGTGTCCGAGGTGGAAGGAACCAGTGGGCAGAGTCCATTGAGGTCGCCTTCGAAAGCTACCATGTGATGGTACCCGTTCTGCGGGAGCCCCAACCCAAGGAGGGAGAACTTACTTTCTGCACAGATTTATTCTGGTTACACACTCATACTTCTGCCATGCTCAGAGGTGGAAGGATTGACTGGAGAGGCAATTAATTCCACAGAACTGAGGTTTGGCAACTGACTTTTAGAATCATGAGCAGCTCAGGAGCAGGAGGAAGTGGTTTTTCTGTCAGTCCAGCCAGTGACCAGTGATGATGTGATGGAATCCAGGCCTTTGGGTAACTGCACACACTCAGCGTATCAGAGTCATGACAGCCGAGACATAAGGGCCTTGGGAATCCCTTGATGGAGAAAATTAGAACACTCCAGGTCAATTCTAAATATAACTCATTAAGACCCTTCTAGAAGGCTGAAGGGAAGCTATGTGTTAACTAATGAACCGTGCGGGCATTTGCAAGTGCGGGCGTTTGCAAGGTGGTGCCACTCTGTAGTTGGGGGTGAGGTTTGTAGGTCTAGGACCTGCTTTTCTTCAACAAGGAGCTAGCTGGGAGCAGTAGACTTTTGGGTGGACATTGTGTTAGGGTTTGGCTTTCTAGCATGTTGTTCCCCTCCATTTTGGCTTTAGGCCGTCCTTGGTGAGCTCATTAACCAAGGCTACCCCTTACACTGACGGTATAATTGCCATCTAAGTCTTTAATAATACGGAGAGACAGTCTTCTTAGACAGAAGGGGGATAGTCTCTACAAACCTTACTGACCAAAATCTCTTGACTTTGATTCGAACCCTCTGTAAATGGGGCTAAAAGTATCACTTTGCACAATAGTGGCCACAATCAAAGGAGAAGAAATGTGTAAAAGTTATTGGCATGTGCGCAAGTGCGCACACACTCACACACACTCACACAACTCACACACACACACACACACACATATACATAGAGAGGGGGGGAAGAGGGATAGGGAGAGGGAGAGGGAGAGGGAGAAGGAGAGATGGGTTCAGCCAAACGTTCATTTCATTCTTTCCTTCTCTCCTTCAGAAAACTGTAATTCTGTCTGTAGTGCTTTCTTTTGGGATTACTGAGGGAACTGGTAGAACCTTCTGGAATACTTGTTTTAGTACTGCAGAATATCTGGGTTCTAAGACACTGACTGCTCATATAGTTTTATGCCTTCCTCTGTCTGCTCTTCTGTGTTCCCAGTGCTTCTCATTACCTCTGGGGTCTCCTAGCCCATGCCTTTGAATACTTTCATGGGCCAAGCTATCACTCTACCTGAAAGGTAGAATTGGTACAGCTATGGGGAGGGAACACCCCTAAAGTTTGCAAAATGCAGTAAACTTCATATCAAAGGAGATAACATGGACTTTGAACAATGAAGGCTCCTGAGTTATAACTATAATGTAATGTTATTTTCACCTCCAAGTCTTTGTGTACTTAGATATTTGCGGAGAAAAGTCCTTCTCCTGGACTATAACAAATTTATGTAGTTCCATGACTTCTCTGCTCATTCTTGGATAATTAAAAGTTCTTCAGTGACTTTAAGGCACCACATACTGCTCCAGTCTAGATACTACAATGCTTGTGTCCATATAATAGCAAAAACATAAAACAAAACAAAACAGAACAGAACAACAACAAAAAACTCAATAGCTGACCCACTGTAGATAGAGTGTCTATAAAAATAAAGGGAAGGCATCAATGGGATTTTTCTTCTTTTTTGAATTTAATTAAATTTATTTATTTTGTGTGTGTGTGTGTGTGTGTGTGTGTGTGTGTGTGTGTGTGTGTGTGTCCCATGTTGGGGCATGGTGATCATGAGGAGGTTAGTGCACAATGGTTCTCTCCTTCCACCACCTTGCATTCTGAGATTGAACTCAGATCTTCAAGCCTTGCAGCAAGCATCCTTATTCACTGGCCCAGTCTCTTCTTGTTGGATTATCCCCTTCTAGCTCTCAGTCAGAATCAGAAGCCGTCTGAAGTTGGAGCAAGCAGGGGATGAGCTGAGAGGAAGGGGAAATGTGTGTTGTTAAACTACAACAGGCAACTATGGCCTCCGGGCCACCAGCATTCTTTTGCGAACAGTGGAGGGTCTTTGAGAAGTCCTCTGTATTTGTTAACTTTTTTTCTCATTGCTGTGTAAAGTCAAGTCAAGGAATAAAGATTTTTTTTTATCAGCTCATAATATGAAGGTACAGTCAGTCATGGTGGAGAAGGCATGGCTGTTGGCTATGGCTGGTCACATTGTGTCCACGGTCTGGAAGCAGAGAGACATGAGTGCCAATGCTCAGCTTGCTGTCTTCTTTTTAATTCAGTCTGGTATCCTGGTCTATGGGATGGTGTCCTGCATCCAGGGTGGGTCTTCTCTCACCATACCCTCACAAACATGCCCAGAGGCAAGTAGCCTAGGTGATTCTAAATCTGGTCAAGTTGACGGTGGAATTTAACCATTCCCTCTGGTTTATCCTGTAGCTCTCTTGCGCAGGTCATCACTCCTTTGTCAACATGTCCACACATTTACACTGTTTCTCTGGCTCATGGGAAGCATCTCAGAATTTCTGCTGAGGACTGCTAATCTTTGGAGGTGAAACTTTTCATTAGAAACCACTAACCAACCACCTGCTTGGTGAGAATTCATAGGTCAGTTCCAAGGTTGAAGAACAACTCCCCTTTCCATGGTAGAAGCAGCCAGCCAGCCCACCTCTCCTTTCCTTTAAGATTTCCTGTCTGGAGTCCAGTGTGGGTATTTTATGTGTCTCTTTATGACTAGAGACATGTGTCAGGTTGTGAGCCATCTTCCCAGAGTCCCTTTTGCCAATTTGAAAGGAAAGACAGGCACCTCTGACCCATCTCCATGACCCCAGAAAGCAGCAAGGCTCATGGTACCTTCTTATTTCTTTTCTAAATATATCTTCCTAAATCTTTAATTTCTAAAAGTCAGATTGCTTTATACCCTTGGTATGGATGTGGATGAGAACTTGAATTCCAAAAGAAGGTTTTGGATTTTTTTTTTCCCCTTAATCATGTATAGCTAATTCTGGTGTCATGGTGCCTCAGGCAAAGGTTTCAATTTATCATCTCATTATAGAGTTCATGTTGATTTTGATGTGGCCGCAGGTGAAGGGAAGGGCCACGAAGCCACGTTCTGACGCTTGGCAGAGCCAACAACACTCATGTCTCGGACATTCTTTTCTTGAGGTAGATGATCTGGAGGAACCATCAAATTTCACTTGGGATAATCAGAACTTCCTGTGGCTTCTCCCTTGGCCTGATAATGAAGACATGGATTTCCTAGGCCAGAGAACACCGTGGTGAGTTCTCAGCTTTCCCCGGCAGAGCATATTCAGAGACCCAGGGCACTCTTGCTCTTTCTATTCATGCTTGTCAACGAGGCTGACTCTCCTAAAGTTAAATGTAGTTGAGCAACAAGGAATCTCAGAAGTTTGTTGCTGTTTCTCCACATCTGGATATTTTTGAGGACTCTTGTCCTAGCACTGGGGAGAGGAACAAGCTTATGGAGTCTCTCTCGATTTTAGTATGGCTGAAGTAAGGTGTTGAGGAGCTAGAGGGAAAGGCAGGTATAGAGAGGGAAAGTTAGCAACCAGCGCTCTACCAGGGAGGGTAGAGCTGCCTGAGCTGGACACCCACTTCTTCAAATGCGATGAGTCCATTTGATGTAGCTCCGCTGTCAGGTTGTCCAGCTGTTTTTATGTGTGGGTGTTGTCTCTTCTCCAAACTTGGCTGCTACTCCATAAGGTCAACGTCTACCTGCATCTTCTACCACCCACACTGAGTCTTGTGCAGGTCACCGGACACAGCAGGGGCTTGGTTAATGCTGATGGAGTGGCAGAAGCCCAGTGAGCTCAATGAGAAGCAGTTGCTAGCAACTTTATTACATCCAGTTCTGTTAAAGCCACAAGTGCTCACCAAGGGCTTTCTAGGTGCCGGGCACCTCACAGAGCCATTACCTAATTATTTTGATCTGAATCCAATGGAGAGCTCAAAATTAATTCTTCAGGTGAACCTGTTTTAATGCATGATTGCTATGGAAAAAGTATTAAGAAAAGATAAAGATAAAATGGAAAAGCACCCACAGTCCTACTATCCATATTTCTTAACTCTTGTTCAAGCACATATGTAATTGAATTACTTTTATACTCAGTTTTGTTTTATTCCTTTTCTTTCTCATATTTAAAAATTGATCCTAAATATTATTTTGATTCTTTATCTAACATTTCCTATCTTCATAATATGAAATACACACTCACTGTAGGAAATATGAAAAATAGAGAAGAGTGTAAAGAACTGGCTAAATGACATCATAAAAATCTCTCCGAGGTTTAGATGCTAAATCTATTTCAAGTCTTTTTTCTATGAATTTGTATGTGGTTTACAATACTATCATGTGCTATGTGTAGTTTATTTTTAAAGATTTATTTTTATGTGTGTGTGCACACTCGCTGTGCATGCATGTGCAATGTGAGTGCAGGTGTCCGGAAGGTCAAACAAGGGCATCGGATCCCTTGGAGCTGGAGTTACAGATGGTTGTGAGCCACTTAATGTAAGTGTGGGGAGACCAACTTGCATCTTCTGCAAGAGCAGCAAGTGCTCTCAGCCACAGAGCACCTTGTCCAGTTCCCAACAGACGTATTAAATGTAATTTTACTTTTAGTGACATAATATTCTATTTGTTCAAATGGTTAATAGCAATGCCAAGCACAGAAGGGCCTGTGATGAAGAATAGTCCTGCTGTCCCCTGCCCACCCTTGCCTGTCTGACACCCAGAGGCAGCGACTTTGAGCACTTCTGTTTTCCTCTGGGGTTATGCTAGTCTACATCTCCAGATGACCTGGGTCTGCCACCATTGCCTGCTTGTCGGTATTAGACATTTATCCACTGTACTTCCTGCTTCCATGCAGAGACTCCATGGCTACTCTCAGTGTAAGCGGCACACTGTATCAATTCAATGTCATTTCCTCAGCTTCCTATGGTTGTGTGCTTCACACGGAGGACAGTCACACCCCCACATCTTCTCATCCTTTCATATCCTCCAGATTAACTTAGGTAATGTTACTCTGAGTTCTCCAGTGTCAGCCTTCATGTGGTGTCCTGTAATGTATGGGCCTTCCACTTTCCTGTGCGTTCTTCTGGGCAGTTAAGAACAAGTAAAAACCACTTACTTTCTCGTCTCTGTTAGTCTCCCAAGCACATTGCTCCAAGGACACATGTGCCATCTTAAAATTGCTCTCCGTTTTGATTGGCTGTCCATACTCTGTTTTCTTTTTTCTTTACCAAAATTGCTATTTCACTTCAACATTTCCATCCAATCAGGTATGAAAAATTTAAAAAAAAACCAAAAACAAACAAAAAACAAACAAAACAAACAAGAACGTATCCCAGAGACCTCTTGGCTACAGGGCTTCCCCCCATAGCACCTGCTCAGGTCCTCTCTTTCTTCCTTCCTTTCTGTTTGGTTCCCCTTCTTCAGGGAATCCATGCTTTTTCTCTTTTGGGTTTCTGTTTGGTTGCAGCCCACCAATGCATTCCAATGATTTGGTGTGAAGGGGCAAACGTTTAGAGTTCTTGCACACTCCACCGTAATTCTTGATCAATTCTTTCATCAGGTTTAGAATTCTATGGTTTGGCCAATTTACTCTCAGCGCATTGAAATCACCATCACCAAAGTTACTCATGAGAACCTGGAAATCAGCCTGATTTTCTTTCATTAGTAGAGGACTTACTTTAGATCCACAGGAAATGTCTAGAAGTTTACCCTTTATATATAGTATTATGAAAATTTACAGTAAGATGCCAAGTACAGGTCTCCATCCCTCACCCATACTAGTCATTTATAGGTGTTTTTATTTGGCTGGTTCATGTATTTGTCTTTGGAAATTCTTTTCTCTTTGATAATTTCATAGCATAGGGGAACTATGGGGAGTGGACTCTTCTACCTATTTTTGTTTGTGTGTGTGTATGTTTGTGTGTGTGTGTGTATGTGTCTGTGCATGTGTATCTGTGTTTCTATGTATGTATCTATGTGTCTGTGTGTCTATGTGTCTGTGTATCTGTGTGTCTGTGTCTGTTTTGTGTCTGTGTGTGTATCTTTGTCTCTCTGTGTGTCTGTGTGTATGTCTATTTCCGTGTGTGTTTGTGTCTGTGTCTGTATATCTCTGTGTGTCTGTGTCTGTTTGTATCTGTGAGTGTGTATCTGTGTCTCTCTGTGTGTATCTCTGTGTATGTCTGTTGTGTGTCTGTATGTATGTCTATTTCCGTTGTGTTTATGTCTGTATCTGTGTCTGTGTGTTTGTGTCTATGCACACAAATGCCCACTGAGGCCAAAAGAGGGCATCGGATTCTTTGGATCTGGAGTTCTAGGTGGTTGCAAGCAGCCTTATGTGAGTGCTGGGCACCAAACTCTGGTCCTTCAAAAGAGCGGAATAACCACTGAATCATCTCATCAGCCTGTAGTTCTGCTTTATAAACATCAATTCTTCTATTTCTGTTTCCCAGATTCCCTAACAGCAGTGGAGCACTTGCCTTCTTTTAAGAGTCTGGTTTATTCCTTCGAATACGTTTCTAGAAGTGAAATATAAGATCACAGGGTAGAGAGCACTGTCAGCTTTGGGTACTACTGCCCAGCTGCTTCCCAGTAAGTTTGTTTTCTTTTAAAATGTCACTGTCAATAGGTGAAAACTCTTCTTTGTCACACTGTTGCCAGCTTTGAATAGCGGTAGGTTTTTTTTGTTTTTCTTTTCTTTTCTTTTTTTTAATGTTTCTTTAATGGGTGGGGATGATGTTTGCTTTCAAACTGCATTTCATAAATTATTAGTGTACTTGAACATCCTTCCAAGTGTTCAGAAGTCACTTCTTTTTCTTCTTCTAGGAATTGTTTATTTATGTCTTTTGTCCCAAATGGGTTTCTGTTATATGTTCCCAAGCTCGGCAGAGATGTTGCAGCAGGTTTGGAAGTGTTTGACTTTGGAGTCAGGTGGGGGGAACCTTGCTGGTCAGAGCTAGCCCATCTGCAAATGACTGTTAATTCATGTCATCCTGAACATTTCTTTCTTCACTTAGGCCAATCAGCCAATGAAAGTCGCTTTTCTTTCTGCAAACAGCCAGGAGGCCAACAAGGAAGGGATGTCTAGAAGTTAGAACAGAGGTTTGGCTTCTGAAAATTCACTTACAATTTTGTTGTCTTAACCACCACAGTGATGGGCAAAGCCACTGGACAGGCTCAGAACAGATCTCAGGCCAGAGAATTCTGTTGATAACATCAACAAAAGAATTGTCAGAACCATGGGGGTGGGAGACGGCGGGGGTGGGGTTGGGGGGAAGGCATGTAGCCTGAGCTACATATAAGACCTGTGTAACAAAAAGAAAGAAAGAAGGAAGGAAGGAAGGAAGGAAGGAAGGAAGGAAGGAAGAAGAAAGAAAGAAGAAAAGGAAGGAAGACCTAAGTAAAATATTTATCATTCAAGAATAAAGGGGTAGCCAGGCAGTGGTGGCACACGCCTTTAATCCCAGTACTTGGGAGGCAGAGGCAGGTGGATTTCTGAGTTCGAGGCCAGCCTGGTCTACAGAATGAGTTCCAGGACAGCCAGGGTTACACAGAGAAACCCTATCTCAGAAAAAAAAAATCCATTAAAAAAAAAAAAAAAAAAAAAAAGAATAAAGGGGTAAGGCTGGAAAGATAGTTCAGCTGTTAAAGGCTAGCCTTCTAATCAAAAGTCTATAAGAATAAAGGGGTGTTGTTCTTAGTGACCAAATGAATGTACAAATGTCTCTAGGTTTGTAGCTCAGTGAGAGGCCTTTTGCTTAGCATGCACAAGGCCCTAGGTTCATCCCAAACATGGAAAACAAATGATATCAAACCAAAAAGCAAAATGGAATGACCCGAGCCTTTGGGTAAAAGGTCTTAACCATTGTAGCCATTGTAACAGATTTCACTGGATCTCGTCTCTAGCCGATTGTGTAGAATAGCCAGCTCTTGCACATAGATCCTCAAATAGTCTGAACCCAGAGTGTCCCACAGGCTATCATCAGATGTCCTCATGTAGAGAGGAATCCCTAGCAGTGTTCCTCATGAGCTCACAACTAATAGCCCCTCCCATGTCTTTCTGGGGACCCCTAGGGCATGTCCCATGTATGAACATAGATGAGAGACCTTTTAATATTCAATATTTACAGTGCCCAAATAATCTCATAGATGAGTTCATAAATAAGTCCTCCCCCAAGTTCTTCTGGAAAGTCCTTGAAGGGTGTCTCATAGAGGCTCATAGGTGGGAATTCCGGACAACTTATGGGGTCCCAGGTAGTACCTTACATTGCCACCCAGATACGCTCCTGAGATCAGTATTCCTGGGAGTCTCCAAAGACTGTTGAACCTGAGGTCACAAGGAGAATCTTGTATCTCTGGTGTGGCCACTGTTCTAGTTGGGGGGCTCTCCAAGTCCTGGAGCCATTCACTGGACACCTGACTTGGAACTGCCATCTGTGGTTAGTCAGAGATGTCCTGCATCCTTGTGTCTTGTTCTTTATTCTATTTCTCAATTCCTTTTTGCAGTGCCTGGTACATTACATGGTTGCTGTGCTCAAGGGCCTTTTTGTCTCACAGAGAAGAGAGGAGGTGCTAGGCTATTATGAAGGAAATAAGTCCAAGGCATCCCGGATGAACCCACCAGGCCTGGCTGGCCTTTGTCGGGAGACATTTCAGGGTACTGCACTGAGCCCTAAAGCTCAAACTGGGTAAAGATGGAGGAGGCCTTTTTGACAAAAGAAAGTTCCGAAGAACCGTAGTCTATTAAGTCACTGGGAGAAGGCTAAGGGACTCTAGAGGTGGCATTTGGGAGACAGGAGCCATAAAGGGGCCTTTCCTGCTTTGGGACTCTGTGTGTGGTTGTTTGAGGCCTTTATTGAAGCCGAATAGCAGCTCGCTCAGCTTCCTCATTCTTCCAGATTTGCCCTTTCCTTCCCTTACCCGGGCATGTGTGTGACTCTTTAAGAGCACCTTCTAGTGCCTCTCCCGCGGCCACCTCCAGACCAGAGCATTTCCCAGAGAACTCATGTCTGTCATTACTATTCCCCCGGCCTTTGAGAGCATAGACAGTGGCATTCCACACTCACATCTGAAGCGCAGGCAGAGTGGACGGGCAAGAATATCATAACTGGAAATACAGAGTCTGAACATCCTGAGATAGGAGAAAATTGAGACCAGAGTTCCAAAGGAAGTGTAAAAGAAGTCAGAGCCTGGGGATGTGAATGAGGCTGTGAAGTCCTGCCTTCTGTCCGCTGTACTCACGAATTCACAGCAGATATGGTGACCTGCTCACGCTCTGCAGAAGGCCGAGCTAGTCTATGTCCAAGCGTGGATGGGAGAGCGGCTCATGAGGCCCCAGTCCTAAATGAGGAACTATTGGCAGTTGGTAGTGGCTAGGGATGGTGTGGGATTGTTTTTCTTCGGGGGACATGGCTGCTCATGCTCAGTTGGTTGGCTCTATACGATGCCCATGGAGGCAGTGTCAATTGGATGCTGGATAACCGGTGAATTATTTATTGTTTTTAAATCTGACACACAGATGGGAGGGGATGTGTTGAGAGGAGTCCAGGAGAAGTCACAGTGTGGACATGATCGAGATACCTTGTATATATGTGTGAATTTGAAAGAATAAATAAAATGATCGTCAAAGTGAGTAGATTAAGTCATTAGTGCTCTAGGGTTGGTTGGAATTTTTGAATTGGCTTTATTCCAATAAGAAAAGTATTCTATTTCCTAAAAACTAAAGTGCCACAATCCTTGGGTTTCTTTGAGTCTTGGGACTCTGGCTTCACATGTAGCTCCTGACCCTGGGTTATCCCAGCCTCTGTCCCTTCTTATCTACACGCCTCACCTGGTCACGGTCCCACCCCATCATCCAGGCATACGTCAGCTCCAGTCTCTCCTCTGCCTGCTTCATTTTCAGCCTTGAATAGACTCTACCACCTCTGGGGTCTAGTTAGAAGCCTGGCCTTTGTGCCAGTCCATTAAGCACCCCACTGGTAAATGTTGTGAAGCCAGTCACCGCCAGTCCCTGCCTTCCCTAGCTCTCTCAGTCATAGGTGGTGATGTCTTCCACACGTGGTTGTGGATCCCAGTCCTGCTGGCTGAGATTTTACACATACAGAACCACCCATTGTCTGGATGCTGCTCTGCTAACTCTCTTTGAGCAACAAGCTGTCTGTCTCCTGTGGGTCTGCTACAGTGGTTGCTTTTCCAGTCCTCCATAGACTGCTGGCTTGTCAGTCCCATTCAGCTTATCACTACACTTCAAATTTCAGCTTTTCAGAGAGAACTCCTTTGATCCAGTCAAAGTAGCTCTCCAGTGCCTCTCTATTACACCATCCATTTTAACTTTCTGGCGTAAACATTTGTAACTCTCTGACATCCTGTATTTGCTGTTTCTCTGTCTCTCTTCAACTGGAACAGTAGTATCCAAAAGGAGGATTTTGTGAACAATGCTCACCTTCTTGTCTCTAGCACGCAGTATGGTTAGTGCATGGTGCATGTTGGGAGTTCAGTAAACATAGAAAATCTGCTTTTTTTGGCTGCTTTGGATTCTTTTTTGTTTTGTTTTGTTTTGTTTTGTTTTGTTTGTTTTTTTGTTTTTTTGAGACAGGGTTTCTCTGTATAGCCCTGGCTGTCCTGGAACTCACTCTGTAGACCAGGCTGGCCTCGAACTCAGAAATCTGCCTGTCTCTGCCTCCCAAGTGCTGGGATTAAAGGAGTGCGCCACCACTGCCTGACTTGCTTTGGATTCTTATTAGATTAGATTTATTATATTAAACACCTCTAGATACTGCAGCAAATAGAATTAAACCTGAAGTCCTTGTATCCTCCCTCTCTGAGTAACCAGCAAGCTCTGCCGCAAAGGCTGCCTGAAATATGATCCTGTGTGTTATGTGACCCCAGGTGCATGGCACCCCCTGCCACCTTGGCCACCAGTTCATTTCCCCATTTGGATGGTGCTTCTTTCTCATTTTGTTTTCTGCCGCACCACTGGCTTGATTGGCGGTGATTAGCAGAGGGTGGTCCATTTATGTGAAACACCTGCTTCCCACCCGTGTCCCTCATGAGTAGTCATCTCTGGACCCTGTACAGGAAGCTTGCAGGTATCCTTCATGGCTGAGTGGGCTCTTAGAATTTTTTCCAGGAGTCAGTTCCAAACTGGCACCATATGGGTGACCACCTGTGTGACACTTTGCCAGCAGTGCATCAAAAGCACCTGCTAACTTATGAAGAGACCAGGGGAGGTCTGACAGTGTCCAGGAGGATTGGCAGAAAGATTGGCCCAAGAAGAAAGCTAAGCCAGGGGAAGGACATTTCGTTTTAGATGCTGGGTTGCAATTTAAATGGCCTCTCTTCACTTTTTCATGCAAACCTTCAAATATCAGCTCTTGCATGGTTCCTGTTGATGACAAATATGTCAAATGCTATTTGATTTCTATCCAAGCACATACTAGTACCATAATTATCAGCCAGAATTCTCCAGAGACACAGAACCAATCATATCGATCAGCTGATGGATGGATAGTTAGATAGATAGATAGATAGATAGATAGATAGATAGATAGATAGATAAATGAGACGGGATATTGGGGTACTGGCACATACCATTATGAAAGCTTAGTCCTTGACAGGCCACTGCAAGCTGAAGAACCACAGAAGCTGTGGTAGCGTGTTATAGCCAAGTCCGGATGTCTGAGAGCTAATGGAGTTGATGGTGTGAGTCTCAGTCTGAAGATGAAGGGTCAAGGATGCTGAGATGGGATGGTTTGTGTCCTAGAGCCTAAAGGCATCAGAACATAGAGCTCTGGCA
Source organism: Uromys caudimaculatus (assembly GCA_028551405.1). NCBI lineage: Eukaryota > Metazoa > Chordata > Mammalia > Rodentia > Muridae > Uromys > Uromys caudimaculatus. The sequence goes on along the minus strand of CM052705.1, from coordinate 86,999,429 downwards.
TTCAAGGGCAGGAGAAAGGCATGCCAACACAAGGGGGGGGGGGAGGAGGATGGATTTGTGTTGCCTTTGCCTTTGCCTTTGGTCCTATCTGGGCTTTCCACTGATTGGTTATTGTCCACTCACATTAAATGCAAATGGATCTTTCTTAATGAGTCCATTGATTCAAATGCCAGACTCTTTAGGAAACAGTCTCACAGACTTTCCCAGGAATACTGCTTTCTCAACTAATTAGGCATCTATCTGATGTAGTCAAGTTGACACCTAAAATTAGTCATCATACTGGGGAATGGAAGGACACAGGTGGGGGCTGTGATTACATGTTTAGTCATTGCCGTAGAGCCAGGAAATCATTCACTATCTAGTTGGGTTGTACTATGTGCTATATCCAATTGTGTTCTTTGGATAAGTGATGAGACTCCCAGCACCAAGAGTCAGCATATTTGATTGGACGGCTCTAGGTGGAATACATCAGCCAAAATAGTAGGAGGAACTCTGGGCTGAAGGTATTCCATTGGAGGATATTTTTCAGTTTTTCTTGTATGGTTCTGCCATCAATGTCACATGTGTGGGCTTGCCTCTTTAGTCCTCAGTTAGGCTCATCCCAAGCTATATTGGCCCATTAGACCATTTACAGTATCCAGCATCATCAGCAGCACCATCATCATCAGCACCATCATCACCCACCACCACCATCATCTTATCATCATCATTTTGGTCTTTCATGAGTTCAATTGCCTGATACATTTGCAATGGCCACGGCTCTCCTGTAATGAGCACAGTGGGTGGAAGGTGACTCTAGCATCCTTGACCTGGTAGAACTCACAGATAGGAAGGGAGATAGGAATGCACAGAAGATTTACTGTAGGAGCTCGCTTAGGGGACCTTTATCACAAGCATGGAGGAAAGAGAACTCAGAGAAGATTCCTGAGGGCTGAGGCTTCTGGAGCCATGTTCTGGCAGAGGAGTAGGATTTCCTCTCTAGAGAGGAGCCCAGAAGGTATTCCTAGTAATGGCAAGAATTTCTGGGACACTCTGCATCAGAGGATACATTTGGAGGACAGCAAGAGCTGGGAAGAATTGACCAGAGGCCTTACGGGAGCAAACTTGAAACTCTGGAAAGATAATTGTGGCTGAAGTGTAGACAACGGGTGGGAGAGATGCCAGCGTTTGTACAGCTGGCCTTGTGGAGCAATATGGAGAAGCTGGAGAAATGGCAGAGGCAGGGAGGAAGGAAGAAGATGAGATTAAAGACATAGAAGTAGGATTGCAGCTGATCTGATATGGGTGAGGGGAACATATGATGCCCAAGCCTTGGGCTTGGGGAAATAGACAGATGTGGTACCCAGAACTGAGATAAAGATCCCCATGAAGAGGCAGGTAAGACTGCGCCTTCCTCTTTCTGTAGTGTGTGAAGAAGGCCTGGCTCCATCTAGTGCCATCATCCCCCTCCTTAAGGGCCTGCCCAAAGAAACGAGATCCTTTTTGAGCTATCTGGGAAAACCTGAAGGAGACAAGATACCCTGCTGGGCCTGCACTGGGCACTGGGCACTGTCCACTCAGGGCAGACTGAAGCCACTTGCCTGCAAGGAAAAGGACAAGTGTCTCTGAGCTAATTGGCCTCCCAGGGCCTGGAGACTCTGACTATGAATCTGAGAAGGGGACTTATGGATTGCACCCACGTGCACCAGGCACCCACGTGCACCAGGCAGGGGGAGCAGGCTGGTTTTGTCCAGCATGCCTTGTTGTCTTTAGTCAGGGTAGTGGATGGTTCTGACTGTGTTCTCTGGGTATCTGGGCCCCATCCTGGTCAGGTAGGAAGCTGAAGAGCTACTTGAAAGAGATCATATGCATAGATTATGCCAACATGGGCTCTGCTTTCTCTGAAAAGCAATTTCAAAGACACTTCATTCTCCACCTGCATTTGGCTAATAGCCTGATTACAGCCACACTAATAACCTTCAAACACTCTCAGGAACAGCCTTGACTCAGAACCACTGCCTCCCCTCCTCCATGTCCTATTTCATGCTTCCCCAGGAAGGCAAAGACAACAGCTGTGCATTCCTCCCGGGCCTGAGCCACTGCAAGGAGAGGCAGATGGCTGTGGGCTCATTCCCGAAGTGCCCTTCTGGGGACCATCAGCCCTGGCTCCCAGGCTGACATCCCACTCAGGGCTACAGGTCAGAGCATAAACAGTTCATATGAATATGGATGCCGAGGATGAAGGCTGATTGCTTTCATCCTGCAGGGCAAAACTACCACCCTGAGTAGGGATGATATTTTTCCTGAGATACAAGGTCAGAATGAAGGGTGGTCTTCTGAGCCAGGAGAAAGGCCATTTTGAGATTCACGAGCTGGCTGCTCAGAGAAAGCTGCCGCTATCAGGAAAGCATTTGTGTCTGTTGTGTGTCCCTTTAGTCAGCTCTTGCCATTTTTAGGAGGCTGGGTGGTTAGATGCTGTGGGAGGATTTTTTTTCACAGTGGTGAACTACGATTGATGAGTCGGAAGACATCTTCCAACTCCAAGGGGTACATAGACTGTCCTAATTCATGACTTGCCTGACAGTAATCCCTTGTAACATCTTTTCTTCTTGTCTAGACCCTAGTCAGTCCCCATGGCTCAGCTGAGGCCCCAGCCCCCTTTATGACCCCACCCCTGACAGCTCGAGACCCATATTTATATGGCATCTAGAGTCTGAAGAGCCCTGCTACTGTTTGTGACTTACAGAATCCAAATCCTGTCCATCCAAAGAGCTGTGATGTCTATTACTAGCTTCCTAGTCATTTGGGTTAGTGCCCAGAAACCTGCATCTGAAGACACAAGTCCCATGACAGTCAGTGGGACTGGTTATTGTGACTACAGGTCATGGTCCTAAGGCTACAAGAATGATTCACCCCAGCAGAGAAGTCACTAAAGACTGGCCTATCACAGATTAGTGCCCAGGGGCAGAGGAGATGGCTCCGTGGGTTAAATGCTTGTTGTACAGGCATGAGGATGGAAGTTCAGATCCCCAGAATTCATTTAAATGCTGAGTGAGCATGGCAGCCTGCAGGAAATCCCAGGATGAGAAGCTGGAGACAAGGGATCCCTGGGACAAGTTGGTTAGCCAGGCTAGCACAGTTGGTGACCTCGGGGTTCAGCGAGAGATCCTGCCTGCTTCAGTGAATAAGGTGTTGAGCTATGAGGAAAACTGACATTAGCCTTAGGCCTACATACATAGACACACACATACACACACACACACACACATACACACACACAGTACAACACACACATAGTACAACACACACAGTACAACACACACACAGTACAACACACACACAGTACAACACACACAGTACAACACACACACAGTACAATACACATATAGTACAACACACTCAGTACCACACATACACAAAGTATAACACACAGCACAACGCACAACGCACACAGTACAGCACACACATACACACACACCTGCACAATGCAAGCATGCATACATATATGCTCACACACCACACCCACAAACAACAAAAACCAGTGCCCAAGTTCCCCTTTAGTGTCCCTTTAGACAGGGGAGGGGTTGTTGTGGGTGTGACAGGCACAGGCTGAAGCCGGTAGGCACACAAAGCTTGGATCTTTGTCCTAAGGCGTCCGCTCGTCTTCTCCACGCCCCTACACCACACTTTTATCTTACGCCCCAAATGCCGTGATGATCAGAAGTCTATGGTTTTGTCTAAGCCAAGCCATCTCCCTCTCATCAATGCCCACTTGACAAATGGTTATGCTGCCACTAAGCCTCAGTTCCAATACTTCAAACCTGGACTTTCCAACCCTGGGAGCCCAGGATTTCCCATCTGTAGCTCCTGCGTTCACTCCCTCCCTAGGAAGTTGGTTCCTTTGTGAGTCTGTCTGTCTGGGAACTGCTGAAGGGTTCAGACTACGCTTCTCCGTTCATCTCTGCCCTCTCAACAGTAGCCCAGAACCCAGCGCATTGTGGGTGCTGAACAGATGTTTCCAGAGCTGAACAATGGCAGAAAGAGCTGTTTTAGGCAGGAACTGAACATCCCTTGCTGGTCGCTGAAGGCTTTTGCACAGAGACAGAGGTTACCCGGGATAAGTTAAGGTCCGAAGTGGGAAAGGGCGGAGCCAATGTTGGGTTTGATGTCAGTTTGAGCATGGAGGCTGAAGGAGGGGGTTAGGAACGGACTCTCAGGCCTTTGTGGTAGGGATCAGTGAGGGAAACATCCAAGAAGGGAGACAGTATGGCGAAGATGGTCAAGGTTCTCTGAAGCCAAGGGAAGGTATTTTGAACATTTTCTTTCTCCAGCGAGTAAAACAAGGATCTTTCAAATGGGGAAGTGGACCTCTTAATGGCCAGAGCAATAGATTGGCTGTTTGTGTTCTTGGTTAGTGAGAGAACCCGATGAGTCAAGTCAAAACCCAGGCAGAGGGAAGGTCAGTTTATGTTAGTCACCTACTACAAGGAAGGAAGGATTTCAGTGGCCAAGGACTCCATTCCCTGAAGCGATGGCAGAGGCTGCTATCCTGAGCTAACCTTAGGCCATTCCTGCAGTCTCTGTGCTTTGCCCGCCCTGGGGGTCTCACCTCTGACTGGTGTGGTGGGAAACAATTCTGCTTGCCCAGAGCAGCGAGTCCCTGTGTCAACAGGACTGATGGCTTGGGTTAGAGCTCTGCTTATCTGACCTGTCAGATTGGAAAGTAGCTGCCCAAGGATGTGAGAAATGGCTTCCTCTGGTGGGTACTATGCTGGACTTCTTCTAGACACATGGTTCGATGCAGAGAAACCTCTGAGAGAAGTGTGGGTGCAGCGGGTGGCACACAGGTCCGTCATCCTCTCTTTGTCTTCACTGCTGAAGGAACGCTGCCTGGAGAGTCCACGTTCATTTTGAATGTCCTTACCCCTGGATCCCACATCATTTCTCTGTATGCCCCAGCCCGTCTGGAGCAGCAAGTGGTACTTCTGATGTCCTGCTTCAGACGGGTGCAGTGAGCTCATTCCTCCCTGTGCCCTTGATAATGCATATAGATGACAGGATCCGGCTTCTTCCCAACTGGACTCTGGGATGTTTCCTGGTGACAACTGAGCAGTTACAACTGGAGCTGTGCTAAAGATGAGTGTCACGAGAGGTGGAGCAAGAAGGGCACAATGCTAGAGCTGGGAAGGATGCAGCAGGAAGGTCAAAGGTGAGCAATAAGAGCTGTCAACAGTACAGGTCTCTAGAACTCTGGCCACAGTTAAACACAGAGAACTCCATTTCTTCTTTGAAAGCTATTGTTCTGTCTAGATTTTAGCCACAGTGGACCACTCTAAATAGTTCATATGTCAAGATTTCAATTTGTTTCAGAGAATTTTTCTTAAAATAATTTTGTGTGAGAGTCTCCCTATATAGCCCTGGCTGTCCCGGAACTCACTTTGTTGATCAGGCAAGCCTTGAACTCACAGAGACCTAACTGCTGCTGCCTCTGCCTTCCGAGTGCTGGGATTAAAGGCATGTACTACTATGCCTGGCTTTCTTTTAAAGAGAGCACCTGATCCTCTGGAGGAGGAGTTACAGACTGTTGTAAGCACCATGCAGGTGCTAGGAACTGAACCCAGGCATCTGAGATGATGGAGATACCTTAGGATTCCAGTGCTACTGCCAAACAGGATACCTGTCCATTGGAACAGCCCTTCCTGGGCACATCAGTACAGATGTGCAGGAAGATGACTTGAATGGACAAGACGGGGGCACAGCCTCCTGGGCCTGGGGACATCTTTCACATCATCCTCACTACTCAGATCACATGGACGATTCCAGAAAGCAAAGGGAGGCATTCTGGGAACAGAGGTTAACAGTGTCACAGCACCCACATGTTCCCCTTTACCTGGAAGGCATAATGAACTCTAGTGCCTCTCTGCCTTCAAACTGGAGCCCAGATTGAGGAGTCAGAGTAAGTCACTATCACGCTCACTTAATTGCTAATATCAAGATTACTAACACATTAGGCCCATTCTTCTCGGGTTGTGAAGGGCTGTAGGTTAGAGGCTCTGTGGCACTGAGAGACATTCGGTAGACTCAGCATTGTTCTGATGGTGAGGAAGAGGAAGACACACTAAGCTCAGCTCTGTCTGCATCATGGGACTGTGGTGCGGAAGGACATGTCTCACATGTCTAAGTCCCAAATATTGTAACAGATGCTCATTTTGTTGCCCCGCCCCCAGTAAGTTCCCTTCCAAACAGCTAAAATGAACAAAGGGGCTGACAGTCCTGGAGACGAAAACATTTTATGAGATTACGGCTGAGTCTAATCTGTCTGCTGCCAGCAGCACATTAAAGGAATGGCATTATTGTGTTGGAGACCTGGGTCCCTTTGCTCTAAATTGTCATTGTTTGTTATGGTTATAGGCTAACGGGTGACGTTATTGAGTGAGGATTCTGTACACACCACTTTGAGGGAGAGCAGTAGAATCTTGTTTATTCTCGGGAACTCTGTGGGGGGGGGGGATTTCCATGTAGCACGCCTATGCTGATGTGGACCAATAGACACATCTGAATTGGTCTTCTAAGATCTGGAGGGCATATTCCAAGCAGAGAACATGGAGGTAGAATGTGTTCTCCTTTGGGGAAAGGAAAGCAGGAAGAGCTTTCCTTAATTGTGTTCCTGGCAGCTGAAATGTAGTGTGAAGTCGTTCACCTTGAACTCCATGGAGGAGCCAAGTGGCTGCAAATTAAAGGCGTGCCATCATCAGATCAGTCTGCTAATGAGGTGGTTCTATGGGAGGCCCTGGAAGCCTGGCTGGCAGCCTCCAGATGTCCTAGCTGTTCCCAGGGAGGAGTGGGAAGGAGCTGTGGGTAGCAAATGAGGACTAGAGGCAGAAGTCAATCCATCCAGGCTGCTGGTCTTTATTGAGCTTTCTAGTAGCGAGTAGCAATCACATCCAAATGGGCTTAGCCTTTACAGCCTGGATTTTAGGGTGGTGGAGAAAAGTTTGAGCCCGAGGTACCTCGGGGAAATCTGGGTGATGCTGAAAGCACGCATTCTCTCTGTGTCTTTGTTCCTTTCAGATTTCTGTCTGGGGGTTTTCTGTTGCTCCAAGGAACACTGGCTGGAGAGTTTATCCTCATCTTCAATGCCCTCATCTCTGGACCCCACATCATCTCTCTATTCCCCTGGACAAGGACTGCCATGTGTGACTCCTACTGTCTTCCTCCGTTTCCACTGCTGCCAGTCCAGGGAATTCCCAAAATGCACCTAGAGATGATCTCCAGCATCCAAAGACACCCTCTTCACTTTCGCCTGCCATGCAGTCACCTCCATGGCCACCCCATGACTCTTCAAAATTGCTGATTCCTGAACAAATGGACTCTGAAAAGGGCTTCCTGAACCCTCCCTCCCTCAGGTCACCCTCGGCTATTCCTGCACACCCACAGATCTGTTGCCCCTGGTCCTCTAGTCCCACCCCGATGGCTTAGGACAGGCTTAGAATACTGTCTCTCCACAGAGCCTTCCCCAATCTGGTTCCTCTGAAATCTTCAGCCCCCATGCGTCTCCTCCAAGCCCATATCACAGAGGTGCCCTAGGGCTTCACAGTCTCCTGCAAGCATGTTTCTCTCTGCGCCCTCACTGCTAAGCCCTCTTCTGAATTAAGACACTATGTCGGTGTTTCTTATTGGTCTCCGGCTCTGACCTTTCAACCTGAAGTCCACTCCAAGTCCTGCACACTATTTGTGCTTCCATCACAAAGTCCATCTTCTGATTGATGCCTAACAGCCAGGTATTTTAATGTGGCCTGTTCTTCATAGCTTCTGTTCAATGTGCATTTTATTTATATGTCTGTGTCTGGCTTGTGTCATGATAGGTTGGCTACATATTGATGGCTTCTACTACAAGCCGTGGTCTTTGAGGACAAGAACCATTTTTACTTAACTCTACTAGCACAACACCTGTCCCATGGCCAATCTTGATAAATATTGCATTCTTTATGTGTGTGTGAGAAGCATATGTGTGTGCATGCTCAGAAGGTAGCCTTGGGTGTCATTTCTCAGCCACCACCTGCCTTGTTTTGGGCGGTAGGGTGTCTCATTGGCCTGAAGTTTGCCAAATAGGCTCTCTGGTTGACCAGAGAGCTCCAGCAATCCACCTGTTCTGTTAGGATTACAAGTTTGCACTATTATGCCTGGCTTTTTCTCCCAAAGGCTCTGGGGATCAAACTCAGGTCCCCAAGCTTCCAAGGCATGTGCTTTACTGACTAAGCTATCTCCCTAGCCCAGATACTATATTTTTAAACTTCCTAGGACATGCCTTGCATCAGCAGGCCCCTTGGGTCATTGTCAGGGAAGCTGCAAAACCTGACCTCATCGCTCCCTAAGGTTTTCCAGGGGAAAGATTCCCTTAGAGCCCCTTGTCAGTTTGTCCTTTCTCCTTTGTGGTGCCAGATGCGGGATGGTCACTCCTAGTCAGTCAGGCTGTGATGGGGGCTGGGAGAGAGGGGGTAGAGGATGGGGTGGGGTGGGGGTGGGAGGAGACAGCAGGGACCAGAGAATATCATAGAACACTGTGTGAACTGGCAGCAGCAGTTCTGTGGGCTCACCAGCTGGCATGATGGGGCAGAGCCAGAGGGAAAGTTCATATTTTTCTGCCCAAAGCTGAGAATTAGGAGGGCAGCCAGTGGTCTCAGTGCTGACAGCTTGGGAGGGAGACATGTCAAGGTCACCTCTGCTTTGTGCCTAACTGAAGGGAGGCATTATAGATGTTGTGTGTGTTCGTGTGTGGGTGTTGCAAGCCACTGGGCATGTCTAGATAGCTAATAGCATGCTTCCACGGCAGAGAGGGGAAGATCCACTAATCCGATTTGTAATTTATCTCTTGGGTTGATCCCAGTGTTTCCCTTTGTTTCTGACTTGATGCATTTATCTGAGGGCTCAGTGAGTTCACCTTGGCAAAGTCTTGCATGAATAGAAGCATTTAACTTAACAGATAAGCACATAGCTCATAGTCCTCTGTGTATGTGTGTGTGTGTGTGTGTGTGTGTGTGTGTGTGTGTGTGTGTGCGCTCGTTCTCGCGCGCGCATATGTCCCTGCAGCTGCTTTAACCCTTAAATGAGGGACTTCCTCTCAGGAGGGTAACACAGGATCGGTTTCTGAGTTCTTGCTTTTGTGAAGGCAGTAGACACAGAGCCAGCTGGGCTGGGGAGAGGGCTAGGAGCTGGTTTAGAGAGATTCTGGGGACAGTCAGACCACAGCTCACAGACTAGGATTTTCTTTATTCCAGGCAGGTTGGGGAAGAGGTGGAGAAGAGACAGCTCTGGGCTTCTCACCTTCTCAGAGTCATATAGTTCCCAAGCACAAAGAACGAAGGCAGCATTGAATCTAGTACCTCCCGCCTTCCGAAGCAACCGAGTTACCCAAGAATGCTTATCAAAGAGGTTTCTTGAGTCTCCTCAACCCTCCTGGTTGGTTGGGGTGGACATCACCCAGGGGAGCTGCTGCCTCCTCAGCTGCCTAAGGATACAAGGCTAATAGTGCTGGCCCAAGGTTAGGACAAAGACTTCTGACTCCCATCTGGATGTCCCCCCCCCCCCCAGCCCAAGAGTCCTGGGGCTTACAGCTTTGGGAAGCACCAGGGCTCAAACCGGAGACAAGAGAGTGTTGAAAGCACCTTTATCTGAAGATCACAAATCCATTTAATTACATTAGTTGCTACCAAGAAGGTGCAAGGGCTTTAATTTCCAGAGTGGGTCAAGTCAGCAGAAATGGATCACTCACTCTGGGATGGCCTGCTACCTTCCAATCCTGCTTTTGGCACTGTGCAGGGTTTCAAAGTCTTCTGTGGATACTTTACCCCACTCTCCCTACTGACCAGCCCTGCTCCTGATGACTTAGAATAATAGGATTGGATTTCTTTCTGTTTTATAGCTCTCTCTCTCTCTCTCTCTCTCTCTCTCTCTCTTTCTCTCTCTCTCCTTCCTTTCCTCCTCCCTTTCTTTGTTCTTTCATTCTCTCTCATTTTTTTCTAATAGCTTTCCAGGCACGTGATTCGCCATATAATCCCCTCACTTAAAACACATGCCAGTGCTTTCAAGTCTACAGAGCTGTGCAGACCTCTCTACAAACAATTTTCAACACTTTTATCACTCCCCCAAAGAAACTCCATATCCGTTAGCAATGGATTTTTGTCTTTAGCTCTTCATTGTTCCTGACCTCCTTATTCCTGGACAACAGTTAGTCTATGTTCTGTCTCTACAGATTTGTCTCTTCTGAACATTCTATGTCCATGGAACCATACAGTAAAGAGCTCTGTGCCCAGCTTCTTTCGCTTAGCGTCATGTCTCCAGGCTGATCACAAAGTCATTGTATGTGTATTGTATCACACATAGTTGTTATTCATTATATTTTTATTGTCAAGCAATATTTCATCTCACAGACATAACACATCTTGTTTTCCTGTTTTCCAGTTGTCAGACATGGGTTATTTCCAGCTTAGGTTTATTAGTGGTAACACAGCTCTGAACAGAAGTATTTTACATTTCTGTAGGTTTTCATTACTCCTTGGTGTAATAACCAGGGGTAGTGTGGCTGAGTCATGTATTAACTCTAGGCTTAAACTTTTAAGAAAGTGCCAGGTTTTTTCCAAAGATGATTCAGCCTTTCATACTCCGTCCTGCCATTTACATCTCTGTGTTGTAGGAGAGTTTCAATTTCCCTACAGACACCTGTTATTATCTGTCTTCTTTGATATTGCTAGCTCAGTGGGTGTGAAACTATTTCATTCTGGTTTCGATTTGCATTTCTCCCGTGGGGCACAGTGTTGGGGGTTTTCTATGCCTCCCGTCCATTCCGGTGTCTCCTTTGGAGAACTCCCCACAGCACTTCTGTCGTCTTTTAACTGTAGCCTTTCTCTTTTATTCCTGACTTTTAAGAGTTCTATCTTTGTCCTAGATGTATCTGTCAGTTACATGATTGTCAAATTGTGCCCCAGTCTGGGGGTGTCTTTTCGTTTTGTTGATAGTGGCCTTTGAAACAAAATAGCTTGTAATTTTGATGAAGTCCAGTTTCTTTGTTGTTTGTGTTTGGTTTGTTTTTTCTCGTGAGTTCTTTGTGTAGGGGTGGGAGGGGTCATAGCTAAGACATCACCAACTAATTCACAGGTCACATGGGGCCTACTCCATTGTTCTGAGGGTTTCACAGCTGCGCCTTTTGATCTCCTTAAGCTGATTTCTGACTGTGGTGTAAGATGGGGACACAGGGTCACTCCTCAGCTTCTATTTCATTTGATTTTCCTGGCACTGTTTGTTGAGAAGGTCATTGTTTCTTCCACTGAACTGTTTCAGTACACTCCCTGGCAAAAGTTGACTGTGCATGTGTGGGTTTATTTCTAGGCCCTCAACTCTCTTCATTAGATATGTCCTTATCCAGGATTGTTACACTGTCCCAAGTACTTGTATCTACGTCATACATTTTGAAATGTTGTCTTTCTACTTTCTGTGCACATCTGGAAGAATGTACTCTGGGGGTGGAGGTGGGGGCTGGAATGTGGCTGGAACAGAAAGCCTGATACATGGGCTGAGGGCCCTGGGAGGCCTTACAGACTGGGAATTGGGGAATGCCATTTTTTTTTTTTTAAAAAAAGATGTATATAAGTACACTGTCACTATCTTCAGACACACCAGAAGAGGGCATCAGATCCCATTACAGATGGTCTTGAGCCACCAAGTGGTTGCTGGGAATTGAACTCAAGACTTCTGCAAGAGCAGCCAGAAATCTTAACCACTGAGCCATTTCTCCAGCCCCCAGGAATGTAATTTTTATGCCTTGCCTTGCCCTGTGTAACACTGTGTAAGCCACTCAGTCGGTTTTCTGTTTTGTGGCGGGTGGGCTCTGAGCTAGTTGACCGTGGAAGGAGTTTTCGATTTTAATATTCTGGAAGAGTGGAAACCTCAGCTTGTTTAAGCCAATTCTACCTTAGTATGCATATATGAGTGTATGTGTATGAGTTCTTGTTTGTGTATGTGTGTGGGGGTGGGTATGGTGCAGGCAGATGTGGGCCACAGTGCTGTGTGTAAAGCTCATAGGACAATACTGGGTGTCAGCCTTCACCTTTCCGTCTTGCATGAGACAGGGCTTCTTTATGCTGTGAAAGCCTGCCTCTGCCCCCCACCTCTCCATAGGGATGTGCTGGGGTTATAGACGTGTGTGCTGCTCTGGCCTTCTCTCACACTGGTTCTCAGGATTCGAACTCAGGACACTAGGCTTGTGATTTTTCTCCACTTTTATGCATTTCCCAGCCTCACAGACTTTCACTCAACTTGGAATTTAGGTGCAGGACAGGATAGGTACACACACACATACACACACACAAACCCCACTTCAAAACACCTTTGAGGTCTCTCTCAATGCTGACCTACACAGATTCTCCCTGACATGTAATTATATATGATGAGGATTCTAGGTTATACTGTCCTGCCATGGAGCCATAAAGACCTGGAAGACTCCCAGGGTCATGTCTGAAGGACTCAAACTCTTAGTGTCCAACATGGAGTCTCAGCAAGGGCCAATAACCACGATGGCTCTCAATGCATGGATATAGTGACATTTGTAGGTTCCCAATGCAACTACAAAAATGAAGCTGTTATTTAGAACCCCTGGATTCTGTGATCTGTGAGAGACCATCAGTGGCTTGGCCTGGTTCTTGGAGCCTTACCTCTTTACCTGCTTGGCTCGTTCACAGGCTCTGGGCCAGTGCTTCACTGCCAGCCCACTGTCATCATTGGAGAAGGGATAGGGAGCTGCAGAGTTGTTGGGAAGGGTCCACCCCCCCAGACTGACTGAGCTCCAGCTGCGGGGCAAACAGTATCCCTCTCAGTGAATCACCTTTGCCTACACGAACACAGACCGCTGCCAAAACTTAAGAGAGAGAATAACTCCACGAGGGGAAAGCTTCCCACCACTCCCTTACAGCGCCCTGCACTCTGCGGTACCTTGTTACTCTGTTTCTAAGCCAGTGTTTCTATTAGATGAATAAAGTATGTGCTCTCTGTGGCCTGCAGGTCCTAGGATCATGTGACTTCCCAAACAGGAGCTTGAAGACTTCAGGAAGTTATCAAGATGGCTTCGGGCTGAGGAAGCTGAGGTGCTTGGTTGTAGTGGGGTCTAGTGCTCAAAGCTCTGCTCCTCCACCTCCTCTCTGCTTTGCCTCATCTGAGCCTCAGTTTCTTCCCATATAAAAGCAAAATGGCCAGGAATGCACTGAGCCCAGAGAGAGGAGCCAGACTCAAAGGTCACCTACTGTATGGTTCCCTTTACGTGGCTTTCTGAAAAAAGGCAAAACACAGGGTCAGAAAACAGATCAATAGCTGCCAGGAACAGAGGGTGGGGGGAGGGATTGGCCACAAGGGGCACAGGGAATATTTGGGGTGATGGACTTGTTTTTCTCGTGGATATTACATCATTGTGTACGTTTATCAGATAACACTACACATAAAAGGGATGAGCTTTATTACAAATGAGTTACAGCTCAGTAAACAAGCAATGAAATGAACACACACACACACACACACACACACAGCTCTGAAGTCTCAGTGCTGACCTGCACAGATTTTCCTGAGGTGTGATCATGGACAGCATAAAGAGATAGCCAGGGTTTTAGTTTGCTTTTAAAAATCACACCCACCCCCGACTCTTCCACCTCCCCCTAACTTAAACAGCCTTTCCATGATGTAATGGCAGAAGAGGGAAAGGGGGGTGGTCTTCTTTGTGGTCAGCTATTGAGAATTAAAGTTTCTCCCTTGGGGATGGTGAACTGGTATCTTGTCTCTTTGGATGTTCTCAGGATGGAAGCCCTGTCTGGCCTTCTTGTTCTGGGTCAGGCGTCTGAGTCTCTGGCCTGAAATGAATGTGAGCTCAGAATTCAGATCCCATGTAGCTGTAAGACAAAATGCTATTGTTGATGGAGATGTGGTCTCCTCTGTTTCTGCCTTCAATAGGGTCTGAGGGAGGAGAATCCTTCTCAATGGCCAACCACTCTTGTTACTGAGGCACACTGGTGGCTATCTACTGAGGTCATCCCAGTGACAGAGGGAAGGAACCAGGCTTTCACATGGAGAAGACAGCAAGTGGTTTGTGGCAGTCACAGAGAGGCAGCTGCCTGCCCAGGCCAACAAGACCCATAGCTGGTGGGAAGGAATGGCACTCCAGGCCACAGGGGCACAGGGGACAGTTCCCAAATCCATCTCGGATGTGGCACTTAACACCAGAGAGTATTTCAGGAGCATCTGCTGTGTGCTCACACAGGTTCAGGCTCAGTTGTTAACATTAGTTTCCACATTCTTCTCCTGGGAAGCAAATGTTTAGTCTTTTGCAATCAGGAGCTGTTGCCTGGTTTGTTGGCTGAAGCAACCCAGGCCAGGGCAGTCTAGCTCAGGGTTCTGGGGAGGCTAAAACAGGAGGAGTGTGCCAAACGGAGAACTGCCCAGCTAAACTCCTCCCCATCCACCCCCTTTATGTTAACCAGACTCTGACATCTCCATGACTGTGTGGCCTAGCCCTCATGGTGCAGAGTCAAGGATGTCCTGTAACCTCTACTCTGGGTACAAAGACTCAGGATGAAGAACCATGAGCCCAACAGCTGCAAGCATTCATAGCGCCACCTAAGAAGCCCAGAGTTTCTGGGGAGGGAGGGAACATGCTGGACAGAGCTGATCCCAGGGTTTGCAGGCTGTCACATACCAACAGAAGTTTTAGGATTAGAGGCCCCAAGGATATCCTGAAGGCTGGGACCAGTGAACAACAGAAAGCTTGCACCAGGGGAAGAACAGCCTCTTGCCTATTAGGTCAAAGGTCGTGAGGAAGGTAGATGAAGATAGGAAGTAGTCAGGGTGGTCGAAGACTCCGTGGGTGGGATCAGCTCTTTGGGTTTTAACAGGCCCTCTCCCAACTCCCACCCACAACCCAAATCTGAACAAATCTGTCCTTGGAGGTGGGTAGAGTTGTGTGCACACAGGGTAGCAGTTTGCTAGACAAAGATTGTGGAAGTAAGTCAGATGGTAGGCTGGTAAGGAGATGGTCCCTGTGGGGGTGGCTGTCACTGAGGAAGGCAGGGGAGCATGGCTGTTGTGGGTGTGCCAGGACCTGATGGCAGGGGAGAACATGGACTAGAATGGGACACAAGTCACCTGGCCTTCTTCATCAGGAAAGCTGTAGATGAGATGGCCCTGACATTGACAGACAAGATGTGACCAATGACCCCATCCATATCTCTGAAATCACTCCCACTTCCAGGAGCAAAATTTCTGCCACTGAAGCGTGCTGCGAGGTGCCTGCCTCATCATTACCAGAGGGTCCTTGTTACTTTGTTCTCTTCCCCCTCTCCACAGCCTGATTTTTCAGGCTTCGGTGTCCTGCTGCTTTGGCAGTGGTGGGGAAATGAGATAGTCTGTCGCTCAGGAAACCAAGACTCCCTATAAGGAGCAGTCAGTATGCAGCAGACTTTAGTCCTTTATTTAAGAGGGTATCAGTGTGGTCTCTAGGTCAGTCCTAAATATAGACACCCCAGAGCAGAGTGACCACCCAGACAAAGGTACCTTGGCAAAGTCAGTGGTTATAGCCTTTTGGTAGACACAGCTATCCCAGGCTACTGGGATGATCTGCTTCTACTCTCTTGCTTTGGTGTCCTTGGGAGAAGGAAACCCGATGCATGTGCTTATGTGTGTGGTGGTGTCAGGAGAGTAATGATGAGCTAGACAAGACAGGAGGTACATCCTGTCCAAGGAACCCCCACACCAAAGAGACACACATAGCTAAGTGAACTTTAGTGGGTTCAAGTAGTTGTTTATTTTTAGACTGTTTCCAGCATGTTTGGTCCTGGGGTCCAGTTCCCCAAATTCCAGAAAAATAAACTAACGAGAACCACATGCACTAAGAGGAGGCCATTCCGACGTGTCTGTGATCATGCGGTGAATGGTCATAGGCTATAGGACAGGGACCCTTGGTATGGGCAGGGCTCCCCAACCCCAGACAGCTGATAGCAGCTGGCTCTGCCCCCTGTCTGAGGCTTGGGGAGGTTGAGGCCCTGTTATTTGGATCCTGCCACCTCAGGGTCCCAGGCCCCTTATTGCTACATTTGCTACTTTGCTACTTGATGGCCCCTGGGTCTTGCCCAGGGGGAGGCCTTATCACTGGGTGGCACTAATGAGTAGGCTGCTGGCGTCTGCTGTTGCCATGGTTACATGAGCACAGGCCTCTTTCGGAGAGTCCAGTGGTGAGTTATTAGCAATTTATTTTGACCACTATTCACCTATTCCACAGTCCTTGCCACAAATTCATCTCAGCCAGGTCCCTTTGGAGGTGACACATAATTTCTCCCCAGCCCTGGGCTTCCCAGTTCCTGGAACTTGCTGGAACATTTTCCTCCAAGAAATTCTCCAGGGCCCAAAGATGAACAGCCCTCAACTCTTTCCTGTTCTGGAAAGGCTTCTTGGTGCTGTCGTCTGAAGTCCATATGTGCAGAACAGAACATGAGGACTCATTTCAGGAAAACCACCAACTTTCACAACAAGCAAGGGGCCAGGCACCTGGTTCTGAATCCTGTTGGTGAGGTAGTTTGAACATCCCAGGAACCCCACTGGGCATGTCCCAAGTGTTTAGCTAGTCCAAGCAGCAATTTAGCATTGTAAGAAGCCCTTCCTGGGTACTAGCCTGGTGCCTGACTACTGAGCAGTGGGCAAGCCTAGAGAAGACTTAACTAACCTCACTGGCAGTTGGGCCTTCCTTTATTTCTGGGGCATAGCAACAGCTTGCTAGGGAAGTGAAATGGACATGTCGCTTTCTAGAAAGGCAGGTTGTTTCTTCTGGCTACCTGGGCCAGCCTGGTGTCAGGGCACTGCTGGGCATTTAAACCTACAATCTCCCAGCTGCACTCTTGCCAATGCAGAAAATGATAATGTCAGCATTTGTTTCCCTGCCTGGGCCTGTCTCACCTGCTGAGCCTGGGGAGCTGCCAAAATGGCACTTGTTCCACAAGTCATCACAGAGTAGATTCTCTCAGACCATATCAAGCTAAGAGATCCTAGCAGGCTTCCAGTGTGCAGAACAGGGCAGAGGAATCTGCTTTGCTGAGGAATGATTATCAAACATCTAGATTTGTCTGTGTGTACCAGGCCAAAGGGAAGCTGGCTGAGACCCAGTTTTTCAGATCTTTGCATTATAATCTTGCATGTCAAACTGAATTGAGCCGGTCAACTTAGGTGGAACAACTTTGTTCTACTTTGTTTTCTCAACATGCCTGATCTACTGAGGCACACACAGTGGCCACATGCCTGAGCTTACCCCTTGTAGCAAGGTGGGGTGAGAGCTTATTGCTCCAGGCTTCAATCTATCTAGACTGTCTGTCTGTCCTTGGCTCTATTGAACCTGCTGACTTTCCTGTCCACTTCTCTGTCCCCTGGGGGTGTTTAGAAGCTTGCCCCCTGTTCCATCTCAGAACTAGATTATGCCTGGCTCTGGGTGGGCCATGTGGGGACCTCCAGAGTGAGGCCAGTTTTCAGGTCAGTACAGTGTAAAACCAGCAGGCAAGAATTAGGGCAGAAAAGGGCACAGAAGCCATGGCCAAGAAGTCTGTCCTACCCAGGTTGCAGCCTGGCTTAGAATGCATTCTGTAGTCCACAGAAGGGCCAGGGGACAGCCAGAATCCTTGTTCTGCATGACTGAGGGCACAGATGTAACCAATGTTTGAGAATACCAGATGTCTTAGTGTCAGCACAGCCTAGGAGACCCTTGGTAGAGAAGCTTCCTGTGGGTAAAGTTGGATGGAGAAGAACTTGAACTACAACTTTGTTCAGAAACTGGAGCGTTCTATGTAGAGGGATTTTGTTTGTTGTTTTATTTGTTTTAAGTGGAGCTAGAGAGAAGGGGCCGGAAGACCCCATAACTTGGGTTGTGGCTTCATTTCTCCCACTCACTACTCATGTGGCTACTAATGCTTGCCAAGGCTCAATGGGAACATCTGGCAAGAGTCTAGGTGCTTACAGTCACCTTTGGAGACACCCTCTGATTCCTACCGTGTCTCAAGGAGAAAAGAACTGACCTGGAAACAGATGTGGTGGCCAAGAATCTTACAAGGGGGATACTAAGTGCCCCTGGAGGATTCCCCTGCGAGGGACCCGCAGGAGGCTTTTGGATCTGGGGTTGTGTAGAAGCAGGCATAGACAGCCTTTGCAGGTGGGAGCTGGGCAGATGGGTCACATGATGCACCCAGAAGGCTGAGACTGAACAAACATGTGGACCTTGGGTCACTAGCTGGTGAATTTGCTTACATAAGCAATGTTTGCCTTCCTTCCTTCCTTCCTTCCTTCCTTCCTTCCTTCCTTCCTTCCTTCCTTCCTTCCTTCCTTCCTTCCTTCCTTCCTTCCTTTTTCTGTTTATATACTCCCAAGGGGGAGTTTTCATCTATGCCCAAATATATATCAAAGGAGGGACCAATAGGTATTGGCAGGGCAGGTGTGTGTGGAAGAACAGGTTTGAATTTAAAAGCATGTTGCCTAATACATCTGTGTCTGAGGGCATCTGGTGATCACAGTAACAATGACAATGACCATACTAGCCACCATTTGCCAAGCACCTCCTGTGTGTTCATTCAGGACCTGATGTGGCACTTCAGATGCAAGATGTCAGAGCCAGGTTGGCAAATAGTTATTCTGACACATCAGAAGAACACAGGAGATCTTTTGCAGGCTCTAATACATTTTGCTTTTTCCTAGATGACTGACTACGTTTAATAGGGTGCTTTGGCTGGGTCTTCAGAATAAGGTTGGGAAGGGAATTCTGTGGCTCTGGCCAGGACCTGTCATTGTATATTGTGTTTAAGCTTCAGGAATAACTGAGCCCTAAACCAGTGAGAGTCTGGCCAGGCCTGGTAGGATACCACCATGTGCCAACCCTACAATCCATCCACCTCCAGAAAGTTCCATCTTGGGCTACCAGTGGGGAAAAGCCCAATGGCCCCTGAGTTCACGGCCATGTTTATTGTGAGTAAAATACAAGGGAACAAGCCGAGGTGCAAGGGGCAAAATCAGAAGACAGGAAGTAATAATATTTTTAAACGATTGTCACCCGATCCTTCAGTGGCTAAACAACACACTCCGTTTTCTGTGCTGGGTACCTCTTCAAGCTCTGGACCCTGGGACATTTTATGGGAACTGGGGGTGACCACCACACCCATGGAGACCTCTTAAAATTGTGATCTCACAGAGGGTGCAGAGATCTTGAAGGGTCATTAGGGCTGAATATGTGACTTTTGACATCTTATGTGAAAGCAGCGTCTGTCACCCACCCAGTACACCTGGGTTGCCACCAGTGGGGGAGGGGGAACAGGTGGCAGTGAGCACTGCCAGTGAGTGCATCAGAGAGAGACATAGGGAGGTGATGCTTAATGCTATGCACCCAGGGTCCCTCTGAAGTTTGCTGGAAGGAATGATTCCCCAGTCAACTGGACAGGTGAGGTTAACATCTCGAGCGATAGACAGACAGGAACCCCATGAGACATTCTCTGACCAAGTTAGAAATGGACCCTGGCTGAGAATGAGCATTGGTGTGTGGCTATACAAGAGAGAAGCTATAAGCAGGGCTTCTCCTGGCTGGCCCAGCACCATGAACTCTTTCTCTCTGGTATTCCCATTCACCCTCCGCATCTTCCCACCAGTGCCCTCCGAGGCCCTCACTCTTTCTCCTTCACAGTGACCAAATCTCCCCGCAAGGAAACTCTGTCGTTGGATGTGGAGCGTCGCCTGTCCGGGTGCTCTGAGGGCCCGGGCCCTGGGCCTGGGGTCGGGGTGGTCAGGAGGACTGCATCAGGCCCGTAAGGCGCTTGCCCGCCAGCGACTTTCCCTGCAGAGAGAGCCAAGACAGAGACCACACACAGGTGTGCAGACACACAGAGGGACAGAGACAGAGAGTCAAACGGGTGAATTATTGTTTTGGGAGTCACTCTGGCCAAAAGATCAACCACCCATCCCAGCTGACCTTGTTGATAGGGATCCCTACGGCCAGAAGCCCCTGCTAGGGACAACTGAAAAAAACAGGACTTTGGGGGGAAGTTAAGGGAGTGACTTTGTGTGTGGCTAGTGCTCTTGCTGGGATATGGAAGTTTTAGATATCAAAGCATAGTCATTAAAGCCCTTAGATCCTTTACTGCCTGCTGGTTGCCCTTCTACTTGATTTCACTCTCGTGTGTAAGGCAAAGGTAGGCTGGAGAAGTCTGAGGTCGGGAATAGTTGACACAAATAGACGATCATCACAGATCCGGGTGATCAGAAATGAAGGAGTTAATTAGTCACGGGAATTCTGAAAACCATGACTCTCCTTGAAATGAAGGATAGACACAAAGGATCTGAGGACAATTGGCTTCAGGTGCTGTGATTGTGGACATGACTGGGACCTTCAGTGTTCTCTGCAGTCCCCAGAGGTGCCAGGGAGCTGCAATCCCGCCACCTTTGATGTTCCTGATCTCCAGTGGGCAACACCAAGTGTGATGGCTCTGAACTGGGAAGTCTATGAATTCTACTTAAATCCTATGTGACCATTATTTTCAGAATCAAAGAATAAACAGGACCATGAGGCTGGGCCCATGAGGCCCAGAGGTCCTGGAACAATCTAGTTATCTGCATGCTCTGTGGTGGTGGTGGTGGTGGTTGTTGTTGGTGGTGATTGAGGAGCCTATGATCTGGGAGGGAGTTCAGTACTGGACAGCAGGAGGAGGCACAAGGGTGAACGAGGTTTGGTCACTCCCATTATGTCCTTTGACATGGTTTCTACTCATCCCCTAGACACCCCTTTAGAGATTCCTATTATAGGACATGGGTCCCAGGGAAGAGTCTGGCTGGACCTCAAGCAGATTGATCACCCTGTCTGGGAAAACATTCAAAGCCCATCCTGCTATTGACAGTGGGTCAGTGACACCTGTCACCATCTGCAGAGGGCAGCAGATGATCCCCCATCAGCAAGGGCTGTGGAGTTTGGCAGTGAGAATGCACAGGCCAGTCGTTCCTCATGCTCATTTCCAAGTGGGGTGTGGGGGCTCATTTTGTTTACTGGGCGCGACTGCACGGAAGCTGGATGTAATTAAAAAAAATTGATCTGGTTGGTGAAGCCTAGTAGGGTACTCAATAGACCTGCTGATTGATGAATTGATGGATAATGGGCAGAGCTAATAAACGAACAAGAGCTTTCAGCTGGCAGGATGCATGGCTGGGTGTCATCTGGCTTAGCTCTCTACGGAGGGACAGTCAGCCTAGCTGAGACGGCCAATGGCGTGGATAAAGGCTTGTCCAGAAATGGAATTGCCTCAGAAGCTGTCATTAAGTCTGTATCTATTCCCCTTCATCTTCTTTTCTCTTTCCTTGCCTTCATTTTTCCCTTATCTTAAAAATAATCACAAATGCAAACACATACACACACACACACACACACACACACACACACTCACACAATCTTCCCCATCAACAACCTTATCTCAGTCTTCAGATACACTAAACTCAGCCTGCAGCAACCTATGTTTACACTAGGCTAAAGATTTTTCAATCAGCTTTAAAAAATCTTAGAGAGTTCCTATGTCAGTTGTGTGTGTGTGTGTGTGTGTGTGTGTGTGTGTGTGTGTGTGTGTGTATGCACATATAAGTATATGTGGAGTTCAGAGGGACAACCTCAGATGTCTTTCCTGAGGAGGCACTTGTCCACCTCTTGTTTTTGAGACATAGTTTCTTACTGGCCTAGAGCTCACCTGAGTAGCCTAGGCTGGCTGGCCAGGGAGCACTGGGATCCACCTCTGTCCATCCCTGGTGCTGGAATTATAACCACATCCAGCTTTTTACATAGGTCCTGGGTGTCAAACTCAACATCTCATGCTTGTGTGGCAAGTATGTTATGTACATAGCCATCTTCCCATCCCATCCCATGTCAGTCTGAGACTCTCTGAAAGGACAGCCAGTCATTTTACAGCAAGGACAGTACCACAGTGACCATAGAAGACAAACACTAGCCTGTAAGTCCTCCATCCCAGCCTAGCTCTCAGTCTCCAGGCTACGCTTGCTCATACGGAGCAGAGAACATTTGTGTTCCTGTTGATTCAATTGGGAACATACTATCTTAGTATAGACATAAAGGCAAGAATCAGAGGACTGAGTATAGACTCCTTTTTCTGGAAAAATGTGAGTGTAAGGGCCTTCTGGGACGACAGTATCACTTCCTGTCACCTTTGTTCACTCCTGGGCACACGAAAGGTACAGCCTACTGCTGCAATGACCACACACTTAATCTGGCTTCTCTTCTCTTCCTCCTTTCCTCTACCAGGAACACAAATTAAACATTGTATACTCTATACTGTGCCTGGGTTGCTATACATGGCACATGTGGGGAAAAAATCCAAACCACTAAATCTGAATTAAAATGTGTGTTAAGAACTCAAAGACAAAGGTAAGGTTTACCAGTTGTCCAAAACCTCATTATAGTTCCATTTTCATTAGTGAGATCATTTTGGCTGCAGAAGGACTATGGGTTAAGGCAGGCTAGAGATTTTTTTCCTGAAGGATTGTTCTGAGTAACCCTAAGGCACCTCCACACTTCACCTTTCCCAGCTCTAATGAAAGAGCCTGACTGGATTTGGAGGCAATAATTAATCTCTTCCTGCCAGCCTGATAGTTCTGACTCCAAGGACCTGTGGCCAGTGTGCAAATGGTGGCCCCTCCCGAATCTCTTCATCTCTGGGAACTTCAGGGATGAGGCAGGTAGCTAACCAGCCCAAGACCTGCTCCTGGGATCAGTACCTGCCTTTCAACATCCAGGTAGTGGTGTGTGGCCTTTTGGTCCCTCTCTTACTGCTGAGCTCACACATTTACCAAATGCCAGCTTTGATGCTAAAGATGGAGGTCAGGAGGGCTTGGGATAGCTTGGAAAAACCTCTGCTCAGCTGAGATGGTATAGCTGTAATCCACCCACCACACCATCACTCGAGTGAGCGAGGCTGGGCTATTGGTTGCAAGGAAGTTAATCACACAGGAAGCAGGCAGAGCTGGATGCTTGGCCAGGAGCTTTGGGGGAAGAAATCATGAGATCCCCTCTGGCTCAGCAGCAGCCTGCCTTCTGAAGAGCAGAGACTCCTGTGGTGTTCAGGGATCAAAGTGAAATCCTAGAGGCGAAGAAGCTGTCTGTTCTGAGGTGAGCTGCCCCAGAGGCGATGCCCAATGGGTTTGTGGGCTGCTTCAGGCACTTGCTCTACCCAGAAAGCCCCCTCCTGAACCCTCTAGGGGTCTCTCCTCCCTCTCCTTTTTTCCCATCCCTGATTCCAGCAGGGATGATTCTGAAGGAAGGGGAGCGGTGAGTTTGCCCATGCCTGGCAGTTGTAGAGTTATAGAGGCAGCAGTGTTTCGGGGTGTGAACGTGTGATGTGCCTCAGTTCCGGTCAATAGGGATGGGGTTGTGGTGCCAGAGAACAGCAGCCAGCTCAGCCTGAGGCCTTGGCGTAGCTGAGCGAAGCAGCAGAGAATGTTTGAAAATGCTATTAGCAGGCAGCCTTTGTCCAAATGAGAAAAATGTACAGTGATTAAGAACTGAACTGCAGAAGGTACATTCCAGAGACACCAAAGCTTTGCACACAGACAAAGCACCTTTCACCTTCCACACACTTGCAAAAGTGTAACCCAGGAGAACTTGGGATGCTTAAATTTCCCAGACCAGGGACTCAATGCTTGGTTCACAAATACCCACACATTCAGTCTCCTGTCCCCAATGGATGATGTCAGCTCTGTGGCCTTTGAGACGGCTAGAAGCCTAGTAGAAGGTGTTACAAGATCCTTTGTTTCTAAAAGAAAATGCACAAAAGGCATAGCTAGCTCCCTTTTGTGCAGTGCTGGAGGAAGAACCAACATGCTGCTGGACATGCCGAGGCTCTGGGCATTGCACCTCTACATAGTAACCAACAAAGCATGCATGACCCCGTGACTTTTGTCATTTACTTACCTGGGAGACCGGGACTAAGAAACTCATTGGTCGAGAGGACAGCTGTGGCTCATGGGAATCCCTGGGGGTTAGAGGGCATACTGGGGACAGCAGGGCAAATACCTAGGGTCTTAGGGTAAGAGAAACCCTTTTTATATAAGAGACTATGGACCCGTTAGCTGATAGAATTCCCTGACTGTTTTTCTCAGGTGCTCTAAGACTGAAGTTAGAAATTTGCAGAACAGATCCAATCAAAATCTAGGCTATAAGTGGGGTTTGTCTGCCCCTGGGGGAGGGAGTGGCATTGGGAGGGGGAGGAACATGAGGGACTTGGTAGGGTGATAGGTTGTAGGTTACATGGGAGTATGCATGTGTCAAATTCATTGAACCTGTATTTCAGATCTGTGTGTTTTATCATATGCAATCACAATTCAAGGGAGAAACCGTAAGAAATAAGATTAAAGAGAGAGAGAGAAAAAAGACAATCCAGCTGTCTCATCACTGCCTGGGAGTTTCCATTCCTGATTCTTTGTTAGTTGCTAGGTCCATCTTTGCCTTTCTAGAAACTGACTGCTCCCTCCTCCCACCTGGGAGAAACTCAGATTCCTCTGGGCAGGACTAATTTGGGGTGCTATTTCTAGCTTCCATTGGCCCCAGCTGAACCCCTTGGTGTGACACACAGGCATTTTTCATTCTTGCTAATGAAAAGTAGTGTTCTGCCACATTGGACATACCAACTCAGAGATGGGCTGTCCTTTCAAGGACTGTGAAGGTCATCTATGAGTTGATGATGCTCATATTTATAGAGGATGGACATATATAGATTTACAGGCTCAGGGGAGGGGGCTGGGTGGGCCAAGGAGAGTGGTCAGAAACCTCCCAGCCAGATGCAAAGGCATGAGTCCTGGTGAGGGGTTGGCAGAGGGGAAGAAGCAGAGGGTGTTGCAAGAAATATTTAAAAAGAGCTTTGGAACAGGGATAGTGGAAGGCCAAGATGTAGCTGCTAGTGTCTCCCGGTTTCATGGCAGATTTGCCAGGATTTGCCACAGGAAGAATTAGATTTAATATGACTTACAAGATTAGGATTCTAGTTGTTGCACCCAGAGCTTGAGTTACCATTGTTTCTGAACTAAGTTTGTGTGGTGTTTTCCTTCTCATGGAAACTTGACTGGGTTCTAGACAGAAAGGTATGGCAGCAAAGCATGGGATTGCCTCATGTGCACCACAGAGGTGGAGGCGGGAGGGGGTGGGTTGAAGCATGGGGCTGGTGTGGTGGCGACCTGCCAGTAGGAACTCAGCAGGCTGGGTGGAGAGATTTTGGATCCCTGAGTCTGAGAGTCTCCACAAGATAAGAACAGGTCAGCCATTACCCGCCAGTGCCTGGCCAGCCAGCCCGCCAGGGCAGAGAGTTGCCGGCAGTAGCTTGGATTCATCTTTTTGATATTTCCCACAAGAGAGGGTCTGTCTAACTTTATCAGGTCTTTCTTTCCCTGGGTATCAGAACTCCTGGTGTCCTCCCTCCCCCTGCATGAGTAAAGCAAAACGGTCGATTTGTATAGGAAGTATGAGGGATCCCACGACATCTCCTTTCCCAACGATATTTGAGAGTGTAGTAGGTAGTGTAGTGAGAGTATTTGAGAGAGAGAACTACTTCTTGAGATGGTTCAAGTGTCTGAGAAACTCTGGCACGGGTTGGTAGAAGAACCTGTATTTAGAATAACTTCAAAGCATCTTCAACTCTCCATCTTTTCTCAGCTTGTTCTGACTTTGTAAGCGAGGTGGAGCTGAAGAAACAGAAAAGTACAGACAATAGGACATACTAAGGACAGCTTGGGCTGCATCTACAGTGGAGCCAGACAGAGTGGCACCAGAAGGAAGAGGGTATTTCTGTACTGTTCTACCCTGCCCCAGGGAGTCAGGCAGGTAGGAGGTCCATGGCAAGACCCATTCCTGGGGGACCATTCCTCCAAGGCTCTCACTGTGCTTTTTGAACTCTCCTTGGGGTTGAAGGGCATTTTAATTTGTTTTAAAATAATTTTTCTATTTGAGTACTCTATAAGATGATACATCACAAAGGTACATCTGTATGGTTTGGTGCATACAGATTTATAGCAGTGGTGGCTAGATACACCAGACAAAGCCATCACTGTGTTTTTTGAGCGCTCCTGTAGAGACCTCAAGAAGAACAGAAGCAGATGTGATGTTGACTTTTCTAAGGCGGGTCAGGCAAAGCGAACTTGCTCCCTTTAAAAATGACCCCATTTCATGTCATCATAGACCAACTGCCCAGTTTGGGATATCCCTGACAGACTCTGGAACCCTCTCTGAATAGTGTTCATGGACTCTGGTTCCTGCCTCTCATCAAAATAATCACTTAGGATGACTTTGCACTTACAGAGCTAACTGTTGACTGTCAGTGAGCCATGGGAGACCTTCTTCCATGTCCCTCCAGCTGCATAGAGTCTAATCTGGAACCAGGCAAGAATGCCAGGGAAGATGAGGGCTCAGTAGCTGAGCCCTGGCTTGGGGGCAGAGTGCCCAGACATGGACTCTCTGGCCTCCTTCCCAAGTTGTGGATTTCCACCCACCTGCTGCTCCACCTCCTCTGCAGTGGAAACTGCTCCCCCGACCCCAGACTTCGGGGGGGGGGGGCATCAGTCCCTCCTTTGTCTCACTCCAGTGGAGCAACCTGCCCTTCCCACTCTCAGATTGCAAGAATTTCTTGGTGATCTTGAGAGAAGAGAGGGCATTTTACTCACAAAGCCCCTCAGTAGCCTGAGGCCTGCACAGTGTCTGCCTCAGGGCTTTTCTTCTCCTCCCTAATGTACACAGGGATCTAAGCTCTGGTTTACTCCAAATTAGGCAAAGGCCAAAGACTCAAGAAAACAGGGACACGGCTATGTTGCTATTGGCAGCAACTGGATGCTCCTCTTTTTCAACAGGGAAGTTCAAGTACCCCTTAACTACAACTCCAGGGTACGTGCAGGCGAAGCTTAATGATTTGATATTATGCACAAGTCAGCAGAAGTCACTTGCTTGGCACTGTGAGTCTCCAGAGGATCTGTGAAGACCTCAATGCCAGCTATCCAAAGGCCCTTTTCTCCTGCAAACACACATTCATCAGCTGTGTCCCTAACTATGATATCTGCTAAGTCAGAGCCTAGCAGGCAAGAAGTCAACTTCCTGGTTTGCCCCTTGCCCTCCTCTGTCCACTGAAAGCAGAATTACTTCATGAACACCGATGTGTGCTGGAGGCATATGAAGAGAAGGCAGCTCATTTCCCTTTTCTCACTACCATCTTGACTGCAGATCAGCATTTTATGAGATAGGCACCTGGGCATTCTGACCCTGAAAAGGGACAGGTTAAGCAGCCTTGTCAGGACTCACCTGGCTAGGACCTTGGGCCATTGAAATTCCTGGCTTCAAAGAACCTTCCTACTTGTCTTCTCCTGCAGACTCTTTTCTCATATGGGGATATGAGGGTTTGGGCTTTCCTGAGGATTCAGTCCTGGGCTTGCAAAGGACAGGTTCTGAAAGTTTTATCTGGGAGAAGAAACCTAAGGATACTGTGATCAGGTTTGAAAATATCTACAAAGCTTAGGAAGTGGGTACCCTGAGACATGAACTATAAGACTCCATACCTAGGACAATTCAGGACAAAGGATTTATGTTGGCAACATCTCCGGGATGCTCACCTCCTTGTTTCTTATGAAGAAGAAGAAGAAGAAGAAGAAGAAAAAAAAAAAAAAAAAAAAAAGCCCTAGGTGCCAAAAACAGGAATACCAAGAAATGTGTGCCATGGGACCAATACATGAGAATAGGAGCAGTGGGCAGACAGACAGATAGACAGATCATCTGTGCTGGATTGGGGAACACTGTCTATGTAGAAGGATCCCCAAGGTTAGAGAGAGTACAGTCACTGGGATCACTCACCCACTGCTGGAAGGAAGCCACCTCGGGGGTGAAACGCGGCGGCCATTCTGACTCTGCGCCAGCAGCACTAGGCAATTGTGTTTGGGGGGAGGGAAGTGAAGAATAACTTATCCAGATGAAACTGTGAAGACCTGTGACTTTAGAGGAGCCCCTACCCAGATACACACACAGCCATGACAGGCATGCAGTCCAAGCACGGGCGCATGCAGGCCTGCAACATACAGTGACACGTGAGCCATATATTGAAGACCTCAGTGTGTGTCACAAAGGAGGCACATGCACCTGTGCACACAGCTTTGCACAGGTATATACAGCCGTGTACACAAACGTGCATGTTCACAGGGCAAACATTCACATAAGCATCTAATGCAAGAAACATAAGCAGCTATGAGGTTAATGGTAGAGATTTTATATCAGCTCCTAGCCATGCTGACCTTTGACAACAGTGCAAACCTGGAGTGTTTGCCTTTACACACACACGCGCGCGCGCGCACACACACACCCCCACACACACCCCAAATTCTCCTCAGGAAACTCCATTTGTGTCAGCCCTGTTCCTTCTAATGCTACAAGCAGTAGGAGCCCGCACCCCAGGGACCTGGTTTATGGAGATGTTTCAGAGCATTCCCTGCCACTTGCTTCTGAGGCTTTCAAGAACCTTGCTGTGTAATAAGTGCTTAAAAAAATAGAAACCTCTGTTTATCTGGCAGATGGAGCAACTGGCCTTGGTGAAGTTGTGTTGTTCTGGGTGGCTCCAGGCAGACAAACAGCTGAGAGGTGAGTTGCCCTGGAAATATGGCTATGTGGTATTAGGGCTATGCTTGAGGAGAGGGCTGGGCTTTACAGGCTTCTTGTAGACAAAGCCAGTCCTGGTCTGTGTCTGGAATAAGGAAGCATCTTAAAGTCCTGGGTCTCCATGGAAGCCCAGAGGCCAAGTCTTGGCAACACAGTCAACATTTTACCTGGGCCCTTCCTACCTCTTGTGTTGATGAGACTCACAGCCCCAAGGCTTCCTGGGAAGTCCTTAAGAGCTACAAGAAATAGGTCATGTGCCAGAGGCTGGCCTCTTGGGCACCGTAGTCCCTTTCCATTCCCCACCAAAGCAGAGGAGCTGAGTTAAGTATAAAGGAGGCCAGAAATAATGGCTCCCATACACTGAGTTGTTATCATGCCCACCATTGTAGTAAATGTACCTTGCACAGAGCATCACTTTCGCCCCTCGACTATAAAGTCAATACAGAGATACCTACCTCACAGAACTCTGTTGCAAACGATATAAGGTGGTAAATGGAGAACTAAGGATGTGTTTCATAAAAAATAATACCAAATGGTTGTCAAACACATAGGCTGACGACAGTGTGCTCTATGTAAATTTCACACCTCGACATTTACTACTCTCTCTCCTCTATGGTGGGGGGAAAATGAGGATCAGAGGATCTTCTCACGGTAATCCAACTCAGGGGTAGAGTTGGTGGAGAACCAATGTCCATCCCAAGTTATGCACAGCATCACATGGTTGACACCATGAGTTCTCAAGAAATAGCAGCCAGCTGTCACTCTCCTAGTCTCATGTAATGCTGACCTCTGCTCTGTGAGGCAGAATTTGTTTTACCCCTCAGGTCCATGAGTGACTTTTCCAGGTTCTTACACCAAAATCAGGGTGAGTGAGGATTCCATTTTGGCTGCCTGCTTTGGACTCACTTCCTTCTCTGAATTCCTGTGAGCTCTAAAGGGGCATGGCTCTCAGGGGGGAGAAGCAAGCAGGTCATCCGTGGTAGAGATGACAACGTAAGTGGTGGCATGTTGCGGCCAAGTTGACATTCAATTCTAGGTAGTTGGTACAGCTTAGTCACAACACAGCTCCACAGTCTGGTTAGGGACACAAGCCGGGGTAAGTGGCTGGGAGCAGGAGCAGGCTGGAAGGTTCAGAGAAGCCAGGTGAGAGGGGCCAACCAGAGGCCACTCAAAGATACACTCTTGCTGGCAAGATGCACCACACCAGACAGTCCTTGTTGTCTCTGGAGACAATGGCCATAAAAGGAACCTGACAGTAACCCTAGAGGAAGCTACTGAAGGGCAAGGCAGGGCTACCCTGGTGGCTACCACCCAACTCACACGCCTTGGTGGTCTTTCTCATGATGTCATATGGACCTAGGAATTAGTCAAGAAAGCTATGATTGAGGACAAGCAAATGATGGGGCCTGAAGCTCTGTATCATTACCAAGAAAGCCTCCATGGAGTATATGACCTCTGCTCATGACCGCCCACATAGGGTAATGGTTGCCTCCTTTATGGATGCTCTGGGACCTTGTAGCATCATCCAGGGAAAATTCTGCCTGCTACTTTTACTGTAGATTGCAGGGTTGTGTTTTTGCTTCTTGCTGGACAGTGTGTGTGTCCCACAAGACATGGAGGTTCTGTGAGAGCCTACTCTTTGTGGAAGAGATGAAGATCAGAGGCACATGGATAAATCCAGAACCTAGCAACCACCAACTCTGTCTGAGCTTTCTTCCATGTTTAAAAAAAAAAAAAAATCCTGTTAAAACTTCACTGACTTTACCAGGATGGCCACGTTTAATGAGAGGCCTCGATGAATTTGAAAGCAGAGATGAAGAGAGGGAAAAAGCCATGAGCTGTAATCACCATAATTACACAACCCCACAATGAGTTGAAAGCAGCCCCTGGTGAAGCCCCAGAGAGCAGGGAGTGTCATCTGCAATAGGTGGCTCTTAGGACAGCTGAAAAGAATG
Organism: Uromys caudimaculatus; assembly: GCA_028551405.1. Lineage (NCBI taxonomy): Eukaryota > Metazoa > Chordata > Mammalia > Rodentia > Muridae > Uromys > Uromys caudimaculatus. The sequence continues at coordinate 86,968,778 of CM052705.1, read as the reverse complement.
TGACATGAAAGCCCTTCCTTCCTCAGAGCCCAGTCTAAGATGAGTCCCCTAGGCAGGACCCAGCAGGAGGGGTATACAGGGAGGGCACCCCTTTTCTGGTCTGAAGCCCTTGGGAGCATATTAGGCGTTAGCTTCATCACCTGGAATCTGCAGCAGCATTGGGTAAAAGACAAATGTCTTTTCTGCTTTCAACAAAGTACCCATCCTGGTGGGAATTGTGGCAAGACAAGTTTTTTCTAACCCAAGGCCAGGATGCTCTATGCTCTACACTGTGCCCAGCCCCCTGTGCCAATGAGTGCCTGTGTCCTTCTCTGGCTGACCTCCTTTCAGGCATGCGGTGAAGAGAGCCCTGTTGCCCAAGGCTCAGTTGCAGCTGCAGCAGCAGCAGCAGCAGCAGCAGCAGCAGCAGCAGCAAAATGGTCAAGGTCAGGGAAGGGAAGAGGCACAGCTGATGTGTGCAGGGCAGAAATTCTGTCTCTTGAGTATCCCTTGCTTCCTGTATGTCACTGTTTACTTATTATTTCCCCAAAGGCAGACTCCTGGGTCCATCTTCTCCAGTCTCAGCAAACTCTCTCCATATATCCCACTCACATCTCCCACAACCTGTAGAGCACTGAATTAAACACGGGCAAGATCCCTTAAGTACTTAGTGTAGTTCAGAATCCTAGTTGGAAGACATTTTGGAATTCAGCGCAGAAAGCTCCTCTGCAATGTTCCTGACCATGCTGTTTCTAATCGCTCTCACTGAGGCTTACACCATGGCTTGGAAGTTGCTGCTGTCAGAATATTCTCCAATATCTCCAATATCTCATCCCCATGTCTTCTATCCACCTGTTCTGCTTTACCCTTTGGGAACACCAAGATGGGTTCATTTATTCTGGGAAACAAAGATGAACATCAGGTTTGCTTGAGGCCAAACATCTTTATCTACTCCTGTCTCCTTTGACATGACCTTCACAGACCCTTTCTCTGCTGAATTTCTTCTAGCTTATCAAAACCCTGGACAAGATACAGAGGGTTATCATGAAGATGCCCAGAGCAGCACAAGGCAGGGAGCACTCCTCTGGCCTTTTGACCTTCTCCCTTTCTATTATGACAACCTCAAGCTAGAAATGGCAATCACAGAGGATGGGAGAGGTGGGCAGGAGTAAATATTATTTTCAATCTTTGGGTTGAAATCTCACTAACAATAGTTTATTTTTCTCTTACATTTTTTTTTCCTGTAGTAGGGTTATCATCATTAGGGTCACCCGGGAAAAGAAGAGTGGAGTGTTTCTGCCAAATGTTAAGTCACTGAGGCCTGTTCCTGTTTGGGACTATGCTGTTGTTGCTAAGGCCACAAGGACTTGGCCATGATGAAGGGGTGTGGAAGACCCACTGCTATTTGGTCCCTGTCTCATGTTCCCACCCAATAGACAACTGCCTTGAAATCCCTCAACCACCCTTCTCTCCTTAGCTTTAGGAAAGACACCTCAGCACAAAGTCCCTCTGTGTGTGTTGAGCTTGCTCCCCTCTCCTTCAGCATCCCAGGCAGCCATTTGCTTCTAAGCAGCATCCTGTAGTCTGTTCCTACAATGCATACACCATGGGTGTGCCTTCCTTCTAGGACACTGTGCTTTCTTAACTCCATTGCAACCTGGGAAATTCACTTGCTGCTTCTATAAAGGAAAGCACCTAACACCTTGTTTCCACGTTCATTTTGGGGGTTGGGGGAAAAGACCTGAGGGTCTTACTGGCAGTCCTCTGAGCTTAAGCTTCCTATTTCTCTTTCAATGCTCCGGTTTTGATAACAGATAGAATTGAGTCTCTTTGACCTTGACATAGCAAGCCTTGTCCTCTTTCTAGGACCTGTAAGCCTGGTAGTGCCTAGAAGTGGCTCTCTGCTCTGTCCTGCTGGCAGCATTGGGGTAGATTTCTTCCCTAAAGAGGCATGTGCTGTCTTTTGAGTGGCCCATCTCTCCTGCTGTGCAGGGTCTTGGCTCACCTTTACACTTTGCCTGCTCACTGGACAGATGGGAGCTCACAAAGTTCCCATGTGACTACATTGGGGACATGTTCCAGAGTCCACGGTGACAAGAAACAGGCTGAAATTGCACGACCCCATCATCTACTGCTGAAGTGAGATCTCCTTCTAGCAGGATGGGGTGGCCAGGAGGCAACAGGATGGCAAAGGGCTCAGGTCACCTCCCAAAATAGATCCGCGCCTGGCACATACACACAGTCTGCCCCCAGCCTGCCTTGCCAGGAGACTGGCAGGGATGAGATCTGGATAGAAATCAGCTGCTATAAACACACAGCTGAGCCCTTCTGCCTCAGAGGACTTGGATTTTCAGCTGACTGAATGCACTCTGGGATCTGGGAAAGGCAGGAACAGTGGTGTGGGGGTCGAGGGGAAGCAGGGAGTAGCCATCCCAGGCCTTCTGGTACTCTGCTGAGTCTAAATGTTTGAAGACTCATTCTACCAGGCTATTGCTTGGGAAATGCTGAGGCAGAGGGATTGGGAAGCAACCCTGGGAGAAGGAGGTGTTGCCACCGGGTCAGCTATTCTATTTCCCCAAATCTTCCTGAAAGCTCCAGACATCTAATTCTGGCCTGGAACTGGAGTCATGTCGAGCAAAGCCCAGTGAGGTGCTGAGTCCTGCTTCCAGCAGGTCCTCTCTAGATTTCTGTTGAGGAGGGAGGGGACTGAGGAGTGACAGCTGGCTCCCTGGGCTTCATCTCCATCTGACTTCCTCCACCCCACCCTGCATAACCAGGCAGCACAAAAAGAATGGAAAGCCCAAAGCAGAGATGCCACTGGTCATGTGCCAAGGAGCTTCCAGCCCTTCCTGCTGGAGTTTAGGAATACCATAGCAAAGACATCCCTCCACATCTCCTAGGGCTGTGTAGAAACCCACTTCTCACCTCTCTCCTCTGCAGCCTCCTGGGTTTGCTCAGGTACCTGTTTTCTGTCTTTGCAGTCTAGAACCAGAGCTGACAGAACTCTCCAGGGTTAGCTGGAGCTTTAATAGGGAAGGTGAAGGGGAGTGGCTTACAGCCACACTGGGGCTACAGTTTCTCTTAATTTAAATGCCATCATACTTTGGGGTGTCTTTCCTACTACTGTGTACAAGAGACAAGGGACTTTCTCCTCCACAGCTCAGAGTTCGCACCAGATGGCTTCAGCTACCGTCCAAAAGAGAAGATGACATTGCTGCTGCTCCTTGGCGAGGGCCTCTTGGTTTTCTCTCACTGGCTCTGCCTCCCCAGAAGCCCCTGATCCTCTGCCAGAGTCATGCCCAGAGGAGGCCCCAGCCTGCTGTCAGCTCTCAACATTAAGCAGACAAGCATGGGGGGGGAGAGAGAGAGAGAGAGAGAGAGAGAGAGAGAGAGAGAGAGAGAGAATATATGTGCAAAAGTGACAAGAGACTTTCAATTCTGGCCACCTATTCCTCCTCTCTGCCATCTCTCAACCACAAAACCAGGAAGACAGCAGAGTCTGGCAGGCTAGCAGGCACTAAGCAGTGAAGAGTAGTTCTTCTTTGGAGACAGCCTTCTCTCCTGTGGCTTCCCACCAAAGGACCCTGTAGAAGGTGACACAAAAGAGGCAGCCTGCAAGGATCACACTGTGTGTTTCTTAATGTGGATTTTGAATGTTGTAGCCATTGAGGAAAGGAAGGGGCTTAGAGAGAAAGACAAGGGAAAACTGGGTTGAGTTCAGAAAGAGACTTGTGACTATGTGCCATTCTTACAGAGGACTTGAGTTTAGTCCCCAGTACCCACGTCTGATGACTCAACCATCTGTGACTCTGAGTCCAAGGGATCTGACCCTCTTGTTTGGACTGCATGGGCACCTATACTCACACATACCCCCATTAATAAAATAAATAAAACAATAAAATAAAATAAAAACTTTTAGACAAAGATAGTCAAACAAGCATTTCTGTTGGCCACTACCATCTGGACTGGTTCTCAGTTGATATATGATACATTAAGAATGTTTGGGAAAACTCAGGTACACCTACTTAGCCAAGGCTCATTTTTGTCTGGCTTGGCATACATGCCCCTTACTCCTACCTTGGAGTGTGGACTCTCTCATCTTCCTGCTGCTCAGAGCATGCTTCTGACGCTAAGTTCCTAATATACTGTGTTCTGGGCAATTCTGTGTTTGTCTGTGCCTTTCAGCACCTTCCACCTTTGATGGCCAGCTCTTGGATTCTAGACTTTTCCTTTGGCTTGAGCCCATGTTTAACAGCCTTGGAAAGCTGTTGTGTATTATAGTCCTTTCTGAAGCTAGGGCTCTTTGAACAAGGGCCACTGCTTACAGCAGTGGGTAATTAACTATACACGAATATCTGAGAGTCAAGTGGCAGCTGAGATGAAGGAAGCCTGTGATTTGAATGGCAGGAGGGGTACACACGTGGCTAGGCCCCCAAGAGGGAGTCCTGCTTTCCACCCCAAGTTAAAGTACATATGGGTTAGCTGCAGCCCACTGAAAACTTTCATTCACATTGATTCTGAATGCCAGCTGATAAGCAGGGTTTTAAGTAAGCTCTCTGGTTCCAGTCTGCCAGATGACATGATGTTTGACATAACACCCTTCATATTTTTCTGGTACATCAAAATCTCAGGTGACTTAAAATAAAACTTCCACTGGAGGGGGAAGCCCTCCCAGCACTGCTTCTGTGGATGGCCATGCCCCTCTGCTCTCTAGAGCATAGCCATATACGCCGCTATGAAATGCTCAACTACACCTAAGGAAGTGATGTCTTTGGCCTTCAACAGGCAGCCCCTCCACGTCGTGGCATGCCCTTAGACTTGGAGAGAATGGACAACTTCTTTCTGAAGATGTCACTCCTTAATCAAGGAACACTGCCATGCTCCAGGGGAGAATTCCAGTCCTGATAAGACTCCATCTGACTAGGCTATCCAGTTGCTTGAATAAAACCCACTGCCCATTGATTAATTCTAAATGGCAGTCATTCCCATGCCCTTATTAGTGAACTGCCTTGCTTTTCCCTACCAATTTTCCATCAGTAGTGAATATGGATAGTCTGTTCATTGATCTCAGTGACATGGGAATGATACTAAACCAGCCCTCCACTTTGTTAGTGGTGAGTGTATAGCATGGGAAACACGAGTAAATCTTCTTTTGGAGTTGAATGCTTTGTGTCTATCAATCATATTCAGAAAACAGATGCAAAATTGCATGACACATTGGATGGCTGGTTATGTTTGATTAAAATACTGGGATGTTGAGACCAAACTCTTAGGCTCCAAGTTCCAGTAGCCTTATGAGACTGATATCTCTACTGCCATGGCCACGTTCCCAGACTTAGCTCCATCTGTGGGGTCAGAGTGTTACTCATAGCACACAAGGAACATGGAAGGTCAATGGCAATCTCTGACCATCATGGAACCAGGAAGCCTGAATCGCCACCTAGTAGAGCCTTCCCTTCATGAAAGAAACTCAGAGAATCATTTTAAAGACTTTGAGCCTTTGGTCCATAAATGCCTAAGTCTCAGGAGCTTGGGCTACCTCTCTGCTTCCCAACAGCCTCTCTGTGAATCTACACGGCATGGCAGACATATGGAGGGGCAGGTGCTTTTCTGTTCTGCTTATGTTAAGCAGAACCTTAGAGATCCACTGAGCTAACAGTACTTCTGAAGCAAGGGACATCAATCAATGCTCCTTGGAGCTTCTTGAGACCATCTTTTCCCATCCTGATACCCACTTCTCATGGAAGGCAACCTGAAGATGTTTGCACATCTTTTCCAAGTACCAGGCTTCCTCTCTTATACCTCAGTTCCCAAGTCTACCTGAGGAACATCCACAGGGCTGTCAGAGCTCGGTTTTTCCCACAATGGAAACTCTTTATTTTCTCATTTTGCACCTGAGAGTCCCATGCTCTCTACAGCATCCTCTTAACTTGTCAACCCAGCTCTAAACCTCCTCCATCTAGAGCAGCTAGGGCTCAGACCCCCTACTTTCTATGAAGCAATTGTGGGGTAGAAGAGGTCCCACTGGCCTCTGATAGTGTACCTTCATGACCACATGACCATGGCAGACCAGCTGTTAGGACAAGGGGCCAACAGGTCTCACAGTCTGCATTTTCTGGTTTCTCTTCTGAGAAAACCTATGAAGAGGGAGAGGAGTGTCTTTTTTTTAATTGCCATCTCCCTGAGGTGTTGTGATGAATTTGGTGAATTCAAAATCACGTTTAAATGCTGTTGAAATGCATCCAGCTATGGCAGAAAAATGGCTAGTTAGCTTTCAACCCTGGATTTCTTAGACTATTTAAAAAGGATTCAAAGGTTACTAATGATACAGTGGACATGTTATACAAGGACTTTGCTCTTGTTATACAAGGTGGAGAGACAAGGCAAGTTAGCATCAGTGGGCCCTGCTCTGTGGGAAGGGGAAGGTGGACAGTTCCATGTACTCTCCCAACTGCTATCTTGGTTGCTGCTAGTTTGACATTAACAGTTTAGGTAGGGTCCCAAGAATTCAGTGGTTCCTTCTAGACCAGTCAGTGTGTATCAAGCCTGAGGCTTGGAAAGGGGAGGTGGTCCTGCCCTACGCTATGATAGGTCATGGTATATGATCTTATGGTATAGATCCCATAGGGGTTTCATGGACTGCTCTTACCTGGCCTTGCTTGTGTCACTGTGTGAGCCCCTGGCTCTCTAAGCTGGTGTGTAAAGGGGAAAGACCATTTTCCTGCAGGGACAGTGACCCTGTATCCAGTTTACACTCATTGTCAGAATCAGGGACTGAGGAGATTTATAAAATCTTGGCCCTGGAAAGCTCTTGGTACAGCTACCGGACTCACCAACTATCTTCCTTTCTAGGTCACACTATGCAAATGAGGCTGACAAGGGACCTGGAGGGCTGTAGGTACTCATGCAGAGGCCACCGACACACACATACCAGCTAGACCACATTGCCACAACCCATGCAGCACAGTTGCTTTCTGCACGCAGCAAAAGCCATCTACGCAGCAGCAACAGCAGTTCGTGACCCACGCTAACACAACTACTGTCAGGTTCACAGAGGGAAATTTGGATTTTCTTTCTTTTTTCTTTTTCTTTTTAATGAATGATAATTCTCAGCCAATTTGGTTCACGGTTTGTTTCATGGCCTTCTCCCCAGGCTGCTGTAGAAGATGCACAGATGGCCCAGAACCAGGAGCAGTAAGGTCACTTCCTCCTCAGAGCCTTGAAAAGAGGCCACAGGGTCCCACCTGCGGCTGGGCTCATGGCTGGGCCTTGAGCTGTGAACCTTCTGCAGAGGGGGCTGCTTGCTCTTTTTGCAATTCCATCCCTGGAAGAGAAGCTGCAGACACTTGCAAAAGAAAAGGGGTGAGTGGGGGGAGGGGAAGCACTGGACCCCCCCTCCCGCCCCAAAGAAGACGACAATCAAAAAAGGGGGGGGGGGGGAAGACTTGTAAAACCAAAAGCAAAAATAAAACAAAAAAACAAAAAACCGTGGAGGGCAGAAAACCAGCTGAACTTACCACACTGCGGGTGAACTTTTCTAGGGAAGTTCTACGACCTTGCTCACTTTCTGGCTTTAGGGGGAGAAAACAAAAAGGGTAGGGAGGAAAATACAGGGAAAAAAATTCTTCAGCTTACACGTGATTTCTAAACAGCAGCAGCTACAGCTAAAGAACAAAACACAAAAGCCAAATGCGGCAAAATGGGAAAAGAGAAGCAGTCAGAGCTGTTGGCAGAGCCAATGGAGAGTCGGAAAACAGAAGCCCAGGGAAGGAACCACCTGCCTCTCTGGAGCCCAGGGGAGGGAAAGGTGGGGATGGGCTTCTTGAAGAGCCATGGGTGGTACCCCAGAGCCTTTGCTTTCTGTAGGACCTTCTCTGGTTGCTCCTCAAAGTGATCTCTCTCTCTTCTCTCTCTCAGCTGTGCTCTGAAGCCAGAGCCCTGGGAGGCTGTGGCCAGGAGGCCCCTGGGCAGCCATATGGGACTCCAAGTGGTGACACAGTACAGACTAGCTCTGAGGGCTGCCCCTGTGTGGTGGTGGAGAATGCTGACAGGATGTCTGGAAACAGCCACTGGAGAGCTGAAATCCTGGAATTTATCTGCGAGTGTGGGTCAGGAATGTTTTCTCTCTTGGAATATATTTTTTTCTGCTTAGAGGAACACTTGATAACTTCAATGACTTCCTTATGATTTTCTGTGTCCTGAGAGCAAGGAGAATCTACTCAAGTCCTTTGCAATGACAAAGGCTCCCAGGCCTCAGGAAAGGACAAGCCGTGCTCTGAGCAGGAAATACTCTTTCGGTAGTGACAAGTGGTATCACTTCTAAGCTATATGCAGGGTGCATTCCAGGGGCCTCAGGAGCGTCCCTGGGTAACTGTTAAAGTTCAAGGAGCAGAGGCAAGAGAAGGCAAAAGCCTGGAATGTTCTATAGGCCTCTCGGGAGGAAAAGACGTGTGCATGTGCCTGATTCTCTCCCCAAGTTTCCTACCTGGAAAGAACAGAATTCTATCCCAAATACCTGCTAGCTTAACTTCGAGTCTTGTTTCAGGTCCTAAGCCCAAGGCTGGCAAATTCAGAGGACACACACCATAGCGCGGACACACACACTCAGCCACACACCACATAAACGCAGAGCAAATACTTGCAACTCGGGAACTGAAGAAGCAGCTAGGTGTCTGTGGGTCTGGAATGTGCTAGAAGCAGAGGGGTCTGGCAAAGGCAGCCATCCTTGGCATCCACCCATGCCCCCTGCTGACTCAGCCAGCTCCGGAAAGACAGATATGAAGTTGCAGAAGGAAAACACAAGACAAATGACACATGACCATAGGGTTGGGCTAGGCTTTCATCTCACATCCGGCCTGCAGGATCCATGTCTGGCCCACACCCACTCTGCTACAGAGGTGGCAAAGCTCAGCTCTCACCCTAAAGGTACCAGATGGTAGCTACTTAAGTCAAGTCAAGCCCATCAGGTCTAGAATTCTGGAGCCGCTGTTCTTACTCCCTAGCCACATAGTTGGGTCTCCCTTAAGCTGCTGTGGAATCCCAGCATCGCTGCTACACCATTGTCCATCAAGATTCAGATCTCCCACCCTTAGAATCCAGTTCTCCAGAACAACTACCCTCTCCTCTGAAGATAGCAGAAAAGAGGAAGCGTCAGGGAAGACAGAACTGCTGAGCTGCTAGACTTGACCAGGCTTGGCTCTCAGCCAGAAAGGGAGGCCAATTCTTACCCTACCCCTGTGGCTGGAGGGTGGAAATCTCACGTACCCTTTTATAACCTGGGTATTGCTGTGACAGGATGAGCACCACTGGAATCAGAAGATGCTCTGGACCTTCCTGAAGGTGCTGAGTATCAAATCTGATGCCCAGAGACTCTCAGGAAGACATGGGTGGGAAAGTACCACTCTCTGGGGAAATAACTCCTTCATATTGAAAAGAGATCAGCCAGTGCTCCGGCTCTCTTCTGTAAGAGCATCTCTTCATTGGAGGGCTCAGGGATAACTGTGATCAACTTCATTTGTAACTTTCCCCAGAAAGGAATTAATTCCTTCCCCCACGCCACTGACCTCCTGAAGATTTTGCTGTGTTGGGAGGCTCTGCAAACTCAGCTGGTTCAGCCCACTTCTTGGATTGAGGTGAATGGAACATTTGTGTTCACATCCATGGGGAGACGAAATGCTTTTGACCCAAAAGTTTACATAGGTAGGCACAGATTGGTGAATTACTAGAGCCTTAAGTGTCCCCCAGATATGGTCAGTTTAGGGGGCTTGAGCCTCAAGAAATAAATGCTTTGTTTGAATTTCTCCCATGAGATTGGGGGTATAAGTACTCCAAGTCTATGACCTTGATCTTTTTTTCCAATGCTTAAATAGTGGCTACCAGAGTCACTGGGTGTGGAAGCCTCAGCCTCCCTCTACTAGAACCCATTCTCCAACAAGGGAATTGGCAAAAGATTAGGTTTCACATTCTCTAAGCCAGCGTCTATACTCAAAGGAGGGGCTTGGGAACCGCCAGAGCTGAACTTTTGACAATAGGCCTTCCAGAACTCCTTTCGTCTTTCCCAGAGTCTTGGGGGGCTCTTCTGAGGGTGTGTAAGAACAGGAAGGTGGATGTAAATGCTCTTCAGGACTCTGGAGTTACACAGCACCAACCAGATAGGCAGATGGGCAAACATGAAGTACAGTTGCTGATACACAGAGAAGGGCGTGAGGCTGAGAGACAACGTGGTGGAAAGCCTGGGGGTGGACAATGGAGTGCTTGGGGACAGGGTTTGCAGATCCGGTGGGAAGAAGAAAGGTGTGTGTGTGTGTGTGTGTGTGTGTGTGTGTGTGTGTGTGTGTGTGTGTGTGATGAGATTGGAAGTGGGAGAATCTGGAGCAAACTGAGCAACATTTAACCGCACGTGGGCTTCAGGCTGGAGCTGAGGTGTTCAGAGGACTGGCAGGCTCTCCAGACGCAGAAGCCTTCTTTTTCCCTTTCCTAGCCCCATATACCATTCTGCATTCCCTCTCCCCAGAAATCTAGCTAAATTTTCCCTGTTCCGGGCACCCTCACCACCTGCATGCTGAGGGCTTTGGGGCTCTGAGAACCAAGACTCCAAGGGCTGTTAGAGCCATGATTTAATTCCAAGTGGAAGAGGGGGAAGTGACTGGAATGTGGTTACTTCCTGGTTCAGAGAAGACCTTTAGAGGCAACAGCATTGCAAGGAGAGACCCAGGGCCAATTTTGGTGATTATTCAGATATCTGAAAGATCCCCTTAACACTGGCAAGACTTTCTTTCCCAGGACAGGGCTGGGTTCGTTTACTCCCTTTCTAGTCTGGTTAAAGAGGGAAGGACTGTTGGGAATGACTGGATGAAACTGGCCGTGAAAGTCTCTCTGGTATCCTAAGAGATTTGCTTGGGTCACTGCCAACCTGACATTCTGGGGCTGAGCTACTTTGGCAATGATATCTGGTCACACTCCTTTCATTACAGGCAAAACAGGCAGACAGAGGCCTGGGGACACTGAAGCAGACTGCCATATCCTGGATATGGGGGTGGAGGGCTGGAACTGTAACCTGCCTCACTGTTTACAATTGGAGGGGAGCAGACAGAGGAGGGGAGAGAAGAAAGGAAAAATAAATAAAACCCAAGGGATGATATTCCATTTCACACCAGCAGCAAGCAGCAGCGAGAGTCGACAGTGCTAAGAAAGGCAAGCTTGTCCTTCCCAAGATACCTTCTTCTTGGCCAGCAACAGATCCTGGTAAGCATTGGACCGTAGGAAGCGGGCGTAGCTGTCACTCTTCATCAGCTTGTAGATGTGCTCCTGGGGACAGAGAGGGGTAGGGAGACAGAGGAGGAGCCATCAGTTGGAGCTAAAGGAAACCACAACCCAACAGCCCTGGGCGTGGGTGGGCAAAGGAACCTAGAAATGTCTGTATGGAGCTAGGAAAACTTGCCGTGTGTCCCACCTTGCCCACATCACATGAGATAAAGAAACAAATGGCATCTTCTCTCATAGAGCAAGAGATCCTTGAGGTTCATGTCTCAAAGGATTCATAATCGGGTCTGGGTGTCATGTTGGGGTATTAATGGTTAAGGCCACAGTAATAGCAGTTGGGAGAAATGAACTACTGGTATACCCCCAAACTGGGGGAAATCTCAAGTGCATTATGATGAATGAAAAACTCGGCCCTTAATTATACTCTATAATTCCATTTAAGGAAGGATTAGAGAAATAGATTAGTGGTGTCCAGAGGTTAGGGATGGGAGAAGTGGGTGGGTATCAGAGGCATCAGGAAGGGTCTTTGTGGTGCTGGGTGGCTCCATATCTTGACACATCTACACAGGTGATAGAGCTGTGAAGAATGGAGTACACACATACGTGAATACAAGTACAACTGGTAAACCCGAGTAAAATCAGAGGATGCTGCTACACCATTACAATGAGTGCAGTAGCCTACTCCAGGTTTGCGAGATGCTGCCACGAGGGAGTTGGATAAATGGTCCATCTCTGTGTTCCTTAACAACTTTCTGGAGTCTACAAGTCTCTAAATAAGAAGTCTAACTTTAAAAATAGCCTAGAGAGTCTGAGAAGATGGCTCAGTGGGTAAGAGTTCTTGCCATGCAAACAGGAGGATCTGTTTGAACTCCCAGCCCCCACGTAAAATGCTGAGTATGGCTGTATGTGCAGCAGGGGCCAGAGACGGGAGGGTTGGATCTCTGGGGCTTGCTGCCTGCCAGCCTAGTTCCAAGATTCCAAGATCAGGGAGACACTGTCTCAAGGAAAGAAAGGAAAGGATAATAGAACAGGATAGTTGACATCCTCCTCTGACCTCGTATATGTATATATCATACCATGTACGTGGACGTGCTTGTGAGCTCACACGCCTGGAAACAATATAATCGAATCATTCTGTACACATCAGGGCCATCTTCTTGGCCTGGAACATGACCCTTCACAACCAGATGATGGGGCACAAGGCACATATGCAGGCCTCAAGGTGGCATCTAGGAGAAGGAGACATGGTGGCAATGCTGCTGCTCTTCCTCCAGGGCTCTGAGAAGATCCAGGGGTCAAAATACGACCCTTGACTTGCAGATCCTATATGCATGTTCTTCCCTCAGGCTATTCTTATCAAAAGGCTGCTTGTCTCTTGAGGCAAGCTGGTCTATCCCAAGAACAGTGCTACTGGGAGGGAGAGCGGGCCATCTGAGATGGAGGAATGTCCCTTGGCAGGAGCTAGTAAAGGAAGCATTACCCCTCGTGACACTCACTGTCCCGCCAAGCTGGGCAAAGGACTCAGGGCCAGAGAGAATGAAGGGCTGGTCAATGAAGAGAGATAGCCCAGCTGAAAGTCAGAGGTCAGAGGGGACCTCTTTCTGGCTTCTCTTCCCAGAAACATCATATACGGAGGGGAGTAGAGCCTCAGATCAGTTGGGGGATGCATTTCTTCATTTTTATTTTACTTTTAAGTCTATGGTTATTTTGCCTGCATACATGTCTGTGTACTGGGAGCATGAAGTGCCTGCAGATGCCAGGAGGGGGTATCAGATCTCCTGGGACTAGCAGTTGTCAGCAGCCATGTGAGCGCTGGGAATCAGACACAGGCTCTCTAGAAAAGCATCCAGTCCTCTTAAGTACTGAGCCCTTTCCAGCCCTGGGGGTGGGAATGGGGAACTGGCTTTTTTCTTTTCTTTTCTTTTCTTTTCTTTTTTTGTAGCCTGGCTAAAGAATGTTGGAACAATGGCTAGGCTGTGCCAAGACTCCTCCCTACCCAGCATAAAAGGCACATAGCCAAGACAGAATTAATTGAGGTGCCTATCGACTTACGAACAGATAAAGGAAATGTGAGAAATATATTGTATACATACACACCACACACCACACACATCCCACACATACACCCCATACACACCCCACACATCGCCTCCCCACACATTCTACACACATACACAACATACACACACCACATACACACACATACCACACACACACACCCCACATACACACACACCACACATATCACACACACACACCACATACACACACATACCACACACACACACACACACACACACACACACACACACACACACACACACCTACATACCCTCCACCTCACCCCCACAATGAATAACTCTTAAGCCTTGAGCAGGAAAGCTATCATTTACCGTGGTATAGATGAACCTAGGTGTAATGAAATAAGCCAGGCACAGAATAACAAATGCTGCCTGCCTCTCCTTACATGTGAAGCTAACATATCAGACTCTCAGAAGCAGAGAGAGTGAACAATGGATGCTGCGGACTGATGGGTTCAGGGCAGGGAGGCTGAGGGATGCTGGGCCACAGAGGAAACACTTTATTTAGACAGGAGGAGTAAGTTCAGGGTATCTATAGTTCATTGTAGTGGGCTACAGTACATGGTAATTTTTAAATTTTGATTTAAATAATTTTAATAAAAAACCCAAGTATGTAGAATAATATGTATGTTAATTTACTTGATTCAGGCATTTTTCAGTATCTATATGTGTCAAAACATCATGTTTATATCATGAAAAGAAATGACTTTTTACTTGTCAATTATGAATAGTGAAAGCCAAATGAAGAAAGGAGAACGAACATAAAATATTCTGGTTATGTGAGGAACCTCTGCGGCCCATCCTCAGTTGGACCCCAAAGGACCCTGGGATCAGTTTCATTCTTCCTAAGATGCCCTGTATTTACAAAACATTGTATTGGTGAGGTGACACCCTTACCAATAAAAATGGGACGCCAGGAAGTTAAACAGTGGCTGCCTCAGAGACTGCTCGTGTTCTCCTTTAACAACCTTACTGTGAAAGGTTTTTCTGAAAACCTCACAGAGATATCCAGCCACCTCCCCCCACCCTAGTTTAAGTCCCTGGATGATGGTGCAATGGGTCTTTATCTTTTACCCATGCAGCCTGTCCACCACAGGGTCAAGACATTTAGTTGAATTTAACACTGTGCTGTGGATGGTTTGGATATCATTTAAGCATGTTCTCCAAAAGCTCAGAACCCAGTTAGTGTCTGAAAGAGCAAGTTGTGACAAGAAGAAAAAGGTTGGGTTTCTGTCCTCCTCTCAGCCACTCTCGCCGTGGACTCTCTCCTCATACGCACTTCCTGCCATATTGACACACAGTAGAAAGGCCCTCACCAGAGACCCAACAGATAGGGTTGCCTGATCTAAGAGTTCCAGGCTCCAAAACCAAACTAAATAAAACTTTCTACTTTGTGGAATACCCATCCTCAAGTAGTTTGTTGCACAAACAAAGACACCACACTAATGCCCAGTGTCTTGGTTCATTAAAACGCTAGCTTGAGTCTCATGTTCAAGTTTGCAGGCTCTGCGCTTGCTTTGTTTTATGTTTGGCCTAAGCATCTGCTTACTTATTCGGTAGGGAAGGGGGAATAAGGATCGCACACTCCACAAAGGGGTGTGAACCTCTCAGCTCAAACATCCTTCCCAGACCCGGACCCAGGAGTGCCACTAGTCTTTGTTTTTATTTGATGTCTAAATTACTCTACCATTAAAATCATAGAGGCAAATGCTAACTCTGAGGGACATGACTTATTGCCTTTTCTTTTCTTCCTTTCTTATCTTTTTCTTATTGAGCATCATCCCAGCCTGGCCAACAGAACCTGGTGGCACCTGAGTCGTCTGCAAAGGCTTTGTCCCTTTAAAATGATGCATCTCTGCTTCTTCTTCTGGCCTCTCCTAGGAAGCTAAGTGCTGAGTAGGTAATGCTTCAGGACAACCTTCCTCCCTACAAAGTACAAAGGCCTCTCCTAGCCCGGCTCTTCTGGCCTCAGCAACAAACTTCAACCCTGCTCTGCTTAATTCCAGTTACCTCATTGTAGTCAGGAAAATCTTGGTTCATTAACAACAAAAAAGACCTTGTCAACTGAAATAGGGCAGGAAAAGGCAGATGTTTAAATGTTTAATCATGGCTTCTGTCACTAGCTATTTGTTGAGCATCTAGTAGGTACCAGGCACTGACTCTGACATCATGAGGTTATAGTCTGAATAAGACAAAGAGAATTTTGCTGCCACATAGCTTAGAGTCTATAGACAAGACAGACTTCTCACCAAGATGCACACAGCCATTTAAGCTAAGGGTTGCAATGTGTCCAAGAACAGCTGCTATGCCTAGGTGTGACTGGGGCTGAGCTGATCTTACTGGCTGGGAAAAGGTGACCCATCTACTGGAAACTGCCTCTTCAAGGCAGGAGGGTCAGCCCAAATGTTGCTGAAGGGAATGAGCTGGCATAGTCTGATCTCGCATAGCAGGCAGGACATCCTAGGAAAAGCAGCCTGCAATGGCTCATTCTCCAAGGATATGCATGTATCACTGTGTGTTTGGGAAAAACTGTAAACATTGCTATTACCTTCCCTAAGTGGCCAACTACAAAGTCATGAACCCAGGTAAGGATGGTGTGAGGAAAGTAGACAGTAGCAGACTGCTAAAGAGGGCTGTTCCCACCAGCCCTGCCGCTAACTGTTGAGTGGCATCATGAAGCCTCAAATCACTGTACATGGATATACACGCATGTGCAAGTGTGTATACACATACACACACATATACACACAAAGAGATGGGGGGGGGGGTGGAGGAACAAGAACAAGAGTGTCCCTCGCAGTCAGATCAGACAAAAACAGGCTTTTGACACTCTGCAGATCTCCCAGGCCCCCAATGGGGGATGTGGCTCCAGGTTCTTTCTGGCCGGAACCTGGTTTTCCCACAGCCTTGGGATTCAGTGACTCCCTTGTCCTGTTCCTCCTCCCCAAGACAAAGAAATGTTGCCTTTGATGTCAGGAAAATGTGTTCCTTCCAGCTTTGTCTAGGAAACACAAAGACAGTAAACAGGGGGTGGGTGAACCCAGAGCTGAGATTTTTCTGGGAATGAGAATTAAGATCAGACTCAGGGTCTCTGGCCGTTTCCCAAATGCAATGAGTTTATCACTGCCGGGGACAGCAAGTGTACAAAGCTCTTGGCAGTGACCTCTGCTGATTTATGAGGGTTTCTAGTGTGTTTGCTCCGTTCTGCCGACAACTGGTCCTAAGGGAAATGTATATCTAGCATCAGAAAAGTGTAAGGGAGCCCACTGGAGAACCCAGCCAAGTCCTGGGTGAAGAAACAGGGCTGGAGAAAAAGCCTGTTCCTTTCTTCTTTTGCCTTCTCTTATCTTCTCAGCTTGCCCTGACTTCCCTTCCTTCCCTTCTGCGTATGGACTACCTGTCCCTCCCCCAACCCCTCTATGTATCATGGAGATAAAGGCTGAGCACAAGAAGGCAGAGCCACTTGGCTGCACCTGCCCCCAGGACACCTCCTGCAGAGATGACAAGAATGGCTCTGTCTATATTAAGAAACCACTACTTTAGGACCTAAACCACAGAGATGGCTTAGCCACACACTTTCCAGAGGTGGGAAGGACTCGAACCCCTTTAATGGTTACAGTTAGAGCTCAGAGCTGTACCTCTGCTGAAACACATCTCCTTCATTTCCCCTTCCTGGCCCTGGCTGCTCTGTCAGTGGGCCTTCTGCTTGCCTGGGATACTGAGACAGAAGCAGGATGGCTGACAAAGGGTCAGCAAGAGTCTAGGAAAAACAAGAGCTGGGGGTAAGCAAGCAATACATGCTGTCTCCAGACCACACCTGCTCCAAATCAATATTTTGCTATGAGAGTTCTCATTTGGAAACGTCCTTTGTTTTTAGACAAAACACTGGACTCTGAGGAGAGGTGGGGGGTGGGAGGTATTCAGATGCGTGTCTAGGGCCTTGGGCTCAGAGCACGCCTGAACAGCTGGACCTTCTAAGAATATGATCCTATCTTCTAAGCCGTGGGCTCCTCAAACAGCACAGACCCCATCCTTCAGCGTACGGACATCTTCCTGGAGTGGGAACCACGTGCTTGGAACGTGCGCAGCGGCCAAGAGCCCTCCTTGTGATTTTTCAAGTGTCCTATTTTTCTTTCTGCAGGTGCATGTGCCTCATTGTGACCCTCCGTTCCTATGCTTCCTGTTCTAATAGCCATACTTGGGGAGCTGTCAGGTCCCTGGAAGGAAAACGAGGGGCAGAATGTGATGTGTTTAGGGGGCAGAGGAGAGGGAACTGGGCCCAGAGCCAAAGGCTTGGATTCAAGTCCCCACTTGGCCTGCTTCTAGGCCTGTCAATCACACTTCCAGTGCAGAAGCCGGAGAGAAGCACCGCAAAAATGCTTATCCGTGTCAAGTAATAATGATAACCGTGCTGTGATTGTGTGTGTAAGAGGCGGTGTGGAGGAGACGCGGGGGGAGGGGGGGAGGATTCCAGAGAGAAGGAGAAGCTTGGAGCAAAGAGGATTGGGAGACAGAGTTTAGCTGCACTTCGTTGTGAAATAGAGGTTAAATAGTCCCATTTTACAGACAGGGCTACCGACACTATACCAAGTGGGATGTTTCATGAAAGGAAAGAGCCAGCATTTGAACCCACAAGCCATGCTCCTCCCACCTTCATGGGCTGATTTTCAAGGCTTTTGTATTTTCATGGGCTGGAAATTCGGTTCAAGGGGACTCAGTGTCTCTTGGCTGAGGTGCAGTGTCCTCATCTATGTGTTGGTGCAGGGGTGGGGGAGCAGTGGGGGAGGGGTGGGGCTTGCTCCTCATGTCTTAAGTCTGAGTCAGCCTAATGCTAGGTATAGTCAATTCTCACCGTTGCCTTCTGAGAGCCATCTACCATCACCACTGTTAGCAATGGTCATTGATGTGTTTATAAAAAATGTATAGAGATATATATGTTATATGGGTGTAGGGGAGGAAGGTGTGGGGGAAGGGTGTGCAGACCCAAGCCCAGGCATCCCTTCCCCCAGAGGGACCAGCCACACGCAAAGGTGTAGTATAGAACAGAGTTTATTCAGGGCATGGGGAGGGGAGTTAAGAGGGTAGTAGAGGCAGAGAAAGGCAGAGAGAGGGAGAGAGTAGAGAAGTAGAGGAGTGGAGGCCGGCCATGACCACGTGGAGAGAGGGGGGAAGGGAATAGGGAGAGGTAAGAGATAAGAGAAGTAAGAGAGAGGCAAGAGAAAGAGATAAGAGAGAGAGGAGGGGCAAGCAGCCCCTTTTATAGTGGGCCAGGCCCACCTGGCTATTGCCAGGCAACTGTGGGGCGGAGCATACCTGGCTGTTGCCAGGTAACTATGGGGTGGAGTTTAGACAGAATGCTAACAGTCATGGCCGACCC
>CM052705.1:86883443-86949579 GCA_028551405.1 Uromys caudimaculatus | reverse complement strand
CCAGGTATGCTCCGCCCCACAGTTGCCTGGCAATAGCCAGGTGGGCCTGGCCCACTATAAAAGGGGCTGCTTGCCCCTCCTCTCTCTCTTATCTCTTTCTCTTGCCTCTCTCTTACTTCTCTTATCTCTTACCTCTCCCCATTCCCTCTTCCCCCCTCCAGGTGTTCATGGCCGGCCTCCACTCTACTTCTCTACTCTCTCCCTCTCTCTGCCTCTACTACCCTCTTAACTTACCTCCTCATGCCCTGAATAAACTCTATTCTATATTATACCTTCGAGTGTGTCTGGTCCCTCAGGGGGGAAGGGATGCCTGGGCTTCGGCCCTGCTGAGGCACACCCTTCCCCCACATCTTCCTCCCCATAACCCCATATAACATATATATCTCTCTCTATTTTTTTATAAACACATCAAAGACATTCTGGAGTTTTATTCTTTGCTTTCTTCTCTCCAGGAACTCCTGGTAATAAACAGGAGCAGCTGATACACAACTGATTTGTTCTTTGCGAATTCATCCCTCCCTCTGCTGTTTGTCTCCCTAAAATAATACCACCCACAGAAGACAGTGAGTAACCTCTGAAGCAAGCTGTGGTGGGATTCCTCAAGAAAGACAGTGACAATGTGGCACACAGGAGACCAGGAAGTAGGCCTCAAATGCCACTTGGATATCACCATAACAAAGGTGGACAGCCTCCCCCAGGCTCAGTGGACTTCTTGGGGCAAACAGGAAACCTTACTCCCCAACACTTTGGCTTTTAAACAAACAAAGGCGAGACACCTTGCATTCCTCAGTCATAGTGATCTTAAACATCTATGTTTCCATAGTCACAGGCACTTTGGCTAGAGGCTTCCGGTCTACTCATGATGGGTCTACTCATGATGGGATCTTTAATCACCCAGGCCTCATTCTGGCCTTAAAGTCGAAAGCTCGAGGAATGGATGAGGACTGCAGAGAGCTTTGGTCATTTAGATTGAGCGCTGTTCCCAAGAAGGGATCTGCCTATACAGCTGCAGATTTCTAGCACGGCAAACATCTGGAGCATAGTGAATATTCCATGTTTTGCTGAACTTAAAATTAGAAACATAATTTAGCTGGTCCTTATTGATTACTATGGTTGCTCCCCCAAAGCTCTTTGAAGTTTAAAGCTAAGAGACGAATTGTACCCTCCACTTTACTGTGATAGTCAAAGCTAAGAGTATTATGATTCGAGAACATTGGTTGGTTGGTTGGTTGTCTGCTTGCTATCCTTAGTCAGTCTGGAACTTGCTCTGTCTGTCAGACTGGTCTCAGACTTGAAATTTTATTTATTTATTTATTTATTTATTTATTTATTTATTTATTTGCCTCTGATAATAGGCAGAAGCTACTCAGACTTGAAATTATACTTATTTATTTATTTATTTATTTATTTATTTATTTGCCTCTGATAATAGGCAGAAGCTACTATGCCTAGCAAGACAGCTGCTTTTGAAATACTTGAACCCCACACAGAGTGGCAACCTGGTGTTGTTAGGCACTTACAAAAGGAAAAACAAATCCTGTTCCCAGATACTCCAGCTACAGGGCAGGGATGAGAGTCTCAGCATTAACATAGATCAGGGCAGCAGTGGAGCTTGGACAGTTAAGAAGGCAAGGTGGGAAATACATGCTATAAAGCCTATGGGGGAGGTTGCTCTGCTCGATTCAACTGTCAATCAACTTGACCGACAGGTTTCCAAACCAACCCGATCTCAGTGACCTGTTTGTTCCATTTGTAAAAGAAGGATGCAGTTTGAGGCAAGCTCTGTTTTAAGGCTACGAGCCACTCAGACCTCCTGTTTCCTGTATAATTTCATCATAGGGGTCACCCCACAGAGGTCAAGGTTTCCCAACTCAAATGGAGGATGGATGGCCACAAAATCAATATATGGTGACTAGACAAATGATCTAATGGCCTAGAGACACTGTCCTTGGACCATCCTTGGCTACTTTGAGCTTTAAAAAACAAGCTACATAGCCATCAGGGTGGTCACTGGACTTCTGTTATCTTTCAGAGCCCACAGAGGCTCACAAAAGAAACAAAGGAGGCCTTAGCTTTGTATCTTCCTCTGACTTACCTTCTTCCAAACCTTCTAGCTATGTGCTAAGAGCAATCCCCAGGATTCTGACCTTTGTCCAACACCAGCCTTCTGATTGCAACATCTATCTGATAGACTCTTTGCAGTGCTTTCCTGGACAAGAGCTCTAGGAGAAGCATGCTCAAGTTCTGTAGCCGGACACCCAAGGACCTCCACATTTTGGTTTCCCTGTTTTATTAAAACAGGGTACGGATGTGTAGCCAGGCTGACTTCAGACTCAGGGCCGTCTTTCTGCCTGAGCCTTCCAAGTGCAGGAACTGTAGCGTGAACTACAGCCACATGTAGCTTGCATCTGGCCATTATACGATTTTCCTGCGAAAGCAGTCTTGTTGACAGAATTGCTTTGTTTATTTGAGACAGTGTTCTCACTGTGGAGGCCCCTGTGGCCTGGAACTCCCTGTGTAGCCTAAGCTGGCCTTGAACTCATAGAGAACCACCTGCCTCTACCTCCCCAGTGTTGGAATTAGAGGCATGTGCTACCACCTACTGTGCCTCCTGGGGATTACTTTTGATCCTAGCTTAGATTTATAAGGCCCCAAGGAATACTAAAGTCATTATTATTTGTGAGGTCACACTTACAAATCTATAGCACTTTTAATCTTTTCAAAGAATTTTCAGAGCTTTTAGCTCATCTGATGTTTCTAAAATCCTACTTAATAGGCTGTAGAAAGACCTCACCTTCATTTTATAGATGAGGAAGCTGAGGTATAGGAGCCAAGGACCTTGCCCAAGACCTCAGTGCAAGTAAAGAACAGTGTAGGTTCACTGATGCCCTATAGTCAAAAGCAGAGAAATCCAGCCCTTAAAAACAACCTATGACCCATTTACACCCCTGCTCCCCAATCTATAAAATAGAAACAACACAGAAAACAGCTGAGGGCGTTAGCCACAGCCCACAGGCCTTTATGGAAGGTTTGGTCTTGGCCCAAATTGTCAAAAGAGCCAAGTGGATCAGCAAATGCTAGGCCTATGCTGGTAGACTGCACTGTGAAACCTCCCAGGAAGCAAGCACAGGCAATTAACCTTACTCCTGCTGCATGTGGTCAAATGAAAACCCAAACCAGAGCTGTAACACCCAAACCCATCTCTCTTCTTCAGCCTGATAGTTGCCAGCATTTGCTTTCTTTCACGTTTGTGGGTCACTATCCCAGGACCTACTGTGGTAGACTGACAGAATTCCTGTCTCAAAACAGGGTGTTCCTAAGGGCAACGGGTCATTATCCCCACTTAGCAGACAGGTAAACAGAAGGAGAAGTGTACAGACCTTAGATACATAAGTCTAGGAAAAGTATAGGGTAGACACAGGATCAGGCCTGTGCTTTGGCCTCTGGGACTTAAGTTTCTCTAGGTCTCAGGAAGCCAAATAAGCTTTCAGCACTAAAACTCTAATCCAGGAAGGGATGGGCTGCAAACTTCTGGCCAGCAGGTTGGAAGAGGTCATCCACAGTTCTCTGCGGAACATAGGTTGTTATGGCTTTTAACCTCCTTTCTCTTTCTTGATTCTTCTTCGAAGCTGTAACACTCTGCTTGGTGCAGGTGCCTAGGCTGACTAGGTCGGTAAGGAAGGCTGTGGTTACCACAGTACAGGCTTGGTCCCCATGCTGACACAAAAATGTACTCAGAGATTAGTCACAGTGTTGCCATGACCAAGCCAAAGTGGAGTCTTTCTAACCTAGCTTAGAAGCTGCAGAGTCACCATGCCTGACCCTCTGTCTTTCTGCTTCAGTGAAGCTTTTCAATGACTTTCATGCTATATTGCTTGGTTCAAATTGATATAGCCTGTGGCTCGAATCTAGCTCTAGGTTTAGGGATTTTTTTTTAATAGTTAAAACAATTATGGGTTTTGTGTATGTGTGTGTGTGTGTGTGTGTGTGTGTGTGTGTGTGTGTGTGTGTGAAAAATTATGAGTTGAATTTCATTGTCAATATACACACTTTTGGGGACACAGCCACATCCATCTGGTCTTTTTTTTCTTTCCATTGTGACATCACCATTGTGACATAGACCATGTCTTCCACAAACCTAAAGATTATATTATCTAGTCCTTCACATGAAAAGTTTAGCTAACTGCTCTCTTATTTAATGTAAAAGAATCACCTGATTTTCATAATCACCCCGTTATGGACTAAGTTTGTGTCCCTCCAAAGCTCATGCCCTTGATGTGCCTGCCCCACATCATGGTGCTGGATGAAGGTGAAACCTTTGGGATACAACGCTGTTTAGATGAGGTCATGGGGGGTGGAGCCCCATGATGGCATTGGGGTTCTTATAAAATGAAGATACCAAACTACTTGAAGGTTGGGACACAGCAAGATGGTGGCTGTCCAGAAGCCAGGACGAGGTCAGCATCAGGAAACACATCTGCAGGCACTTAAACCCCAGAGTTCCCAGCCTCAGGACCCAGAAGACCAAACACTCCCTCAGTCACCCAGCCTGACATTGTGTCACAGCCTGCAGCCTGAGCAGATTTAACATACCAAGGAAGGAAGGTACAGGTGGCTCCTAAGTGGTGACAGTGCTTCTGAGGAATAATCTGATTTACATTTTTCAACTTCAAAGTTGTGTGAAAGCTACATGTATTTCATACAAACTCTGTTGAGCTTTGATCGTCTCCCAGCCTGGCCACATGACAAGTAGTCTTTCCTAACGCTGCGTATCAGGGGCACAAACTACAGCTGTAGCTCAGCCACAGGATCTCAAGAGGGGAAAGCCAAATGTTCATCAGTGCTCCATGGCACCCAGCCTGGACACTGGGTCCATGAAGTGTATTAAATGCATCTTTTGATTTAATGCTATTTTCAACTTATGGTAAGTTGGTTGGAGAATAGCGCTTCATAAGCCAATGGTCATCTTTGTACTGAAAGAGGGGTTATCTCTGGGTGCTAATATATGCAAATATGTGAAAGCTGTCAAATGTATTTAGCGTAAAAGAACAAAGCACATTAATGCCATTAGGAAAATAAATAGTAAATGCTTTCTTTTCCGTTCTGAGGGCCGGTCGCTGTGGTCATGTGCCTCTTTTCACTCTGTCACCTCTCACCCCAGGTGGAAGCTCTGCTATATCCCCACTCTGCAGGAGAGGGAAGGAAGACTTAAGGAATTTTGGTGTCTTATTATTTCTATTACTGTGATAAAACACTGTGACCAAGTCACCCGGGGAGGAAGATGGTTAGTTTCATCTTACATCTCTCAGGGCACACTCCGTCGCTGAAGGAAGCCAGAGCAGAAACTCAAGGCAGAAACTTGGAGGTGGGAAAGGAAGCACATACTGTGGAGTTGTTCCTATGGCTTGCTTGGCCTGCTTCCTCATATACCCCAGGCTCACGTGCCTGGAACGATCCCACCCACCATGGGATGGCTTCTCCCGTGTCAATCATCAATCCAAAAAAAAAAAAGGCTCTACAGATCTATCTAATAGGGACATTTTCTCAATTTGAGGTTCTCTCTTCCGACGTGATTCTAGCTTGTGTCAACTTGACATTAAAATTAGCCAGAACATTAATGGCAGTCAGTCCCAAAGTGAGGCTGCTAGGGGGATTGTGTTTTTATGTGTGGAAACACACTTACATGTGAGCAACAGAGAAGAAGCTAAGAACGGGGCCTGGCTTAGAAAGAGAGATTTATTTAAATTTATAGACGTTAGGTCTGGACACATCTTCCCATCTAGTCTACCTCACAGGCTTTCCTGGGACATAGTGCATTTGGAAGTACCTGAAAGATTACACAGAACTATATTCATGAAGGCCAGGTATTCAATATCTTATCAAGACATCATGTACTTATTTTTCAAGTTCTCTCATCAAAGCTCCCTTGAATAAGGAAGAACACAAGCATCTAGAAGGGCAGGACTGGTTAAGCAAACCATGGTGCTGCCATACCATGAACAACTATGTAGCGGTTAATCACAGGCAGTGATCATACTGTATGACCCGCAGACTGTGCTGGAAACATAGAATAAAGCAGATGAGTGATTGCCCTTCATCTGTGGGGCTTTGAGGGCCAGATTCTGAGCATGAAGGGAGGAGAAATGGAGGTAAGAAAGAAGGGGTTGAGGAGAACTCCCCTGCAATTCTAAATCTAAACTGAAGGTGCCAATATGAACTTGTGTTCTCTCTCTCTCTCTCTCTCTCTCTCCCCCTGGTACACACACACACACACACACACACACACACACACACACACACACACACACACACACACACGATGGGGTGGGGGTGGTGGGATGGCCTCAAACTCTCAACTATCTTCCTGCTTCAGCCTCCCAAATGCCAGATCTACAAATATGTCCAGCTAAATGTACCCTTATTATACATTACAATTTATTTCCTAGCCTGTCCACTAAAAATACTAAGAAAGAAAGAACGAACTCAGCAACCACTAAGCACTAAGCATTTGCTACTAAGAAGAATCAGCGGTTCTTAGCGACATGGCCTTTTCCAGGTCCAGGACAGACCACAGAACCTTGAAGTTTCCTCGTTATTTGGATGACATCGAAGATTGATGAGACTACATCAGAAGGAATCAACTGGCTAGATATGGTAAAACTCATGCATCAACAATAAAAAGATCAGTAAAATAGATCATAAAACAACCCAAATGTGTTTGAAACTCAGGAGTTTAAAAGACACTGAAAACAAAACCAAAATTCCCATCAGCCACCAAATGAGGGTGATAGCAGATCACTCACTGTGCTGAAACCCAGCAACAAAGAAAGAATCAAACATTCTCCTGCCTTTCTTACATGAACTACAATAGTAGGCAATGGACCAGCAGTTGAGAGGAATCCCTCCTGTTGGAAGCCTGCAGCTCATCAACAGGAACGGAGGTTAAAATGAGGCCATTACGATTTCACAACCCCAATTAACTAATGGAGTTCAGCAAGAAACACTAGAAGTGGCTAAGATATCACACACACACAGACACACAGACACACACAAACACACACAGACACACACACAGACACACACACACATACACAGACACACACACACAGACACAGACATACACAGACACACAGACACATACACACACGGGGGTTGGGGGGGAGACAGACAGATAGACAGACAGAGATACAGAGAGAGACAGAGAGACACAGAGAGAGACAGACACAGACACAAACACAGAGAGAGAGACAGACAGGCAGACAGACACACAGTCAGGCACAAACACATAACAGAGAGAGAGAGAGACAGACAGACAGACAGACAGATACACATATACACAGAGAGAGAGACGCACAGAGAGAGACAAAGACACATAGACAGACAGACACACACACACACACACACACACACACAAAGACATGTAGACATCATTGCATGCCTTGTGACAGGACAGCACCATGAAGTCTACGAAAGTCAAAGCTAAACCTAATTAAATGTCAAAATGAAACACCCAATTGATAGGAAATATGGGTGACAGAAGAATATGTGTGTGGCACCACAGGGCCATCGCCAGAAAGATCCGGACTGAAACCTTCACAGAATGAAACATTTAACTTCATCCAATATCCACAGAGGAGGGAAGGGGGAAGGAGGGGAAGGGGAAGGTGGACTGACTTCATCACATATGCTCAGGGGTCGGGGAGGGGAGAAAGATAAAGTATAATTTAAGAACACACATGTTGGTTTATAGCACTATGCAGCCCTTATTTGGAATCTGATTTTAAATGGTGTTTTAAAAATTATTTATGGGGCTATTAAAAGTGCATACACTTGTCTGATGGTATTAAGGAGTTACTGACATTTTATTAAATTGTGATAATGGTATTGTGGCAATGTTAGAACAAAAAGGTGCTCACCTGACAGAGCACAGGTAAAAATGTAGGCGGGGGC
This sequence comes from Uromys caudimaculatus, assembly GCA_028551405.1. Taxonomy (NCBI): domain Eukaryota; kingdom Metazoa; phylum Chordata; class Mammalia; order Rodentia; family Muridae; genus Uromys; species Uromys caudimaculatus. The sequence continues at coordinate 86,941,629 of CM052705.1, read as the reverse complement.
ACAGTGCAGAGGAGATCGGTCACTCACTGATGGCCTTTGAGGCTGGATAAAGGCTCATAGCGGTTTGTGTTTCTGCTCTTTCTCCTCATTTATGTTCAAGAGTTTCCATGAGGAAATGCTAAAGCAAACCCTCCCTGGTGTCATGCTTGGGGTGACACCGAGCCTGGGAACATCATGGTTTGACCAGTGTCTGTCTCTGAGGTTTTATAACCTTATAACCTCATGATGGCTTCTGAGTTTCAGGCCATCTGCACAGGGGTTCCCCAAAGAGCTTCTCCACCCCCTCCTTTCTGAGTCGCATCAATGTTGTCCTCGAGAGCATATACAAAATATGGCAGGGGAAAAATAGAGTCCTTGTGATCTAAGGATTTTACTCCAAATACAAAGACCATGAGGGCCTCATGATGTCACTGGGTGGAGACTGAGTCAAAGCTGCCCAACACGGGCATTCAGTTGACGCCAAGGTGGGGGAGAAGAGAAGAGGTGAGGAACTGTTTTCAGCCTGCAATCTTGAGCAAGTGACAAGGGACACTGGACGTGGCCTCATGTCACTGTTTGCATTAGTCTAGCTGTGTAGACTATCCTAGAGAGCTAGGACTGTAAAGGCAGGGCAAGCCACTGGAACTCTGCCCACAGCATCTGTAAGCATCCTGCCAGTGCCCTGCGGGTCCAATCCTTCCAGTTGTCTTCATTTAACCCCACTCCTTTGGGGTCTTTTTCCATGGTTGAAATGGCCTACTTATTTGTCTGTTTCTCTCACTTGGGCCTTGCTGAGGACAGGGCCTTTCCTCTGTTCTTTGTGGTGTCTCACCACTATTCAGGGCCTTGAATACAGAGCCGCTCAGAAAACGCTGACCGCATGGGGACAGTCACCATGGAAGCAGTGCAAAGTGTGGACATCACAGCTGGACAGGTGTGGACTTGATTTTTGACCTGGCCAGCTCACAATTCCCAGTTTAGGGATGTCATATTATTGTTTTCAGTCTATTCCCAACCTCGTAGAGGGGTTTAGATTTTGTAAAATTCTGTAAATCATTTTTTTTTAGAAAAGATAAGGCAGATACAAATGGTCCTACGACACATAGCAGTTTGATTTCCAGTACCCCGAAGTTACAACGGTGCATAAGCAATGGACACTCGATAGACTTCAGATCTGGATCTTTCCCTGACTAGCGCTTCTTGGTATGATCCTCTTTCACTGGGTAGTGAGTGAGCTGAAGCTCCAGTCAGCCTGTGCTCCTGAGGGTAAGGGCAGATCCCTGACAGTGTTCTGAGAATGGTAAGCTTTGATGATGTGTGTACTGAGCACATTTTAATAAGCTATTTCAACTCAGGATGGGTTTGCCAGGTGCAGTTCCACTTAGCATCCTAGCTTGAAGAACTACAATTTTCTATATCTGAGTAGTAACGCAACCTAACAAAAGGATCTTGGAATTTCATCGTATACCTATCTGGAATCGTTTCTACTGACTGGCTTATAAAAATAATAAAAGATGATCTTCTAACTACTGGTAAAACCTCTGCCTTGCACTAAAGGGTCGGTCGAGCTATGACGTGATTAAGGAATGCCTTAGGACAATAATTTGGGTCAATGAGCAAACCTGGGCGTCTTCAAATGTGTATCTCCCTCCATCTTTGACATTCTGGCTTGTTATCTCATAGCTGTGAGAATCCAAGTTGATTGCACTTGGGGCTCCGGGAGCTAGAAACTCTTGCCAGATTTCCTCCACCCTCTTGGGCACGTCCTGTAGAGGTTGTTTCTTGAGATCTTGGACGGCCAGCCAGAACCTGAGTGAAAGCAGAAACACAGTTCTATTTGGACTCGGCTAGAGATGGCTCCAGAGCTGATGTTGTGTATCCCCCTGCCTGCCTTGAGTTCCACAGGACTGCTAAAAGTACAGGGCATACTACTGAGGACGGGATACAAGGACATGTAAGAAGATGTGAGCTTCCAGGGACCAGCAAGATGTTCTCTTAACCCCAGCACATTCAGGCTGGGGAGTTCCTGTTTGGTGTAGAGGGGCTGTCTCATAGAACACTAAGCAGCCACTCACACACCCCTCCCCAGGGCTCACTAGGCATCAGCAGCATCTTCTAAGATACAGCAACTAGCAAGTATCTCCAGAGATTACCAAATGTTCCTGGGAAATAAAAATTCTGCCTGGTTGAAAATCAACTACTCTCCATGCAGGTCTCTACACAACGTGGGTCCCTTTGTCAAATCTGGCTGGGGTCATTTGGGGACACCAAAATAAGGAAAAGGAGATTAGAGGGTCTGCTCAGCAGTTAAAAGCACTTGCTGCTCTTCTAGAGCACCTGGGTTCCGTTCCCAGCATCCCACCGGGCAGCTCACAATTGCCCGTAGCTCTAGTTCTAGGATATCCAGTTCCCTCTTCTGGCCTCCACAGGTACTGTATGCGCATGGTGTACATACAGACAGGCAGGCACCTACACATACACATGAATAAAATTAATAAAATAGAAAAGAAATTAAAGGGAACATGCCACGAAAGCAGGCAGAACTCGGAAATTATAAAAGACATTTTGTCTAGAATGAGCCAGCCACTCATGTTAGAGAGGAACGAATGAGGGGCCATGCATGACAGTTCTCAACATGGCGCCGGGCACCTAGTAGGTCTTCAAAAAACAGTTTAGAGAGGATTTGTCAGAAACAAAGCTGAAGAGGCATCTCTACCAAAAGATTCTATAGGGGGTGTGAGAGAAAAATATCCCCCCTCACTCCCAGTTGTCTCCCCATAATCTCTCAGCATCTGCCCGGGAGCTATTGATGGAGTCCCTTATGAACATTGTCCCACTGAGAACTTCAGTCAACAGAGCCAAAGCAGCTCCTAGCACCCCACCCCCACCCCAAGGAACCCCCAGGGCATTCTATCAGTGGGACCCAGCGCTGGATAGCACATTCTCCCTTGCAAAGAGATAGTGAAGGGTCCACGCTGTGTGGAGTGCACAGTCACAGGCAATAACACACAGACAGTCTTGTCAATGAGTGAGGAGGACAAAATCAGATGAGCCGTAAGGTGGAAAGTACCTTCAATCTGCCATCGAATTCCTCCCAAAGTAAGATGTACTTGCTTATCATTAGTATTAATTATTTTATTTATCTACTTTTAAAAGGTTTGTGTATTTTTCCGCTACTCACTGATGTGTGGCCCAAAGGTGTCACCCAGTGGCAGACATAAGTAATACAGCCCCATTTCCACTAGGAACGTTGGGACATTGTGTTTGTTTCCAGGATATCCAACTTTCCCAGCTTGACCTTTAGGAATCGAATGATCTCTTTAAAGAAACCCTCCCCCCCAGATCCCTGAACCTAAAGAGTCAAGAAGGGGAAGAAGATAAGAACACTCGTCCATCAGGAGAACAAGGAATTCAGTTCTGTTCTCAACCTGGCTTCACTGCTGTCTGGAATTGTACTGTTCCATGTAGTCTTTGATCATCTGGGAAATGGGTACAAAGTGGGTAAAGGGGAAGGAAGAGGAACTCTGAATGAGTTCCCAGTCGCACTTAACTCTGGAATGTTCCCTGGGTGGGAGCCAAGGGACACAAAAGCATCAGGCCAGTCACCAACTCCTACCCTGAGCTCTTAGGATTTCAACTCTTCCCCCAATGGCGCTCAGGGTAAATGCTGCCAAACCTCTTGCAAGCTGATACTCTGATCATCTCCTGCCTTTCAACACCTGCCCTCCTTGGAGCTCAGGTCCTTCTGGTCTCCAGGGAGAGAAGTCACAGAGCTTTATGGTACCTACTGGGTCGATAAAGAAGCATGGAGTGGCCTCTGGGCCAAGTCTGTGAACAGCCTTCTGGGTCATATTTTTTCCTGCACCTGTGGGGCTTCTGTGACTTCTCACACAAATAGTTGGTCCATGGGTGATTTTTTTGTTTGTTTGCTTCCTCTATCAGTGTCACCTAGGAGGTCACCTTCTACCATCTGTCCCTTGCTAGTCAAGTCTGCTGTGTGGAGAGCCATGGAGACCGCATGGGAAGGCTCTGAGGACCTCTGAAGCGTCTAGGCTCTGTAGATCCCTGTGGTTCGGGGGGCTTCAGGATGCCTTTTGCAGAAGGACGTGAGGGGAACTGTATGGCACATCCTTCCTCTGAATATACAGAAGGAGCAGAAGATGTCAAAGCAAATTTCAGAATCAAATCGAATACATTTTTACATTGAAACACCAAAAGACTTCCTCCATCAATTAAAGTTGAGACTTTTTGGTTTATAAAAGCACAAGGAAAACAGCGGGCATGTCACAGGAGAGGGAGAAGGAGAAGTGAGGTGGGGGGGAGGAGAGAGAAGGGGAAGGGGGAGGGCACAGAGTGTGTAAGAGTGACATTCTCTGGACAGCTTTCTCTTCCTGTGTACATAGGACTCAGCCCAGCTTGTCTGCCTTGGAGATAACCTACCTTGTCTCTCCTAGGTGACAGCAAAAATGTTGTCACAACAGCATCCTGACGTTTCGTGTGTGTTTACCATTTGGCTTGGAGGGACCTTTGTGATGATTTGAAATTCAGAACAGGCTGTGCTTTGTGCTTGCCATCTTATTGCCCAGTCTGAGCTGAACTAGGAGCTCAGGCCAACCCCCTCCCTGCCCTCCCACTGCCAAAGAGCCACAAAAGCTTCTCTCTGTGTATCCTCTGTGAATGGGTGGCCCATTGAGGAGAGAGAAATGGCTGCTCTTATCAAAAGCCTGCAGGTACCGCTCTGTTGAGGAAGTGGTTAGTTGTCAAATGCCAGCAGCTCCATCAAATGCAGCCATCCTGCACTAAGCCCTCGGCTGGAAGCAGAGTCTTAGGGGCTGGAAGGGCTCAGTGGCTCCAGGGTGTGCAGAGACCACCTGCCCTGCCTCTCCCCCAGCCTCTTGCCAATTGTCAGAACAGCGTGAGGTAGCGCTGTGTTGGCATTTGATCTGTGTTCATGGCTTAGAAATGAATACAGGAGAGGAAACTAGCTTTGGGGGAGGGCAGCTTGTTCCAAAAGCACTAGGGCAAAGCATTTGGGTCCATGGAACTGGGGATGGTCCGGGACTGCCTTACTTGCTCAATTTCTCCCTAGATGCTGACAAGCAATGGGGTGTTTCTCTGCCAGACTGGCTAGAGCAAGAGAAACCATAGGCCATCGACCATTTTTCATTCCATCAGGAGGTTCGTACATCTCCACACTTGCCAGCTTACCTGTCTTTTTACAAACTAGAATGTTCAGAGGCTATACCACACAGCCCTGGGCTTGTTCCCAGAGAAAAAGTGAACTCTTTGGCAGAAGGAAGTGTTTCTGTGCCCTCTGCTGGTCACCAGGTGACTCAGAACAATAGACAAAAACCTTCCCGAGCTTTTTGTCTAGTTGGGCTGTGGGGATGATTCTCAGGGGCCCCCATGAGCAGCACCCACACTGAGCTCAACACAGGACAGGAGCCAAACTGCTGCAGATGGCCACGGCCTTGCAGGAGTCACTCCATTCTGATTTGTCATCTGTTTGGTTACTGTGGGATCCCCACTGGCCCTAATGAAACTTCTGGGCTCTTCCTAGGGCTTGGGGCAACTGCTGGAGCTAAAGCTGGAGATGGAGCTCTTGAGGCAAAACCTGGCAGCCCCCTGCGCTTGCTTTTAATTGCTTCTTCCCTCAGCTGACACCATATGGAAGTAGGGTCATCAATCTGCAGGTCAGAAGCACACCTCTGCTCTCTCAGGAGATGTTACAGCTCATAAAAAATGTAGGGGCGACGCTCTTTGTTGCAGGTTTGGATTTTTAACTCTTGCCCTGCTGTATGGCAGAGGGTGTCGAGCCAGGCAGGACAAAGGTTTGTACAGGGAAGATGGAGCAGGAACAGGTGCAAATGGCACTGACACCATTTGGGGGCAATTTCACAAAATAGAGAAAAGGATAAAGTCAGCTCTGTAGGGCCCCCTTCAGGACCGTGAGACTCCCAACCTGGTGGACCAGGAATGGCCACACTCCTCGGGCAGCTCAGCTCTGAACTTGGCTTGGATGCTTAGAACAAGAGATGAGCGGCCTCTGGTATAGACAGTCTTAGCAAAGTATGTGGCTGGACCTACCCCCTCCCCCATCTTGGATATGACAATCCTCAGTCATCTCACAGACTCACCCTGAAAAAAATGATCAGAGGAGGGGCTGAGTAAGCTGCTTTTTGTACGAGCAGGAGGACCCGAGTTCAGATCCCCAGCCCCCATGAAAGGCCAGGGGTGAAAATGTGTGCATATGCCATTCAGGGAAGACCCTTGGGGTTTGCTGGCCAGCCAGGCTACCGAATCAATGAGCTATGGGTTCGGTGAGAGGACCTGTCTCAAAAAATAAGGCAGAGACTGCTCCAGAATGACATCTGGTCTGCACTTCTGCTTTCTGTAGACTTGTGCATGCACACCCACGTGCATACACACACACACACACGCATTCATCCATCTATCTGACCCCGTCCATGTACCATGTACACAGCGATCGATCAGAAGGGGCCTTCCCATGATACTATGTCATCCCAGACCACTTTCCTTGAAAAGTCCAGGCAGTACTTTGAGACCCTCTCTTCATTATACTGAAGTTCTGAGATAAATTTGACTGATTGGCTACTTTGCTGGCACTCCATGTGCTGTGCTGTGCCTGGTAAGACTGAAAGAAATATCTCTTGTATTAGAGAGATTTGAAGAACACCAGAAGACAGAAATAGAAAAGCACTTTGCAATATACTCCTCTCTCACCTCTCTCTCTCTCTCTCTCTCTCTCTCTCTCTCTCTCTCTCTCTCTCTCTCTCTCTCTCCTTTCTTCTTCTATTTTGATTCCGGCATCCTGTGCTCACAGCCAGCCCTGGGGAGAGGAGACATCCTAGCAGGACCAATGTAACAGGTAAATAGGAGCCGTAAGCTGTACACTTTCTCCAGCTCCCAGGGGCCACTGTGATAGAGGTGCACTTGCTCAGCCATACATGGCTACTGTGGACAAGGGGCAGAGCCAGATTAACCCTGAGCCCTTGGGATCTGGGTCGTGGAAAGAAAGCAGCTATTTTGTGATAAGGGATTGAAGGGTCTTCCAGTGGTGTGGCTTAAAACTCAACTTTCCTCTCTATGTCCAATTATGCTGAGTACCATTGACACAGAATCGGGGCCTCCGGAGAGGTTTATGTGAAGCTCCCGGGCTATACTTTTTTGCTCTGCTGTTCTATTTCTTTATCTACCTTCCTGTCATGGGGGGGGGGCTTCTTTAAGTCTGGATTTATGCATGCATGCTGGGGGCTGACGCATTCACACATGTGCACGCACATTCTTTCACCCAAGATTAAATGTAGCCCTCCTGGCACCAGGCAAGCTGCTGGCGGAGGCACAAATGGAAATAGCAGAAGGGAGGGGACACCTGCCAGGCACACACTCGCCAGTGCACTTGGGACTTCAGTGCCATGCATATTTCCTGAGACTAGTCTTATTGGAAAATTGGCCCTGGCTATGCTGCAGCTTTTGACAGCAAAGCCTACAAACTGTGCAGGGAGCAGCTAAGCAAGTAGACGCCCCCTGGGTCTTCAGAATGAACAGGATTCTATGGTCATTCTTCTTACTATCTGTAAGATTTCGGGTGTCAGAGGGCTGAGAAACCAGCAAAGGACATACTCTGTATCATTCCATCATGGAGTCAAAACAGGACAGAAGGACCTATGGGGACCCAGCTGGAGATGGGGTTTGGGACTGGCTGACCCCACAGAGAGACCAGCTGGGAATGTACAGCTTGTTTCTTGCATGGCCTAGGGAGTCCGGGACTGTTTAATCCATTAAAATAGTGCTCTGAGCTGACTCCTCACTCTGAAACCCCACAGTCCCATACTTTTACTAGATGGATGGTGTATCAAAGCCGTTTGACTATTTAATCCTATTAAGTGCCTCCATCCCAACCATAGCCAGAGAAGCTAGTACTTGAATTTGACTCCAGGTGATGTCTTAGGTGTTACCCTCGTGTAGATGACTAGAGGTCCAGGCTTCTATTGCAAACACCTGGGCAGGAACCAAAGCAACCCCCTGAGCTGTGGCTAGAATATTCTAAAGAGACTGCTGAAAGAATTATTGTGTCATAGCCAGAAGTAAGATCACCTTGTCTGGTTCACAACCAGCACAGGTCTGATCAGAAAGGCAAAGGCACACCATTGGTCCCGACATCGTCCCAGGACTGCATGGTCGGGTACAGTCATACCGAGCCAGGTGACAGTTCATCTTGATTTATGGTTTTTACTTGATTGTCTTGGGAAGGGTCTAGGGTATCAGTAAAGCACAGATCTGGGGTGTGTAAGTCAAATGCATTTCCATAGAGGATTAACTAAGGGGAAGACAGCCCGGATGTGGGCAGCACTTCCCCCATATGCTGGGACAATGGATGCATTGAAAGTGGGCAGAGGGGAACACCCTGGGTGCAGGTTTTTCTGCTCCTTGGCCACCAATATGTTTTCTCTGCTTCACCCTTTCCACCAGCATCCATGGAAACCTCTGTAATCAGGGGCCAAAGTGACCCTTTCTCCCCTTGAGTTGTTTCAACTGTTGGTCACAGAGATGAAAACATTTTGCCCAATACCCACCCATGGCTAATTCAGTGCTGTGGCTTAGAACATAGTCCCTGTTTTCGCTTGGTCCTGTGATGTCTTGTGAATTCTTCAAAAACAAGCTTAGGATGTGTCTACTTTCTCTCACATCCATTTCTCCTTCCTTTAAGTACTTCCAAAATGGCTCTAGAGGATACAATTACTTGTATCTAATTAGTAACTTAATAGTTTCTTGTGTATTTTCTTCAAGGACCTACAAGATTGTTTCCAGGGAGAGATCATAGGTCTTCACTGTCTAGTACTTCTTAGTAGACCCTGCCTGGTTAGGCTTGCTGTAGCATAGGTTTGCCATAAATATCACCTGATGGATGATGTAGACTTTACCCATTAACATAAGAGAATACAGCTCATTGTCCAACATTACATGCTTTGATTTTTTATTTTAAAAATTCAAAAAGTAATAAAAGTCTATTTTAGAAATTATCACTTGGCATTTGAAATTAGCTTAGAAAACCTGATGCAAATAGGGGGTGGGCTTTGGTGGTGCTGGAAGTGGATGTCAGCTGTGGAGAAGGCAGCTCTTGGTTAAGACCACTGTGATGGCTAATCTTGGCTGTCTACCCCACTGTACATGGAACCATAACAAAAGCCACTAGGCCGTCCTGTGAGGAATTTTCTCCCTCAAGTTATTTGAAGTGGGGGGAGACACACTCTAAACGTGGGTGGCACCTTCTGGTGGCGGGCCCCAATAAGAGGATGAAGAAAATGCTGCTGTCTGCGTGCTTGTCCTGGCTCATTGAATTAACTGGTGCGTTCTGCTGCTGTGGCAGTCCTTCACCAGTACTACAATGTCTTTAGATTGGAGATCAGTGGCTCTTCAGAAATCCTCCAGGCCTTCAGTGCCAAATTGGAACTGTTGAGACATCTTGTCTCATGGACTGAATAACTACTGAGCTCTCAGCCTCTCTAGTGTGTGAGGGCCATTGTTGGACTACCTGGACAACATCTGTAAGCCAGCTAATAATTCTCCTTTAATGGATGTATTCATCCCATTATTTTTTGAGGTCCCTGACTAAAACAATCACCGAGGGGTCTCACCTAGTGGTATACCTAATCACAGTCCTGTGAGTTCACTGGTTCCTTATCTGAGTCATCGGGCGGCTGAGTAAGCCCACAGTTCCTCCTTGTCTGTGAACAAGAACTTCTTTGCTCTCCCCTCAGCCCCCTCTTAGTTCACAGCAGATCTCACTTCCCAGATGTTTTCTTTCTTCTCCTATCAAGTAGTTATTATTTACGCATTTCCCTCCTAAGTTATGGGCCTAGAGAAACAATCAGGTATTGTGGCATCCTTTGATCCAGAAACCACACGAAGTGACAGAATTCTCTAGAAGAAGGTGTGTGCTTTCATTAGCTTGTAGAGTCAGAGCTCTAGTTATACAACACTGACTTGGCTTGCTAGAGTTCTCACTTGAAGTAATCGATGCCCCCCCCTTCTGTCTAACAATACAAGGGCATGGAAACTCTAGGGCTGCCACATTTTGAGGAATGAGTATGCCGAGCTGCCTTCCCACTTTGAAACCCCTCTCTTCCATAGTTTTACTCGATGAATGGTGTTATCAAAGCTATTTGACCATTTAACTCCATTAAAAGCCTCAATTCCAACCATAGCCAAAGAAGCCAGTACTTGAATTTGACCCCCCAGTGATGTTTTATTGAGAAAGAGAGATAAAGAGTCCAATTATCAAAATTTACATGTGTGTGCACACGCACATGCATACACACACACACACACACACACACACACACACAGAGAGAGAGAGAGAGAGAGAGAGAGAGAGAGAGAGAGAGAGAGAATACAATTCAAATGTTTACTTACCTGAGATTTTCCGAACTGAATTCTGACTCCAGGAATCTGAGGAACTGGTCCCGCCCCACCTGGTCCTTCAGTATCTCATCAAAAGAGAAGCCCCAACGTTTCACTCGCTGCTGGCTGGGCTCTTTGCTTTGGGGTTAGAGGAGAAAGTTTGAAAAATGATCAATATTTTAAAAACCAAAGTGCCCAGTAAGTGATGGCTGTCTACAGGAAGCTATCCCCACCCCTGATGGACTGCTGGGGCCTCCTCGGGCCACACCCATAAGTTACAGATCCAACTTTCCACTCTTACCCTCTTGGCTCATTTTCTATTCCCCAGGATGTTTCATGAATCCAGCCCTTTGTCTAAGAAATTGGCTCCTTATCTTTTGTTCCTTCTTCAATTTAGAAAGGAGAGATCAGCCTCTGATTAGAGCTGAGAGATGTACCGGTTATAAATGCATGGCTCTCACCAGAATAAACCAGACTCACTTAGAAACAGCATGTTGACTTTGCTCACTGCTTTACCCACTGTGTGGTGTTTGTAATGTACTAGGTAGACAGTGTTCGAATAGTCTTACATCTATCTGCTAATGGGCTGAGTCCTTACAGATACTCTGTGCAGCATGCTAGGATTGTTTCCATTTTCCAGATAGGGAAACTGAGAGCTAGTGATTAGTTGCCTTGGGATTTACAGCTAGGAAGCAATGGGGTCAAGAATCCAATCATGTGGCTCCAAGCAATCCTTAAGCTTTGCGCTCATCCCTGTTCCACAATCTCATACCCACAAAGAAGAAGGGGGGGGATTGGTCATATTATTCTGGTGCTGAACTCCTTCAGATCCTCTCTTCCCACATGAAGTCTATTGGCTGACCCTTCTTGAAACAATGGCTCCTACTTCACAAGCTACACAAGGAACCTTTCTTCTTCTCCCCAACCCTACTCAAGACGTGGTCTGCAGACCAGGCAGAATCACAGATCACAGCCAGGGTTGCTGAACCAAAAGCTCTAGTTTCACAAGGGTCGCCAGAGACTTAGTCACAGCAACACGTGGGAACCACTGGGGTAGACAGAGTTTTTTTCCTTTTAGAGACAGGTAGGCTCCTTACAACCCCTAACAGTCAATATATAAGATCGTGGGTTTTTCCTTATTATAGAGTCGACCTACTATCTATATGTCTCTTAGAAGAGAACAGATGCATTGAAGTGCTTCAAAAGCAGCTGATTCTAGAGGGGCCTGAGCAGGAGAACTTCCTGGACTGGTGGAGCCATATTACATTCATGCTTTGCAGGCGTGGAGCCACCATCTGCACGTGCCAGCAAGGCACTAGTATGACTGATGACATGAAGTGAAATTTAAAATGTAAGTAATGAAAGTTTAAACTTAAGTGGTCATCTGTGGCTAGTGGCTATGGTACTGGATATGTGGTCTAGATGCAAGCCATTTGAACCCAGCTACCCCTCCCTGACTTGTGTGATTGGTAGCAATGTCTTCTATTTCTAGGGCAGTGATCAATAGATTGTTCACGTGGGGATCAGGGAGACTTTTGCAGTATGGCTTTGCATTTCCAGGCATTGCTCAATAGGGTCAGGGTAGAAGGCTAACCCTATTAGGGCAGGCAATAGGAAATTCTTCCACAAACGATCTCTTGCAAAGTATCAGGTTGGGCTTTTTATAGTAAGACAAATGACAACAGATCCTGGATTCTCTCAGAAATAAGCCATAAAATTAATCAACATTGGCAGCTTCTCAAGGGATTGAAAGTACTGTTTGTGGAGACGGTGCCCAAAGTAGAAACTACCAGCAAATTTAAGTCCCAAGAACCACAGGAATATTCTTTCCCCAGCGTCAGGCTCTGACTGAGACAGAGACATCATTTGCTCTTTACCAGACAATGACTGAAGGTTCTGCAGATGAGCAGGCAGCAGCTCTACCCTCATCAAAGGCTGTGCCCAGAGACTTGGTGTGGAGAGTGACTCAGTCTTTTTAACAACTGTCTCATGGAAGCACAGTTACCACCACTGCCGCCACTCTCTGATGACAGGCCATGAGCCAGTGTCACCCCACTAGATTCCTTGGTGGTAGCAGGATTGGGAAAGGGAAAATCTGAGGTGGGTGAGAATTGGAATGCCTCTGTAGGTATAGAATCAGAAGGAACAGGCATAGAAGTCAGAGGTGCTCCCAAAGACACAGGGTTGCCCTTTAGCAGAAATGAGAAGATCTGGAGGGACACTATACTCCGAGGTAATCTGTGGTAGCTGCAATAAAGTCTTCACACAATGAATGAGTAGCTTCAAACAGCAGAAGTTCCTCACAGGTCACATGCTGGAAATCTAAACCCAGGGTGTTAGCAGAACCATGCTTTCTCTGAGGGCTTTAGGGGAAAATCTTTCCATGTCTCTCCTTCAACTTCAGTCCTTGGCTTGCAGACATACTGCCGAATCTCTACCTGTATGGTCACATGACTTCTTTTCTGTGTTTCCAAAGTCTACACAGCATTTCCTCTTCATGTGTGTGTCTGCATCTGTTTCTTTTCTTTCAAAAACATCAGTTTTATAGACAAAGGGTCCACCCTACTCCAGTTTGATTGCAATTGAGTTAATTATACCTATCACCCTCTTTCCAAATAATATCAGAACCTTGGGGTTCTAGGGAGAACACAGATCTTAAGGTGATACTGTTCAATCCAGTTTCCCGAGTCTTCTCAGTTGCCTGCCGTTCTTAATCCATTTCTGTAACTTACCCTCCGAATTTGCTCTCCTGTGTCAGTTGGGATTCTGCTCGGCTGAAAGCCTCTTGCACACCCCCTACCCCCCTTACCTCTTCCCTTCATCTCTTGGGTATTACCAACATCACCTGTTTCAAGGTTCAAGAACAGGTCTGGACACATTGCTAACACTTATACAATAATTGTTAGTAATGAAAATGTCCTTCCCCAGATGTGATGGTTTTAACTTCAACTTGAGACAATCTAGATTCACCCAGAAACAGAGTTGCAATGAGGAATTGTCTAGATGGGGGTGGGGGTGGTCTCACATGTTTTCTGATAGACCTTCCCCGTGAGGGCGTTTTCTCAATTAAGATTTCCCTCTTCCGAAATAACTCTAGCTTGTTTCACAAACCAGCCCACACAGCTACCTAGGAGCATGCTCCTTCCTGCAGTACCTACAAGGTGTGAGGGAAGGGCGAAGAGCTTTCCTTACTCTGCTCCTAGTGTCTAGTTGAACTCCAGTATAAGGGGTAGATTAATGGTCCATGTTCAAAAGACGGAAGAGATGAGAGTAAGACCGCGGACTTGGACTATGGATGTGTCTGTCTCCAACGTCCATTCCTTTCTGCTCCTTCCACTGCTTTGCCTTGTACTCCAGGCAAAGTTGTGTCCACCTCCTTCCTTAAACTCTTGAGTTGACATTCTAACCAACCACGTGACATATCTGGGGACGGGGTCTTTGGGGTGATTTGCCTACATGTGGAATCTGTGTTCCTATAAGAGACCCAGAGAGCCCCCTTGCCCTTCCACCATAGAAGGATACAGCAAGACGTTAGCTATCAATGAACCAGTGAGAGGGTCCTCAATCTACAGTGAACCTGCAGGTGCTTTGCTCTGAGATCCCCCAATCTCTTGAACCATGAGAAAAAAATGTATGGTATTTATAAGCCACACCATTCATGGTACTTTTTTTCAGCAACCCTGATGGACTGAGACAAAAATTGGTACTGTGAAGGGGTGTTGCCCGTAACACACACCTAAAAATGGAAGAGAACGACAAAGACAGGCAGGAGGAAATTTAAAACGTTTGCTGAGAGTGGACCCATAAAGATTATTCTGAATGTGTGTGTGTATGTGTGTGTGTGTGTGTGTGTGTGTGTGTGTGTGTGTGTGTGTGCGCGCGCGCGCGCGCGCGCGCTGCTCACAAACAAGTAGAAATGCTGAAGAGAAATCCCTCATCTTCTTAAATAATACTTAAATAATTTCTTACGGAATGTTAGCGAATGGTAAAGGCCATGCTGACAAGTCTTAGGTGAACATGAGGAAGTTGAAGGAAGAATGGTTCTTGTTACAAAGTGGCAGAGACTGGCCGAATTCTGTTTGTGTGCCAGCGTTTTGTAGAAGGCAGAACTTGCAAACAATGATACTATTTAGTTACTATTAAGATTATTTTTTATATTTAAATATTCTAATATGTTTATATTATATAATAATATATTTTAGTATATATTATTGCTAAATTATTATATAACAATGTATTTTAAAGTAATAACTATTACTATTAGTTACTAAATAGATACTATTTAGATACTGTACATATTTAGCCAAGGAAGTTTCTAAGCCTGTATTGGAGGAGTGACTTGATTCTTCCTAACTGCTTTTAGGCCTACACAAAGAGAGAGGAATCAACTAAAGATGGGATTGCTAGTCAAAAAAAAAAAAAAAGGAACTAGAATCTAAATAAGGACTGAGAAAATTCCTAGTGTATTCATGCTGTGACAAAGAAGCAAACAAAATGGCAAAAAAGGAGACCATGAATGATGTGGCCAAATGACTGATAGAAGGATATAGTAGGGCCCAGCCATGCAGACAAAAGCCAGGAGCTATTTTTCAGGACAATAGGAATGTGACATGAAGATGATTCAGTGGCCTAGGCCTGTGACCTCCATTATAGGCTCAGACTTCTACAAACGGGGAGGCTGGGGATGCGAGAGTTTCAGGAGGTGCGGGCATCTTCCCACTTCAAGCAGTCCAGGATGCCCACGCCTGGTTCTTCCAGGGCGAGGTGCTGGAGAGAGCTTCAGAGTGGGCTGTGGCCAGGGGAGCTATTGAGACAAACCTCCAGGGAAGAATTACAGAGTAGTGGTCTAGCCTGGGAAAGCTGCCAGGCCCTGTCAGAGAGAGGACATCGACTGAGCTGTGGATATGATGCTGCCACCCAAATGGGTGCAGCAAACAGAATATCAGTCCAGAAAAGCCACAGGCGCACAACCCATCTTCAGAGAGCTGTGGAGGTGGGTTCCCTGCCTCAGTGAGTCTACAGAATCAAAGAGAATTTCTCTTAAATGGAGCCTTTAACTTTGCCCTGTTGTATTTAGACTCACTTGGGACCCATGTCCTGTTTCTTCTCTCATTGGAATGGACATGTTTATCTTACACTTCCCAGCTCGGCTTGGAAACAATGTAGCTTGTTGGTTTCACAGCTGGAATGGGCTTTAACTGAGATGACTTGTATCTTGACTTCCCTTACCTGATTTAGGTGGTATTCAGATGATACCATAAAGCTGATGCTAGAGAGAGTGCTAGTGCTATCTGGGCAGCATACAAGGGTTTATAAACCGGGGGAGCATGTGTAGAATGGTACAGATTAAATTTTTTGTCCCTCCAAAATTCATCTGTTGACATTTTGACCCCCAACATGATGGTATTAAGGGCTGGGGCCTTCAGAAGTCACTGAGTCATGAGGAATGAAGTTAATGTCCTTAGCAATAGACTTATCAATAGACTCCAGAGCTCTCAACCTTGCTGCCATAAAAGAACACAGAGGGAAGATACAAATTCACTCTGTAGCCAAGCCAAACATGTGATCCTTCTGCCTCCGCCTCCTAGGTGATGAGATAATAGTGATGTGTCACCTCGTTCAGACCATGAGCCATGCCCTCCTCCGTCACCAACATACTGCCGCCTTGATCCTCAGTTCCCAGAACAAAGAGAATCAAATCTCTTTCGTTTGCAAGTCACACATAGTCTATTGCATTTTTTGCTTGACACCCTGAATGGATTAAAATAAGTTGTCAGAAAAATTGTAAAACAAGGGCCAGCCCTCTCAAGAAAGCATATCTAATGGCCCCAATGTTAGGGCCACGCTGTGAAGAAACAATCTTGATTTATTTATTTACCACCCCAAGAACAGCTGGAAGGTCTTGGATATTCCAGTGGGGTGTGGTTCCCTTTTAGTGTTCTCAGTTCCTCTGGGCTTGACTGTGCCCTCTCATTTGTGGTCACTCAGACCTGTAGCTGCAAGGTGGTTTAAAAGGTCATCTGAGGGCTGGACTAGGCCTGTATCCAAACTGCTCCTGTGGCAGCTGACACTGGTTGTTTGTTGAGAGCTCATCTGAGGCTATTGACTAGAGTGACCCCACATGGCTTTCCCAGTGGTTTGAACTTCTCCTTACAGACCATTTCAAAGACTTAAGACCATATGTTTAGAAATTACTGGGACTCTGTATGGCTGCCTTTCAGAGTGTCACTTTGCCACAATCTGTTGGCCAAATAAGGCATCAAGGATAGTATGTATGAAAATAAATGCCTTCTTTTGGCATAAGGATCAACACATGCATGAGGAGGAGGCATTAACAGGGCCATGTTTAGGAACTGACTGCTTTAAGAAAGGAACTTGAGGGACCTGGGGCAATGGCTCAGTGATTAAGAACACTTGTTGCTCTTGTAGGGGGAACAGGGTTCAGTCCCCAGCACCAATTTGGTGTCTCACAATCACCTGGAGCAACCTATAACCCAGTTCCAGGGTATCTGGTACCCTCTTCTGGTCTCTACAGGAACTAGGCAGGCATGTAGTACACACATACATACACACAGGCAAAACACTCATATGCATAAAATAGTTAATAAATCTAAATTTTTAAAGGAGCTTAATAGTTACACCCAAATAGCTGTATACAGGCAAGAATTGCCTCTGCCCTTCAGCAGGTCATCTTGGCTGGGAGTGGATTCCTTCAGCCAAGTAGAAGGAACCAGGTTCTATATAACCCTTGTTCACATGCTTGCTCCTCAATATATAGGGAACCTCAAACCTACCCCATGCAGGGAAGAAACGGCTGACCACAATTCTGCAAGCCACACCAGTTCATGAGGTCCCAACCTTGGATTAATGTTACTACCAGCATTACTTCCCTTAGGCCTCCCTAAGACTCCCTCTGGTAATGTTTAGATCAGCCAATTCTTTCCAGCTGTGGTCTAGTGACTTTTGGCTGACTGCTCCTCAATGCTAAGACCTAACTATTGTTATTTTTCTTCAACAGAAGCTGATTTCTCAGAATTTCCACCAGACAGAGTCTGCCACGCTTTAAAACCGTAGCCTTTTATTACCCTCCCCTCCTGACCTGATGGTAATATGCCTTCTTATTCTTAGAGTTTTGGATCTAATACTATCCTATCTGAGGCTGAGAGGGAATCCAGGGACAATTCCTGTTATTTCTATTATACCTTACATGTTTTGCCCATTATTCAGTTGCTGTCCCTCACTGGACATCCACCCTGCAGCAGACACAATGTGTCCTTTATTTTTGTACAGTACAGGCTTTCCTCTGAAGCCTCAGGCCTGGAGCTCAAGAGAAGTCAGCAGGGACGTTTCTGTAGCACAGAAGACTAGCGCCCAGTACAGATGAGCAGAAGGACATCCCCATAGCATCCTGTTGGCTCACACCTGGCTTCTTCTCTACCATATACCTTGAGCCATATTCACCTGGAGGTCTGGGAAGATAGGAGACGTGGATGATACACGAGGCCTTGAGGAGAAGGCACCTATCACTTCTCCTGGCAGCTAACATATTCAGTATCCCTGCTTTTGAAAAGTCCTTTGTCACTGGCTACTAGAGTTTCCCTGGTTTCTAATCTCGCCCTGGCTTGGTCTCCTTCCCCTTCCCCCTACCCTTTGTTTTCCTCTCTCAGGAAGGGGAAGCATACTCTTCTCACCTTCTCCCTGGGAACAGCCTAGCCTCTCCTTTGTTAGCTGAGTCTGCCAAAGCCTTGCCTTCAGGACCTGCTCTCTGCCTCAAGTGACTGAAAGCCCTTTTGCTGAGCAAGAAGGAATTCCGGTACCAGGTAGTAAGGCGGCAGCTTCTGTTGACTTTGTTAGACTTTTAGCCACAGGATTTCATACTCAGAACACAGTGTTAAATAGGTCTCAATATGAGCTGAAATAAGGTGAACCTGAGAAAGCACTGACTGTTGGTTATTTTCTTAGTTGTCTTTGGATTTACTGTACAGATGGTGACCATTGCTAGGTTGAGGTGTGATGTCAGCACTGATGTCACACTCTGCGTTTCTTCTGACAGCTCCAAAAGACTGAGTGGGTATGGGTCTGCTGCAGGAGAAGTAGAGCTTCGTTTTCACCTGAGGCTATAGAGCTCCATGTGCTTGGGTAGATAAGGCTGTATTCTTAGGTTGGGCGTTAGCTTAGGGTAGAAGTTTGAACGATAACATCAGGCAGGTAACACCATGTGGGGGATAGAGCGCTGAATAGCTTGAGATAAATCACGTGGCAAAGTGGCCACCCTTTCCCCAAAAGATCATGTATGCTTTTATCTGATGAGAGACAAGTGAGAACATTCATTTTATCAGGGAGCTCTGGGCACCTGCCTTCTTCCTTCTTTCCCCAAATTCTTGACCAAAGAAGGAATAACCTGTTCACCTACCCTCTATCCAATCTATCCAATCGGGTGCGTGCGTGTGCCAGTTAGAAGACTAGACTCTAAAGCAAATCACGGGTCCTCTTTAGAAGTGATCAGAGGGGTATGACATAACAGCTGGAGGGGTGGGACACCTATGTCAGTACACTGGGTGGTCACCATGCTGGGAAGGCATGAGTGAGAAGGAAAGCCAGCCAGAGGGGCAAATGGCTCAGAAAGACAGAATAGGCAGGGCTCCGAAGCTCAGGGAGATGGACTTTGTCTGTTTTTTTTTTTTTATCCCAATTATGTGTAGAGACAAAGATAGGTTCTTCCAGAGGATGGTGAGGTCCAGGCATTTCAGGGAGCTTTGAAACAAGTGAGTGAGATTTGTAACAAAGCTGGTAGAGTCTGTGGCTGTGGCAGAGCTGAGGGAGAAAAGAGCTGACAGCCTGATGCTCTGAGCAGCCAGGCGTCAGCAGAACAGTGGGGGCAGGCCTTAGACAGGAGCATACAGAGGAAACTGGACTACATACATGTACTGGCTGGTTTTGTGTCAACTTGACATAAGCTGGAGCTATCACAGAGAAAGGAGTTTCAGTTGAGAAAATGCCTCCATGAGATCCAGCTGTAAGGCATTTTCTCAATTAGTGATCAAGGGGGGAGGGCCCCTTGTGGGTGGTGCCATCCCTGGACTAGTAGTCTTGGATTCTATAAGAAAGCAGGCTGAGCAAGCCAGGGGAAGCAAACCAGTAAGCAGCATTCCTCCATGGCCTCTGCATCAGCTCCTGCTTCCTGACCTGCTTGAGTCCCAGTCCTGACTTCCTTTGGTGATGAACAGCAGCATGGAAGTGTAAGCTCAATAAACCCTTTCCTCCCCAACTTGCATTTTGGTCATGATGTTTGTGCAGGAATAGAAACCCTGACTAAGACAATATAAAACAGGCTCCACATTATGGAAGCAGGTTGCTAAGGGGGGGAGGGGGAAGAGGGATGGGGACAGGAATGGAGAGAGGGAGCTGAGCAGATTCTGATAAAATCAGTGAGACCAGAGCAGAGTGCCGCCCCTGATGCCAGAGGAGCAAGAACATAAGGAGAAAACAAAAAAACACATCTGAGCAATGCAGGGGGCCTCTCAAGAGATTTAAGAGCTCTACCCCAGACAGAGGCCCAGAGTTCCTACCAAAGGATGAAAGACAGAGAGAGAGAGAGAGAGAGAGAGAGAGAGAGAGAGAGAGAGAGAGAGAGAGAGAGAAACAGAGACAGAGACAGAGAGAGACAGAGAGAGAGGAGAGGAGAGAATATTGTGGAATAAAACCACAGAAGCAGTAAACAAAAGCATTTAGGAACAGGAAGAGGAAGAAAAAAAGATACCCTGAGTTAATGGAAGTTTTAAATGTCAGAACAGAAAAGACTATAAAAATACCCATGCAGCAGTTTGAATAAGACATGTCCCTATAGTCTCAGGCACTTCACCATTTGGTTCCCAGCTGGTGTTGTCCCTCAGGGAGACTTAGGGTCTCCTAAGGCCTTGTTGGAGATAGTATGCCATTGGAGGCAGGCTTTGAGAGCTTAAAGCTGGCCCTACCCAGTTTTCACTCTCTCCTTCCTGCTTGGGGTTCAGGATATGAACTCTCAGCTTGCTGCTCCAGCCACCATGGGTGCTGCCCACGCCTGCCACTTTCCCATGATGGTGATGGACTGTTACCCCTATGGAACCATAAGGCCAAATAAAGTCTCCCTTCTATAAACACCTTGTCATGGTGTTCTATCCCAGCAACAGAAAAGTAACCAATGCACTGGGTCACACCAGAAACAGAGTTTTAAAAGAAGATGTCCATTTGCACAGTACTTGTTCTCTCAATGTTGACAGAACTGTAAGTTCAGAACATCAGTTATAAAGACATCACACTAACATACCTCTGGGACGAGTGCATTATGGGAAGGCAGGGGGAAACTTCTGCTTTCAAGAACACACATGCCCTGATATGAATTAGTCATCTTTTAAACTCAAACCATGTGAAATATAATAATGACTAGAACAGAAACTAGAATTTGAAGAGGCAATGCAAAAGCTGATTAGAAACTAAAAAGTTGAGGAAGAGGAAAAGAAAAAGGAGAGAAGTCAGGAAAAAGACAAGCCGACGCAAGTTGGATTTTTGTATCCCGATATCAAAAGTAAAGCCACCAGTGTGGGAAAAGAGGATCAGATGGGTCGCCAGAAAGTCACAGAGGAAGAATCTCTGTAATCACAGGAAACATCCTCAAGTAAGACCAGAAAGTCACAGAGAAAGAATCTCTGTAATCACAGGAAACGTCCTCAAGTAAGATATGTCTACGCTGGTGAAGAAACAGAAAGCAAAGTGAGATTTGTTTTGATCTATTGGGCTTAAGAATCAAGAGAGAAAGATTGCTCATGCTAGGGTTGGAAAGGATGGGGCCCTTTAAATCGAGGCATGGAAAAGGGGGTTCAGGGTTATTTAAGAAAATCTGGCAAATGAACCAAAATTAAAATATGCACTCCATTTCAAATAATTCTACCTTTGTCAAATTTATAGTAAAAAACTAATTAGATTTAGGTATAGGGATGTTTCTTGAATTGTTTATATTACAGAAAAAGACATGAGTTAAATCGTTATGGCCTCGGGGTTGGTTAAATAAATTTTATTTCATTCATGCCAGGGGATATTATGCAAATATTAAAAAGGATAAGGTGGATTAGTATGTGTTTATATATTGCTTATTAAAATAGCATATATATAATGAACATAATTACATTAGATGTGAGAATATTTTCTGTGTATGAAATTTAAAGAGATAGTCACTAATTCAGAGCCTCTCAAATGTTTTGAGTTCATGGCACCCTTAAGGTCTCAGTGAGTTTTACAGTATCCCTGAGCACAAAGAAACCCTTAATATTTTTGTTTATTTAAGGTAGGGTGAGTCAACTTAACATGAATTAGTTATCCTAGCAACTATATGAAATACACATACATTGAAGGAAAAAAACTGTCTCCTGGCTGTTTTTTATGTTAACCTGACACAAGCTAGCATTGTCTGATAAGAGGAACCTCAACTGAGAAGTTGTCTCCACAAATTGGGCAAGCCTGCAGGGCATTTTCTTAACCAGTGGTTGATGTGAGAAGGTCCAGCCCACTGTGGGTGGTGTCACCCCTGGCTGGTGGTCCTGGGTTCTTTAAGAAGACAAGCTGAGCAAACCATGCGGAGCAAGCTAGAAAGCAGCACTCCTCCGTGGCCTCTGCATCAGCTCCTGCCTCCAGATTCCTGCCCTCTTTGAGTTCCTGCCTTGACTTCCCTCAGCGATAGACCTGTTTCCTGGAAGTGTGAGCAGAATAGAGCTTTCCCCCCTGAGTTGCTTTGGTCACGGCCTCTCATCACACCACTATCAATCCTAACGAAGACAGTCTCTGTGCATATTTGTCACACACTGCACATCCTCTCCACCTGGATCTGGACCACGGCCACCCTCAGTTCCTACCTAGTCCATGTCGACTTTTGCACAGTATAGCTTTTTAATCACAAAACTTCTCTGAGAACTTGGATTTGCAAAGTTGTGACATTAAAAAGGAAGAGATGTGGTCTGATCCTCACATGGAACCAACCCAAGCCGGTATGTACATCAGATGTCTCCTTGGAGTCCCTGTCAGTGGTGCACAGAGGACTACCCCGGGAATCCTCTCTATGCCCCGGCACCCTGCTGCAGGGTGGGAACCAGGATATCAGACTCTCCCTGGAGGACAAGTCGGAGGAAGGGAGGAGGTTCCTTCTTTATGCACACCAGGATAGCTTTTATAGTAAGCATCTATGACTTTTATTAAAAGTGAAAGACAATACTGGAGTCACGGAGAACGAAAGAAGAAACTGGAGAGCAGAAGCAAAGGAGTACCACACAGAACTGTGCCCTCGTGTCTAGGAATTGTGACTGTGCCCATGTTCCCCTCAGCAGTTAAGTCAACACACCTGCCTCCCACCCAGGGCAGAGCTGAATGCTGCTGAAACTATTGATGCCTGTGACCTCAGAAGGCCAGTGTGAGGCCAGCCACAGCCCCGGAGCCTCTGCCTGGACTCCACCCTTAAGGCTGTTGCCTTCCAACTGCATCCTTGGGCAGGTTCATCAGCTCCACTCTGCCTTGTTGCCTCGTCTTTTTCATAGCGAGAATAATGTTCTTGATATATTAATTTTAGACCTGGATTTAGCTTCTATTCAGTCGTCCCCTAGCCCCTCCACGCCCTGCCTTCTGAGGAACTCCTAGATGAATTCATCTAACCATCATTGTTAAATCGGCTTATATCAGCTGAGGGGGGTTAGTGGAAAGTACTGAGAGACAGGGATGGTACGGAGAGGGGCTAGCTAGTATTCCTGCCATCTGAGATGAAGGAGACAAGTCGAGGCATCAGGGTCTTCCCTTCCAGCAGCCAGAGCCATGAAATGCTGAGGAGTGGTGCTAGCTGCCATGACAGACACAGAGAACCCATGTACAAATCAAAGCTGCAAGGAAGAAAGAACCTTGAGCAAGCAGATGACAGTGTGGAGGATTCTTGGGCCTTTTCTCTTCTAGTCTTGTTCAAATTAAAATAGGGAATAAGGTAATTGCATTAGACTATGGATTTTTTTCAACATCCCCCAGCCCAAACCTTTATTTGTTTGTTTATGTATTTATGTATGTGTGTATTACCTCATCTCTATGTCCCATAAGGTGATGTCATCGCTGATCCACGGATTGGATGGCTCTGCTGGTGTTATGAATGGGTCGTACTCCACATACTGCTCTGTGTAAGCGATTAAGCTGTAGGAGGAAGCAAGGCAAAGAAGAACTGATTTCCGAGGCAAGCACACAGCACTGTCGCATGCCAACACAGCAGTGCTCATGAGAAAACCCACTCCCGCTTCTGACTAGCCGAGCCGCTCTCAGCTGCCTGGTTCTGAACACGTCAGGTTTGCTCTGTTACCGTAAGTTCTAGTATTCACACACTGATATCCTTCCCAGTACTTGACTCTTTCCTGGAACCACAGTGTCCCTCCCATGGCATGCACCAGCTTCACTAATACAGAGGTCACAACCTCCAAAGATTATGGATTTCAAAAAGACAAGTTGAGCCCACAGTGAATTCCACAGTTCTATCAGAATTCACTTCCTATACAGACTTTTAAATCCTGCCTGATCATGAGTTCACACAGGTTTGATCTCAAAAACAACTTAGTTTTTCCAGCTATAGTTACAACCTAATGTATATGACTAGCTCACATGTATATAGAAAATAGAAAATGGCTAGGGGCAATGCTAGGGTAGGATGTATATGTGTGTGTGTGTGTGTGTGTGCACATACATACAAACACATAAATACGTGTGTATATATAATGAGCCTGGTGAACTTAACTGCCCATTGAACAATACTAAATTATCATTTGGGGCACATGGGGAGCAATGGCCTCAGCTGTTTCCCCCCGCTTTTCTCACAGAAGCATCTGCCGTCCATCTTTTGATTTTTCCTGCATATGAGCCACACTCAGATAAGTCTGACTCTATGTTTCTAAAGCATAAGCTTTTATAACTGTTCTTGATATACTAATTTTAGGCCGGGATTTAGGTTCTACTCACTAGTCCCCTAGCAACCCTCACTCCCGCCTTCTGAGGAACCCCCAGATGAATTCACCGACCTATTGCTGTCAATCAGTCTCCACATTACTAATCTGGATCCACTGTTGGCTCTCAGCTAACAGCACCCTACTCCATTCCAACGTTTTAGTAAATCTGTGAAGCACCTAGAAATAGGTTTTTCCCCACATCTTGTATCAGATCCTCAGTCAGGGTCTCCCTGCCTCCAGACGTTGTCCTTCTCCGAAGCCCTTTGTCTCCGGGCTTCTATCTGGACGGCTGGCCCCCTTGGTTCTGACACAAAACCATCATCTCGGGACTCCCTTTATTTCTATGTTGATTCTCTGTTCCATGGATTCCACTTCTGACTCTTGCTTTTGTCTTTTAGCTGTGCTGAAGCTTATTATGTAGTGGCTTTCTAACAAAGGTTCTTGAGAGCTAAATAGCTGAGTACCTGAGTGATTTGGGCAAAGGTCACTATTTGAAGGCATCACTCTACACTTTTGGTGCCCAGCGTCACTACAGAGAACTCTGGGTCCACGTGCACTGTCGTTACTTTGTCAGTTTCTCTCTATGTGGATGGAGGGTCTCCTCCCTATTGCTAAAGTGCTCTACAATTCCCTGATGGCCCTTTACCTGTTGTTTTGATTCATTACACTAAGCACAATATAAAATACATTTTAAAAGACTCCCGTAAAGTTTATTTCTTTGCTGTTTTAATACCCATAATCCCCCACTTTTCTAGTTCAAGACAAGTTTTAATTAGCATATGAACAGCCTGAACCATGAGTCCAGTTTTTCTTTCAGTGTTTCATCTCCTAGTTTGACTGTCTTTTGACCTGTCTAGTTGTTTTTAAGATGTAGGTGGACACACTCTCAAGACTTTACTCTTAGCATAGCACCAAGTTTCTTGTTTTATAGACAAAATGTCTTTTCATATATCAAAGGTCACTAATCTATATTTTTTATGTTTCTTCTGTTGGTTGAGTTGTTTTTGGTTCTCCAAGTCCCTCCCTTCTGTTTGAATATGTAAATGATGTCCCTTCAGTCTGGGGCTTTCCTTGAGGATTTGGAAAAACCATGGACATTCATTTGTACTGAAGAGTCAAGTACAGAGACCTGTTGGAGGGTGGGTGTGCTTGTGGACAGTTTGTAAATGGATGAGCATCCTGGGCGGGTCACAGGCTGCCTGCTTGTATTTTAATTAAAGCTCAGAACTACAGAGCTAGAGTCTTTCCTCTGAGGACATTTATTTTTCTCTAAGTATATGTTCACAAGCCATTCCTGCAAGGTCCACATGGTAAATGTTTGAGGCCTTATAGGCCAGATAGTATTTATCTCAATGTTCCCACTGTTTACAGTGAGGGGTAGGGAGTACCACCTCTCCTCCTCTCAGAAGCCCCCTAGCCCAGTAAATAGAATATCCATCTACCTCAGCTCTTTCACTGCTATAATGTGAGTGTGGGGCAACACCCCTCTCCAACCCAGAAGCCCCACGATGCAGTACATACAACATCTACCATCTCGTTTGTCTTCATTTGGCCTCAATGATGTTGAGTATCCCTGAGTTCTGAGGTTATGTGTCTCACTGCCTTCAGAGAGTAGGGGGACTGGTTTCCAGGGGGCAGGTGATCTAAGAGCAGAAGTCTCTAGAGGCAGAATGAGCTTGTTTGGATACTATCAGCTCATGCCTCACTCTTGCCTTTCATGGTCCTCTTGGTCCACCTGACTCCAGGGGTGAGCTGGATCATTTCTAACCACACTTCTGTTCCTGTGTGTAGATTACAATGCTCTTCATTCTGACCCAAGCCACTTCCTTTCTGATCAAATTCTGAAATAATATAAGCCGTCAAAGGTACACAATTCTAGGAACCAGTTGTGTATAATCCTAACAGTTGAGAAAATGAGGCAGAAGATTTTGAGTTGGAGGCTAGCCTGGGATATTTAGAGAGACCCTATAACAAAACCCACCAACCAAATGTACAAACAAAAATGATAAGGAATAACATCTATACTCAATGCCCAATAGAAAAGGTCAAATATTTACAAATACAGAAATGAAGGCCTGTGGGTTCTTTCTCCATCTCACAGATTTTCTTTCTCAGGAAAATGTGTTGAACCCTTTAATCTGACAATTGTTAAGCTTGAGTTTAAGACAGATGAAGGACCCGCCCCTTCCTGGGCACTGGAAAGATGTTAGCCACCATTCAAGCACTGCTAAAATCATGGCAGTTTTAATCAGACACCTTTTATGGTGCTATTTTAGGTGTAGGCTAGGGTTGGGGCAATCTGCCTTCCTAATTAGCAGCGGTAGACTCGCCCTTGCTACCCTGAGCAAAGCACTGGGTCTAACAGCCAGCCGGACTATTCTTTGACACCGGCAGCCTCCGGCTTACAAACTCTATGGATTTTTGGGGATAATTATGAAAATATCACAGCTGACTGCCCTGGGTCTTAAAGGCACAGCCCCAGCCAGAGCTGCTTGAAACAGTTTGTGCCAGACTTTTTGTTATCAGAACAGTCCGTGAACTCTAGATGACTCTACAACCATTTTCGCTTTGACCAGAGGAAGAGCACTTCCCCTGGTGGAAGGACTAATTACTGTGACAGGTGTTCAGAGGTAAAGTCTCTTGGGCCAAAACACAAGCCTCAATGATTATGAGTAGTACTACGAGGCAAGTTTCTGATTGGCCCAAACAAATGGTCATGCTTGGCCCACACCCAGGGCCCTATAAACGGTCTGCACAGGCTTACTCAGTAAGTAGGCTGGGAGATACTCTTCTGCGCTACCTTCTCTGCTGTTGCAACATTTGACCCGATTCAAAGGATTCTCCACAGTGATACTTTCTTTCAGTAGTGCCAACAGAACTGGCGGCACCAAGAAAGAGACAGCAGAGAGTGTTGGCAATGGCAGCCGCTGCTGCATAGCTGAAAGGGGGCAGTGGCCTTGATTGACTGAGAAAAAGTGGCCATGAACCCAGATATGCCCAGCAGCAGCGGCCCCCACTGCCAGGGATCCCTGCCCATCTGGTCATCCCACCTTCCTGGCTGAATGTCCGGTTCTGAATGATCTCAGCAGTGGCAGACACTGGCTTCCTGTGTGCCAATGATACCCTGGCTCCTAAAAGATGTCCAGAGGAGGCAGACATCCTGAGTCATCTCAGCAGCATACTGGCAGCTGAGATCCGAGATCTGAAAGCATTCAGGAAGCAGAGGGGAAGCAGGAAGATAGAAGATGACTAAAGGATAAACAGCTAAGGAGCTGGAGAAACAACCTGTAGGCCCCATTCACTACAAGGGTTCCAGAGAACTGTCCAGTTTTCAGGACCACAGGTCTCAGTCCCCAGGTTGAATGGTGTGACAATGGACGCTGCCAAGAGCCAAGGGTCCCAATGTCTGAAGCTTATGTAGGGCTTCGAACAAACAGAGGGCTAAGGCTCCATACCTAAGAGCCTAGCGAGGACCCTGACACTGGAGTATGCCACTTAAAACTGCTGCTTTCTGATGCCAAACCCTGAAGGAAACAAAAGTTGCCAAAGACCAGCATTTGAAGGGTATCTGTGAATGTTAATATCATCGGCTTGATAGGATCTAGAATCACATAGAAAACAGGCTTCTGGGTGTCCCTGTGAGGTGTTATTTAAATTAGGTTTAGCCTCTAGACATGTCTGCGAGGGGTTATCTTGGTTAGAGTAATGAAGTGGGCGGCACCATTCCCAAGGCTGGGGCTCTGGACTGCATACGTGGGGAAAGTAGCTGAGCAGCAGCAGCCATGCCTGCTTCCTGATTGTGAGTGCAATGTGATCTGCTTCCTCAGGCTCCCGCCACCAGAACTGCCCTGGCATGATGGGCTGGACTCTCAAACTCTGAGTCAAAATAAGCTTATCCTTGCTTTGGTTGCTTTTGTCAGGCTATTTGATCACAGCAATAGGAAAAGTAATACCCTTGACTATCTATAATTTCTGTCCAAGTAAAACAAGAAAACCTTCTGCTATCTGATTAATGAAAAGTTCATATTATTTTTATTCATTTAGTAATATATTGGGGGTAGTGAAGAAAAAGAATAGTTTATTATATACATTTATATATGTTATATATGCTATGTAAAAATTAGTTCATATTAGTTTTATTCATTTAGTGACTTTGGGGGGATTATATATGTTACATATAAATTAGTTCAAATTAGTTTTATTTCTTTAGTGACTTCGGGGGGAGTAGAGAAAAAGAATAGTTTATTATATATAATTATATATGTTATATAAAATTAGTTCATACTAGTTTTATTCATTTAGTGACTTTGGGGAAGTAAAGAAAAAGAATAGCTTATTATATATAATTATATATAATTTACATAAAGTTTACTATGCCTTATTTAATCATCTTCTTTATATTAGACAGATTTTTAATATAGTTTTAGTATGGTATATATAGTTTATTGCTTTCATATAGGGTTTTTTTCTTTTACTTCTTTTTTATCTTGCAGCAGTGTGGACCTTAAATGTCTCCTAAAAATTCCTGGGTTGAAGCCCTTGTCCCCAGTGCAACAGGGTTCAGAAGCAGAGCCCGAGAGGTGAACGAATCACAAATGCTCTGCCCTCATGAATGGATTTCTTTCTACAGATTCATAATCATTTAATAGGCCACAGTGGGGAGTGGAAATCAGGAGGCAGAGCTTCGCTTGAGGAAGGTCACTGGGCTCATAGCCCTAAGAGTGTATTTTGTTTTGACTCTTTTCTCTTCTCTCCCTATCTTTGCTTCTGGGCTACTATGAGGTACATAGTTTTGCTCCAACATGCTGTTCTGCCTTACCACAGGCTAAAAAACCAACACAGCCAATGGGTGCAAACTCCTGAAGTTGTGAACTAAACCTTTCCTCTTTTAAGTTGGTTTCCTTGAGTATTTTGTCATAGCAACAGAATGCTGACTTATACATATCTTCTTCAGTATGTACCTGGAAATCATATCTGTAAGTGGAATAATTTGGCCCAAAGATATACACATTTTTTAAAATTACTTATCCATAATACATAATACTTTTCCCTAAGCAGAGCTGACTGAGGGCCAAGTCACAGCCACAGGCTCACTAAATTGCAAAGGGCAAACAGGGCCAACCGTTAATGCTAAGAATGTAAAGGTGTTAGGCAGAGGCACTATTGCTACATGAGATGTGGTCAGCTGTCCCCTGCAAGCTGCCATGAATGGGGAGTCTTAGCTCTTGGGCTCTGCTGAGTCAATCTTCCCATTAATAAGGTTCCCAGTCAACTCATATGCACATGAAAGTTTTTAAAAATTTGACCAATTTTCTGAAGAGCACAGGCTATGCAGTGCTTTCCTCACTAAGTCATAATGAAGGAGGGGCTGGGGAGATGGCTCAGTGGGGAAAGTGCCTGCTCTGTGAATACGAGGACCTGCATTAAGATTCCCTAGTTCCCATGTAAAAAGATGGAAATAATGGCTCATGCCTGTAGCCCCAGTACTGAGATGGAGACAGGATGATGCCTGGAGTCGACTGGCCAGCCAGACTTGCTGAATTGGCAAGCTCTAGGTCCTGTGAGTAATCCTGTCTCCAAAAAAAAAAAAAAAAAAAAAAAAAAAAAAAAAAAAAAAAGAAAGAAAAAAGAAAGGGTGGGGAGTGACATGGACCTTTGGCCTTCACATGTACACACACACACACACACACACACACACACACACACACACACACACACACACACACACACAACCTAGAATCTCCTGGGAAAAGAATATCAGTGAGAGGCACGCTAGATTAGACTGGCCTATGGGCGAGTCTAGGGGGATTGTCTTGATTACATTGATTGAGGCAGGAAGCTCTACCCACTGTGGGCAGCACCATTCCCTGGGTTTGGGTTCTGAATGGTATTAAAGTAAGTGGAGTAGTAGGCATGTGTGCATTCATCCTCTTTGCTTTTGACTACGGAGGGGACCAGCTGTTTCAAGCTTCTAGCTTGAACTGCTGTAATGATGGAAATGATGGACTGTTGAATTGTAAGCTGAGCAAACCATTTCTCTCTTAAAGTTACCTTTGTCAGGGTTTTAATCACAGCGACAGGAAGGAAAACTAGAATACATGTGCATGAACCTGCACGCACATGCACGCACGCACGCACACATACATGCACCATAATGAAGGAAACTGCGAATGCTTGTTTGAAAGGTGGCTGTCGATTTCCAGACACCTCAGAGCCTCCTTGCCTTCCTAAGTACAGACCATCTGCCAGCAGGACAGAAGAAACATCGGCTCACATTGGAAGGCTTTTGTTTCAGTTCTTGGTTGGGTCATTTATCTGATCTTTAGCAAGTTCACACTATTGGACACAGTGGTCTTGTTGAATTTACAAGCCCACTGTGATAAAAATTGGAAAAAAAAAAAAAAAACCAAAGAAAATATTTCAAAAGAATCCTGAACATCTTCTGCAGATACAGATACATGATTGAAGCCACCATGCACACTGGAGGATTATCGCCTGTCCTGTGAGCCTCCTTTGTGGTTTGCATCCTGACAGGTAGGGACTCCTCTGAAAGAACTTTAGAGAGTAGCAAGAATAAAGTGCAGGGAAAGTGGGCTCAGGAAGGACCCCTGTGGGACAGGAGCAGGATGCATGACAGCCATAACTGTAGCCATTCCACTGTCACTGGACTAATTTTACTCACCCTGAAAGAAATGACATTGATGTCACAAATTACCACAGACTTAGTGGCTTTAAATAGTGTGAGTGTGTACTCAGTTCTGGAGGCTAGAAGTCTGCAATCAAGGGCTCAGCAGGACTGCACTCCCTCCCAGGAGTCCAAAGGACAATCATTCTTGCTTATTGAAGCTTCTGGTGGCTCCAGGCAGCCCAGTCCTTGCCTGCATTACTCCAGTCTCTCTCTCATCTCTAGTGGCCTTCTCCTGTGTCTGCAACTTGATCTCTCTTCTCATTTCATCCTAACTCTTGTTTTTTTAGTTTCCCTTCTCCCTCCCCCTCCCCTCCCCTCTCCTTCATTCCCCTCCCCTCCCCTCTCTTCTCTTTTCTTTGTTTCCTAATATGAATGGTTATCATTGGGCTTTAGGTTCTTCTGGAAAATCCATCTCAAGATGTATATACATATATACGTATGTATATTCCATATATATATTGAAAGACCTGACCCCCTTATGAGGAAAGTTAGACCCCTAGCACACTTGGAGCCAGAAACAGAAATAGGACTGAAATTGCCTGCTTGACCAAACCCCACCCAGCTGCATTCTTCCCCTAAGAAACGGGTGACCTTGGCCTGGCCCCAGGGCCAGAGGCACAATGTTTCAGGAACTAGCTAACCATAAAAATGTTTGTGCAACTGCCTTGTGACTTAGAACATTCTGTACTTCCCCATAACGCAAATTCTTTCCATTCCCCACCCCTTGCTTTGTGGTTTTTTCCTTTAAACACCCCTGACTTTAACTGCTGGGGGTCGAACTCCTCTACCTCTGCGTAGCTTACGAGCTCGACCCCAGTGCACTGGTCCCCCAATAAACCTCGTGTGATTGCAGCGAGGACGGTCTTTCGTGAGTTCTTGGGGGGTGGCGCCATCCCGAGACTTGAGTGAGGGTCTCCCCAGCTCGGAGGTCTTTCAATATATATATATATGGAAAATTTCACACATGTGTACAATATATTTTTCTCAAACACACTCCTATCCCCCCAACCCCCGTCCAATTCCTTCCATTCCCCATCTCATTTTACATTCCTAAGTTCATGTATTCTTTCTCCATAACCAACACTCAGTGCTGCTGGTGTGTGAACATGTGCAGGGCCATCCACCAGAGTATGGACAACCCACCAGGGCTACAAGGATGCTTTCCCCATGTGGGGCCACACTTGCAGGTCCCACAGGACAAGACCTGGTCATATCTGTTTGGGGAGAGGGGGTGGAACTATTCAATCCCCTAGCAAGGAAAATGTTAACAGTAGGGGGGGCATAGAGACAATACTGGGTCACCTGACTGCTTAGACAAGTTGTCACCAACAAACCTAAATTCTGCTCAAGGGGTGAGGATGACAGGTCCTGCTAAGGTATTCTGAGTGTCCAAGGGATGCAGAAATACTGAGAGCCTCTCTGATTATGAGACACTTGGGTATCCATGGTGGTATTAGAATCCAGATGAAGCAAACCGTTCATGGGTCTTCCTTCCTTCCTTCAGCCAAAGTCTCTCTGTCCTTCCAGGATATCTGCCATGGTCAATACAAGGATGTCTTCCTCAGTTGTCTTTGTATCTCAAAGAAAAGATATCCATTTGACAGTTCAAGACAAAGGAGTGAGACCTGGACCTCCTTATCTAGTCAAATTGCAAATTGGGAGATTTTTTTAAAGCTAGAAACAGACTTTCCTTAAAAAGAGACGGTGGGACTGGAACAAGTCTAGTTTCTGTTCTTTCCTCTACGCTTCTCAGGTTTCTGAGAGTTGGGCTGGAATTTCCAACCTGAAAAGAGGCATCTAACTCTGCTATCCAACTCCATAGGTCAGGGCCCAGGGCTAAGTCTCTGGGCGGAGCCCTAAATAAGAACAGGGGCCACTTCAGAGCAGGAGAAAGCCCCAGGGAAGGCTGCATGAGAACGTGAGAGCCCTTGGGCATTCACAACGTTGAGGCTGCCTGTCTGCCAGCACACGGGCAATGGAGGCCACTGTCTAGAACCAGCCTTTGGCAGCAGAATCTCAAAGGGCCAGGCAGTAACTAAGAACTGTGAGGATTCAATCATCAGGACACACAGGCTTTAAACCTTGCCTTTTTAGAGATATATTAGGGCAAACTGGGAATGGATGTATTCTCAGAGAAGAGGGTAGGAGAGGGCTGGTGAGACTGAATGGTGGTTTGGGTCCAAGACAATGGGGCCGAGGGCACAAGGCAGGGCTCTGTAAAAGGCAGTAGGCATGAATGGAACTGTTTCCATGGCCAGTCCCACATCTGTCCCCTGAGATAGGGTCCAGACAAGTATCAGGATAGACTTTGGAGGAACACATGGGAGAAGTGGAGAAGCTTCTCACTGAAATTCCTAGTAATCTGAATGTGAATTAAGACAATGACTAATGTTAATGCCCCGGTGACAAAGGTGGGTGGAGTTGGGAGGGAAATAAATTCTACTGACAGAGGGAATGTATTTAAGTTTATGTAAGTGAGGTTGGCTAGAGGCTTCACGAGGGGTCAGGATATCATGTGGTCAGGTGTACTTCAGTGTTACATCTCATGGAACTGGTTGAATTGTCAGAAGCAGCTATGTATGTCTGCCAGAGAAAAAGATGCTTAGAGGTACAGAGATGTTAAAGATGATGAGGGTGAACAGTCTGATGCAGGGAACTTAGGGAAAAGGAGGCATTAGGGCTGTGCTTTCATTCCTAATAATACTGTAATAATGTACTCCAAACTCAGTAGAATAAAATAACATTAATGTATCAGTCTAGTTTTGAAGACCAGAGTCTGGAGTGGATCTCACTGAGTTAGAATTGGTGTCAGGTGGGCATTATTTCTTTGGGGTGGGGGAAATTCCAGGGAGGAATGGATCTTTTTACCCCATCCAGCTTCTAGGGACTTCCCACTTGCCTTGGCTTATGGTCCTTTCCATCTCCAAAGCCAGCAATGGCTGACGGAACCTTTCTACATCCCATCTCACTGCCACTGATGTTTCTAGCTTTCCTGTCTAGCTTTTAAAACCCTTGTGACTACAGCTGGCTCGTCCACACGATGAGGATAATGCGTATTTTAAATGTACTTATTGGCGCCCTGACTCTACCTGCAATCCCAGGTCCTGTTTCCATATAGCATCAGCTAACTTCAGGCATTAGAATGTGCTTATCTCTGAAGGACCACATTTCTACCACAGGAGTCACTTTAGAGGAATTGGTGGAGAAGTCAGGAGACACAGTCACCTCCAGAAAGAAGTGGATGTAGACAAAGGTTCATGCCTTGGGAATGGCGGCCACATGCTGTACTTCATTGCCATTGCCACAGTCCATGCCAACAAAACTAGTGTTCAAGAATCTAGGCTCCTTCCTCTGTCTTGCCTGTCACTCCATGAAAAAGACAGGGTCCAGAAACAGCATTATATCCCCTCCTTCCCTCCCTCCCTCCCTTCCTCCCTCCCTCTTTTTCTTTTCACTGGCATTGATTCTGTACTGGCTAATTTATGTCAACTTGACACAAGATGGAGTCATTTGGAGAGAGGGAGCCTCAACTGAAAAAAATTCCTCCATAAGACTGGGCTGTAGGCAAGCTTGTAGGGCATTTTCTTCATTAGTAATTGATGGGGGAGACCCAGCCCACTATGGGTGGTGCCACCCTTGTGCTGTAAGAAAGCAGGCTGAGCAAGCCATGTGACTGAGTGAGCAGCACCCCTTCATGGCCTCTGTGTCCGCTCCTGCCTCCAGGTTCCTGCCCTGCTTGGGTTCCTACTTTGACTTCCTTTGGTGATTGATGTACTGTGGATTGTATGGAACTGTATGTAAAACAAACCCATTCCTTCCCAAGTTACTGTTGGTCATGGCGTTTCATCACAGCACTAGAATCCTAACAGATTCATCATACATTGTGATGGGTGTCACAGAGAAATCTTCATTCAGTCACGTTATGTACTCTGACCGTACTCATCTCTCTCCTTTCCCCATTGCACCTCCCTCCTATTAATTTCTCAGGCAGATATAGATATAGATACACACACACACACACACACACACACACACACACACACACACACACACACACGCATGCACACACATGCACACAGATGTGCTTATCTCTGAAGGACCAGATTTTGCCTCTCACAGGTGTCACTTTAGAGGAATTGGTGGAGAAGCCATGAGACACTGTCACCTCCAGAAAGAAGTGGATGTAGACAAAGGTTCATGCCTTGGGAATGGCGGCCATATGCCCATTTATACATAGTGTCTCTATAAAATCTAGTATGCACAAGTGAGAAAAAACTTGATGCCTGTCTTTCAGAATCTGACTTATTTCGCTTAGCACGGTGCTCTCTGGAATGACGTGCATTTTCTCGGATGCTCATATTGGTAGCTCTGCAAATTTCACAGTCAGTCACCTCAGTTGCTCTGCTGGTTTTCGAGGGTGCTGGTAGTCCCAGAGAGAGTGAGATAGGGCTCCTTCTACAATTGGGGTAACAGAGGATGAAGAGGAGGTGAGAAAATTCCTCATCTTGTCTGCCTCTCTTCCCTTCCGCCTCTCCACCTCATCAGCTACAAGGTCTGAGCTCCAGGTCAGTGGCTGCCTTCCTGCTCTCTTTCCTTCCATCTGTGTTTGGGGTGGGGCAGGGGTGCTTATACTTGGGGGCTAGAGTTTCTGAGGTGAGGGTCCAGGAAGAAAACACGGGGTTGACCATCTATGTGGGATAAAATCATGATGGAGAGATTGAAAGGCTTAGGATTTGCTTCTAGATGACCCAGTGCCATTTTCTAGTTGTAAAAGATGAGGCAGAGGCATTGCCCAGGAGGGCAGTGAATAAACTGAGCTGAGTTGAGCCTTGGACTGGGTCTCTTGGAAACTTATGGGAAGATGATAGGGAGCCTGGGAGGTGAGAAGGTCTCCAAAATGGGGGAGCAGGCCTCAACTGTGTACACATCCTGTTGGACTCTGCTCAGCTGAGGAGTGCGTCCGGACATGCACACGGGGTTGCCAAGCATTGTCATCATTCTGTTTGTACGTTTTGCTCCTGGCCACTGTTGATTTATCCATGACCACCTCCCTACCCTGGGTGGGGCCAGTGTACATTCACCGAAGCCGCAGAGAATGGAGCTTGTCACATCCTCTAGCACATGTCTCTAATAAGAGATCCCGAGGATTCACAGAAGGGAGGCAGGGCCAGTAGTGCCTGCGAACTCTGAGATGCTAAAGGTCCTGGCCCTTCCTGAACGTGGCTGCCAGTCCCATGCTCAACTCTGAAATACCTCTTTGCATTCTGGGAGCCAATATAGTCTCCTTTTGGCTGAGCCTGAGTTACACTGGGGTTGCTTTGCTTTGAAACCTAACAAATATCCTTGGGATGGCGATGAAGGCAATGGGCATATGAAAACCATGTTCAATAAGACAGCCACTTCAGCCTTGACTGGGCAGGCTGCCAGTGTCCCAGAGCTGTGCTTTCTCATGGTGTACAGATCACAGACGAATGGACTCTGCCTAGGGGGCCCAAGACAAAGAAAATGCCAGGCAGGCAATGAAGGAGGCAGCCATGGCTGATATGTGTGTCTAAAGTCAATACTAATACCCACAGAAAGACTTGGGGGCTGGCATCAAAAGCAAAGAGAAATACAGCCAGAGGCTGTAAAGGGTGATGTAAGCTGCCCAGTGCAGCTGCACATGGGCAGTGATGACCCATAGGTGCGTGGATGGGCAGGCACAAAGCAGAATCAGAGGACTTGGGAAAGCAACAGTACGTATAAGAAATCCGGCAGAAGTCTGTTAGCTACAACACCTGTCATTTAGTGCTTTACTCCTAATGAGTGACTCGTTTCCTTATTTTCAAATGGCAAATTCTCACATCATTAGAGGAATTTAACCTATTGAGTTCTGGCAGCGATGCTACCTGCCATTTGTAGAGGCTGACAGCTGGCTCGTGGGTGGAGATAGAGAGCTAGCTGATTAGTCTGTATATCTGCCTCATCTTCCTGAACAGGTGCTGCCAGCCTGGACTCTCTGTGGCCAGTGTGTCCTTTAGTGCAGTATCCGCCACCTGCTGAAGTCATCAGGCTCCACTGCATCGTCAAAGGATGAACCAGCACAGAACTGGCAGCAAAGACATCTTCTTGCTTTTTGTGTTTGTCAAGATAGTGACCCATGAATCATAGGCTGGTCTTGAACTTGCTATGTGCTGAGGATGGCCATGAATCTCTGAGCTTCCTACCTCTATCTCCTGGGTGCCATGGTTACAGGTATGTAATCTGGTCTATGAGATGCTGGGGACTGAACCCAGAGCTTCATCTATGCTAGGCAAGCACTCTATCAACTGAGCTACATCCACGGCTGTCCCTTCAAAGTCAGTTTCTAATTATACTCACCTTTCAAGAGGACAAAGAAGTTATTGATTCAGGTTGTAATTAGAGCCCACCTTGATATATATGGAGAGGAAGGACATAATGAAAGGGACTTCAGAAAAATGCCTAGTCTACCCACTTGAAAAAGCTCGGGGGCAAGTTTTAGTTTTCATCTTCTCTTCCTTAACAGAAAGACTCATAATTTCCTCTCGAGTTATGGGATATGACATACAGAAATTTAGTATATAGGCCAGAGAAAGAACAGGTGCTGTCTACCACAGTGAAACAATACATAGGGAGTCTCTAGACTAGTCCCTAAGCCAGCCCACATGTGATTTTGGCAGAGATGTTGAAAAGGCACAGACAGAAAGAGGTGCCATGAGGTATGGCCAGCAGCCATGAGCAGAATTACAGCAGAGAAAGCCACGAGTGGGATCTGAAGCTCCGTGCCCAGGTGCCTTTTGTTCCCACCTCAGGAGTACACTAAAATGTGGTAAGGCATTCATAAAGTCGGAGTCTTTGAGAGAGCAGGAAACCGAAAAGTGCGAGGGGTGCAGAGGGGTCATGCTTGCTCCCTTTTTTGGGTGTGTGCAATTTCTAAACAGTACTGCTTAGAAGGCAAGTGGGACAGGAAGGGCCTGAAGGGAGAGGGGACCGGATGCAGAGCCCCTCTACAGGTGGGAGGAAGTAGGTGTGTGTGGGGGTGGGCAGAATGCCCTCACTGCAGGTTTCCCAGAGACACAGTATTCAGGAGGAAAACCTGGGCTGAGTGAAGGTGAATTTAGCCCCTCTGCAAGGAGAGTGTATGCCTGGCAGGTTCACCGGACTCCATTTTATCTACAGGCTACGGATCCCAGATTTTGGTCTGGATAGAATGGCTGACCTTGGCTATTTGGTAGCTTCTTGCCATTCCTTTTCTACTGATTAAGATGGGCTGGGAGGTGAAAGAACTCTGCAGTTTCTCAAACCACATGAAAGCAGAGTTGTATTGGCCTCCTTCACTCCCTCCCCTGAATTTATCACCAGACATTAAGTTCACAGACTTCTATCACCCTAGCAGATTTTTAATAGAGCCTTGGGGTATCCCGTTCCTTGCTGTCTTATCGCATTTCATTAATTACATTTCATGATCACCGAGGGTCAGGAGGCAGAGGAGGAACCAGCATCCAATTTTAGGGAACAGCAGCAATCTCAGAGATGGGCAA
Source organism: Uromys caudimaculatus (assembly GCA_028551405.1). Classification (NCBI taxonomy): domain Eukaryota; kingdom Metazoa; phylum Chordata; class Mammalia; order Rodentia; family Muridae; genus Uromys; species Uromys caudimaculatus. The sequence goes on along the minus strand of CM052705.1, from coordinate 86,903,002 downwards.
GCAAGATGATGTAAAAAAAAAAAAAATCAATTCAGCAGTCAGCTGTGACACACTAAGGACTCCCAGTAATGGAGTAAAGGTGAGCTGAGTACAGCAGCAGGCATAAAAATAAGACAACTTGATCTTTCTGTGTGCAGGTGCTGTGTTGGGACCTGAGGCGGTACCTCGGGTCCTGTGGTGCCCCCACAGCATTGCTAGGCTTGGGAAGAAGTCTCTGGGCAGGGCGGGGGAGATCAGAGATGCCAGGCAACTGGAAGCTGAGATGTATAGAGCTCTGGACAAAGCTGCTGCTATTGATGGGAGGCTTGGGTGGGTGGATTAAAATAGATGAGCCTGGGACTCTTGTGAAGAGGAGGAAGACTTCTTTTCTTTGGCAACTTCACCTATCTGGAGAAGTAACCACAGTGTTTGTTATGGTTTGGTTCTTAAATGTCCTCCAAAGCTTTGTATGAAAGGCCTGGTCAGCATCCTGTGTTGGGCAGTAGAACCTTTGAGAGGTAGACCCTAGTGGAAGAGTGAAGGTCACTGGGATTGTTCTCTTGAAGGAGATACTGGGACCTCTCCCTCTCCTGTCCTCTCCTGTCCTCTCCTGTCCTCTCCTCTCCCCTCCTCCCCTCCCCTCTCTTCCCCTTCCCTCCCCTCCCCTCTCTTCTCTTTCCCTCCTTCCTCTCTCTCCTCTCTCCTCCCCTCCCCCCTCCTCTCCTCTCTCCCTTCCCCTCCCCTCTCCTCTTCTCCTCCCCTCCCCTCTCCTCTCTCTCTTCCCCCTCCCACTCACAGCTACCAGTTCTGTCCCACTATGCTCTCACCACTTGACAGTCTACCTTGGCACAGGCCCAGAGTGATGGGGCTGAATACACATGGGTGGAAAATTCTGAGCTATGAGCTCCAATACAATCTCCTCCTCCTAAGTTGATTCTTTTTGGTATTTGGTCACAGTAACAGGCAGGCGACTAACACAAAGGTCTCTTGAGAGTCTCTAGGTGAAACACACTCCATGTCTCAAATGCCATGTCATTAAGAAAAAACATGTCTCATGGGAAAGAGCTTTTACATTGCCTTTAGGACAGTGGTTCTTAATCTCCTAATGCCTTTAGGACAGTGGTTCTTAATCTCTTAATGCTTCGAAACTTTAATACAGCTCTTCATGTTGTGGTGACCCCAACCATAAAATTATTTCATTGATACTTCATACGTGTAATTTTGCTACTGTTATGAACCATAATGTAAATATCTGTTATGCAGGATATCTGATATGTGACCCCTGTGGGGGTCATGACCCACAGGTTGAGAGCCGCTGCTTTAGGGTCAAGGCTATTGTAATTTCACTGTCTGCTGTGGTGGACTGAATTTTAAAATGAGCTGCAATCTCATCCTTTAAATCTAATCGGGGCTTGTGACCTGGGTTTTGCATGGGTCTGTTTTGTTCTTGTACTCTTGTTGTTTCTGTATGAGTGACATCACACTCAGGATCAGCAGAGCTTCCTACCTAGTCTACAGCGGCAAGCAAACATGCAGCTTAGCCCATGCAACCAGTTGGTGAATAGACACCTGAGAAAGAGCAAGTGCCCACTGCGTAGTGACCTCTTCTACATATTGCTGTTCCAGCTACTTCAGTTACCCATGATAAGCCACAGTCTGGAAATACTGAATGGAAAACTCCAGGAACAAATGATTCATAAGTTTTAAAGTCACACACTGGTCTGGGCAGTGTGATAAAATCTCCACCCGAGACATGATTTTGCCTAGCGTTTCCATGCTGTATATTCTCCCTCCCTGTTAATCACTTAATTTCCATGTATTGTGGTGCTGGTGGTCAACTAACTCTTGTTTTATTGAATTCTACCTCAAGTTGCACTGAATGGTAATGCTTGTAATCCAGAGGCACCAGAGAAAAGCTGTAAAGCACGTCCGCTACCTGCTCCTTTGCACTAGTATTTGAGAATTCCAAAAAAGGTTACATTTCCATCGCTGTTATACATTGCTATGGTCATCCTATTTTATTATTAGTTATTATTGATGTCCAGGGTTTGTAGGCATAGGAGAAAATAGTGTATGCAGCATTTGGTAGTATTTGGCCATCCCTGGGGGAGAATGGATCTGCTGTGGGCAGAGGAAGGGAGCTATTGTCGTGTCAAGCCTCTGAGTATGGAGCTTCTTTGTAAATCACAGCTGACTGATAAACCTTGTCTGTTACAGCTTGGTAAGAGATGATACATGTCTACAGAAAGAATATTACCTGTGGTGCACGCTCTTGACCCCAGTACACTGGAGGCAGAGGCTGGTGGATCTCTGAGCTCGAGGCCAGCCTGGACTACAGAGTGAGTTCTAGGACAGCCAGGGATACACAGAGAAACCCTGTCTCGAAAAACCAAAAAATCCAACCCAACCCAACGCAACCAAGCAAGCAAGCAAACAAAACAAAAAACAAAAAACATAAAAACAAAAACAAAAACAAAAAAAAGAAAAGAAAAAAAAGGAAGAAAGAAAATCAACATGTAAAAATTTGAACCATAGACTCAAAGAACACAATGCTCTCTAGCCATTTTGTGTAGGAAGCTATGTGTGTTGTCTTCTAAGATCGGAGACTTAATTTAAAGGTGTTTAAAACCAACTATAAGAACACTGGCCCAAGTTACCCAGAAAAATGAACTGGAAGGCAGTGTTCTTTCTTTAGGAAGGCAAGTTTGTGAGCCACATTTAAGGAAGATTTTCACTTAAAACAGTTAAGATAAAAAAGCAGAGTAGTGAGTGGTATCTATCTGGAAAGTTAATTTGTATACATGGTAATCGTTATTTTGGAGTCATGAATAGGGTTACACATTTAGGTAGTGCAAGAAGCAGCCTAGGAAGCACAGAGATGCTGATATGTCTGGGGCATTTAAACCCCGTTAGGAACGATGCACTGAATATTTGAAACTGTAATGTCCTGAGGCGATCTAAAGAGCCAGCCCCTCCGTACACGACACCTCTCTCCTGACTGGTGTGTATACAAGGCAGATAAAGGAACCTCACAAACAAGAGTTTCAGTGCTGGCCTTGGGCAGTCAGCAGAGCTGTCGGGCTAGAAGTCAGAGGGAGGAGGGAGAGAGGCTGGCTGGGAAGACTTGCATTAGCACAAAGCTGTCATCTTCAAGGCCAGTCTCCCCCTCTCCTTCCATCTCATATACCTGAATTTTGCTCTTGTCAGAAGGACTGTTAATCACTACTTTGGAAAATTACTAGTCCTTCTTGTTGGCTAGGGAGGGACCTGAGTGCCAAGGACTGGAGCCAGGCCTCAAGTGTGTGCTCACTCATTAACCCTGTGGGCTCACCAGCAACACTATTGCCTCTTTTCAAGAAGAAAAGCAGAGAAAGAGAGATGGAGCAACTTGCTTCATTGAGAACACAGGAAATGGCAGAGGCAGGATTCAAACCTCTCTAGCGGGTCTAGACACACCTGCTGACTGCTCTGTCCCTTTACTGTTGGCTGCAGGTTTTAATTCTGCCCAATTCTTGCTTTTTCAGAACTGGCCACTGGTATCACCAGCAACAGCTTCTTACCTCTTGGGTTCTTAGGCAACTAAGTGGGAAAAAAAAGACAGGGACCTTTCCTCTGGGGGACACAATTCTAATTAACACTTATCACCTGGAGCAGGCCCAGGGAAACCAGATCCCAGGCATGGGACTGTGTGGCTCACCCAGGAGAGCTCAGTTTTCGCCTCTGGCCAGCTGCCAGTGCCACCACCCTGGCCCCTCCTGGCAGAGCACAGCAGCTGACAGGCTAGGCCTGGGCTGCTTTATCTCCAGCAAACACCCGGCTGCTCTCCTCTTTGCTCTCTGGGAGTTTGCTTGTGGCTCTAATGAAAACCCTCATGTAGAATTGAAGAGCGTCAGTTATTGCTGCCAGGAATAAAATCCAGCCTCTGCTGGGGTTGGACTCCTGGAAGTCTCTAGCTGGGGACTTGTGGTTGGAATAACCCCTTGTGTGAGCACCTCTCAAGTGTAATTAGATGTACCAGCTGGGGCTCCTCCCAGACAGACTGTAAACAAACAAACAATGGGACCTGCCAGACTCCCTGCCTTTGCTCCAGGCCCTCCTGGGATGTAAACACCTACCACATTCTGACTGGTATCTCACAATGACTGGTTTAGGCTTCTCCAGTTACCCCAAAGATAAGACAAAGCTGAAACTCAGCCCCTCTGAAGTGAGTTCTCAGGCTATGTAGCTGTGATGGCATTACCAGAGCCTTAGACACCAGATTAGTCCACTTGAAGCTCAAAGTACAGCTTGCTTGAGTCTCCCCTGGAACCACTGAGTCCCTGCCCAGGGCTGGGGTTTGGGAATTCCCATTGCTTAGCCCTCCATCCTGGCCTCAGAGCATTCATAGATGCTCTGCGTACACTCTCTCCTACGAGCCCAAGCCAGATACGACCATTCCCACAGATACTGCACCATGCCAGGCCAGCCATTTCTGTGCCTTGCCTCACAATCAGAGGCTTGGTGTTCTCACAGCCATGGCACAGGAAAGGTGAGGCAACTTCAGCAGCTTTGCTCTAGACTACTCTTTGGGGGTGGGGAGAGCAAAACTATCCTCAGTTTGGAACAAAAAGGCACTTTCAGAGCTTGGTGTGCTGGCCAGAAGTCCCACATTTTGTCAGCGAGGATGAGAAGTGGTCTGTAGCCTGCAGCTGGCTAAACCTGGGACTCTAGAATAACTGCTATCTGTGTACTGGGAACTCCAGCCATTGGCAGTGTGAGAGGCATTTGTGTTATGGACCGCAGGACCATAATTCTCAATGAGGGCGATTTTGCTGCTGCCCTTTCCACATTTGATAATGCTCTGAGACATTGCTGTTTGTCACAATGGTGAGATGACGCTACTGGCCTCTAGTGGATAAAGGTTAGGAGTGCTAGGTAATATTCTTATGCATAGGCTAAGACCTTAGAAATGCAACAAGCCATCGTCTGGCCCAGAATGTCAATAACTAAGTTTATTATTAAAAGTACAAACATGGGCTGGGCAGTGGTGGCGCACGCCTTTAATCCCAGCACTTGGGAGGCAGAGGCAGGTGGATTTCTGAGTTCAAGGCCAGTCTGGTCTACAGAGTGAGTTCCAGGACAGCCAGGGCTACACAGAGAAACCCTGTCTTGAAAAACAAAAACAAAACAAAAAGTTAAAAAAAAAAAAAAGTACAAACATGGATAGAGAGTTGCTTCGGCTGTTAAGAACTCAGACTGCTTTTTGTAGAGAACGCCAGCTAGGTGTCTTGTACCCACACTGGGCAACCAACAATCACCTGTAATTCCAGCTCCCAGGGATCCAGTGCTCTCTTCTAGCTCCTGTAGGCAGCTGCACTCCCATGCATATTTCCACATATACACATACACTCATAATTTTAAAAAATTAAATCTTTATGATTGGACCTAGAGGTAATTTCAGTTCCTCAGGAGGATTCCAAGTTCAAGGCTTGCCTGAACTACAGAGGGAGTTCAAAGACATCCCAGGTAACTTAGTGAGATCCCCTTCTCAAGATAAAAAGGAAACTGAAATCTTGGGAACATAGGTTAGTAGTAGCTTTGTGAGGTTCAAGTCCCAGTACTAGAACAATAACAGCAAATATACAAGATGGAGTGCTCATAGATACACATACAGGGCATACATACAAATAACATCAAAAATGCCATAGCCCAAATTACAGATGTCCTTGGTGTCCTGAGCAGAATGCTAATCCAGGCTTTGGATTTGGGGTTGGAGCTTTCTAAGTTCCCATTTGTCCAGAGAGAAGATGTGGCTTACCCAAGTGGTCAGCAGAGAAAGCCTTACAGGTGGGTCACACAGCTAGTACCCCGAATGCTCTAAACTTAAAGGACTCAGTTTCCCTGATATGTAGTAAATAGCCTGACTTACACCCTGGATTCCTTCAGAAGTTGGACACTGCCTTTACAGCAGCGTATGGATGAGTAAGTATTAAGTTCTGGCTGCCTGATTACATTTATTCCATACACAATCCCCAGGTGGTCTCCTTACTGAAACATTAAAAAAGCCGGACCATTTAGTCGATAAGATTGAGTCTCCCACAAGGTAACAGAGTGGAACCAGCTACCAGTGCAGATTATAACCCGAGAGCTGTGGCAGAAGCCAGGCCACAGGGGCTAGATGTTTGCTTTACAGTTGATGCAATGCAGTTCAGCGGGGGTTGGTATGTGGAGGAGGGACACCTCTTAAGGATCTAGTCCCCTCCTGCTTATGTGGCTGCCTCAAAGGGCACACACAATTTCTTTCCCCCTTAAAGTGAATCTGAGCGTTTTATAGCTGAAAAGGGAGTTTCCATTTGAATGAACCAAGGGGCTGAGGGCAAAGGTACATGATGGAGCTTGTTAAGGGTGTTCTTCCCCAACTGACAAGGTCCTCTGGAGCAATCTTACGGAAGAGAGTGTATCTTGCTCAGGGGAGGCCTGTTAGCTACACTCACACAGTGCCTGGGGATTATACACCTCAGATTGAAGGAGTGAGTATGGGCTGTTTCCTGAAAAGCTGAATACACTTGTTCACTAGAACCCTGTGACACTTCTCCTTTATAAAATATGCACATGGTAATAATATGGGTGGGGGCAGCGTACCTTTCAGCCACTTTGGACATTTTCAAACAATGTCTGTCGATCTGTGCATTCAAAAATGTTATCTGGGGGGAAAGAGAGAACATGGGTGCTGAGGCCAACGTGGAGCTTGATTCTCTTTCACCCCATGAACCCAAGTCCTTCAGTCACACCACGGTCTAAACAGACCCTGGGACAACACTCTTACCTTGTAACTGAAGTCCCAGCCACGGATTGGCCCTTTCGGGAATCCCTGGCACACCTCAGATTCTCAAACAGTTTAGCACCTCAATCTCACCTGCTCATAAGTATCATTTAATTTTTACTTTCCCCCCAAATTATTCAATCAAAAGATAGCACGTAGTCAAAAACCTAGGCAACAAAATAGATAGACAATATGTACGAAACCCCAGTAATGGTTCCTCTGCCTAGTTTTCACGTATAGATCACACCCATGTATTGGCCGGGTTTAACTAGAATCAACCAGTAGCAATTTTGCACCTGTCTGTTTCTTTCTTCCCACCTAGCCATAAGCTTGTCAGAAAAAGGCATCTAAAGTGACTCCTTTGCCCAGCCCGTCAGAAGCAAGCAATGTATAATAAAGAGTAGACTTCGAAGGGAGTGATGTCCTTAGTCACTCTCTGTTAATCTGGCTTCCTCATCAAGACATAAAATAACATGTGAGTTATGAGCAGAAAATATGACTTTGGGATGGGGCTCTTTATTCTAATGTCCTCCCTTTGAGTCTTAGCAATATAGAGGTAGTGGTCCTGGACTGGTGCATTCTGGGAGTTCATTATAATGCTAACTCCTCCAGGATGGGATGTTTGCCTCTGCTTCCCTATCTCTCACAGCAGGCAGTGGGGAACCCTGACCTCAAAAGCCAGCATACCACAGGGATGGCTCAGTTACCCCCCTTTCAATAACTTCTAGAGATCCACAGTGGAGAGTTTCTCACACTTTCTAAAAGTGTCACCCGTGACACACACAGGTTGAAGTCATCCAGCAGCTGGATTCTACTGCCCACGGATCACGCTGAGAGGATTGTGCTCATTCACTCACCTGTTTTCGGATGTCATCTTTTGTAGTTTTCCTGATTGGCTGGCTTGGTATGTGTACTGGACTCTGTGACTGGGTCTCGTCCGTCACACCATACACTGACTAGAGGACCGAAGCAAAAATATGAATCGCATACCCTCAGTGTTGTGGGTGCCTCAGGAGCCAACCCTTCATCTCTTTCTTTCAACTATCTCTATGGCATCCAGCCAAATGACTTGATGCTGTTTGAATTTCTCCCATGGTAGACTTCTTGAGGGAACACTTCCTCTTTGGGTTACAACAGCGAGGAAATCCTTCATTTCCTTGAGCTAAAATAGTTTGCATGTGTAGCACTGTTTCTCTAAATACAATCCAGAGGCCAGCTAACTTCGAAGAATCAGCTGGGGGTCTTTGGTCAAGAGGTACATTGCTGAGTCCCACCCCAGACTGACTGAATCAGAATTCTCATTAGTGGGTTTGGGTGTCTGTACTTTAAACAAACATCCCAGGTGATTTGGGGTCAACACTGAGCTTAAGAGCAACAGCTGAAAGGTACGTTCAAAAGTTTCCTATGGATCTTCTGCTGGCCAGCAGATGACATGGCCATCCGGTACAGGGTTGAGATGACAGGCTTCCTGGCTCATGCTCCTTTTAAATTAAGTAGTTTTCTGGCTTCAGTTTCTACAAAAGTCTACAGCCATGGCTGCTTTTCAAGTCGTTTGTGGTGTTATGAAGAGGGAAGGAAACAGCCCCGAAGGACATGCCCTGCATAGCTGAAATCTACACAATTACAAAGGCTCAGATGACATACACAGGGCTGCATACAACTCTAGGATCTTAGAATTATGGCCATTAAAGACTAAATAAGTATTGTCAAGACTAGGTTTGAAATATAGTATTGTTATTTACCCAATGATCAATTAACATAAGTAACCTCAAGAAGCACATACCTGGGGTTTCAGTCTCTCCCTCTCCCTCTCCCTCTGTCCATCTGTCTGTCTTTCTCTCTCTGTGTGATACACACACACACACACACACACACACACACACACACACACACACACACAGTCCCTCTCTCTCTCTCCTCTCTCTCTCTCTCTCTCTCTCTCTCTCTCTCTCTCTCTCTCTCTCTTTCACACACACACACACACACACACACACACACACACACACATACACACACACCCCACTAATCCTTGTCTAAATATCTGAAATCTTCCCAAATCCCAAATCCCACAAGAGGAAAATTCTACACCTCATGGAACAGGTTCTGGTCAAAGCATGGACCACTGAAAATAATGTATAACATTACCTTTGGACTATATGCATACGGCAGCTACGAAATGAGTAAGTTTGTACTCAGACATGGGCCCTTCCCCCCAAGATGGCTTAAGAGGCATCTACAAGCATTCCAAGCACTGAAGCACTTCTGATCCGAAGTGCTCTGAATTCATACTTGGTCATCATGTGAGTTAGCAGCATTGAAGATGTACCGCTAACCTTCTGAAATTAGTGCTACAGAGAACAGCCACATTCTTCTGTAGTATGTTCTGTGGAGAACATATTGATGGAGGTAGTCAGAGTATGGGGATGCTGTGGCCACTGCCCATTTTAGTCATGTGAAATACAAGGGATCCTGGGGTCATTCAAAGTAGGGCAAGATGGCCGCTATGGATTTGACAATTCAGCTCTATTTAAACACTCCCATTTGCTTCTAGGTACCAGGCTCTTTGTACCTGCAGGCTCTCCTGCATTTCCCCCCAATGATTTCTTTTCTTCACTGCAACATCCCTAGAGGCACCTTCTCTTTACTCTTTATCTCAGAGGAGCCTGCTTACATAAAGCTCCTGGGATACCCCACTCTGTCTCAGCTAAATCTCCAGAGGCTCCCGAACTTTCCCATTTTCCCTAATACAGCACAGTGGCCCCATGTCTGTGGTCTGGTTTCATTTCCTTCAAAACTAGGTGGTCTCCCAAACCTGTAACTGAACCTTAGCAATTTGTACAATGCCTAGAACATACCAGCAGCCACCCAACGAATATTTCTAGAAGTTGTGAATAAAATTATTTTAAAAGACAAAGTGTGGCAGAATTACAAACAGAAAAATCACTGTGAACACCCACCAGAAACAGAGGGCTATTCCCCACCAGGAAGTTGTAATTCAATTCAACTAGCGAACCTTTTTAACCTTTTGTGGATTCTTCAAACGCCGACATTTTCTGATATCCATTTCCGTTGTGTTCACACAGCCTGGCTGAGAAGAAAAAAAAATAGTATAAATTACTGAGTGAAAATTATGTTTCCAATTGAATCCAAGTAATACTGTCAGACCTAATCCTTCCCTTTGCAGATAACACTTTATTTTGTCACCTTGCCATAATGCTCCTTTGTGGAGTTCTCATTGGAAATATAAAACCTGACCTTATAGTCAGGACACCTTGTGGGGGCTCTAGTAGGTCTTTCTGGCATCAAACCTATATTTCAAGTGGCCACAGTGTTTTGGGCATAGCCTTTGCTATGACCCATCTTTAACTACCTGAAAAAAAATTTCCTGTGTGTGGACAGGCAGGGGCTTTGTGGCACTGTTGCTTTTAATTGTTTTTTAGGAAGGTTGCAATAGTTTGTTCATTTTCAATTCCATTTCCTGAGGGCAATCAAGATTTGTTTTAATAATGAGAAATCAGAGGCACAGTCAAGCTTCATTGTCTACTGATTTGTGAATTCATCTACTTGCTAAATTTTCTTTGTAACGTGCAAATCAATGTTCTCAGAGCGTAATGACCATTTACAGACACGTGCAGAACAATCATTTTGAGTCACTCCACATAACCATGCCCAGATGAGGCTGAACAGGGTAAGTCTCTCCCTTCCTATTCAACGACGGACAGCAGCCTCTACAGTGCTTATCTGGTTCTAGGCTTTCTACATTTTTGTGTTCCTCTTGGTGACTTTTCCATTTTCAGTAGCCTCCAGGCAGGGTGTCCAAGAATTGTATAGTATCCTAAGGGTAAAGGGGGCTCTGCTGTGCCATAGGGGAAAACAGAATGGCTGTGACCTTGCCTGAACTGAGTTCTGCCAGCTGTGGGCTCACCACAGTGAGTCAACATTATACTATTAACAGTGGTATCTTCACCCTGGAACACATGTGAGACAAAGCTACAGATTAATCAAAATATGTGAGCAGCTTCTGAAAGAGAGCTAGCTCATGCAGGAGCAGTGCTTCAATCTTCACTACTCTAGAGTTTGCAAAGACTTTATATAGAACATGACTACCGTAAGACTTAACAGTACATGGAAAGAATGTCTTAAGATTTGGGGTTTGATGGCAAAACCAAACATTGCTAATTTGAAGGAAGGGAGACCTCAAAGACTCCAAGGCTCCTCTCTTGGCACCCCCATTGTTCTCCATTTCTGGTCCTACATTTTTACCAGTGTACAAGTTTTAAAAGATGGAACTGACATTCCTCCAGGAGATCTGTAGAGAGAATATGAACACATGGGAAGACAATCTCACAAAACTTAGCAACTCTCCTAAGGAAAAGTTACTTGGTCACCAAAGACTGATTTCCTGGGATAAAAGAAAAGAATAAGGTAGGCATGTCTGACTTGGGGGGCTAAGCAGAGCATCCTCACCACTGGCCTGTGGACATCCCAGAAGGCCCGCTCTTGGCTATCCAAAATTTTTCTTTCTGTCTTATCCTTTTTCCGGTCAATCCTGAAAGAGTAAAGAAGAAGTGAGAGGTGTTTGTGCTGTTTTCTCTTCTGCCCTCTCAGCTCTCCCTAAGACTGTTGCCACCTGCATGGCCCCTCAGAAACACCACACTCTGAAAGAGCTTGTTATCAGCTGTATTATGGATTAGCATTTGTGAGCACTGACCGTGATGAGCAGACAGGAAGAGTGAGCAGAAGCAGAGTTGCCCGTGTGAGGTATTAATATCTAGGTTACTAAACTCTGAATTCTCCATCAGTCTGTCCCTGCATGTGTGACTTGGTAAGAAGGGATGCAGCCACCTGATTGCCAATTCTCCTTCCCAAACATGGACATTTAAACAGCAGTTAAAACATCTGTAAAACGCTCTAGTTACATGTTTTAAAAGTCACTTAAACCATCTGGATTTCTAAAGACAGTGTAGTGGCCCTAGCCTGGGACAAGACCTTAAAGACAAATATCACTGGCCTCAATTGGGAAAAGCAAAAACTGCAGAAGGGAAATTATGGATGGCAAAGCCAGGTTCTGTATGTTCCGATCAAGAGCCCCCCCCCCCCCCAAAGCACATCATCTAAGTAAAATGCAACTCAGAGTAATTGCCGTGTGACTTGTGGCTCTCAGCTCTCTTGGGAGCCCTTTAGTTTACTGGACTAAAATAAACCCATAATCACCCTGTGATTTTTGTGGTAATTGCTGTGTACTTAAATGGCCCACAATTATTATGCAATCACGGAGTTAATCAGAAAAGTTAATGGAGAAAAGCCATATCTGAAGGAAGTGATAGTTTTCACCTCCTTTATCACACAGTGCCGTTTGACTCTGGGAGAGCTAACCCATGCTTCTCTTTACTTCCCAGGCACTTAGGACCGTGCAGACCCAGATCTACCTGGAGTCTCCTTTCACCAGCTCCACCCCTCCCAACCTCTACCTCCCAGGTGGTCTCACCCAGCCACTCAGCACCTAGAACCTGGTCTCTGCCTTCTTTTGGGGATATCTGGGAACACTGGATTGGGAACGAAGAACCAACAGGTAGCTGGCATCATGGGTAGGAGAAAGGCAGAGATAACTGAGGGAGGGTGGCAGCAATGAGGGCACGCAGACTGCTGGGCCAGACTACCTCAGTCTGTGGCCACTGGTGACCTGTTCTCACTCCCACCACCGTGGACTCTACCACACCCTCCACCACGATGTATCAAAACCCCCAAACCATGTGCCCAAATGAACCTTTCTTCCCTTAAGTTGCTTCTGTCACGGTGTTGAGAAAAGTTACTAATTTTCAACCTGTTAACCTATAAAATCAAGATCTTCAATGAACCTGGCCTGGTGTTTTCCAGTCTCTTATTGTGGAAGTCTTATGGAAATCTCTTGGTACATCTTTTAGCTCTGCAATTGGAAGGATCGTTCTTGTCTGATAAAACTGTCCTAGCAAGAGCTTGGTTTCAGACATGAAACATGTTCATCATGATCTTCCTACTTATTTAGCTTCTCCCAGGGAACAGGAGAGATTAATTTGGCTCGAAACCTTGCTTTGACCACCACACTCTCACGGCATCTCCAGACCCTAGAGAGTTTTCTCTCCAGAAGCCTCTGCAGAGTTTCACCTACTTCACTTGAGCTTCTGCTTGCATAAAGATGAATTCCCACTTCCTTGCAAAGGCCCTCTGGAGTCTCGCTAAGTTTTCCTGGTGAGAAATAAAAATCAATAGGACAATATTAGTCATCATAAGCTAACATATTGACGCTTATGCTTATTACAGGGCAGCCATCTTTTTTGTTTACTCTCATCAAAATAGCAGGGTCCCCTACTAAAGCTACTGGACATGAACCCAATTTGACTTTATACCAGGGTCTGATGAATTGTTTAACTCTTAATGTCCATTTATAAGTGTATTGAGTCTGAAGTCTCTGGTTCACCAGATTAAGCTCTTCTTGTGTTATTTCGAGAACACAAGTCTCATAGTACTTAGTATAAAGGCTACTGGGAATTTTGCCTGGTGGCTGTTGGGACAAGAATGTCATGGTCGTCCCACAGAAAAACTCAGGATGGAACTCTTCAGGGTAATCCTTCCACTGGGGGGCTGGCAGGCTGCAGGAAAGGGAACACAGGATGCTTTGCATGGGTACTTTTTAAGGTCGGGATTCAGAAGTGGACCAAAGAGAGGCAGTTTGTGCTGTTCATGGAAGGAAAAAAATCAGAAATAAAAAAAGAATGAACACACAAATGAAAGAAAGAAAGAAAGATGGAGGGAAGGAGGGAGAAAAGGAAAGAAGGAAGAAAGGAAGGAAGACGGGAAGAAAGGCCTCCATCCTTGATCACCTTTAAAGGGTGAGGGAGAGGTGCTTCTCTCAGCCTGCATACTTTCCTACTGGAGCCGTAGGACAGTAAAAACAAGCATTTGACAGGTCCTCTAATGATCTCTCTAATTCTGATTAATGGATGACTGGGGCCTGTATTATGGTATGTATTTCCATAGATCTCATGCCAACACTAATTGATTACCCTCATTAGTAGATTATTAATATAAAAGGAGCTTCATTTGAGGAGCACACAAATTCTCACCTATTACCAAGGCTTGCGGTGAAACTACTTTTAAAAGAACTGTCCCTTTGCTGCCTGTGCTGTTTGTGAGAAGTCCAATTGGTGACATTTAAATGTCAATCACTGGGGAAGATGGTGGACTGTGACTCTGCTGTGCTGTAGAATACTAGGCAGCTATTAAAATGGCAATCTGGTCTAGTAATAACATAAAGTGACTCCCTAGATGTTACAGTCTGTGATTAGAAGTATATATGTATATAGAGATGTATATATGCATACATAAGATGTATGTCTATATATGATATATAGATATATAATGTATGTAAATAAATATAGAGAGAATATATATAGAAAAATGTATATATATATATAGAAAAAACTTAGTGGGAGAATTATAGGTCATTTTCTCTCCTTTAAAAAAAATTTTGCCATTTGAATTTTTGTTTCCTACAAAGAGTTTATGTAACCAGAACATTTTTAATAAAATTAGCATGCTTTGGGAACAAAATGCATTTCTACTTTTTGAGCATTTTTATGCAGAACTTCATCCTGGAAAAAATTCTTTATGCTGGATACTTTGTAATTATCAGAGCAGACCACTGCGGGGCAAGAGGACAGAGAACTGAATAAAACACCTGAGAAGTTGTAACATATTTTCTAAGGCTGGCACCGAAACCTGGGTGAGAGCAACAGAAGATTTGGAAACTTTGATGACATATCCTAGGGAGGTCAGTGGTTGTGGCAAAGCTGTTTGCCTTGTGTATGTAGCAAGCAAAGCAGCTGGTTTTGTAGAGAGGGCTGATGTGACCACTGGGACATTAGGACACACAGGTAGGGCCCAGCTCCTAGGATATTGAAGGCCACAGACACACTATTCCAGGTTTGGTTTGGAGACAGCCACACAGACACATCACATATGATATAATGTATAAGCCATAGCCAGGTCCTGAGATCCTGGACAGTCTCCTGGCATCCTTCTCTACTCTTCCCCCCATCTCCAAACAAGTCTGTGATACCAACAGGCTCAAAGAGGGCAGCATGGCCAGCCCTAGCTCTGCCCTCCACTGGCCGCGCATCTGCCTTTGGGTAGTGGAGAAGGGAGCCATGGTCTAGTTGCCTTGCTAGATTTGGGCACTGGGACTCAGAGGAGGCAAAGCCTCGTGGACAGGAGCCTTGTCGTGTATCTTTTCAAAGACTGAGGTAGAGAGGGGCTTTGGGAAAGTGGCTCTGAAGATGCTGTTGATTCTTGAGTGTCTCCACTATCCTTGACAGTCCTTCTCGTCCCCTAGCTGTTGCCTTTTGATCGGTTCAGTTCATCAATGCCTGTACCACACATAGTGCATCGTGAGAGATGGAAAGGAAGGTACATGAACACGTAACTGATTTCCCTGGTTCTCTGTGGTGCCCACGAAACGTGCTATGGGGGGAAAGATTCTGCAACCAGAAATTAAGATATGTTCACAATGACCTATGAGTCTCTGTGGTCTCAGTTTTTTCATTTCCAATCTCTGTCAAGTGGACCTAGACCCAAGTGGGGAAGTGGGGTGTCTATTTCTTGCAAGGAACTACATCTCACGGACAAAGATAAATGAAGGTAAGTGGACAGAGAAAGGAGAGTTCCCTTGCAACAGGTGCCTTGACTTATTTTCTGGATTCAATTTTGTTCTTGGATTCTGTCTCTACTACCAAGCTCAGGAGAGAGAGATAAAGATGAAATTTAAAATTTTGATCTTAAACTTATTATATAGAAAATCTGACAATTGATGTTCCAGAAAAAAAAGGTGAATTCCCAGCACATGTATATAGTTGTATAGCAGAGTCACCTCCCATGTCCCCTGGGATATCTCTTTGTGCTCAGACCCCAACCCATCTGTAACCACAGCCATTGATCTGTTTCCCCACATGATATATGTGCTGTCTTTGCAAGAGAACCAAGCAGTGGAGTGGATGGCTTCAGATTGGATTCTGCCACTCAGCATGTTGCCTTCAACACTCACCAAGTCGGTGTGTATAACAAGAACCAGCGCCTTTTACTGCAAAATATTATTCCACTGTATGGATACATAGGTAGTTTATTTGTCTATTAAGATGTATTTGAGTTGCTTTCAGCCTGGGGGCATCACAAACAAAGCTAAAGTGGACAGTAATACAGTTTTTTTTTAATATGTGAAATAGGTTCTGATTTCTCTACTTGATTACGTATGGTAACTGTATCTTCAGCTTCTGTCTTAGTAGGGGTTTCTATTCCTGCACAAACATCATGACCGAGAAGCAAGTTGGGGAGGAAAGGGGTTACTGAGCTTACACTTCCATGCTGCTGTTCATCACAAAAGGAAGTCAGGACTGGAACTCAAGCAGGTCAGGAAGCAGGAGCTGATGCAGAGGCCATGGAGGGATGTTTCTTACTGACTTGCTTCCCCTGGCTTGCTCAGCCTGCTTTCTTATAGACCCCAAGACTACCAGCCCAGGGATGGTACCACTCACAAGGGGCCCTGCCCCCTTGATCACTAATTGAGAAAATGCCTTACAGCTGGATCTCATAGAGGCATTTTCTCAACTGAAGCTCCTTTCTCTGGGATAACTCCAGCTTGTGTCAAGTTGACACACAAAACCAGCCAGTACAGCTTTATAAGAAACTGCCAAAACATACCATTTTTCCATTCTCCCAGTAACACAAAAGAATGTGCACCACATGCTCACTGTCACTTGGTGTCATTTATATCTTTCTTCTTAGCCATTCTAAAACATGTAATGGCACCTCACCCTGGATTCAATCTGCTTCTCAAATGGCTCACGGTGTTGAGCATCTTTCTATGTGTTTTCATCTTTTGTCCTCTTTTGTGAAATATCTGCACAAGTTCTGTGCCTGTTTTTATTTTGAGCTATCTGTCTGTCTGTCTGTCTGTCTTGATGTACATATAAGACAGGGTAGCCCAGGCTGGCACAGCCTAGGCTGGCACAGCCCAGGTTGCCCTCAAACTCACAATACTTCTGTTTCCTAGTCTTCTACGTTCTGGGATTCCAGGTGTGTGCCACCAGGACCCATTTGAGCTGTTTATTTTTAGCTGAAAATGATTTTTAGTTGAAGTTTGAGAGTTATTTCTATAAAGATGCAATTTGACTGTCATGCAAGAGAAGCTGGTGACAAAGAAGAAACAGAAGAGCCATCCTTCTGACAGTTGGAAGGGAACGTAGAGGGGAGGAAAAGGAGAAACACAGGCTTCTACAAAACTGCAGGGATGCTGCTGCTCCTCCCACCAGGCCTGGGAGACCCCATACTCACTGCTTCGTAGTCAGCCAATTCCAGCCTTGCTTTGTTCTGCATCGTCCTCTTACAGAGGTAGATGGCTGAGGAAGAAGAGAAACAGTCGCCATATTAACCAAGCAGTGCACTGGAATGAAGCCAGTGTGCCTGCCCAGTCAGTTACCCACTGTGCTGGTTAGTTTTATGTCAACTTGACACAGACTAAAGTGGCGATGGAGCCTCAGTTAAGAATATGTCTACATAAGATCAGGCTGTATGCAAACTATGGGGGGCATTTTTTTTAAGTAGTAATTTATGGGAAGGACCCAGCCCATTGTGGGTGGTGCCACCTCTGGACTGGTGGTCCTGGGTGCTATAAGCAAGCAGGCTGAGCAAGCCATGATGAGCAAGCCAGTAAGCAGCATCCCTTCATGGCCTCTGAATCAGCTCCTGCCTCTAGATTCTTGCCCAGTTTGAGTTCTCATCCTGACCTCCTTTAATGATGACCAGTGATGTGGAAATATAAGCCTTTCCTCCCCAGGTTGTTTTGGGCATGCTGTTTCATCCCAGCGATCACAACCCTAACTAAGATACACACCTAGACCATGCTAATGCCCAGCTGTCTGAGAGGGACAGCTTTTCAAAGTGGACGTCACTGCCTCTGACGTCCCCCCTTCTTCCCTTCACGCTGCACCAAACACCCTCTGCCTAGAGTGACCTTTTACAAGCATGACCATGGCCTGCACCACATCCTGTCTCTAGGGTTGCAAATTTGGCCATTTATAATCCTACTTTGTCTGTCAACATCCTCTCCTTCCTCTGGAAAGTTTTACGAGGCACCATTCTTAGTTCCACATGCAGAGGTGAGGGGTCAACATTTGGTGTCTTTCCTCAGATGCTATCCATCTTGTGTTTTGAAACATGGCCTCTCAATGGGACACAGGGCTTGCTGGTGAGCACCATCACTTGCATGGTGCTCCAGTCTCTGCCTCCCCAGCACCAATTGATGAGTGCGAACTTTTCATGTGGTCAGGGGCTTGAGCTGAAGCCCTCCAACTTGCACAGAAAGCATATTACACTGTAACATCTTCCCAGCACAACCCCACTGATATCTGAAAAGCTAGCCCGTTGTTCCAGAGAGCAACCATATACCCTCCACTACACAAGCCAGTCTCACTGCCTTCCTGTTAACGGAAGTGTCCCCGGCTCTAGGCTGAAGGCTCTTTAGGGATGTTGGTTGTCATACTCAGCTGCAGCCCTGCCCCTGGTCCTCAAGCATGTTCTGCCAGGGAAAGAGGAGAAAAAAAGACAACCTAGGCCTGTCCATCCAGGCCAATGAAGGGTTCTCAACCCCACGTTACAGGAACATTCTTTCTCAAACGTGACCCTCAGTTTCCTCTCTGTCTCTGCTTCTCCAGGGTTGTCTTCCTTCTTTCAGTGCCAAGGAGAGGACCCAAGAAAAGCAGGAGAGGACTGTTGTGAGTGACCATGAGGACAGACCACAGACAGCTGGGCCTGCCCAGTGGCCTGATACCTTTTTTATGCTCTCTACGAGATACCTTGCTGGTTAAAACAGTTGGCTTTTTTTTTTTCTCCTGGCAGCTTAAGCTGCTGGGGACCCTGTGGCTGGTAATCTTCTGTCCAGTGTGCCCACAATTCTGTATTCTACAAACTGTGCTGAGCAGGGCCAGCTGTGGTTGTTTCCAAATCTGCTTAACAACAACAACAATAACAACACACACACACACACACATGCACGTGCGCGCGCGCACCCGCACACATCAGTCCTTTGTTTTGACTTAATGATTTTTCTATTTATCATCCACGGGAAAGCTGACTGGATCTACCAGAAGCCATAGTTACAGACTGCAAATTTTGATCCCTTCCTTGGCTAGTGATGTGGGGTGTGTCACTCTTTTGGGAGGCTGGATAGTGGCAGCGAGCCACGGTGCCCACAAGCTCACAAGGGGAAAGAATTAACACCGTGAAGTGTGCCGAGTTGCTGAGTGAGCGAGTCTGGTAGCCGGGTGTGTATTTTGACTTGGGATATATTCAGGTTACACTGGGAATATCAAGATATAACCTTACCATACATCGAGGACTATCTGTATCAATGAAATTACCATTAAAAGAAAGAAAGAGTGGTTGGCTGCTGAAGACTTTGCTAAATGACTTAGAACGAGCTAATGAATCAAGAGTGTGGACTGAGGTAATTGCTGGTGAATTTGTCACAGATGAGGCATCTGGAAAACAGCAATAAGATGTAGGAGGGGCCAATATTCATGTGGCTTCAAAAACTCTTTTTTTTAAATTTTTTTTATTTTTTTATTTTTGATACTTTATTTACATTTCCAATGTTTCCCCTTTTCTGGGTCTCCTCTTTGGAAACCCCCTATCCCCTCCCCCTCCCTGCCTCTGTGAGGGAATTCCTCCTCCCACCTATCCGCCCACC
>CM052705.1:86848559-86882943 GCA_028551405.1 Uromys caudimaculatus | reverse complement strand
GCTTCTCAGCCCTGCGAATTTCCTCAGTTGAGAATTCTCTGCTTAGCTCTGTTCCCCATTTTTTGATAGGGTTATTTGGTTTTTTAGAGTCTAACTTCTTGAGTTCTTTGTAAATATTGGATATTAGCCCTCTATCGGACATAGCTTCAAAAACTCTTAACGCAGTTTAATGGTAGTCAAACCTAGAAAGAAAACCAAGTCCTCAGGATCGACAGCCCTTAGTCTTACTTCCTAGGCTGCCACATGAAAGCTCCTTTGTATAACTTGTATTCATCTAGAGCAGTGGTCTCAGCCTTCCTAATGCTGTGGACCTTTCATCCAGCCCCTCATGCTGTGGTGACCCCCAAGCATACAATATTCATCGTTACTTCATAACTGCAATTCGCTATCATTTGTGAATGGTAATGTAAATCTCTGTGTTTTTGATGGTCTCAGGGGAAAAGGTCGTTTGACTCCCAAAGGGGTCTCGGTCCCCAGGTGAAGAACAGCTGGTCTAGAGGGCTGCAGTGTGTGCACGCCATGTCTTCTGGGTTTCACTTCACTAGCTCTTGCAATGAGCTGAGCAACGAGAACTCTTCATTGTGCCGGATAACGAACTGTCCGCTGAGCACACAATACCCTGCTTGGCTTCTTGGATCACAATGCCTGTGGCATTGAGGCAAGCAAGCAGGAAGCTTGGCATGTCACCTGCCTCATCTCCATCCATGGTGAGCCAAGGGAGGTGGCAGCTGCTTTGACGAGGTATTTGCTGCTGGTCACATGTGAAACTCAGAGATGTGGGGTGTGTGTGTGTGTGTGTGTGTGTGTGTGTGTGTGTGTGTGTGTGTGTGTCTAAGCTTAAGGACCTCAGTTTAAATCCCCAGAATCCATGTAAAAAGTTATAAATGAATATATGTGGATATGCATATATATACCTATAACTCCAGTGACGTCAGGAGCAGAGGCAGGAGGCTTACGGAGTTCACTGCTCACAAGTCTAGCTCCAGGTTTAGTGAGAGGCCCTGGGTCAAAGAATATGGTAGGGAGCGATGGATGGGACACCTGATGCTTTACTCTGACTTCCACATGCATACAAGCAGGTGTCCCCTCTGCACCCATACCCACACGCATATACGACTCTCATCCCCCACAAAATATGTAGAACAGGGAGGAGCCAACACAGATTTTGACTAAGAGTTTTAGGAAGGTAGGATCAAACCAGGAAACTTCCAACCTGGGTCAGATTGACCAGACAGATTCTGGAGTACTGAGCAAGGAATACAAAGCCCAAGCTGCAGCTGCTGACCATCATCCCACAGTCTTGAACTTCCAGCCTGCTTCCCTGTCGCTGATGCCACACTGGCAACCTGTTACAGGAAGCAGGCACTCCTGGCCTTTCAGAGCTGTCTGTACTGTTGGGTAACCTTCTCTAGAGCTCTGGCTCCACTGACCTCTAGTGGTGATAGTTGGTCTTGCAAGAGGATCCCTGGGGAATGTGAAGCCCCATGTTGGCTAGTCCTATTAGTTTGATGTTTTTAGTAAAAACGGTTATGTCTCCCTCCAAACCTCATCCTGACTTCACTTGGATGTGAAACCATAGCAAGAATGCCTCGTGTCTAACATACCAAATAGGAAACAGATTCACGTACTATTAAGACACAAGGAACCGGATCAGTGAGGTGACTCAGTTGGGAGAAGGTGCTTGCTGTGAAGTCCCACAACTTGAGTCCAGTCCCTAGGATCCATGGGGTGAAGGAAAGGAGAGACCTGACTCCTGCAAGTTGTCCTTGTGTATTTTCACATGCACTAAGAGTATTAAACTAAAAAAAATAAAAATAAAAAATAGATATCTGGAATGGACCCATTTCAATGTACATAAAACCTGACCCTGGTGGCACACATCTTTAATTCCAGCACTTGGGAGGCAGAGGCAGGTGGATTTCTGAGTTCGAGGCCAGCCTGGTCTACAGAGTTAGTTCCAGGACAGCCAGGGCTACACAGAGAAACACTGTCTCAAAAAACCAAGAAAACCCCAAAACACCAAAAAACCAAACCAAACCAAACCAAACCAAAAACCAACCCTGACCCGTTCATGCTGAGTCACTATGACAACAGCACCTGCTTATGCTGAGCTTACCAAATGCCTGACTCTGCCTCAGGGGCCTGTGTGGACTCCACAGTCTTCACGATAAGTCTACCCGGTAAGTTTGGTTAGGATCCCTATTTTGCAAATGACTTGCTCAAGTCATTCCTCATTGTTGGGCATCTTAAAGGGCTTATTTATTTAACTACTAGGACTTTTATTACATAACTTGAGTGGGACTGACATATTGATTCTCAGGATTTAGAGTCACCTAGGAGATGAACTTTTGGGCTCATCTGTGAGGGTGTTTCTGGGTAGGAGAGACCCACTCTACTCGTGGATAGCACCATGGCATGAATTGGGGTCTTTTCTAAACAAAAGAAGATACAATGTGACCAGTTGCCTCACCCCCTGCAGCCATGCCTTTCTACCAGGTAAGCCAAACAAGACTAAGTCTCTCTGGCTAGGCATTTTGCCACAGCAGTGAAAACAGAAACAAACACAATGTCTCTCCTGACTGATTCAACCTTCTCATTCATCTTCATCACCTTCCTTGTCCCATCATGTCACTTTTCGTGCAAGACTGTGACTTGGTCAGGTCTGTGACATCGATGCTAACGGGAAATGTATCATTAGCTAACGTTTGTTGAATGAATAAAAATTTCCAGTCTTTGATCAATCTAATTCATTCTTTCCTTGAATTCTTAGTTTCAGTCTTACCTCCTCCTGAGGAGAGGACCATCAAGTAGTAAGAATTTGGCATCACTGAAGCATTACTAGTATCAGCCTCTCTCATGCCAGGGACAGCATCTCCCCAGGACGGGGTTGACACCTTATTCTGCCACATAACAATCTTCCCTGTTTCCTCAGTCCAAACACAGCAGAACCCGGAACCGAGCAATGATATGAAGTTCGAAGCACAGAGATCGCACAGGGGTGGGACCAGTTGATTCTCGGGGTCCTCTTTGCCCAGTTCTCTCCTGGAAAGCTGACTTTCTGACTACACGGTCTCAGGGCTCTTTTCTTTTTGTATCCCATACCCTGACTTTCCCACTTGAGACTTTGCAATAGACTGAGGCACAGGAATGCAAAATACTTTTATGTTAAGGGGATCCTGAAATAATGTTTTGTTCCATCTCTGTTGACGCTGCCTACTAATGTTCTGAAATAGAGATCTGTAGAGAAAATTCTGAAAAGGAGAAAAATTGACCTTTTGTACTCAATAGGTAAGATGGTTGGTTCTATTTTACTCTTATTTTGATCCAGATGTCTGCTCTGACTCCACCTCCTGGCCTCTGCTTGAGGGGCTCATGCTGGGTGAACTGAGCTATAATTATTCAAATGAAGAGAGGGGCCACCCTGAGCAGCCTTGAAGCACTTGTTTTATGGCCAAACATGGCTCCTACTCTGAGCTGGAAGCCTTCTTGGACATGATCAACCACTGTAGAGGGGACAGCCCTTTGGGAGGGTCACAGCGGCGTCCCAGGACAGATGGGCAGTAAGCACTTAGTGGGGTCAAGAGCCCCCTTTCCCAGCAGTGCCAAGCGTTTGTCTTGTAAACTCCTGGGAGTAACAGGAAGTATGGGTCTCAGTAACAGGAAGTATGGGTCTCAGTAACAGGAAGTATGGGGTCTCATGATCGGTTCTCACCATAGTCGGTGTTTTCAGGTTCCCAGCAGTTTGAAGGCCAGAAGTAAGGAGACTGAAAAAGAACACATGGCATCAGAATCAGGGACACAGAGTTGTAAAACTGAGACATTTAAGTTGTGGGCAGACAGTCCGTATCCTGCCATTTCTTCTTTCGAGCCTCTGAAGAACTGTTTCTCAAAGCCTTTGGCCTAAACTTTGACATAGCCTCTGATTCTCTGTCTCGACCCCCTCTGAGCAGAGTGTGGGAGAAGAACTAGGCGTGTGTGAGGATGAGCCCAGAGCAGGCAAGAGCTCATTCTGGGTGATATAAGTCAAGGACTTGCTCTCAAGCCCACTTGGGCTCAGATTCCCAGGGCCACCAAAGCCGAGTCCATTCTCTGAGTGCCCCCACCTCTCCCTTGTAAGATGGGTGGTGTCCACTGTGGTAACAGCTTTTCTTCCAGAAGAAATAAGGGATGATATCTATTTGTCATCCGAACCCTAGTCCTCCAGGAGATGTTCGGAAGACATGGGGTCTTGGGATTGGAGAGATGGCTCAGGGGTTAAGAACACTTGCTATTCTTGCAAAGGACCTGGATTCAATTCCCAGCACCCACATGGTGCCTCATAACCATCTGTAACTCTAGTTATAGGCCATCTTCTGTCTTCCGTGGGCCCTAGGCATGCACATGGTTTATACATACATTCAGGCAAAAAAATGAATATGCATAAGATAAAATAAAATATAAATACCCCCTCCCCCTTTTTAAGATGAGAGAGATGGGGACTTTGGGAGGTGAAGGGGTCATGGAGGGAGACCTCATAAGTGGACATAGTGTCCTTATTTTGAAAAAGGCTTGAGAGAAATCCTTCATTTCTTCCACCAGCTGGCAAGTGCTATCTATGAAATATGAATACTCCCCTAGCAGACACTGACTATGCTGGAATCTTGAACTTGGACTTCCCATCCCCAAGAGCTGTGGAAAAAAATGAATTTCTGGCATTTATAAGATATGCAAGAGATTCTATGATCACATCCTCAAGGGACTGTCAGTGAGGGCCTTTTAACTGTTCTTTAAGTGCTCAGCCAGTGGCTCAGTTAATGCATTGCTTAGATTTCCCAGTGCTTCTGAGGGACACACACTCTCTTAAACAGGCCTAGTTATTCAGTTCTAATCTGGACACATGGTGATAAGCAGAAGGGTCCTTCTAGCATGCCTACCTGGAAACGGTAGAAGGTGCCGTCGTCTTTCATGGTGAGAACGTGGTCTGAGATTGGGAAGACGTAGCCCTGGGCAGCAATAAGGCTTCCCAGGTGTATTGCTTCAACTGCAAGGAGAGAAAAGATGAGAAAGCAGGTCACTCAGGGAAACATGCACTGGTTTAGCAAAGGTGACTAGAGGTCACGTGACATCTATCCCTCTAAAGCAGTGGTTCTCAACCTGTGGGTCATGACCCCTTTGGGGAGCCAAATGACCCTTTCACAGGGTCACCTAAGACCACTGGAAAAAACAGATATTTACATTACTATTCATAACCATAGCAAAATTACAGTTACGAAGTAGCAACAAAACTAATTTTATGGTTGAGGGGTCACCACAGCATGGTAACGGTGTTAAAGGGTTGCAGCATTATGCTGTAGAGGATGGAGCTGATGATAACTTCCCCTGCTGATGGTGGGGATGATGACAACTGGGAAGGACCATTGTGTGTCTGGCCTCCTCTGAGAATCTGACAATACCTAACCACTCATTCCCCACAACCTTCCAGAACACTCAGATCTTGCATCCCATTATAGACCAAGGAATACCCAAAGAAGTGAGGTATCTCACACAAGTGCTTAGCAGTGACTGGTGCAGGGATGACACTCAGTCAGAGATCTCATGTTTTGTCATCCATGGCACCTGGGGTGCAGACAGTTCTGTGGTCCAGGTCTTTGCGATATGACAGCTCCCTTGGTGAGGACCGTGCCTCTCCTTCTGAAGGACCAGGACAAGACCTCACTTTCCCAGGAAATCAGAGGAAGGACAGTAGGCTGGGTGGTGCCCCAGGTATCAAACATGGAGGAAAACCTGCTGCTTCCTTATCTCAGTGCCAGACATAAACATATTTCCATCAGTAGTTACGATTTTAGTTTACTTTGAAAGGAGCTCATATAGGAGGGGCGGGCAGGACCTTAACGCTCCTACTGTACCTAAGACTCCCCAAACTGCGAAGTACTTTTTGTTGGTTAGAAGGTAAGTTGTGGGCACGGAGTCAGGCATGCTCTGAGGGTCTCTAACGGTGACCAGTTTTATAAGCCATGCATTTTAAAGTCATTTGTCTTGTCTGTACCCATCATCCTCAACTACAACCCAAGTGCCTTGCTTTCTAAGAGTCCCCTTGAAAGTAGCATCCATCATGGGTGGACTCAGAATAAATGATATTTTATTTTACCCGCTTCCTGATGACAAGTTTGCTTTTAAAATTCTATATTGCTGTCCCTATGTACTCATGTAGAATTTCTTTCAGGCCCCCCATGGAGATCAAAATATTTGGGTGCTCAAGTCTTGATATCAAATAGCATCATGTTTGAATAATCTGCATAGTCTCCTATAAATTTCAAGTCACCTCTAGGTTACTCTTGACCCCTAACACAGTCTAAATGCCATGGAAACCACTGTTATATGCTTAAGGAATAACAAAATGTCCTATTTGTTGAACATAGATATATTTTTATATCAAATATTTTCAACCCAACATTATTTGACTTCAAGGATGAAGTTCTGGATACTGGGAAGTCCATGTGTATGTTTCAAGAACCATGAGCCAGGTGGAATGGCATAGGTCTGCAGTCCCAGAACCCAGGAGGCTGAGGCAGGTCAACTGAGAGGCCAAGGCCAACTTGGGCTACATACTAAAACTAACCAACCAACCAAAGCCCTAACACAAACAAAGGAAAGAATGCCAGGTCTAGTGAGTGGGAAAGCTCCATCATTTGCCCCTCCCCATGCAAGACAGAAGATCAATATCCTTAAAGAAGGTAATGTTTGCCACTAGTGCTGGAGCTAAAACTCTTATAGATGCTTTGGCTTTGACAGACGGTAAAGGAGAAAAGACAGAGGGGCCAGCACTGGACATGCTGGCTCCCCAGGCTGTGCTTCATGGCTCCTCCTCCTCCTCCTCCTCCTCCTCCTCCTCCTCCTCCTCCTCCTCCTCCTCCTCCTCCTCCTCCCCTCCTCCTCCTCTTCTTCTAAATATTTATTTATTGTATATGAGTACATTGTCGCTGTTTCAGACACATCAGAAGAGGGCATCAGATCCCATTACAGATGGTTGTGAGCCACCATGTGATTGCTGGGAATTTAACTCAGGACCTCTGGAAGAGCAGTCAGTGCTCTTAACTGTTGAGCCATCTCTCCAGCCCGTGGCTTCGTCTTCTATTACCATCTGGCAAATTGTTTTAGCTTCTCCTTCCTGGTCAATTCTCAGAAGCCTAAACCTGTCCCAACATCTTGCTGTCCTCCTAAAGGTGTCAGGGAAGAGCAGACCTTTGTCAATGTGACCCTCATCAGTCTGGACCCCCCTCAGTAGTTGTGCATGCCAGGGCCACAGGAATCTCACTTATTAAATTAGCTGGGTTAGAGTTCTTAGAATATTAATAATGATAACGATGAATACAATAGTTACTTCAGAAGGGCAAGGAAGCACTCTTAGCAAATTCTACCATGAGAAATGGCCTTCGGTTAGCAGACAATAAAAAGAAGCAGGGACTTCAGATGAATGTCATCAAATGGCTGGATGCCTATCCGGCTGGTTGCACAGGTGGGCATCAGAAGCCCAGACTGTCTAATGGAAACACCAAGGGAAGGTGATACCAAGGGGTCTGGTCTCTAAAAGGCACAGGGCCTATGCTTATTTTTCTTGTGAGCTAAAAACTTTACTCAAATTAGGAATTTTTGTTAGTTGCCAGAGTGGCCACTGATCCAGGACATGAAAAGGGCCAGGGTCACTTCTGACAACCAGTTGCTTGTTTCCATCAACTTCATTTAACTGAATTGAAATTGCTTTGTTGTCCTCTCAACTATTGACTAATAATGTCAGGATAAAACATAAGCCTGGGTTGGCATATCGATTTCAACAGAGAATCAAAATCATAGGCCCAACATCTGCTGTGAGCACTCGCAAATTCTCAGAAAGCATGGCCGTTGGGGTTCACTTAGCTTGTGGTATCTTTGTCCCTCAAGGACGACTATTAAGAACATCAGAGAAGAGGGCTGGGTATATGTAGCTCAGTGGCAGAATGCTTGCCCAGTAAGAACAGGCCCTGGATTCACTTGGCACTAAGTGTGATCTTTGAGTGTTAATAACACGGGTGAAGCCAGACAAGTGGCTGTGTGCTGAATACAGAAAACGGACCGTGAACTCAGCACACTGATGAAAAGCAACTTCAGATGCTTAGAAGTTTGCTCTTTCTGAAGCACCTCCCCAATCTTCTAAATAGACTGTGAATTAGACATTTTCCCGAATATTTTCTGATAGAAGGGCAGCTGTGGAAACCGTCTCATTGGTCAGGGTTTTGCCGTTTTTCTGGTAGGCTTTGCCTGGTTGAAATGCACAATTAGAGTTGAAAAAAAATCACTTCCTTACTTCTTGCAGGAGAGGGAAACAGAAGGAGTTTTAGCAAATAATTAAACATCTTTTTTTTTTTTTTTTTTTTTTTTTTTTTTTTTTGGTTTTTCAGGACAGGGTTTCTCTGTGTAGCCCTGGTTGTCCTGGAACTCACTCTGTAGACCAGGATGATAATTAAACATCTTAATTGTGGATCAGGCAATCTAATTTTAAGAGCTTGCTTCTAGAAGGCTGCTCAGTGACAGGACTACAACTTAGCTTTAATTGCTAAGGCTAACAAGAATTCATCTCATTTCACTTGCTATTGTGCCGAGCTCTTTGGCATTCTAAATAGTGGCTCATTTCCTCAAAGGGTGATTCTCACATGATGATAGACATTCAGTGGAGAAAATAAATGACTTCTATCTGCAAATACAATGATCCCACATCCTGGACTCTACAGCGATAAGCCTCCTTTTCAAGACTGTACAGGGCCCCCTGGAGAAGTTGGCCGTGGCATTAATACCAACACCAAGGGAGGTAAAGGCAAGGTCAAGGGTCAAGTACCTGGGTCCTCAATGGAAAGGTTCTTCATAAGCCACTGCACAATGTCAGTACCTGCAATGACAAAGCAATCTCAGTTGAAGACTCCATTGGAAGCAGAAGTAACGTCTTCAGAGTCTTAAGCCCAGTTGCACATAGCCCAAGAGCTGTACAATACTGACATTTTTCCATGGTAACCAGCCTTTCCCATCCACTGGGACATTTCCAGTTGTGATTCAACAATTGTTATCCCTCCTTTTTTTCCGTCTTTAATAGAGGAGGCTTTGGTGCATCTCAGGCTGGCCTTGAATTTTGTACATAGATGAGGATGCTGAGATCCCAGTTCTGTACCACCATGCCTATTTTCTACAGTGCTGGGGCTCAGACACTGGGCTTCATGCATTCTAGGCAAGCAGAGTACCAATTGAGATGCACACCCAGACTACATCTCAATCCTTTTACAAGAAAGAAAGAAAAACAAACAGGAAAAAGAAAGAAAAGCCCCACCCCTAAACCAACCAAACGAACCAAAATGAAAAATCCAAATTCACTTCTGAGGTCTCAGTTATATCTACATTTCTAGGGAGCATCTATCAGAAACTTACTGAGGACACAGATTTCAGTGGCTTCCCCAAGACAGGCTGGCAAAACCTGAATACACCTGCTCCCAGAACATTTATTCCTCAGCATCAAGCCCTTACTGACAAGAGATAACCAGCTCAGGAGACTTCAAGGTTCTTGAAAAACCCATTCTTTTTGCTCGTGAGTCTATTCTGAATCAACATGCCTCTGGGACAGTAGAATACACTTCTGGGTCTTCACTTCTCCTTTTTCCTCTGGGTCCCAGCTTTTTTACCTATCCAACCTCCCCCCCCCCCAGTAGGCTGTGGACTGCACTGTACTAATTATATGTGGGCAGAATGACCCGTACCACTTCCTGATCTGGCCTGTGACAACTCCTGGGTGGGCCATCCACACCTCCAGACCCTTCCCTTAGTTATCTAAGAAACTGGGTAAAACAGACACACAACATGGATGGGGCCATGGATCGCACCATGAAAATAAAGGACTCTTTGGGGCCCTCGTGAGAGGCATTACCTGTGTTTGGAATTATCTCAGTTCTTAGGAACTGACAAACTCCCTGACAGCCAGCATGCTTTAAGATAAGTCTCGCTTGAACAGAAATTTCTTTCTGTTGGGTTTGTCTTCTGATGACAGAACAGTGAACCTGAGCCCAGACCTCATTATTCTGAGACCATCCCATCAGATTGTGGTCAGTCCTTTGATAAATCATCAGTGTTCCAGTGTGACAGACCTGGATTCATGCCATGACTTGGCCTGGAGCTCCATGCCATGGACCACAGTCTCTGAACCAACTCCCCTTTCCAATCTTCCCTTAAAAAGATGCACCTAGAACCCATGCTCCAAGAGCAGTTCAGCTCACACAGGAGTGTGTAGGGAGCAGAGGAATCCCCGAGTGAATGTGTATTGTTGACATGGGCCTAGACGTGTCAAGGTCCCCAGTAGCTCAACCCTGAGGATGAGGCTCAGAAGCACAGCAAAGCCTTTGTGGGGAGGAGGTGGTCCAGGTTCAAGCAATTCATCAGTGTGCACAAAAGCACACGCATGGCATCTTCCTTTCCTAGCTGTCTACACATTCCCTTACAGAGATCTCTTACCAAGACTGGCTGTCACTGCTCCCTGGGCTGTACATAACAAACGGAGAGGGAATCTGGGTCACCAGGGTCTCAGTGCAACTCCAGCACACACCCCACCTGACCCAGCTTTTGGGTACTTATGTCTCTGGGTCGGTCTTCACTTCATTCCTTTGCCTCCATAGTTGGGGTTTCAGGACCCAGGCCTTGAGGTATATAACAGAAGTGCAGGAGCCCAATTATCTGCAAGATTCAAAATATCTGATCTACTCCCTATGTCACCCAAAGATTTCATTTTACACTGGCACAGACCTCTGAACATGGTTTCATCATGTGGAATGTTTGATAGAAAATAGGCTGAAAGGAACAATTTCTAGATCTGAGTCAAGAGCGGGTGTGAAGCCTGTGTGTGTATGTGTGTGTGTGTGTGTGTGTGTGTGTGTGTGGTGTCTGGGAAAGGAGGGCAGGGGAGGGAAGATTAGCAGGCTAATCGCTGCCTGGCTAGCTTCCCAGACAGGTGAATGAGATCCAACAGAGGAATTTACTGAGACACCCTTTTCCTGGGAATCAAAATTTCCAGACATTTGACCACTGACTAGAAGTGAGATCCCTGATGGCTGGACAGCCTGGGCCTTTGGTGCCTGGTCTCTGTGTGGCTCCGTGGCAGTGCCTCAGGCCTACCCTTGTCCTCCTGGGCTTTGTCCAGGGTCAACCCTCATTGACAATCTCATTTCCTTGCATGCCAGCCTCAAAAGCAGGACTTGGAAGCTTCCCACGCGTGCTTCCGGACCACATCTGTGAGCTGAAATTCTTTGTAAAAACACCCCAGTCCGTTCACATCCTCAAGAGAGAGCTCACTTGTACAGCCATGTGTGCGCATGCTCATCTCCCCCAGATTACAGAAGTTCTGTTATTTGTTCTAGGAAATGCAGAACAAAACAGACATCAACTAAGAACTGTAATCCCAAATTGGGGGTGGGGGAGGAGACACTAACCTGTTTTTTTTTTTTTTTTCTCAAAGAAAAATAGTTCTTTTCTGTGGGTTGCCTGGAAACTGTGAGGCTTCCAGTATCACTCCAACTCCCCGGGGCCTGTGGATTATCTTCCTGCTGAGCTTGCTTAGCCATTATTTATCACCTGCCAAGATTGATTGCTCACCCTGGGACAATGACAGCCCTTCCTTTCCCCTGTTAATTACTGTCATCATTAATATCCATGTCACTAATTAGTATTCATTCACATTGAAACTCCTTCCTTGCTATCCTACCCACCCTCCCCAGCCCCCCAGCGCCATTGTCTGGATTTCTACCCCCTTTGGCACTCAGTTTCTGGTCCAATTTTTCTCCAGCTCTACCATGCCCTGGTCACCCTCACTAAGCTAAAGAATCACAGTGAAGTACTTTTCTTCTCCCATTAACACTTTGGGGACTACAGAGCTGGGTTTTGTGTCATGGTATAGTGACCTTGGTGGTTGCCATGTGGACACTGGTAAGCTGCTATTCCTGGCTCTCCTGGGTAAGACACTTTATCTGCTGTGCCGTCACTGGACTGTGTCTCTCACTGTGGACACCATTCTGTGGCATGCAGCCAGCATGTTGGAGGACGCTTAGGGATGGGCTTTCCCTCCCTCCCTTCTTTCTCTCTCTCTCTCTCTCTCTCTCTCTCTCTCTCTCTCTCTCTCTCTCTCTCGTTGGAGTGCTATTTCCTGCTTCTGAAGACTGATCCACAAATGGCCAACCCCAGCTTTGGCGCTGGAAGTGAACCACTGTGGTTCAGCCCCACAACAAGCAGGGAAGGCAAATATGTCATAATATTATGAAAGCGCTCCAACCGGGCATGTTACAGCCAGATGGGAACAGTCTACAGCAACGGGAGCAAGCATTTGCTTCCTTGTTTTTTTTTTTTTTTTTTTTATCTTTTCTCTCTTGCCACCAACCCCAGCAATCATCCTGTCCTTCCTCCTCCCAAAAGAATTTGAAGAAGATTCGTTTCTGTCCATCAGCAAACAACTGTCGCCTTTTGTTTCCACTGTGGAATTTGAGACCTTGCCTTAGTAAAACGCCCTGTGGGGACTTAGAGACTGATAACACGCCACATCATAACACACATGGCAGTTACTCTATTCCCTAGAGCCCAATACACCGACCTGGAAGCTGTCTTTCTGAGGCCAATTACCTCTCTCTCTCTCTCTCTCTCTCTCTCTCTCTCTCTCTCTCTCTCTCTCTCTCGTCTCTGTCTCTGAGACAGGATTTCTCTGTGTAACCATGGCTGTCCTGGAACTCACTCTGCACACTAGGCTAACCTCAAACTTGGAGATCTGTCATCTGCTTCTGCCTCCTGAGTACTTAGGCTAAAGGAGTGTGCCACTACTGCCTGGAAGAGATAGGATTTCTTACTGAACCCGGGGCTCATCTATTCAGCTAGGCTGGCTGGCTGGCTGTTCAGTGAGCCACAGGAACCTACCTGGGTCTGCTTTCCCAGTACAGGAATTATAGGGTCGTGCTCATGCCCAGCTTTAACTAGGTCCTGGAGATCTGAACTCATGTCCTCACACTTGTGTGACAAGCCCCTTAGCAACTGAGCCATCACTCCAGCCCAACTAAAAGTAATTTATCAACTCACAATACAGGAATATTAATTACCAGAGAGTACTCAAGAACCTTCCACTGCATGTGTGTAAGAATATGTTTATTATCAGCTGTAGTATACCTTTCCACTGCATCTTTTACATATAAACATATTTACTGAACAGGCATTTGAGATCAGTATAAAATTCCTTTAACAAGAAAGTCAATAAACCATGACTCATTCATGAAATAAATATTTATTGAACAACTACTATTCTGAGTTGAAAAAAATATCAAAAAGAGTATATATGGTGAAATGATATTCTTTACAGCAGAAAAATTCCCATTTTATTAATCACACACATATAAGTGCATACAGACATGAAAAAGAATAGTTTTGGGAATAATTTAATTTGTTAACTTTAGGTTATCTTGTGCAAAGGAGAGGCATCAAACTATTCATTTTTGAACTATTTTAAGCTCATAGAACATTCTATATGCTTTACAAAGAAATAATTCTTATTTTCAAGAATGGAGAGGGAAGAATTGGCCTCTTGCCAAGTGTGGTGGAACACACCTTTAATCCTAGCAGGGGCAGAGGCAGGCAAATCTCTGAGTTCGAGGCTAGCCTGTTCTACAGAGTAGGTTCTAGGACAGCTAGAGCTACACAGAGAAAGCCTGTCTTAAAAAACAAACAAATGAACAAACGGCCTCACAAACCAAAGTAGAGAAAAGTAAAAGGGACTCCAGAAGTTTCTCCTGCTTTGGAAAAGCAGATATCAGTGAACAAAGACAGGTGTCTCTGGGCTAGAACTTTGTTGTTGATATTTGTTTTGAGACAGTGGTCTCCTGTAGTACACGCTGTCCTGTAACTATGTAGCCAGGATGATTAATGTCTTGGGGGCTGGGATGACTGCTGCTGTCACATCCATTTTATGCAGTGTTGTGGGTTAAACTCGGGGCTTCAAGGATGCTAGGTGAGCATCCTACCAACTGGACTGTACCTGCAGACTCAGTTTTGTCTTGACGGGTCAGTAGAGGGTGTCTCAGTCGTGATGCTGGGTCACTGCCTTTGAGCTTACCACACACTCTGGCCATCTGTTGTCCCTGGAGCTGCAAATGGACTTCAATAGACACCACAGGGATGGTTCATCAAAGTCTTGCATCAGGAGAGGTGACCCGAGTTCCTTGTGTCTGTTTATGTACTTGGTAGGGTAAGGCTCAGCGATCTCATGCTTATGCCCATGCGGTGTGAACTCTAGGCAAATACAAACTAGATCTGAGTGAGGCTCTGGTGTTTAAGGAGCTCTGTTTCTGGTTTAAAGGATAATTGCATACAATCATCTAAAATCCTAGGTTGTGTCTTCACATGTTTTATGGGATTTGATTAGGACACTTCCACTCAGACATGATAACCCAGGGAGATCTTAGCACGTGCCATTTTCCCTCTTCTCCCCCAAGGATTGGATCGGTTGCAATCCATGCAAAGTTGATAAGGACTAATTACATGAACCGAAATCATCTTCAGATATCAAGCTTCTGGAAACCTGGTAGACCGTATACTGTGGCACTAACAACTGAAGCAATTGGCAAAATTATTTATATCCTCACCATTTCTTTTGAGGAAATGATTTTAGGATCTCAAGGAAATAACTCTGCAAGGAGTGAGTTCACCCTACATGTCCATCAAGGCTGGGTTTCATCCGCTGATGTTTGCATGTCCCTGCTTGGGGTTTCGGTGCACCTGAAACAGGGAAGCTCACCCCACTTCCCAGGTGAGTGCCAAGACTTGTGAAGGGGCAGTGACATTTCCCAAGTGCCCATTGTATAGAGGGCATTTATTCCTATTATCATACATATTGACAAGAATTATGCAAAATATTGTCATTATAGTACCCATTTAAAAGATTAAGTACAGAGAAGCTCAAGGCCACATATTAGTATTTGTTAGACTAAGAGCTAGACCCCCAGGCATTCTCATGCCAATTTTCTTCCCACCTTTCCATTCCAACTGACTTATAGCTATCGAACATCTCCAGTGTTATGTAAGAACAATATTTGAGAAACTGATATTCTGGTATTGAACTTTTTCCTAAAGCAGAGGAATCAATTTAGCGTTAGTTACTATTACCAACTATCAAGCCAAACTCTCTTTCTCTTGGTCAGCTCACCTTCCTGCTCCACATTTGAAAACCCACTCATTTGAATCTTATTCCTTGGATCCATCCTGTAGTCTGGGTTTTAGAATAATACAAAACTGCTATAATAATTTCATGGTGTTATTTTTTAAAATCTCTATTGATCAGATGAATAAATAGGCTAAGAAGGGCTTCTCTACAGTGGTAGGACTTCATTTTATGTCTTCATTTTACAAAACAAAACTGTCACACTGGAAGAGAAAGGTTAATTGAAGAAGAAATGTTAAACTGGGCTTTGTGGCTAGCTGGAAGTGGGAAGGCAACCCAGGCCGGAGGAATGAACTGAGGACAAGCTTACTGTCAATCACTGTCAAGTAGTGGTAGTTTAGTGCCGGCACACTGAGGGAAGTCTTAATAGTCACTTAGCATATGAAGAAAAACGGCACAGTGATGGTACAGCGGGACAGACTTGTCTCCAGCCCATATTATGTCACCTATAAATTCTGGAACCTTCTACCTCACCATTTCTTTAGATGTCACCAATGAGCCTACCATCCACTTACAGGAAGAAGCCCTCTTCACAAAGCTTGCCTCTTGGTTTTCCTGTGATGACCTGGGTCTTCACAGACTGTGGACTTCTCTGTGCCTTCATTTTATCACAGGAAAAGGGAACAATAACAGGACTGCCACAGCTGCTGTGAGCACAGGAACTGCTGTTTTGTAGAAACAGCTCAGTCACTGGCACGGAATATGCACAGATCAGTTGGATGCACAGTGGCCACTCAGACAGTCTGTGTTCCAGGGACCTCATTAGGGGCATCTTACTGACATCATCTGCCAGGCTGAGGGAAGCCATAATAATTTGAGCTTTTATGCTACTTGTTTTCTCATTTGAGGTCTCAGGGAACATCAGAGTGTCTTGAAGCCTCTGGGAAGGAGTCTGCTTGCAGACAAAGGGGAGAGAAAGGGGATGTGACAGAAGACAAGCAATGGGAATGTGGCAAGGTGTGTGGTGTGTGGTGTGTGTGTGTCTGTGTGTGTCTGTGTGTGTGTGTGTGTCTGTGTCTGTGTGTGTGTGTGTGTGTGTGTGTGTGTGTGTTTCAAGACAGGATTTCTCTGTGTAACATCCTTGGCAGTCTTGGAGCTTACTATGTAGACCAGGTTGGCTTTGAACTCACAGAGATCTGCCTGCCTCTCCCTGTCGAGTGCTGGGATTAATGGCTTGCATCACCACCTCCCAGCCCTTTTTTTTTTTTTTTTTTTGAATAATTTTCTTCTTCTTCCTTTATGTGTATGAGTGTTTTGCTGCAAGTATGTCTTTGCACCACATGCATGGCAGGTGCATGCAGAGGCCAGACAAGGGTGCTAGATCCCCTGATCTGGAGTTATAGATGGTTGTGGTCCACTATCTGGGTTCTGGGAATTGAACCCAGGCCCTTTGGAAGTGCAGCCAGTGCTCTTAACCACTGGGGAATCTCTCCAGTTCCTGGATAAATATTTTGTAGAAAGTGAGGATCAGACAGCAAGACAGGTACCCTCCTAGAGTAAGGCTCTGAATGTGATGGATTCCAGCATGGCTCTGGTTTGGGTGCTCTGGTGACTGACTGTTCCTACATCCTCCTCTCCCTTCTCCTCCTCTCTTCTGTTAGCCGGGCCACCTTTCCATTCCCAGAACACACCATGCTGTCATCTCAGCTCAGAACCTCTGCATATGCAGTTCCCCAGGGATAGTAAGGATGCACCCTCCTACCCTCAGCTTCTACTGTACCTGATTCCTGCACACCCTTCGCTACCTCAGAAAGCCTTCATTACTTTCAAGACTTGGCAAGGTCCCTTGGCATCTGCTGGCAGGCAAAGAGGCTCTCCCATTCGCAGCACTTCTCTTGGCCAAGAATAGATAGCCCTCATGGGATTGCTTGGTCAGCATCTGCTTCCTCTTCTATATTAGCGTCCTAAAGCCGCCTTAGCACAGTACCATGGATTGGGTGGCCTGAACCACCACAGTTTACTTTCTCATAGTTCTGGAGGTGGGATTCTCAAGTTCAAGGTCATGGAAGTGTTGATTTTCATGAGGGCAGAGAGGAAGTGCTGCCCTCTGCCTCTCCTCAGGTCTGCTGGAAGAATGCGGTATCTGTGTCCTGTAGAAGTCACACCTTGATTTCTGCATCTGTATCCATGTGTTATTTCCTCTGGTACACACTCTTCCCAAGGTTCTCTTTCTATAAGAGAAATCATGATGCCTCAAGGCTCGCTCTAATTTCTTGATTCAACTAGTTATACCTATAGTAACTGTGTTTCCTAATAGGGTCACATCCTGAGGTTTTGGGGGAAGATGCGATTTAACTCTTAGCCCTTGATTAGCAGCAGCATCTACAGACAGGGATTCAATTATGCCGGCATGGGGTGAACACCTGGCATACAGGCGGGATTTAATAAGCACTTATTCATTTATAGGTGTAGTCAAATATGCACAATATAGCACAGAGTCACCCATATGCATGTATTCATTACAAGTTCAATTAAACATTTTGCCTTTGGTGGGCTATTTAAACTTCAGTCCAAGAGCTGGAGAAGTAAAGAGAAAGAGGGAAAGAAAGAAAGAAAGAAAGAAAGAAAGAAAGAAAGAAAGAAAGAAAGAAAGAAAGAAAGAAAGAAAGAAAAGGGAGGAGGATGGAAGCAGGGAAAGGGATGGATAGAGGTAGGGAGGGAGAGGGGAAAGAAGGAAGATGGGAGGAAGGGAGGAGAGAGACACAAGCCCCAGCCCATACCAGGTCTCAGACAGGCACCTTCGGGATGTTGCTTCTGATGAAATCCTTAGGGCTTCTCATCTATTGCCATGGGTTTCTCTAAAAACACCACACCTTCTCTTACAAGAAGAAATCTCGAGAGATTAATCATTTTACAAAGGGTTAAGCAGCAACCAAAGCCATCTTTTCATCAGTATGTGCTGGCTGCCAAGTCATAGAGGACTAAGAGGAGAATGAAGGTCAAGAGGGGACAACAGGCCTCCACCCTTCTGCCTTCAGATACTGTCTGCCCCAAGTCGGTCTCCTGTTTTGCACCCACTTCCGGTCTCCACTGATTACTTCCGGTTTGCTGTGAGTGTTACCTTGTCATGTTCCTCACAGGAAATCCTCCAGTCCTCGGACTTAGTTTGGATCCTGTCCGAAGAACTGAGCTCAGACGCATGAATTAGGATTTTAGACCTTTAATCTGCAAACCTTCTACCATATCCAGGGTCTGTCAGGACCATCTCTCTGGGGTCCTGTAAACTGCTTCCTGGCCTCTAGGAGTCGGTGACAACCATAACTCTCAAGGACCCAGTGATTACATAACATTCAAGACAATGGACCGCGGGATTCCCCACAGCTCCACCCAGCCAGCTTGGACTCTGAAATGTAAAGCTTCCCTGTGTGTTATGAAAAATAACAGGGGCAGGAGAGCAGGCGAGGTTATTACCAACTCATAAATCAGCCAGGAGGCGCTGAGGGCTGCGGTGAGGTGCTTGAGATAGGCTCCCCCGGTTGGTTAGCTCACCAGAGTCCCCACAATTGATTCATAACCTCATAACCCTCCTGCGCCCGAATCCAAAGTCTTATATCTAATTGTCAGCAGCTGAGTACATGATTTGCAAGAGGATGCGGGCGGCAGACGTGGGGGTGGGAGGAGAGATTAGTTTTGTCAATCAAACGCATCCAGGGTGAGGCTGAGAGCGTGTGGGATTTAGCTCCACAATCAGCTTATTAAAGACAAGGCTGGATATGCCTACATTGATTAGGCCTCAGTGTAGAGAAATGGAGGCACGTAGCTGTGGTGGGAGGAGCCACTGTTCCCTAGGGTGGCTGCTGCTGCTGAGTGTCTTCCATTAAAAGGCAGGAAGGAAGAACAAATAAGCAGGGTCAGTGCTCCAAGAAAGAACCCATCTAATGCCCGGTGTCCAGGCACCCTCTTCAGAAAGCTTCATTGATGTTCTCCGGACAGGGAGCTTTGCTGGGAAGGCCGGAAGGAGAGATAGGCTTGGGACCACTGCCTTCCTGTGGCCTACTGGTCACCTCACTTGTGCAAATTTAAATCTGAAAAGTGATGCATGTACATTTAAATTGCTCCGGGAGGCTAAGGTTTTCCTGAGGCGATCTGGGAGAGGGTCAGTTTCTAAGCAGCAGTTACTCGATGCCATTTTGATTAGCTGCAGCCTCACCATAAGAGCAATAGAGCTAGTAGCCTTCCCCAGCAAGTCCTAAGGCTCCAGGCCATCCTGTAGGCATGACCAGCAGGTTCTGTCTCATTGTCACAGATGAGCCTGTCCTTCCATGAGTCAGCCCAGCATGCTCTCTTCCAGCAGAGGATCCACTCCCAGATCCATTTCTGGTTATTGAGACAAACTGTGGGAAGGACCTTGAGCTCTCTCCTCCAACCCCACTGTAGGCAAGCCCTTAGCCCTCTCCCTGTAGCCACTAAGGGGTCAGTGAATGGGAATCTGAATTGCTGTCCCCACCAGCTCTGTGACCCTTGGAGATCTGCCTGTTGGTTCCCAGTTTCAACTTCTGTCTGAGAGGTAGCTATGAGAATAGAGCCCGGAAAAGACTGCACCTTGTTTCTTCTGCCAGACACAGCCAATGTCTCACAATCTGTGATTTCAATGTTGCTCTCAGGATGACTATTACCAATTAGAACATTTGCATTCATTTACCTGTAAGGATGCTAGAGGCTCTCTACCACCAGGCTACACCCCCTCCCCCGACCACACTTGCAAAGATGAACATTCCACGGCTCTGTCCTAAAGGCATGAGTCATTGGGACATTGCAAGGGTTATCATAGGAGTCTTTCTGGAGTGCTGGCCACAGACAGGACAATTCCTAGTTTCAGCTGATCCAACCACAAATGACTCAGGAAATAATGAGAAAGTAAGTTGGATGTAGCGCCGAGGACTCCAACATCGTAGCTGGAAGCACCCTGTGAAGGGGAGGACACTTCACATGTATCCTCAGATTGAGGTCTTTTGAACAGCCAGTCCTATGCTAGAACGCATCCTAGAACAGAAAGTCTCCAGCACTCTCTGGCATCCTCAGGATGTGAAGTGTTGTGTGCTACCCCAGGGTAGAGATCCATGGGGAACAGAAAGAAAAGTGAGCTATGAGTAAGGGAGACGGGGAAGAAGCAATAGGATGCCTGGGCCCAGGAGCTGGAAGCTAGCCTGGGCAACGGGGTGAGACTCCATCTTAAACAAACACATAAACAACAGCAAGCAAACAAGCTAGAGGAGAATTATCTTGGTTAGCTTCAAGGCAATCTTATGCTTCCCCAGAAGTGAGATGTGACTTCCCTCTACATCCCATTTCTCTATCTGGCTTCTTGGCCTCTCCAGTATGCCATCAAGAACCTTCCCGTATAGCCCCTGTCTATGTCTAGGAGCTGATTCACTGTGGGTCAGTCTCTGGTGCAGCCTCTTAAACTGTAGGCCATAACACAGGGGGCAGGGTAGGCAGTCATGAGCAATCAAATTGTTTCTGAATGTAAAATGGTCAAACATGACTTAATGAGCAACATGCCATGACTCTTGGGTATTTCAGTCAGTGCTTATCCATGCTTCTCTGCACAAGATCACTGCATCCTTTGTTCTGAACACATAACATACATGTTTTGCCCTGCACATACCTTCATGCCATGCACAAAACCAGCAAAGACCCAAGAAAACCTCAGATCAGACCCAAGACTATTGTATTGCATTTTTTTTTTTTACTGTACATACAATGTTTTCTGCTCTTACAGAAACATAATGATGTAATGATAGAAAACAATTGTAATCCTTCTATTGCTGTCAAATTATTGTCTTTGGGTTATATTGTGCTAGAATGTTTGTCTCTAAAAGCCGTCATTAGAGTTGCTGACTCAAGCTCCATTAAAAAAATTTACGAAATGAATTTGGCTTGGGATCAGACAGAAGTTTCAAAGTTTCTCTCCGACACGATATAACTGTAGCACAGCCACGCTGCATGCATCCCCTCCTTACTCCTGCTTCCCCAGACTCCAAATGCTGTTTCTTCTTTGGACGTTTTGGTCCAGAATGAAGGCTAGTTTTAGAGAACTTGGGAGAAAAGCCAAACAAGTCACTTGAAGCCAAGGGAGCTTGTAGAGTACAGGATTCAGGCTTTCTTGGTGGCATGGTCCTTTCCGGGGCAGCTTTTCAGTCTCCTATCATGGGGATAGCAGGGAGAAGTGAGGCGAGGTCTCCTCACCTTTCCAGTCTCTCACTCTCACCCTCCCTTATCACCCTGAGAGTTCAGGCTCCCTCCCTAATCGCACCTGAAACTCCCACATAGTGTCTAGCAATCCTGTCTCTCTTGTTAACATATGTCTCGCACACACATTCACGTACACTCAGGCACACCCACACACGCATACAGTACTCAGCACACACACATAACTCTGCCTCTGCAATAGGTGTCCCCATAACTCAAATCCTGAATAAGAGCAAAATCAGCTCAGGCTGAGGATCAAGTTGAAGATTTTTTTTTTTTTTTTTTTTTTGGTCTGCTATCTAGATGTACAGATCAGTTCTCACTGTCACTCTGGGATTAACTGTTTCCAGCATACTGCTTAGAAGTTATCTATTCCCTTGTTCGTAAGAAGAGAGAGGAGAGAGGGGTCTGAGCATCAAGGGAGTGAGGAAGCCGGTCTGAGCAAGTTGCACTCATTTCTCAAAATGCCCAGCATGGTTTCTTTCCAGCTGCTGGGCGATTTGAGCTCTCCGTGGTTAAGAAGTGGACTTAGAGATGAGGCAGGAAGGTGGGCGAGAGAGGAAAAGAGATAAGCTCCCGCTCTCACAAACAGACACACTTTGTGGAAAGCACCATCAGGTGATGCTGACCAGGGCCTCTGAACCTCATAACTGGGCCTGTACACAAAACAGTGAGGAGTAAAGTCTGGCTGGGCTGTGGTGGAGGAGCAGCCTGTGGCACAGCGACAACAGGGAGAAATATGGTGGCAAGAGAGGGCATAGTGGAACTCAGAGAGTGTGATCTCTGTAGGGGAAAGTGACCAGACATGAGCTGAAGGATTAACATTAGACTGGGACCACCTAGGGAAGAAACCATGTAAACTCCAGTTCTTGTGTTCCTATCTTCTGGCATCAGTTTAGAGAGACCAATGGAGATAGGCCAGGTCAGAAGAGAGAGAAGGAGGCATTTGCTACACAGACTAGACTGATCTGTTAAGTGGTCTTCTTACTCTTAAGAGTGTGGAGGTTCCACAAAACAGACTGTTGCTCTCCAGTCCTAGTCACGGACTACCAGATTGACACATCGCATCTGTCTCATGAGGGTGCAGTAAGGAAGCTAAAATGGGGTGGTGGAGGAAAGAGTGACTGGTGGGCTCCTGAGACTGGATGATGAGGGAAATGACATTTACCGAGGCCCGCGTGCAGGGAGGAGGTAGCTGTGACTATACAGAGGAAGTAATAGCACCCTCACACAATGACAAGCGTGATCCACCCAGAGGGTGGGAGGCACGCTGGGTTGGGTAGCTGCAGCTTGGAGACCCAGGACTAACCCAAGAACCACAAGGATGTGGCTGCTTCAGCTGAGGTCCAGCTGGGTCTTCAGAACCAAAGGCATCTCTGCTGAGCTCTGAGTAGGAGTGGCTCATTCACAGTCTCAAAGATCACTTTCCAGCTGCTCCATGAAGAAGACTGTTGAGTCAGGAGGAGAGACAAGAGACTGGTGAGGAGAATTTTCTAGTGGGTTAGAAAATCAAGTGCTTAGAGGGGAGGTGGTATGGGAGTGTCCTGTAGTAGTGAAGTGTAGAGAAGCTAGTGGGAGTGGGGCTGCATTTAGTGAGGTGCGGCCTTACTGGAAGCCAAGCTTCCAGTCCTCTTCACTGAAGAGGGTTCCTGTGTGGTTAGAAGGGGGTCCCGGTGACTCCAGCATCTTAACTTAACTAACAGGATGTACAGGGGGCCTGAGTTTCGAGAGAGTGGCCTGTAGGTTGGGGAGGAAGCCTGGGATGTCTATGTTTGCCTGAGATCTATGGTAGCCCTTTGTATGGAGGAGTCTGGGGGACCACTAGACATGCAAGTCTGGATTTCCAGGGAGAGAGAAGGCTGCAGGTACTGCTCAGGAGTCACTGCTGTGTTAGAATGGACCTTAAGCTCCTAAGCAGTGAGTCTGGGTAAGGTCACCTTTAGAGGTCAGGAGAAAAATGCAGTAGAAGGGAGGGGCCTTGGAGGGAAGCCCATGGTTTATAGGCAGCACAGATGGTAAGGGAGCCCAAACTATCCATTCTCAGTTTGGAAACCTTCCACCTCCTGAAAGGGTCCCCAGCATCCATCTCTCCACCTTCTGTGGCTTAAGCTGTGACCATGATGGAGAGGAACAGAAGTGAGAAAAAGAACAGAAGCATCTTCCAGGCCCTCTCAGCTCACCCCTGCCATCTCCATCTGCCTTTCCTTGTTCCTGTCTTGGTTCAGGGGACAATCCATGCTTCCCATCATTGTCAGCATCTGACGGCTCAGCATCATGATCAAGCTGAACAGACAGCCAAAGGTTTCTGTGTTCTCTTCTGACTTAAAACAGCTTTGAATTCGCTTTCTGGCATTTCTGTAATTAAACCACAGCAGACTCCTTGAAGCACCCTGGCAACTGGGGCGACGGCCCATGGCGACTCACTGCATGGTGGACACTGCTTCCTGGTGGACATATTCATTTAGGCAGAGAAGTGAGTATAAGCTCTAGATTTCATTGTGCTGCTAAGACTCATAGTACAGTATCCTCAGAGCCAGGCATCTTTCTGACCAATCCTGTGTTCACACTGATAATGCTAGATCAGGAGACAAATGCCTTTGGTTCAGAGAACACAGGAGGAATAATCTCAGATGGAGTGGCCCAGGAACTAGGCAAAGGATGGAGCCAATCTAAAATTCATCAGGTCTATTCCTCCTGCCCCATTTCCTCAGCGCCAATCCTGCTCCAGGTGCTGGTTACTGGATCAGACTGCTGCACAGAATAATTAAAGAAATTGCTAGAGCTAATAAAGGAAATACCCCAGGATCCAAATAATGAGTAGGGGTGAGGTGGGAAGGGGAGGCCTAGCAAGGACAGCTGCTGTGATTACAGAGTTCACTGGCTGCAACCAAACATTACAGTGGGGCCAAGCCTGCTGTTCACCCTTCCTCCGTGTCTCTCCACAACTGCGATGGGGTTCTTTAAGGAGAGGCAGCCCTGATTCCTCACGTCACCCCTCTACTGAAGCCATATTACATTCCGTCACATCTATAACTCATGATGATAGGATAGAGAACATTAGCCCAAATTAACCCCCTACACTTGGGCGTTGCCAATAACTGCTGGTTTTCCCTAGGGACAGAGCATTTGGTTATTGCTTAGGGCCACTTCTGAACATAGACACTTTGGCCAGCACACTTATTGCAATGGATCATTATTTACATATATGTGAATAATGTATATAAAGGATAGAAGCCAACATACAGTGCCATTTTGAACTCATTGAGACCAGAACTTGATTTATCAGGAGCCCATTCTGTCTGGCTTGATTCTTCTGGGGTGTCATGGTGGAATCAGATCACTCTCTGAAACAGTGGTAGAAGCCAGATGAATTGTGAGGGTCTAGGTAAAGGCTGGTGGCTGATCAATACAAGACAAAACCACTGTCCAGTTTTCTAAACATTCTTGTAGCAGTTGTCCAATATCCATATTGATGACTTGCCTGCCCCTTGCATAGCGTAACTGACTAGAGCCTCAGACTTGTAGTTTATTAAGAATAGAGTTATACATGATTTTGAATAGTTGGGATTAGGTCCATCTGAATGTTCCACACAAACAAAATGACAGCAAAATTAGCAGCAGATTAAACAAGATTGATGTATATTTGGTAAACAAAGTCTGGAGGGGGCTAGATGGGCCATTAATGATCTCTACCTTAATGTTCCTCTTTCATCAACTAGTGGTTAATTCCCATCCTCAGGGTCACTTCCTGGAAGAAAGGAAGGAAGGAAGGAAAGAAAGAAGGAAGGATGGAAGGACAGAAGGAAAGAAG
The DNA here is from genome assembly GCA_028551405.1 of Uromys caudimaculatus. Classification (NCBI taxonomy): domain Eukaryota; kingdom Metazoa; phylum Chordata; class Mammalia; order Rodentia; family Muridae; genus Uromys; species Uromys caudimaculatus. The sequence goes on along the minus strand of CM052705.1, from coordinate 86,857,708 downwards.
GCAGGAGAAAGAGAGGAAAAGAAAGACAGGCAAAGGATATTCTCCCCAGGTGATATCCCATTTAAATACATTTCCTGAAAGCCCCAGACTCTACTTCTAATTGTGATAGGCAGGATAATGACTCTCAAATTGTCCATGCTCCAATCCACGAAATCACAGATGTGTTACTTTATATAACAAAAAGGACTCGCAGGTATGATTAAAGACCTCAAGAGAGAGTGGTTACACAAATCACTGAATATAACCTCAACAGTTCAGTCCTTCCAACAGATGGGGAGGAAGGCAGACAGTAGAGTCACAAAACCTGCAGACAGAAGACCAGGTCTGGAGATGCAGCCAGACTCCGCCCTCCAGAAATGCCAGATAAATTCCTATTGTTTGAAGTTTGAGACCAATTGTTACAGTAGCACAGGAGAAAACTACCACACATCTCTAGTCAGAATATAAATCATACACAGCTTTGAGGGAAGCTGGGAAAATCTTTTAACAGAAGCAACAATGAGTTTAGTCAAACACGAAGCTTTCTTAGCACTCAGAAAGGAAGGAAAAATGGCTGCTGGGATACGTCACAGCTGACCACTTTGTGGGGCTGTTACACGAACTGAAGAGTCTCTACATTCAGGAAACAGAAAAATACTCTCAAAATAGGACTGGCAATCTAAGCAGTTGGCACACACACAACAACTTTCAAAAGTTTTGTGACAATGGGTTTAGAAAGATTCCAACAATTCCTTTGGCAGAAAACTTCCAGTCTTGTGTATTTCAGCCCTAAGTCACTAATCAGCCATGGATGCTGGTAGGGTTGGCTGAGCCCAGCTGTGATGTTCAGAGCCTGAAATGGGGCTCTGAATTTGAGATTAACTTACTCTCAGCTATCAGTAAGGTTTTTGGTTTCTAAAATTTCTCTTGTTAAAAAGAGAGGGCAGAATTTACTTTAACTCTTTGACCCAGTAGAATCCAAGGTCTGATGGGGTTACCCAGGGTCTATCAAGGAAAGCTGTCAAACATGCTTTTGGCTCATTATAGATGCTCAACAGAGGTTTTAAATTTTTAATTATATTTTTATGGGGGTGGGGTGCGCTGAGGGTATTGCACAGTCCGGAAAGTTCTTGCCATATAAACATGAAGATCTGAGTTCAATCCCCAGAAGTCAGGTGAAAATCCAATTATGGAAGCATATGTTTATAACCCCAGTGTTAGGGAGGTAGAGACAGGTGATTCCAAGGGTCTTTGGGTGGTCCATCTTACTCTACTCAGTGAGTCTCAGGTTCTAATGACGGACCGTGTCTCAAAAACCAAAGTGGACAGCTCCTCACACACACACACACACACACACATACACACATACACACACACACACACACACACACACACACACACACACACACACACACACACACACACACAGGTTTTTGTGAATGAATGAAAGGATGAATGAGTGCCTGGATAAACATGGGACCTTAATGGATTGCAACAGGGTCTTATCCATTCACTCAACACAAAAACATTCTGTGTTCTGTAATACATGTATGTTTGCAGTACTCAGTGGGCTCACAACATGTCTGTCTTAGACATGTAATAACAATGATCCTTGGGTGTATTAAGGGCACAGTGTGTGCATTTTTGATGATCCCTGGAACCACGGACTTGGCACCTGCATCAGACATGCAAGAGGTCTTGCTTGAGTGGAGTCCTAGAGAACCAGTTGGCATTAGCTAGGTATGGAAAGGTGGCCTTACAGCACGAGGGGAGAACACCTTTAAAACTGCAAAATCCAGAGACACGGTGTGAGCAAACACTTACGCAGGACTCAGTGTTTGCCAGGTGTCATTCCAAAGACTGTGTGCAGTAATTTGCATGGATAGCCACCTGGGGAAACAAAGATTTTCATTCTTCTTGTCTGTGAAGATGAAGAAACTGAGATGGAGATGGTGTGAGCTGCCTAAGGTTACATGGTCTGAGGTAAGTGGCAAGTCTGGAATTGACACCCAGGCCTTGTTGGGACCAGAGCCAGTACTTGGAGGAGTCATTTTGCATGGTTCAGAGATGACCTGGATACTAGCAGAGGGTACCATCGAGGAAACAAACAAGGACCACAAAAGAATTCTAGATGCCCTTCTGGAGCTGCCTTCTTTCTCATTCAAGATCTTTCCAGCTCTCTTTTCTTTGTTTTCTGGACTATCCTTGCACAACTAAGAAGAGGGGCTGCCGGCTCCCCAACTGCCAAGGAGAGGGAAGCAGTGTCTGGTTTAAGCCCAGGCAGTGCCTGGGGACAGGCCATGTAAAAAAGCAGCTAGGCAGAGAGGGAGATCTCCATGCATCACACAGGATGGGTGCATCTCATGAGAGAGCATGGGCCAAGTGCTGCGTCCCAGATGCACACAGAGATGGCTGTGGCAGTGTCTGGTATCTCCAGCATCTATTGCTGGGAGTAGCCTTAGCTCCCAACAGAACTCCTCAGTCAAAACTTTATAATGGATACAAGAGACTGAGATGGAGAATCAAAATGGAAAGTATGCCCCATGCTTTCTCTTTCCCAAATCAGAACGGGAAATTCCAAGACTCAAGCCAGAAAGTCTGAGAACAGTGGTTCCCAACCTTCCTAATGCTGAGACCCTTTAGTACCGTCCCTCATGTTGTGGTGACCCCCCAACCAGAAAATTATTTTTGTTGCTACTTCATAACTATAATTTTGCTACTGTTATGAATCATAATGTAAATGGTTTTTGAGATAGAAGTTTGCCTCAGTGATTGTAGCCTACAAGTTGAGAAACAATACCCCTAGAGGAAGGAAGCCCAGACAGGATCCTAGCCCACCACCAACGCAAAAGAGCAAACTGTGGCCAATCCCGGGATCCACTTAGAAGACAGACATCAACCTGACTACTTCTCCCTGCTTGGGTACCTGGACCTGTGTGTAGGACCCTGGAAAGCAGTGGGGGGCCATGTAGAGAGCCAGCATGTGATAGAGGAGAAAAGTGTCTCCACTTTTGTGCAGCATAAGGGAAGCGCTAGATCAGAGCCCTGGACCAGCAGCGACAGCAAAGAGAACCGAGTGTGCACTTACAGGCATATCCAGTCTGCAGTCTTTCCGGAGAGAAAGTACAGTAACTATTATGGGCTGCTAGTATGTAAGCCTGTTGAATTCTAGCCTGTAGTGTGATGGTACTGGGATTTGCTTTGGGTGAGATCGAATCAGGAGGTAGAAGCCCTATGATAAGGCCTGGAGGAGAATAGAGGTCTCTCTTAGCTTCTGAGGACACAGGGAGAAGTCGGTTGGCCACCTTGAGGCCAAGAAAGGAGCTCTCACTAGATACTGGATCTGTTCACAGCATTTTAATCTTGGAGTTTGCTGTCTAGAACTGGGAGAAATAATGGTAATTAGTTGAACCAGTCCGTGTTGTGGTATTCTTCTATATAGTAGCCCAAGTAAGACAACACGTGTGCCATATCTCAGAGGCACAGCAGCTTGTCTATCTTTTGAGTCAAGTGAGTTCCAAAGGCTCTAGGTGACTGAGTGAGGCCTTGAAGGTGCCCATGCATCTTTATAACACGTTCTCAGCAACCCTCTGTAGCCTGGTCCGGCACTTCTGCCCATCTGACTCCTTGAGTGCCCCACATATGGAAGACTTCCTGTCCCCAGTCTTCTAAGGGTATCCTGTGCTTGGAATGCTTCAGAATTACCTCCAATGAAAAAGTCAAGGGGTTTCTCCAAGTGACTATCTTTCTTATGACAGGTCCAGTTCCACAAAACCCTTCCAAGCTGTGGGCTGTCTCATTAGGGGCCCCTGAACACTGAACAACTGTTATGCTAACTCTTATGATTCTTTGTAACTATCACATATGAAATGCTAAATCATGGCTATGTAGAAATGAGGTGTGTAGCTGGGATGTGAAGGAAGAGGACATCTTCCTAGCTGTCAAGGCCAAGTATGAGGACACTTGAGGTCAAGCAGAACAGATAGTGAAGTTGGAGACAGAGCAAGATACACAATGGTGGAAACCAGAGTAGAAGGTCATAGACAAGGGACACTGGCAAGCATGCTGAGGAGCAGAGATGCCAGACCCCAGTGGAGGCGCTGGAGGGACATACCAGAAGTTTACAAGCACAGCAGCCACAGACACTGGGAACACACTCTCATTTTGCATCCCCTGTCACATGGCAAATGGCCTGGACCATAAAGAGCAGAAACTGCCGGTGCTTGGTAAGACTACTTACTATCTTAGCAGGTGCACTTAGCCGCCTTGGGATCTGAGTTTGTTCTCAGTTTCCCAAAGAGTTTCTGGGACTGGAGATTTTGGCTGCTGCACAGAGCACACCTCTATTTTACTGGAAAGATTCTAATACCTAGACTCCTTGTTTCCAGTCTTTCCATGTAGACTGTAACACCCTCCCACACCTCCTTCCCTTGACTTCCTTCTTGTAGTCTGATAGCGATGTATAGCTCCGACGTTTAATAGGCAGGCACTGCATGCATGACGCAACACTTGCAGATCGGCGTTCAGGCTCTTCCCAGTGCTCCCAAGGCTCCCCCTTCCAACCAAGTGTAAGGGAGTAACCCACAGGGGAAGGAGGCGGCCCAGGAGAGGCCTGAGTTCAGAGAGCACAACAAAAGAGTGAATGGTTCCTTGGTCATGGGCTGTTTTCAGGGCTCTCCCTGGTAAGGGGGAAACATATCTGCAGGTGCTAGACACCCACTGGGGCTCAGGGAGGGAAGGGCTGAGTAACGGGGGGGGGGGAGCTCTGATATGGCTAAGGAAGATTCAGGGCATGCTCGCTGGAGATCTCGGTTTGGGAGCAGTTAACAAACTGTGCAGATATGTGGAGATATGTGTGGCCATTTCCTATCTTCTCTCCCCCCTTCCTCGGGGAGAAGATTCTGGTCTGGCTTCTTCTATTTCTTTGTCCCACCTCCACCCTCACAGGAAGGTGGTCCTTGATAAGCTGCAGCATTTCGGGCTTATATGAAAGTAAATTGGGAAGCAAGGGTCTACCTTCACTGTTTTCTGGAACCAAACGCAACCAGCTAACTGCTTTAGGGGCCATCACAAGAGGGTGACAGTGGTCACTTGGCCATTAGCCATTGGAATTCTGCACTAAGTGTCTGTAGACTCAGTAATAGACCAACCTAGAGAGGGCTGAAGGTGTTCATAGGGCCCCACCTTTACCACCTACTGCATGCCATATTCAGGGAGGGATTGGGAATCAACAAATATGGTCACGGTTCTCAGAGACGCTATCACTCCCTGAGTAAGACTGGATCTCTCAGAGATCTTCCCAGTTGTTTGTCTTCCTTTCAATCCTCCCCTCCCTCTCCCCTCCCCACAGCCCTCCCTCTCTATCCATCCTTTCTTCCCCCCAGCTAACTCCCAAGTGTATATTAGGCTACCTGTAATCTCTACATTAGAAATGCTGGCCCCTCACCCTTGACATCTTTATCCAAGTACTTCCTGGATCCCCAGTATTTCTGTCTCATTTCCACGTTGTTCTGTTCTTCCTTCTCCTTTATCAACCTCCTCCCAACTTCTCATGCATACATTTGGAACATTACTGTTTCCATCAGTGGGAAATATCGCCACTAAGCACAGAAGGACCCTCTCCTCCTTACTGGCACTGACTTTCCATGTTGGCTTTTCCAATCATCTTTCTCTGCCTGCCCCCACTCCTGGTCACTTAATTTGGAGATAGAAGAACAATTAATGTCTTTCTTGACCTCCATTGCCCTTTGTGACGTTTCTCCTTTCACTTACATTAAAATGTCTGGTTATTTTAATTAACAGAGAGAGGAAGACATTTTGGATTTGCCAGTCACAGAGGTAAGGACAGGGGGCTGAGGAATTAGCATACAAGTGAGTCAGTCCCCTTCATGTGCAATGGCACCACCAACGTCAAGAGTAGATTGGTGAAAGTCTGCATGAGTGGGGAGGAATCACAACAGGGCTCCCTCGTTCTTGCCATCTAATCTGGTGTCAGGAAGGAAATGACTGGGTCAACCTACTTCACATCAGCAATCACTTACCTGGCTCAGAACCAGCAATCTGGACAGAGGACAGTTGCTCAGCCTCAGTGGGTAAGGGAAGAAGATAGTTCCCAGAGACTTCCACGGCTGCCAAGTCAGTCTAATCAAAGGCCTGGGGTGTCAGGGGCTTCTGTCCCTTCCCCTGCTGTCCTTGCCTTGGGCTCCTTGGACTTCCTTACAGCATGGAGGCTGACTATTGAACACTGGGTAGGGAGTCCAAACATTGCAAGTGAGGAAGGCAGAGGCACAGGCTTTTAGTGGTTTCTCTTCAGCAGCCATACAATGTTGTTTTGGCTATACCCAATGGGTAGTACCCAAAGTGGGCGAGTCACAATGCCAAAGGAGCATGTGGGACTGGAGGCATTCTTCTGAACACCTTTGAGAATGCAATCTGTCACACAGGTGAGTCCTCAGAGTCGTAGTAACCCAACCCCTCATATGGAAAGAGCACTTGTCAGGAGCTTAATGAAGGTCATACGTGACTGAGAACACAAGACAGCAAAGTAGAGGGTGTTGGTGATGTTTGGAGTTTATCTAGTGGAAGTAAATGGAGCGAGGGCTTTGGCCTACAAGTTGGTTTAAATCCCAACTGAACCACTTACTGTGCATGGTGGTATGAAAAGGTATGGGCCCCCATAGACTCCTGTGTTTGATTGTTTCGGAGTGGCACTATTAGGAGGTGTGGCCTTGGAGGAGGTGTGACCTTGCTGGAAGAAGTATGTCACAGTGGGAGTGGACTTTGAGATCTATGCTTAAGTTATGCCCAGTGTGACACACAATCTCTTTCTAATGTCTGTGGTTCAAGATATAGAACTCTTGGCTTCTCCTCCAGCACCAGGTCTGCCTGCATGTTACCATGCTTCCCACCCTGATGAAAATGGACTAGACCTCTGAAACTATAAGCCAGTCCCAATTAAATGTTTCCCTTTATAAGAATTGCCTTGGTCATGGTGTCTCTTTGCAGCATAAAAACCAAGCTAGGACACTGTCTATGACCTTGAAAAGGACCACTTAACTTCTATGAATCTCAGCTTCTCTGTACCATAGGGCAAAGCACTGACCTTACTTGGCACTAGTAATCCAACACCTTCTGCCTGGGGAAGTATTCCTGAACCACAGGCAGCTGGCTCTGTTACCTCTGCAGGCCAGCAGTGCACACGTGCACAGGCAGGCACGTGCGGATGTACATTTGTCGTAGTGCATACATGGAGGTCAGAGAACAACTTGTAGACGTTTCTTTTCTCTTTCCACCATGTGGGTCCTGAGGATCAGTCTCAAGCCATCAAGTCTAGCAGCAAGTACTTTTACTCACTAAGCCATCTGTGGTCTTGGATTTTTGTTTTGAAGCAATAGATGACAAGGAAAATGGTGTGGTTCCCTGGGTTTTACAGCGAGTCTCGTCTTTTATTAGCTGCACGACTCTGAACAAATCATTTAGCCTTTTGGAGTCTCACCTTTGTTATGAAAGGCTAATGCCATCTGTTGAATTCTGAGAATTACATCTGAACTTAGTCAGATAGGTCAACTCTAAGAATTATGGGTATAGGAATTATTTTCTTGTTGCTATGGCAAAGGACCCAGCCAAAGCAACTTAAGGGAGGCAGGGTTTGTTTTGGCTCATAGTTCTGGAGTACAGTGCCGCATGGTGGGGAAGTCACGGTGGCAGGAACCCTTGGCAACTGGTTACATTTATCCACGATCAGGGAGCAGAGGGCAGCGAACACTGATGCTCAGCTGGCTTTCTGTTTTCATTCAGTCTGGATCCACAGCCCACAGCGTGATGCTATCACATTTAGGATGGATCTTCCCTCCTCAGTTAGCCTAATCTAGAAGCATTACAGCCATGCACAGAGATTTATGTCCATGGCGATTCTAAATCCTATCATGTTGACAGTCAAGATTAACCATCATATGTGGTAAGGACTTAATTATATGATAAATATTTAATTAATAGTAAATGGAAAATATTATTTACAACATGAAATTTTGAGTCCAGCATTACCTAAGTAGCCAGTGCTTTCATTTAAAACAAAAGTATTGATTGTTTTTGTCCATTCGAAAGTTTATTTTAATGAAAAGCTTGGAAAATGTAGCTAAACAAAAGAAATAGAAGTCACATGTAAGCCATCTCCCAGGGGATCTTTTCTCGTCCTTGAACCTTCTTTGTTTTTAATGCTCCTGTAGTAGATCATCTCCAGCTCTGTCACTGAAATAGATTTCTACTTTGTTTTCAATGATAAATGATACAGCAGTAAACAGGTACAATTTTTTTTCATGCCCCATGATTTCCTTAAGATAAACTTTGGGCAATGGAATTTCTGAGTTGGTTTTCAGGCTTTGGAATAAACTTTATGACTGGCTTCCAAACTGTGCTGAAACAGTCCCTCTTCTCTCTCATGTCCTGTCCCCACAGCCCAGCCAGCTCTGTGTGCCTGTGCTCTTGCTTTTTTTCTCTCTTCTCATTGGGAAATATGACAGCTTTGTATTTAGGAAAATAACCACTTGCGGTGACTACTATCAATAGAACACAGAGTGTTCTTCTCAGGCCCGTGGACTAAAGATTTGGTCATCAGCCTGTGACGCTCTGGAGCGACAACATCTGGGACCTTTAGGAGGTGAGGTCTAGCAGGAGAAAGTTAGGTCATTGGTTAGGTCATCGGGACTGTGGCCTTCGGGGGGTGGGTGGGGTGGTGGTGGTGGTGGTGGTGGTGGGGAATATGAAGCAAGAGCCTCTTCTCCGCACTTCCTGGTAATCCTGAGGCGAGCTTTGTAACAAGGAGATAAGAATGGATCGATTTGCATTCTTCTACATGTAGACCGCCAGTTGACCCAGCACCATTTGTTGAAAATGCTGTCTTTTTTCCACTGGGTGGTTTTAGCTCCTTTGTCGAAAATCAAGTGACCATATGTGTGTGGGTTCATTTCTGGGTCCTCAATTCTATTCCATTGATCTACCTGCCTGTCGCTGTACCAATACCATGCAGTTTTTATCACTACTGCTCTGTAGTACAGCTTAAGATTGGGGATGCTGATTCCCCCAGAAGTTCTTTTGTTGTTAAGAATAGCTTTTGCTATCCTGGGTTTTTTGTTGTTCCAAATGAATTTGAGAATTGCTCTTTCTAAGTCTAT
>CM052705.1:86816023-86848059 GCA_028551405.1 Uromys caudimaculatus | reverse complement strand
ATTCGAACTCCATAGTTGTTTAGAACCATGTGGTGACAACATGAAGTTGATGAGCTTTTGGGAAGTTCTGTTATTAGCATTTTTAATTCTCTCCAGATTCCCCTTCCTTTTCCCTTTAATGCCCGCATGTGTGGCTCTGCCTTGGTTTGCCCTTAGAGGGTCCGTCCACCCTTGAGAAGAGAGTGAGAGAACATGGTACTGAAGATGTCTTTTTCTTCAGTGTTCCCTGGGATTGGACTAATACTCCACATTGCCTGTTTATGACTGCTAATAAGTAGAGTAGGTTAATGACAAGGGAACAGTCAGATGGATCATGTTACATGTATGTTTACAAACATGTAGCATGTGCGTAAAACACACAGTGCCTGGCCAGGCATGCTAATGTGTGATGGCTATTCTTGATTGTCCTTTTGATTATATCTGGAATTAACTAAAACCCAAACGACTGGATGCACCAGTAAGGGACCTTTTTTCTTAATTAAATCTTTTGAAGTGGAGAGGACACATTTCTAATTTGGATCTTTAAGATGGAAAGATCCACCTTTAATCTGGGTCACACCTTCTGCTGACAGCCTATATAAAGAACACGGAAGAAGGAGGCTTGTCTCTGCCTGCTTGCCCTTGCTCTCCCTGGCAAGTCCATTGCTTCACTGGCATTAGAGCTTACTGATTTGGCATTTGGGGATATACTGAAGATCAGCAGAAATGACTAGCTTCATGGACTGAACGACCACTGGGTTCCTAATGTGTGTGTGTGTGTGTGTGTGTGTGTGTGTGTGTGTGTGTGTGTGCGCACATGTAGATATTTGACCACATTTGTGTACAGTTTGCCATACCTGTGTATATGTGGTCACACCTGTGGACATGTGGCCACACCTGTGGACATGAAGCCATGTACATACAACTTTGACAAGTCTGTAGTTTCTCAGCCATAAAATCCTGAAAATCAATTTTATTGTGAAATACATCATCAGTGTATACAAAAGTGTAAGTACAGATATATTTTAAAATTATAATAAAATGACTGCTATGCTCTGATCTTCCAGAAAAATAAAGTATGAATACCTCTGAGATCTGGGTGCATCTGTCCCTCTATTTATTTTTCTGATTTTCCTGCAAGAGCTAGCCCACCCAACCAAGTTTTCATTTCTACTTCTCAGCCAAATGTGTGAGAGTCTTTAAGTGTCATACTGCTTAACTTTGTCTACTTTCGAATTTCCTGCACATGTGGCTATGGTATGCGTCTTTCTTATTTATCACTTCCTACTTTCTTTCTGAGTTGTATCCCTGCTAAGGAGTAGCCATTGGCCTTCACAGCTGTGTACAGTCCTAGTCTTTGCCTGTGTTTCCCTTTTCTGTCCAACAGCCAAGCCCAGATTACCCCAGATGTTGCTGACATGAAGAGTGAGGTTAAGTTAAGTGTCTCTGAACACTCGCTCAAAGGCTTCCCTGGGCCATAACATGTCCCTGGTAGTGAAAACAAGAACTCATGAATATTTATGAGCTCAACATGAACAGCTACCATCACCACTCAGGTGTCAACAATGGTTGCCAATTCACACTCTCTTCAGCCCCAGATGAGCATTTCTCCCATACACCGTGTGTACTTGGCACAGTCAAAGACCTTGAGTTTTTCCAATTTGGCGAGTTGAAATGGTGTCCTTCCATAGGTTCAGTTTGCATTTCTGAGACGATTGATGCCATTGGACAAGTGGTACGTGTTAATGGCCACTTATATTTCTTTTCCTATAAAACGTTTGCCTGTGATTTTTGGCCATTTTCCTGTGGTACTGTTAATATCTCAATTTGTAGGAGTCTTTCATATATTCCTGAACCTAATGCTTTGTTACACCAGGTTACGAATGCCTTTTTCAAGTCTGTGATTGCATCTTGTTTTTTAAAAAATGATATTTTATGATAAACAGAAGTTTATCATTTAATAAACTCTATTAGTTATTTATATAACCCAAACAGCCCCCCCAGTGATTGAGTCAGCGTCCTTTGGATTATCAGCTTTTGCACAATTACTGAGGATTGCCCCTAATCTATATTTCTGTTTGCTAGGCTGTTAATTCCCAACTGTGTTCCCCAAATATTTGCTGTTTGAATCCCGCCCTGGTTACTTCTGCTCCATCAGTCTATCCTGGGGGTGCATTTCACTCAGACATGTGCTCCTGGTCCATCACTCTAATGGAGACCTCCTGTTCTCTCTGTCTTCTTCCTCCTTCACTCTCCTTCCCATGGTCCCTACCTGCAACCTCCAACCCAGTAACTGAAACTCCGCCTTTTCTATTCTCCCCAATAATTGGCTGTAGCTACCTTTATTTAACCAATAGTTTTAAATTGGGGAGGAAAGTCTACAAAGCATCAGTCACTTGGTGTATGTGAGTATCTGCTTATGGGGGGGCAACCGGATCTTGAGGGGCCAGTATTTAGCATTTGAATACATAGCAGCACCAGAACAACCCCCAATAGAAGCTCTTAATTTTTACCAATGTCTGAAAAGTATTAAAATCTGGACTTTAATATTTGACTTGATTTGATTAATTTTAAAAGACATATATAGATGGGCATTGGCTATTAGCCTGGATAGGGCCAGCCTAGGGCATGCTAACCCACCAACTCCTCTCAATTTGAACGCCTTTACTTCCCAGTATTTCTGAAATATAGCCTGTAGAAAGAAAGGCTGTTTCTGGTTTCTTGTATGATAATTTGTTGTTGTTGTTGTTTAAAAGACAGTTTTGTTACATATAGCATTCTTAGGTGTTGCTATCATTAAGCAATTTGAAGATTTTCTTTCTCTGCAATGTGGTGTAGCTTATATTTTTACACAGAAATCGCCTGTGTAATTTTTAAACATGTAGGCAATCTGCTTTTCTCTCTAGTCATTTTGAAGCTCTTCTTGTGGTATTCCATGTTCTACAAGTTGATGCCACTAGCTAGATATGAATTTCTTTCTATTTTACCTGCTTTGAATTTGTCAGTTAACATGAGAAAGATACAGTCTGAAAAGAATGGGCCTTCTAAATTTTCTTTATTTCTTTCTTAAAAAATTGATTAGGTGATACAATGTATCACTTTTTACCTCCAAGACTTTCACCTAGTTGTGTTAGTTGTTTCTGTCTTTGCAGGTCACATTCTAAGCACTTTAATCTGTGCTGTCTTCCAGTTTGTCAATTCTCTTTTTAGCTATGTCAAAATGTCACTTTTAAGCTATGCAGTTAGATGTTTCTGTTCACTTTCTAATTTCAACTACTATACTTTTCATTTCTAGATATTTCATTTGGCTCTTTATCAAAATTTCTAGTCCTTTTGGAGAATAGTTCATTTTTGTCTATTATCATTCTAGCCTGAATGTACCTCAGATTTTGGTCTGATCTCAGAAGCTAAGCAAGGTCAGGCCTGGCTAGTTCTTGGATGGGAGACCACTTCATCTTCTATCATTTAAAAGACTTCTGAAAACCTCTTATATCTTTCTAAAAATTAGATTAGATATATAAAATCATAGATATTTATTAGTTTTGATTCCCAAGGAGAGTGATTTCCTATGACACGATCTAATCATTCTTTTATAATCTAAATATAATTCCAATTGATTATACAATCTTAAATTCCAACATAATTCTTGACTTTCACTCATATTGTTTTTTTCATGTTTCCAAGATTATTTATTCTTATGGAAACTTTTACTTAAAATGGAAATCAATACTTCAAATGTTTTCCTCTAGGGGCCAGAGAGATGAAACATTGGGTAAGGTACTAGTATTGAAAATTTGACAACCCAAGTTAAATCTTTTGAGCCCTTGTAAAGCGCCATATGCAGTGACACCCATCTGCAGTCTCAGCTCTGCTACTACAAGATGGGAGAATAGCCTGGACCGTGCCACATAGCAGCAGAAAGTGGAAAAGACCCTGCCTCAATAACATGGAAAGAGAGGATCAACTCCTGAAAGTTGTCCTGTGACCTCCACACACACATACCATGACACACATGCATACACACACACACACACACACACACACACACACACACACACAAATGCACGTGCATATACACATGTACACAATAAATGAATAAATGAATGAGTAAATAAATACAATTCTTTTAGAAGAAGCATCTTCCTCCAGAATGAGATGTGCTCAATTCGGCCAGGTACCTAAGGCCATACCAGAGAGACTTGAAATTGTTTAATTGGAGTTTGGGGCTGCAAGAGGTTTAGTGGGATAAACTAGCAAGAGGAGACCAGAATTCAGGATTATGAATAATCCAGAGAGACTTTTCCTTGTCTTCTCCTTCCTGTTCTGTCCCTAGCTGAACTCAACACAATTTCCCTACCACTTCCCTGCTCACAAAGGCTTCTAGACACTTCGGTCACTATAACTGACTTTCTCATTTATATATACACAAGTACACACACACACACACTTTTAAAACATGTAGACCCCTGCCAGGCAGATAGATGTTCTATGAGAAAAGCTACTCCTTGTTCCAGCTCACCTACTGGGTTTTTGCCTCTAGAGGTGTCCCCTACATGGTAACCATTTCAGTGAGCTGCACCAAGCAGTGTCATTGTGACATCTAGATATCCCTGTGACTAAACATAAGAAGTCCAAGTCTCCTGTTCTCACTCGAGACTGTGTAAACTCAGACCCCACCGGGAAGTGATTTTCCTTTTTCCTAATTTTCCTCAAAAACTGTTTTTATAAAAAGTCAAATCTCTGTTCCTACTGTTGAATGACATGATGATCCAAATAGTTAGCTTTTTATCTAATTGTAACTGGTTTAAAAATCTAAGTTCTATTTACACTTTAACTTCTTTCTCTCCTACCAGTCCCATTTCAAGGACTTCTTGGTTGTACTGGCTAGTTTTGTGTGTCAACTTGACACAAGCTGGAGTTATCAGAGAGAAAGGAGCTTCAGTTGAGAAAATGCCTCCATGAGATCCAACGGTAAGGCATTTTCTCAATTAGTGATCAAGGGGGGAGGGCCCCTTGTGAGTGGTACCATCCCTGGGCTGGTAGTCTTGGGCTCTATAAGAAAGCCAGCTGAGCAAGCCAGGAGAAGCAAGAAAGTCAGTAAGCAGCATTCCTCCATGGCCTCTGCATCAGCTCCTGCTTCCTGACCTGCTTGAGTTCCAGTCCTGACTTCCTTTTGTGATGAACAGCAATTGGAAGTGTAAGCTGAATAAACCCTTTCCTCCCCAACTTGCATCTTGGTCATGATGTTTGTGCAGGAATAGAAACCCTGACTAAGACATTGGTGAAGCAGTTCACTCAACCCTTCATCTCTCCACTCTGTCTGATCCCAAGGGTCACAGGAATCCTGGCACATCATGTCACTCTGTAGACTCATCGGTAAATAGACTCTGTAGGTCTCTGGTTTAGGAAGCAAACCTACAAACTCCCAGATGTACCTGATGTATACTAGACTACTACTGCCACTCCTCCTCCTCCTCCTCCTCCTCCTCCTCCTCCTCCTCCTCCTCCTCCTCCTCCTCCTCCTCCTCCTCCTCCTCCTCCTCCTCCTCAGGAAGGAAAGGCTGTAGGTTCAGCAATTCAATAAGAATCCAGCCAGCCAGGGAAGGGGGTCAAAATCCCCTTTCTACACCTATGGTCCTTTCCAGTGTTTCTGTGGGTGCCTTTCCCACTTTGTTTAGTGGGAAGAAATATTTGGATCCTGGAAGGATTGTTTAGAAAATCGTATACAGTTTTGGTTGTTTGGTTGTTTTGCTCCAACCTAAAGCAGGGAAACTTGCTCCCTAGCCGCAGCAGCAGGTGCGAGCTTCTGTCAGGAGGGGGAAGGATTAATGCCTTCCCCTGGAATGGGTTGTTTGAGGTGTGAATTTGGCTCCTTTTACTCTCTTTCTGACATACCTACTTACTTCTCTATTTTCCCTCATGACCTGAAGCAAGAGGAGGCCCTCACCAGAAGCTGCCCAGATGGTAGCACCGTGGACCTAGACTCTAGCCTCCATCTGTAAGCCAGAATAATCATTTTTTTCCTTTTTAACCTATCCAATCTCAGCCATCCAGTTCAGTAACAGAAAACAGACTCTGAAGAATGCTGTGTTCCCACTCCCCCTCGCCGTCCATCTCAGCAGTACATTTGCACACACTAGTGTAAAGGTAAGAAGGTTCTATGCAGTCTTAATAGTGACAGAAGTGATCTATTATAAGCTCAATGTGTGTTTCTGTTTATTATTAATTCTCAGTTAGAATATCACCCCAAGGACATATCTCTGAGGAATACATAGGGCAGATGCTGCAGAAGATGTCTAGGGAAAGATGTTCTTGCATCTAGAAAATGATGTCTTAGGAACAGAGAGAAAGGTTAAGGATTGCATCCTAAGTTTTATATAAAATAATTCTGTTAGTCTTCCTCCATGCAACTCTTTATAGTGTTTAGAGAAGGCAGCAGACTTGCGGAAGTTGGCAGCTATTGTTGCTCATCCGTCCACCCCTCAGACATCAGAGGCCATGCTAGTGTTTTGGTCCTTTCTGTAAAACAGGCTCATTGTCTCAGAGTCAATGACAACATATCTGGATTTCATTTTCATCCCAAATTTTATCTCACTGTAAAACATTGTGTGTGTGTGTGTGTGTGTGTGTGTGTGTGTGTGTGTGTGTAGAAATGTTTACAAACTAAGCTTTAGAACACAATTAGTGGGTTGTGTGGTGCATTTTCACTTTTAATAAATGAGCTGTCCTCCATTCAACTTAGCATTTCTTCTCATAGGAGAAAAAATTCAAGCAAGGGAAAACGGGGAGAGATGAATTAATGTGACATTTAGAGCAAGATTTTAATGACACGAAGGGCAAGAACATCAGAGCTCTGCTTTTTTCCTCTCACAATTACAACTTGACATATTTCAGGATATTGTTGCTAAAATGAACCTCTTTAAGCAGAAAATAAAAAAGTGCAAGCGTGAAAGAGAAGGTGTGATAGCCAAGTCACATTGGTTGGGGAAGTCAAAGTGGAACTCAGACTGGCTGATGCAAGTCTTTCCTAGACTTGGCAGGAAGAGGCCCCATCCTTTCTTCAGTCCAGGCTGGTCGTAGAGTCATGGAAAGCAAGAATGAGAAGGACCTTGGATAACACTTAATCCAGATGAGGAAACAGAGGCCCAAACAGGCTGGTGGTCAGCTCAAGGTCACAGAGGCAGTTTGCAGCCCTGAACGCTCTCTCCGAAACCACTTGCCAATAAGTGCAATAGAAAAACTGTAAAATGTTCACATTACCCATCAAGCTCAGAGACGTGAACTTGTGGGCTAGAAAGAGATAGAAATGCACGTGGGCAAATCGTGCTGAGATGCTTTAAAAAACATATGCACATACCTGAAATATTTTTTGAAAATTATTTGTACAGTAAAAAATTGAAAGGAGAGCAAGCTGAGTATAATTTTAATTAAATCCATACTTCTTTTCTTTGATTGGGAGAGGGAGGCAGAATGGAGATGAATGTCTTGAAACAACAAGGAGGCAAGGAACTTTCTATTCATTATAAGGAAGAAGTTTTCAAAGGTCAGTGTTGTCCGAGGGTGGGGTAGAGATGAGAACATTCATCACTGGAGGTTAATAAAGCGGAAGCTGGGAGAACTTGGCAGGGCTTATTCGGCTTCCAATGCAAACAGGCTGTAGAGACAGCCTGGGAAGCTGCTGAAAATAGAGATTTCTGAGTCCAAGTCCAACAGGGTGCCCGGGTCTGTATCTTTAATAAGCCACACAAGTGATTCTCTTGTTCAGAGAAATGCGTCAGGCATTTAAGGGACTTTTGCAACTCAAGAGTCTACAATTTTGTGCATGAGTGGTTTGCAATGGGTAAGGAATCCACATACTAGTTTGGGTTCTGTCTCTGTAAATTTTCTTTTAACATATTGTATCACATCATTGGGACTCAGATTTCCTGCCTGTAAAAACAAGTGAGATTAGATGTCTCTTAGGGCTCCTACATGCTAGGAGTTGAGTTTCTGAGGTTAGCTTGGAGGAGATTAATCTTCAAAGTTGCTGGAAAATTTTTAGGACATTCAGGTATTGGGGAATTATCTTGGAATGGCTAACAGTGACAGCTGGGTGAGGCTGTGTGATATGGCTGCTTTCATGGAGTTGGCAGGCATTCTGCCCAGGATCTGTCTGTCTCTTGCTGGACAGGTGGGGAGTAGATAGGGTTGGAGAATGCGAACTTGGGAAACTCTCCTCTTGCTTCAATTATCATCTTTGTGACCCAGTTACTATTCAGAAAAGGAGATGTGAGGATGCTCATCTTCTATCCAGAGAGGAGGGTACTCGAATGACAATGAAGTGACCTTCTGTGGACATCTTGCTTAGAATCTACACCTCTGGATGGGGAGCTGCTAAGGCATGGCTCTGTGCTTCTTGCAAATGAGGCTTGGCAAGCCAATGGGCCTTGGTAATGATTTAATAATGAGTTCTACTTTGTCCTCGACTTTGCTCTTCCCTCTCCAGCTTTCTATCCATTTCCCCACTGGAACATTTATTTGCTAAGCCTCACCCTTGCAGTTCCTCACTTCTCACCTTGTAAGAATGCAGTTGTATTAGAATGGTTTGCCTTTTATCTTCTCCTAAACATATCCATCTCTTATTTCAGTACATTTCCTTTGGGGCCTTCCCAATCCCAACTGTCTAGACATAGATGGAGCACCAGGCATTTCTTTTCCAACTTTACCCAAGGAACATCTGGGAATTTTCTTTGGAGTTCCTAATAGGATAATTTACTTGATATATCAATGGGGGAAACTTCAAACTCCAAGTCACAGAAGGTGTGCGCAAGCAGGCTATCTCTTAACTAGGTAGGGAGTGCCTTATAGATAAACACATGGAAGTTGTAGTATCCTGTCAGTCCTTGGACATCATGACTCTTCCATTTATACTTTTTCTATAAAATGTCTCCAGATATTCAATCTCTTATTTCAAACTGTATCCTAGACAGAAACATCTAATGCCCTTCCCAATCTCAACTCTAGGCTGGCCAACACTATTCTTGGATCTGTTTTCTCAAACTCACAACTTTCTCAAGTCTATATGCCGGGCCAAGGAATCTCCTTTACCTAATATAGCTTACCATGATATAAGATATCTTTGTTTTTATTAGATGCATCTATTTTCAGGTATGATGGCACACATTTGTAAATCTAATACTTGGGAGGCTGAGGCAAAAGTTCAAAGCAAGCCTGGAGTACAGAGCAAGTTCAAAACCATCTTGCTCTAAATGGGGAAACCCTATCACCAAGACATGTTTTCCTATCTTGTCAGTAAATACCCAGGAGGCATAAGCAATGTCTACATCTCTAAGAAACTGCCAAACTCCTTTCAGAGTAGCTGTAACACTTCATACTCCCATCAACCACAAGAAAAAGTTTCAACTCCCCCATGCCATACCAATACCACCAGAGTGTTTGAAGTTATCATTTTAGCCATCATGGCGCATGACAGATAGAAAGTTCTGATGGCTCCTGAATTTTGGAAAGCAAATAGTTAAATTTTGGAAATGAAAGAATCACCAAAACTTTTGCCTAAATCTATTTACTTATTTGTTTGGATAGCAAGGGATACATACTCTATAAGAAAGCTATGAAGAAAAACAATGACTTATTCAACCAAAATAGAGAGCAATCAGGGAGGGGGATTCAATTTATTAGCACTTAATAAGAGGACTCTCAGATGTTGATGTTATTTATAAGGCAAAATGCTATGTGACTTCTCTATGATTTTTGGTAACTATAGGCATGTATAATATATTACACAATCACAGATTTTAAAAGGGAGCCAGAAAGGCAGCTCAGCAGTGAAGAGTTCAGTGCTGCTTTTGATGAGGACTTGAATTCAGTTCCCACACCCACACTGGGAGGCTCACAACCACCAGTAACCACACCCACACTGGGAGGCTCACAACCACCAGTAACCACACCCACACTGGGAGGCTCACAACCACCAGTAACCCCAGCCAGAGGACACTTCATGACTTCTGGCTTTTATGGACACACCTACTTATGTGTGCATGCATGTGTGTACGCACAGTTAAAAATTTTTTTTAAAAAAATCTTATTTTTTAAGGAAATAAGCTTGACTCTATTGAACCACAAAAAAGCAACAGAATGCAGAGCAATATTTTAAAACTCCTTTTTAAAAGGAGTTGGAGCAGAGTAGATTAAAAACTTAGTAAAAGCATTTTATAGAATTGAACGTTTCTTAAAACACAAAATGTTCCTTTAAATGTGCTTAAATGGAGCTAGATAGTGGTACACACCTGTTATCCCAGCACTGGGAGACAGAGGCAGGAAGATCACAATTTCAAGGTCAGCCTGAGTTACATAGTACAATCACGTCCCAAATGAAACAGGCAATCAAACAAGCCCCAAGAAAATGAAGCCTGCTTAATGTTTATGAGCACGTCTGCATTTGTTTATAGCCACAGGCCACGTTGCTAACCTGTCAGTTCCTCCATTCCCAGAGGCAGAAGCTGCGTATGCTTGAAAGGCTCAGAACGCTAAAGTGGTTCTTAATGATGTGCAAAGTGTAGGCTTTTACTAAAATCCAAGACTAGGAGGGGCTCTGAGTCAAAATCCTCATAGAGGTTTTCATGTTACTCTTCAGTTCTCTAGACACCCCCACACACTATCTTAAATCACATAACTCTTTAATAGTCATTCCAGTTGTCACTGCCACCTTCTAAGGATATGTTACCTGTGACGACACTGGGGATTTTGGAGAGAAAGCTCTTAACTGTTCTGATGGGCACACCCCCTGTCTTGTCATCTTGCATCTTTGTAATGATGTCCTCGATCTGAAAGAGGTTGAAGAAAAGAGGTGTTAGTTGTTTGCTTGCATAGTTGTAAGAAAGGAAGCCTTTATCAACTAGTCCCAGTGTGTATAACACAAATGCTAATAACAGGCATCAGGGAACCCCCAGTCAGTCAGGAAACAGTATCAGTGTTTGCGGAGTATGGGGAGGTCAGAGCACGTTCTGTAGGAACAAACCCCTGGTGAACCAAGAGAGGGAGGGAGAAGCGATTGGGGTCCTTGCTAGGATCCAACATTAATATGTGTGCAATGAGATTTCTCCTCTTTCTCAAAGTAAAGTTATGTCATAGAAAACTACCACATTTGTCTCCTAGGAAATGGCAGTTTCCTAAGGTTCATCCTAAAATGTCAGCACCAACTAGTCATTGGGAAGTCCAGGCAGGAATGTCTTTGGGAGAAAGACCATGGTGGGCAGCAGCGGTACTGTTGGAAATAGAGCAGGGGAGCGATGGGCTAAGGAGGACACACATCTGTAGGCACGGAGTCACAAGCCAAGGTAATTTCCTGGGCAGAAATGTCCAGAATAGGATTTAGGAACATTTGTAACAAGGATATGGATCTTTTTGTTTGGGGAGGTGGGACAGCTAGGTGAGGCTAGCATGTACAATTGACATAGTTTGATTCTGTAACCAATAAAAATATCTTGGGATGAATTCTCTGAGTAAGTCCTTATTGGGATCATATAATGTTAAAGACAGAAACTTAAGCTATAACTTACTTT
The DNA here is from genome assembly GCA_028551405.1 of Uromys caudimaculatus. NCBI lineage: Eukaryota > Metazoa > Chordata > Mammalia > Rodentia > Muridae > Uromys > Uromys caudimaculatus. The sequence goes on along the minus strand of CM052705.1, from coordinate 86,836,519 downwards.
CCTCTAGTTCCACATGCTATGATTGCATTTCAAGGGTAACTGAGTTTCTCAAAGACATGGGACTAGTAATTGCTTTGGTAGCAATAGATGTGTTATTAGATACAAAGTTAGGACATGCTGTACCATTATTGCCACCATTAAGACGGTAAGAATGCCTACCAGGTATTCAGAATACATTATCTTCAACACACATAGAATGAGCTTGCTCACACATCTTTGATTAGAACTAGACACCTAAGCCAGAACCCAGGGCTCCATATCTTCTGGTTTCCAGGAGCCAGGAGCTGAACATCTGTAGTCAATACCAGTGGCTTTGGCAGAGGCTAAGGATTGTCACAGCCATCACCAGGTCCCACAGATGCCCAGTGGCAGAGCCAAGTTAGAATCTAGTTGTAGACTCTAGGGCTCAGGTTTTTAACCCTGAGCTCTTCTGCTTTACAACAGGATTCACAGAAAACTAGCCAAGTGTGAAAGCCTCCCTTCCCTGAAGATTTCTTGTTTTTCCTGCAAAAGTACTGAGAAAGAGGGGCCAAGGATGCAGTTCTGAGGCAGAATACTTGGTTAGAATGTAAAATACCCTGTATCCCATCCCAAGCATCACTAAATAAGTACATGAATGAATGAATGAGTGAATGAATGAATGAGAGACTGAGAAAGAATCCTAAGGCCCTGACCTTTCAGATGACAGTGAGTATCTCAAAGGCAGGAGAGTCTTTCCCTGCAGCCTGATAATCTGTGTTCTATTTAATTACAGTCTAAGACAGACTCTAATTCCCATTTCCATTATCCACCTCAGCTGCAGCTCAAGTCTATGCTAAACTCAACCAAGTAACCACTCCGAGTATCACTCATCAACAGCCAAGAAGAACTATGGCTAGAAAAATGGTCACACTTTAAAAGTAATCTATGCGTTTGATCTAGTGTGCTGTTTGCAACCAGAAGCATCGGTTACTTTGATGGTTGCTGTGAGAAAACCAGAAATACCTTTGAGAATTGGTGGGAAGCCAATAATTCAATTCTGAGTAGGCATTAGACAACAGTAATCTGTCTCTGCCACTGTGGGCCGAATGGGAAGAACTGGCTGCACAGAGGAATTCTCCACGGCTCCTTTCTCCTCTGCCCAGTGGCTTCACCATGTGATGGAATCTCAGAAGGACATGTTTACTAAAGACATATGGATCTCATCATGTTGATCCACAATATACCAAGAAGTGTACTGCTCATTAGAGGTAATAGACCAAAAGACCAGTCTTGCTGGGTGTGGTTGCATGTGCCTATAATCCCAGCACTAGAGAAGTGGAGAGGAGATCCTCATGAGTTCAAGGCCAGCCAGGCTACAGAGTGAGACGGGGGAGGAAGGCAATAACTGCCAATTGCCAATTCCTCACTGGACTGTAAAGGAGACTCCATGCTGAGCCGTTCATAGCATCACAAGTATGGAGAAGGACTTGCTGATCCTAATGCCTGACTCTGCTGCGGTATTGATACACTGTAGTCCCTGGCCCGGCCTCATGGTGGACACAGAATCTACCCATTGCCCTTTTGTCATGAGACATGCCTGGCCGCTGTTCCTGAATGCAGTGTGACATGTGCTCGTCATCAGGTGCCTGTGTATGCCAGCTCTTGACTTTAGATAGTTGATGTCCCAAGAAAGATGTGAGATATCCCCAGTAAATAACCCTCTATCTTAGGCAACCAGGCCCCAGCTTCCTTGCTCACTTGGAAGAAGCTAATGTTTCTATGCCACTGACCATAGGATGGTTTACTTTACAGCAAAAGAGAGTGAGACTCTGACGACAGCACTTTTTGAGAATTGCCAAAGCCACAACAGATATTTGGCAGGCAATCAAATGGATGTGTTTTAGATTTAGGGCACCTTTGGAAACAACCCCGGTTAAGAATGTAGAAATAATATACAGTATTTACCATCTACTTTAGAACACTCATACACTGTTCTGGCTTAGGTGGCTTATTCCACCATTGTGTCAGACAAGAGTTTGGCAACTCTTCCTGACTGATGCTGGATCATCACCCACTACAACTCTCTCTCTCTCTCTCTTCCTTGTCATGGGTTTTGGAGAATTCCAAAAAATTTACAAGAAGACCCTAGGAATTTATAAAAAACACTGAGAAGTATTTCCAAATACCTTAAACAGATATCTAGTTTGTTTCTCAATCTTAAAAGTTCTATAGTAAAGATGTCAACACAGAGACCCAGCTGGTACGTGACAAAGCTGCGGTTCCTACCCAAGTCTTCCTGAATGCAGTATGTTATCAGGACCTATCAAATAGTAACTTTACTGCCCTCTCAGATCACCAGAAAATCTTAGCTACCACCCTTCTTCATCTCCCTGGGGATGGGGGAGACAGAAATGAACTTATATTTTCCTGACTGTTCAATTGCATCTCACTTTGACACCTTTCGTTCCAAGGAAACAAGACAGTCATTTCCCTGACATTCTTTGATATGAAGACCCTTGTCTTAGGGAACATGTTTGTACCTACGTGCCCCTGTGCCAATCAGGGAGCAGGTGGCCCCTATCTGACAGCCGGGTGAAGCAGAGCAATCATTTGGCCAGCTTGGTTGGTTCTGCCTGGGTGAGCCTCTGTAATAAGGGTGTTCTATAAGGAGCTCAGCACCCAGCACAGATACACAGGTACAGGGCTCCTCCAAAGAACAGGACAGCAGCCATTACACTACCCACTGGGCTTTCTTTTACATAAGCAATAGACACAATTCACTGAATTAGTGCTGAGCAGGAGGGAGGAAGAGTGATCATCTCTTTAGAAATGGAAGCCACCTTGAGACCACATGACTGGACTGAGGTTTAGAGAGACTTGTAGCCTCTTTCAAAGTGTTCCACTTCTCTAGGGATATCGCTATCCTGTCTCTACAGTTGTGTATATGTTTATGAAGTGGATAATCCAGTTTGAAAATATGAGAGGCTGCTTTGACCTGCCCACTGCAAAACCATGTCTGAGGGGTGACAGCATCACAGGTTGGAGACAGGGTTGGGTAGGATGGGGGAGTCCTGATTTTTTAAAGGACTACACTAGGCGGATGATGTCAGAAACCAGACAAAGATGTAGGTAGCCGCAAGAGCCCCTGGCACCGGGCCTTCTTGGTCAGCTCAGGCCTGCTCATCTCCGCCTTTCTGGATGACATTCCTGTCCAAAATGACAAAGGGCCCATGTTAGTATTGTCTGTGCAATTTAATGAGCCAGTGAACTAACTTATTTATCTCATGCAGTGTTTCCTCAGCAGAGGATTAAAAAATGTCAAGTGTGGGAAAATTACAGTGCAATTATTGAAAAGAAAAATGCCTATAACTTCAAGGAAGGAAGTTATAAATTTATAGAAATTATGACCATATAAACAAACTGATGCCCTGGGCCTCTGGCCTGGAGACCTTCCCATCTAAGCATTTCACCTTGACTTTGCAATCAGTTGCCTAGTTCTACTTTGGCTCTTGCATTTAATGAAAGACCTAGTCTCTCCTTGGGCCTGTGAATGAGTGAAATTGATTCTGTGGACACCCTCTTGTCAGCCCAGAGGCAGGAACTTGAGCTGGCTGATGACAATCACAATTCGCAATGTGAAATGTGTATGCTTCACTGAGCTTCATCTCCCCCATCTGGCTCCCAGAAGATCAGACCATAACTTTTTTTTTTCCTTAAAAAATAATACAACTGTTATTTATCCAGCTCTTAAATGTTTTCAGGTTCACATAGCTACTTTTGATGCCAGACCCGGTTTAGTTTCTATAGTTAAAAAGGCAGGTAGGTGGGCTGGGAGGTGGCTCCGTGAGTGACGCTCTTGCTCTTCAAGTGTGAGCACCCAAGTCTGAACCCTAGAGTTACATAAGCTGGACATGCATGTGTCTGTAACTCTAGTGCTCCTAAGTGAGAGGGAGGCAGAGATGGAAGCGTGCCCAGGTGCAAGAACAGGCCAGTTACTCTCCCATATACAGCAGTGAACAATTACGGAGAGCCTGTCTCAAACAAGGGAGAAGATGAGAAATAATGCCCGAGGTTATCCTCTGACCTCCACATGTGCACCATGACACACGTGCAGAATGATGCCCGAGGTTATCCTCTGACCTCCACATGTGCACCATGACACACATGCACCTGCATCCTTCCTTATGGTTGCTTATCCATATGCATGTCTATCCACATGCATTGTACACACACACACACACACACACACACACACACACACACCCCAAAAGCAGGCAGAAAAATTCATTATCTTTCATAATGAACTAATACGGTTAGTGATTCGGGGATCCAGGCTTGAGGTTAAGGATATATTGGTGACAGCTGGGCTAAAGAAGTGAAACACTAAGGGACCCCTTCAGGAAGCCCTTGGCGCAGATTCCAGCCTTTTGGATTGCCGTCCCAGTTCAAGGCCTGAAGTGAATCTTGGGATTTCATCTTTTAGCTATAGTAATGCTAGTTAAGTTTTGAGGGAAACTGACGTTTGAATCACTGTGACGGTAATGACAGTAGTAGCAGCCTGCAAGTTTCCTCCCCAAGGAACAACGTGTGCGGTGGCAGGCGACATTGCTATAGCACCTCATCCCATGGAGAAGCTTCACATCTCTGTTGATGGTGGGACAAGATGGGGGGAGTCCGTATTTGCTCCCTTCCAGAAGACCCCAATAGATGTAGGCTCAAATCTCAGGCCAGAACAGAGTCACACAACTACTTTGAGCTACAAAAAAGGATGGGGAACAAAGGGGCCTGGCTGTTCCAGCCCTGTGCCACATGGAGGCATGGGAGGAGGATAGAAATGACAGGCTGTTAACCTACTAGCATTATCTGCTCCAGAGAACCTGCAGCACAACCATTCATAACAGGAGGGGCAGGAGGCAGGCCCTGGCTTCTCTCTGACCTGTTTTCTACACTGTAACCTGCAAGGGATGCTTAAAGCAGGAAACGCTCACATTTAAAACACTGGTTAACGTCTGTTCCCAGTGTCTTAGAGTGTCTTGTCATAAGCTCTTAGACCTCCGTCTTTGCTCCATTTTACTTATCGTATCAATTTGTATTTGTGTTTCCCATTAGACTGTTTTGCTCACCATGGAGTCCTCATTAATATTAAATGCTCTGCAGACAACTCAACTGCTCAACTGCAGTCCAAAGTAAATTCAGTGTTCGCATCCAAGGGCATCTCTCTTGGAGACTCAAGATTTCATAATTGTAAATAACTACGTGTAAGGGAAAACTCCACAGGCACACAAGCACCAGCTGAGACCGGAGATGGCTCTCCCAGGGCCAGGCCTGGCATGCTCTGGGCCGTGCCAGGCAGATGGATGAAAAGCACTGGCTGCTTTGAGCTATGGTTTTACTATTACCACACGTAGTGTTTCCTAAGTTACTTTCACGGGAACATTTTCTCCCATTTAATTGAAGAGAAACACAGGAAGAATGGGATTCTGGGACATTGACTAGATAGCTTCATGGAAAGCACCTTTACCTTGAGATTGGTAGGGAGGCCAAGCTGGTTTTTTTTTGTTTTTGTTTTTGTTTTTGTTTTGTTTTGTTTTGTTTTTGCTTTGTTTTTTTGATACCAGAATCTGTTGTTACTCTGCAAAACAAGAGAGCTGATCCCTTGGGAGGGCTGTGGACTGCACAGACTGGAATGTCTGACTGCCGAAGGCCAGCCATAATGGATGGACAAGAGAGGACACTGGCCAGTAAAACATCCCAGCACTTCTGAAGACCTCAGTGCTTCACTGTCATCTCCTCAGATTTGCGTGTCATCTGCTTCTTGACATTTATTTACTGAACAACAGGCCAGTGTTGGTGCTGATGGGGGAAGGAGGTAAATAGTTGAAGGACACAAGAGACTGTCAAGTAGTGAGATTAGCAGCTCCAGTGGATGAAGGTATGTCTGGGGGACCTGGAATTCACCTAAGCATTAGTTGAGGAGGAAAGGGTACAGAAGGTAGGCCCATATCACGTGCATATTAGGTTAATACACAGTATGAAAAACTGAAAAATGCCCTTCTCCAACAAATGAGTACTCCCTAATCTCTGGAACCTGAGACTGTGTTACCTTATGTGGTACCAGGGCCATGTAATAAAGGTTAGGGACCTTGGATGGGAAAGTGTTCAGAGGTGCCCCATTTTTCAGATGTGCCCCATTTATTTATAGTTCTCAACAGCATAGGACTTTCCTGATTATAGTTGGCTAGAGAGTGGTGTAATAGTGGAAAAGGGTCAAAGACACAGGATTTCCCACTTGCAAATATGGAGGAAGGATCTAGAAACCAAGCGGTGCAGGCAACCTGTGGAAAAACACAGATTCTAAGAACCCAGGCAAAGAAGTAACATGCTTGCTAGCATGTTGCCTTTAGCCCAGAGAAACCTAGTTCAGATGTCTGATCTTCTGGAAGTTTCATTGTTCAATTTTATTTCAAACCACAAAGCTTGACATTTATTATGATCATAATAGAAAACAAATACATACTGTGCCACCTCTCCACCTCCCCAGACTAGTAAATGCTACATATTCTGCATTGTTTCCAAAATCAGGTTAGTACACTACCTGGGTGGAGCAGGGGGAGAAACCTTCCACACTGCTTTCTGTCATTTTGAACTGTTAATGGCCAGGATTTGTCACAGCCTGCTCGGGAGGTTGGCAGGGAGGCTGGCAGGCATGTGTCCATTTATAAATTGATGCCATTTTCTCCATGGTTTTCTTGGCCTCAGACCAGAGAGATCAGAGGACACTCAGGTGCTGCTAAAACCCATCCTCTCCGGTATCCCATTCTACAGAAGCAAAGACTGAGACCTTTCTCCATTTCACACTCCGGACTTTACATAGCTACCTATCACATCAGAGAGAATCGAACATGAAGGCCAATCCAGCCATCACCCTAAAATGCTCCAAATTTGAGCATGAGGGCCATTGTGCTGAGCTGTTACAGAGACAGTCAAGTCTCAGCATGTGGATTGCCTCCTTTTCCCACCCCTGAGAGTGCAATGGCCTTGTCTTCAAAGAAAAACAAGGCTATCCACCAACCTGAAATATTACTAAGATTTCTCCTTCATGGAAAAGAGCAAGGAACACAAAACTGTGTCCTCTCTCTGACCTCAATGACCCTCTGGACTCTGGACTGGCCCACCCTTCTTGGCTCATCCCCTCACCCCCAGTTCTTTTCTTTTCTTTCTTTCTTTCTTTTTTTTTTTTAAAGGTTCATTTATTTATATGAGTACATTGTAGCTATCTTCAGACACCAGAAGAGGACATCAGACCCCATTACAGATGGTTGTGAGCCACCATGTGGTTGCTGGGAATTGAACTCAGGACCTCTGGAAGAGCAGCCAGTGCTCTTAACCTCTGAGCCATCTCTCCAGCCCCCCAGTCCATTTCTTAGTACCTTTCCCTACTCCAGACTCAACAACTGGGCCATCTGGGAAACTTGCCTTGGCTTTCCACAGCTACAAAGGCGATGCCATGCCCCTGCTGTGGAGGTCAAGGCCTTCTATCATTTGGAATCAAACTACTTTCCCAATACTTCTCCAGCTTTCTGTGCCCGTGGGTCTCTTCACCTGAGAAACTCTCCAGCATTCTCCCTTGATCCTGGACAACACATCCTTCCTGCAGACTCAGCCTGAGTTCTCTGCCTTATTGTTATCAGCTGGCATATTTAGGGATGTTTGATCCCAACCATAAAATTATTTTCATTGCTACTTCATAAGTATAAATTTGATACTGTTAGGAATCATAATATAAATATCTGATGTGCAGGATATCTGATATTTGACCTCTGTGAAAGGGTTGTTTGATCCCCAAAGGAGTCACAATCCACAGGTTGAGAATTGTTGCTTTAAGAGGTGTGGCTAGGGAACATAATTATGTCACTGAAATAGGAAAGGGTTAAAACAGTCTTATGTGACTCCATTAGTTCCTGCAAGGGTGGATTTAATTAAAAAAAAACCTCTCTGGGTCCTGTCTCACTATGTAGCCCTCTCATGGGTACTCCACCCTCCACCCTGAAAGTCTCACCAAATGCTGATAATCATGCACGTGAGTCCCCAAAACTATGAGCTAAATTAAGCTATTTTCTTTATGTGTGCTCCGGCCTTGGGTATTTTGTTATAGTCAGAGAAAATAGACTGACATAATGACTCATACTCCAGGTTCTACTACACGGCAAGAGAAGCAGAAGGCTCTGTTGCTCCTAGGTAGCACCTTGTGACAGAGAAGCCCATGTCTTCCTGGAGGAGGGATGAGTTTATACAAACCTAGGAAAGGATACTTTTAGATTTCTAGGTCCTTTTCCTTTTGTAATCATGGACCAAAAGAGAATCTTTTTATTTTTTTAATCTCCCAAGAAAATGGGCCTTAATAAGGCATGTATCCATTCGATTTGATTTGGAAATTAATCTGACTAAGAAGGAGCTTGAACAACACTAAGATATGTTTGATGGGATCTAAGCCTAACCCTCAAAATCAGTGGGACAAACACCAGTAGCTGGTAATACACTCTGCACGGCTCTTGGGAGAGTGGCAGGGTCATTTGCCAATTATTTCTGTTAATCACAAAGATTAAATGGCTTTTATAGCCTGTTTCTCTGAGATTTTCTGCAGGAGGAAGGCAAACAAGCATGAGGTCAGGCATACAGACAGCCAGGCAGGCCTTGGGTATCCAGGCTCCACCTACGGGGTAACCAGCCATGTGCAGAGCTCTCTTCCAGTTACTAAGCATTCCTAGTCTCTGAAAATTTCATATTAGCAGGTATGTTGCTACCCACTTCCCCCAGTCGCCCAGAGGACGGGAGAGAGAAGTGTTGTAGATAGAGTTTGGGGGACCTCAGATGTATATAGTGGGGTCTTCCTCTTCCCTTTAGTCTTTTGTAGATTCTGAGGCATGGGGGACCAAAAGGACTGAAGGAAGGACCCAAATTCAAAAGGCCACCAGACCGATAACACTGACCCTGATAGTTTGGGTAGGGGGTAGGTTTAGCCTCCTGCCTCAGGAGAAAGGCTGTGACAGAGAAGCAGACACTGGGGATGGATCTTGGGTAGGGAAATGAGTGGTGTGGACAGAAGCCAGTTCTGGAGCAGAATGGCATGAAAATGGCTACGTTTCATTTTTAACTTCCACCATGGTAGTTTAACCTGCTTCCTAGGAACTTCCTGCTAAACTGGTATTTTTACTGTGATTTTGTGAATCCCCATATTTTATGGGTTAGGTTGTGTCTTTCCAAGTCCATGTATTAGAGTCCTAACTTCCAGTATTTTAGGATATGATATTATTTATCAAGAATGTCTTTACAGAGGTAACTGTGTTTGATATGTCATCAGTGTGGGGACCCTGGTATCATTACGTAAGGGAGAAACTTGGATGAAAAGATAAGAATGACTACAGGAACAATGAAATGGACACACAGGGGGAAACAAGGCAAGCAAAGAGGCTTGGGATATGCTGTGGTTTGGCTGCCACCCCCCCCCCCCCCAAGGCACATGTGTTAAAGGCTGGGGCTCCTGCAATATCCAGAGATCGGGCTTCTGGGTTATGGTTGGGCCATGAGGGCTCTGATCCAATCAATAGATTAAGCCTGGTCAAAGTAAGTAGGTCACTGTGCCACGGCCTTGAAGGATGTACTTTATCTCAGGTGCTCTTCTCTGCCTCTCTGCTTCCTGGCCACTATGAGGTGAGCAGCATTCCTGCACTTTACCCTTCTAGCCATATGTTTCTACCCTGCCACTGTCTAAAAGCAATGGAGACAGCTGGCCATGAGTGGAAAGCTTGGGATCATTGAACGGCCATGATTGTTGACCTTCAGTGTTCTGTCATAGTGATGGAAGATACCAGAGAGAGCCAAACACTGAGAAGGAACTACCTTGTCAAGGCATGGTTTGGGACTTTCTGGTCTCTGGAAAAATCAGTTTTTATTATTTGGACTACCAGAGCTTGTGACAGTTTTGGCAGTCTTGCAAACACATACTCCTGAAATTACTTTATAGATCAGAGGAATGAACTTTTCCAATTATTCCCTCTTCCCTTCTGTCCCCTTCTATTTCCTACCCTTATTTCCTCTTCCTATCTCACACACACACACACACACACACACACACACACACACACACACACACACACACACACACGTTAAATGCCTAGTTATTTCTAAATTAGATCATGTTTCATGTGCTGTATTAACCAGTTTGACTTCCTGCATATTCCTGGGGAACTGCACAGCATACTACTTCAAGGCCTTGGCTTTTGGGAAGCTCGCACTGTGTCTAATGTCAGTGAAGGCTGGATTCATTTGCTAAAGCAAGCCATGCAATTAGACACTGAAGGTGCAGTGAAGGTCTCATCTCAAAAAATACCCCATGGCGGCTTTACTCCATGTCATTTGGATTAAGACCCAAGAACATTGTGTCTCTTTGTGGGGGAAGTTCCCCAGTCTCTTCATGAGTAGATTTGATGAGCATTATATAAAAACAGAATTTGTACAGCTTCAGACAAACATCACTCATTTCTCTGAAACCCAAGTGTCTCTGTGAACACTGTGTGGGTTTCTGGGTGCTTCAATCCTGCTCAGCACTCTCCTGCTGCCAGCAGCAAGGTGAATGGTGTTCCTGTGGAGAGGTAGAGAGGAGTCAAGGAGAAAGATACAGAGGGCTGTGGCCTGCCTCAGAAGCAGCCCTCACTACTCACCTGTCCATGAGGTCCCTAGTTGCAGAGCTTCAGTGGACCACAGCTGAAAGGGGTGGCACTCTGGGACCAGCTGTACTTAGCTTGACTGCAGGCACATCTACTCTTGGGAGGCAGGGGTCACCATGAGTATCAAAGGGTGGTGTCCTGGCCTTATGGCATTGTTGGAGAAGTATAGCACCATTAAAAATAGAAGTGAGCTCTCCTAAGATGTCCTTTATGTCCCCTAGGGCCCTCCTCTCAGATGCCAATAACATGTCGCCTTAGAGCATCTCCTGGAGCGTTCAGAACTCTGGGGAGTTGGGAGGTAGGGGTTTGGGGGTATTGATGAGATGGAGAGAGGCCTGCACAGTCTGCCCTGCTGGCAATGAATGTGCATCTGAGAGAGGGGACTCTGCCTTGTGATAACAACTTATGACAGCTAAAGAGCCTTTGACAACAGGTATGTCATTTGGGGATAGGGAGATGTGATGAGTAGAAACTTTCTCTCTCTCTCTCTCTCTCTCTCTCTCTCTCTCTCTCTCTCTCTCTGTGTGTGTGTGTGTATGTGTGTGTGTGTGTGTGTGTGTGTGTGTGTGTGTGTGTGTGTGTACAGGCATGCATGTTACTTTGCATGCTGGAAATGAAATGCAGCTGGTGGTTGGCTAGAGTGTGGTAGCTTCCCTGACAGGGACAGAAGGAGAAGCCTTAGGGAATTTGAAGACAAATGACCCGCCTCCCCAGGGCATGGGCATGGGCATGATGGAGAGAGTCTTTTTCTGCTTTTCCTGGCACATGGTTGGGTGGCTATGGTAGGGCTTAGATAAAAGTACTTCAAGGCTTGTACCTCAGGCCCAGCTCTAGAGCAGAAAGTGCATAGACCCAGGGCAGTGGTGGAGATGGGTTTGGACAGTGGGATGGACCAAAGAGGAGCAGACATTGTTGGTGGCTGTGTGCACAGGACAGAGGGAAGATGACCAAAGAGCTAAGAGTTGTGGACTGTTCTGGAGGTAGGCATGACAAAGACCCTCATCAGATCCCAGGGACATACCAGCTCAGTACAATCACACTGTGTGCTTCTCCCCAGTCTGCTGTCCTGCCCTGTGACTCAGGTGGGAGCTGCTGCCTTCCGAACCCTCGGTTAACCGTCCATATTGCTCAGGTGATAAGTGCCAACCAGACAGCTCTACTTGACTTTATTTCAGATTGTGTTTTTTCATAAGTCATCATTTTCTAGGAAGAATTGTCTTTATCAGGCGTCCTTGAAGCAGGGTGGGACCGGTGAGTTGGGGTTTGGGACCTGAGACCCACATAGGGTGGAGCTCCATGGATCAAGAGGTCGTCTGGTTGCTCACAGTGAGATGAGGGCAGTGAAATGCCAATGCTGGAGCCCCTCAGAGGTACCTTGGTGTCGGGAAGGAGACATTTGAGAATAGAAGGTACCACCCAGTGTATACCTAGAGGCAAGTCCCAAAGACCTCTGTGCCTCGGTTTCTTCCAGCAAAATGGAAAGGTATTGATGCCTTCTAAATCCCTTCTACCTCTTACAATCCCCAACTCACTCCTCCAAAACACAGCCGGCCTTGTCTCTGGGGGTTGGGGGTGGTAATTCATGGGATGCTATTCTCCCCAAAGAAGATTTGCTCCCAATGTTCCCTGTCTCTTGTCACAGCTTCCATTCTGCCTCAGACAGGGATTGGAGAAGGTAACCTGCAAGGTTTGTGTGGGCCAAGAGGGTGTCTGGGGAACTGGACCCTGACTTCTTTCTTTAAGGAGCAGGTACTTGCAAAAGTCTCCCTCATCTTTGTTTTCCAGAATCCATGGGGAAAAAGGAATCCAGGGTCTGCTTCACAAAGAGTGAGACCGTGGTGGCTGGCAATGAGCCAGGAGGCTGCCTCCACTTAGATTCCAAAAGACAGCATACAGCAGAGCTATTGCCCACATCTCCTGCTAGGCCATGGGCAATGTAGGCGATGTGTTGGTTTGCGCTGGCCTCATTCTCCTATTCTCTCTCACATTAGTTCCAAGTTCAGATGGGAACCACAGGTATTATTAAATCCCAGTGACAACCCTGGAGTTCACAGTATGACTGACAGCAACCCCCTTGCCCCGCCCCCCGGATTAAAACTTGGCCAATCCTCCTTCCTTCCTTCCTTCCTTCCTTCCTTCCTTCCTTCCTTCCTTCCTTCCTTCCTTCCTTCCTTCCTTCCTTTCTTTCATCTTTTTTTCTCTCTCTCTTTTTTTTGGCAAAGCTTATAAGGCTCTCCAAACCTCCTCCTGACTTTGCACACCATCTGGAGCCCACAGGAGCTTAGCTCAAGTTGTTCTCAAGGAGACCTGGCCCTGGCAACAGCCTACAGAGTCTGTCAAGATGGTCTTCTCAGCCAAGGAGGAGCTTAGGAGCTCCCAGCTGCCTCCCAAGTAGCTCAGGCTAAACTGTGTCTAGCCTGATGCAGAGCCAAGAGTCCCTTTGGTTAAATAATTCACTGTTGAATCTGGGTGTGCAAAAACAGCCCTGTCTAACACAGGCTGACAGGTGATTTCATGCATCATTTAACTCTTTGCAGTGCCCCAGAATGCAAGAGATTAGATAATCAGAATAATTTCACATTGGCAAACTGCTATTTTTTCCCTAAGTAATGAACATTATATGATTGAATGTAAAAAGAAGCGCTTGACTGGCTAGCCCACATAGTCAGTCAAGCATTTATTACACGGAGGGCAGGGCATCCTAAGGAAAGAGGCCCAAAGACCAGTGGGAAGTTCCATCTGAATTCTTCAAAGAAAGAACCTGGATGTGGTGAAAGAAATGGAGGAAGAGAGCGAATAAAAAGCAGAGAAAGGAGGAAAATGATGGCCATGTGGCTGGGGAGATGGCTCAGTCAGCAAAGTACTTGCCATGCAAGCAGGAGGACCTGAGTTCAATCCCCATCATCCACTTGAAAACAAGGTACATGGGGTTGGGGTATGGGCTGGAACTCTAGCACTAGGGAGGCAGAGACAGGAGCATCCCTGGGGCTTGCTAGCCGGCCAGTCTAGCCAAACTGGAGAGCCCTGTCTCAAAAGTTACGATGTGCAGTGGTAAATTAAGGTGAAGAGACTCCAAAGCACCCTTCACAGGCACGCACACAGGCTTACAGCGCAGTGATCACAAAATAAATGACAAATGCTTTGACCCTGGAATTCTGATCTAAAAGCAGCTTGAAAGTCCCAGGTAAGCAGCCCCTGCCCCAGTACTGTGTGGGAGTGCTGCACCTTGGTGGCCTCTGCTCCCAGGATGATTGCCTCCAGTAGATAGTTCATTGAACTGAACACTGTGATTAAAAGCTTGGCTGAGTCTTTCACATCACAAAGCCCAGGATCCAATACCCTCATGGACATGCAGTCTGGGGACTGGAGAGATGTCACAATGGTCATGAGTCCTCACTGCATTCCAAAGGAACTGAGTTTGCCTCCCAGCCCAAGTCCTGCACAGAAATTTTGATGTCTGGCCACTTTAACAAATACCTTGGTTTTCTTGAGCAACAAGATGGATTTAAGTTCAGTGATAATTGCAACAGCATGTCAAGGCAGTTTGTATGGGAAAACATACATAGGTGGCCCTTCCATCCCGCCTTAAATCTTCATGGCCTGCACTTTTAGCCAGACAACCTTCTCTGGAGGCCCAGGAGAGTCCCAGGCAAACCAACTGCCTTGAAGCCATCCCTCTGTGACTGACCCTCCAGATGGGCTCTGCTGAAGATCATGGATGGCTTGGGCCAGCTCTGTGTGAGCTGTCACTGATGGATTAATTAATTGGCACAGAGGAGGCCCTGCTTCAAGGTACCTCGGTCCGACTTGGCTTTGGAAAGCTGGCCAAGGGACCAAAACTCGCATCTTTGGCAGGAAAATGAAGCACACCAAAAGCTTAAAAATAGCTATCATCTTCGGAAAAAAAACACTGCAGGTATAGATAAGAACTCAAATTGAACCCTGACACCCACATCTGGCTAGGCACCTATGGCTCTCACATGGAGCCTGTGTGAGAGGGCTTCTCTCTCCTCAAGAGCATGCTATTATTGAGTTTAGATGTGGGCCCTGCGGATCTGAAATTAAACACCCTGTCCCTAACATGGGCTTGAGAATACCACTTAGCTCAGGTCCATGAAAAGTTAACGTCCTGCAGAGGAAGCAAGCACAGAGAGACACACAGCAGAGGTTATCAGTTTTCCAGCATGCTATCAACCTCCCTGTACAAAGGAATGGGGATTGGGCTTCCTAAAGCTCCCCATCATTTCCCCATCCTGAGTGTTGTTACTGTTTGAATGTGCCCTCCAACTTTACGTGCTGGAAACTTGGTCCTCACTGTCATAGTGTTGGGAGGCGAGGCCTCGTAAAAAGAGATGATCGCGTCATAAGGATGGAATGAAATTAATGAGTGAGTTAATTCGTTAGTTGATGGATGCCATTATTGTGGGAGTCAGTTACTATGAGAGCAGATTCTCACTAAAACAGGTCCACTCCTTGCGTTTCTTTTTTTCCCTTTCTTCCCTTCTTCCTTCCTTACTTCCTTTCTTCCTAACTCACTGGCTTGCTTGTTTACTTTCCTGCCATGGTATGAGATAGTATAAGGTTCTCAACAGATGCCAGCACCACCCTCCTGCAATTCCTAGCCTTCAGAACCATGAGATAAATACAAAGTCTTTGCTGTGTGGCATTCTGTGATGGCAATAGAAGATGGGCCCTTAGAACGGTAGCTCCCTTGTTTCAGTGCCTGTTCTATTGCTATTACAGAATACCGTAGACTGGGAAACAGCGGAGCCTACCTCTTCAGGATTCCAGCATCTACTGCAGACCAGCTGAGACATTCAGCTTCATGGACTGAACAATTACTGGATTTTCAAATCTTCCATTGGTAGACAGTCATTGTTGGACTAGCTGGACCACAGCCTATAATCTATTCTAGTATATCCTCTATGCATGTATGTATGTATGTATGTATGTATGTATGTATGTATGTATGTATGTATCTATCTATCTATCTATCTATCTATCTATCTATCTATCTATCTATCTATCTATCTATTCCTCTAGAGAACCCTGACTAATACATTTGCTTTGGTCATGGTGTTTTATCACAGCAATAGAAAAGTAACACAGTGCAAACATAGGACCGTTGTAGTTAGGGTTTCCATTGCTGCAAAGACACATCATGACCACAGCTATTCTTATAAAGGAAAGCATTTAATTGAGGCTGTGTGGTAATTTGAAAGTAATTTGCCCCCACAGGACCATAGGGAGTGACACTATTAGGAAGTGTGGCCTTGTATAAGAAGTGTGTCACTGTGGAGGCAGGCTTCGAGGTCTCCTATGCTCAAGTTACACCCTGTGTAGCACACAGTTTCCTTTTGTGGTCTACAGACCAAGATGTAGAACTCTCAGTCTCTTCTCCAGCACCATGTCAGCCTGTATGCTGCCATGCTTCCCACCATGAAACCTCTGACCCTATAAGCCAGCCTCAGTTCAGTATTGTCCTTTGTAAGAGTTGCTGTGGTCATGATGTCTCTTCAAAGAAATAAAACCCAAACTAAGACAAAAGTTAGTACTGGGAACTGGGGTATTGCTATGATAGGTCTGACCATGCTTTTGTTTGGAGAAACGTGGATTTGGGGACTTTGGATAATGTGTATTATATGCTATTATATGTTGGAAGTATGTGATCTGCTTTTTGATTTTGATTTTACAGGGGATGACAGTTGTCACTACAGTTGGACTAAGTGCATTTTGCATTGCAAGCCTATGAGGGCCAGGGAGTGGATGGAATATGGTAGTTTGAATGTAATTAGCCCCCAATAGGACCACAGGGAGTGGCACTATTAGGAGGAGTGGCCTTGCTGGAGAAGTGTGTCATTAAGGGGGAGGGCTTTAAGGGTTCCTATACTCAAGCCACACCCAGTGAGGCACACAGTCTCCTTGTGCTGCCTGTGGATCAAGATGTAGAACTCTCATCTCCTTCTCCAGCACCATGTAGGCCTGCATGCTGCCATGCTTCCCGCCATGAAACTCTGAAACTGTAAGGCAGCCTCAATTACATGTTGTCTTTTAGAAGAGTTGCTGTGGTCATGATGTCTCTTCACAGCAATCAAACCCAAACTAAGACAGGCTGGCTCATAATTTCAGAGGTTTAGCCCATTATTGTCACGGTGGGAAGCGTGGAGGCACTGGGTCTGGCCTGAACATTCGAAACCTCAAAGCTTACCCCTAGTGACACATTCCTCCAACAAGGCCACACCTCCAAATAGTGCCACTTTCTGGTGACCAAGCATTCAAGCCTCTGAGCCTATGATGGCCATTCCTATTCAAACCACCACAAGGACTGAGAATATTTACATCTAATAAGTGCCAGTCAAGCTGTGGTCCTGCCCATCACTGGTCTGTCTTCATTTGGTCCCATCTCATAGGGTGGCCTGACAAGGTGTTAGAACTGTGTAAAATCTCTTTCCAGGAGACAGGTTTACCCTCTGCCTGGCACACCTCTTCCAGCCTTTTCCTTCTCCCAGCCTAAAATTCATGAAGAAATTCTTTGTAGCAACCATCTGATAGGTTGAAGGATTCTCTTTAGAGTCTATCTTCATTTCTGCCAAGCCAGTGACAGTATTTGTTATCACTTCTTCAGCAATGACATTGAATACTTATGGACCAGATGCCTTTTGATTCTCTATGAGATAGAGCTAGCATTAGTTCCAACCACACACCAGGAACTGAGGGATGGCAAGGTTGATTAACTTGCTCAAGGTTATGTAAGAAGTACAGTAGCCAGGACTCAAACCCTGGTCTGCACCTTGTACTTAAGTCACTGCCAGTGAGCGTTTTAATGGCTTCATTTCCATGGTATCAACACTCTTATTTTAAAACTGATTTTGACCTTACGTGTAGACATATTTCAACTCTAGATCCATGAAACAGTGTGTCTACTACTAACTTAAGAAATGAGGGTTTACAGATTTGGTTATATCCTTCTCTATAAGAAAAAAAAATAGATACCCAGGCTGGAGGGTTGGCTCAGTGGGTAAGAGTGATTGCAGTACAAACATGAGGACCTGCTTTATAATCCCCAGTTCCCACGTCAAAAAGCCTCAGGCGGTAGAGACAGGCAGGCCCAAAGCTGACTTGGCTAGTCAGCCAGCCTAGCTGTGAAGGTAAGTTCTAGTGAGAGATTCTGCCTCAAAGCAGTAAGATTGCATGTGATAGAAGAAAAAAACAAAAACCAAAACACCCAGTATCCTCATTCGGCTTTTACACATACATGCGCGGGTATGTGCACTGTTAGACCGCCTCAGAATGAGAAAATACCAGTAACCAACTCAACTGTATCAAGAGATTACTACTTTACTTGTGAGCAGGGAACCCAGCAGCAGGAAGCCTAAGGCCGGAGCAAGCATTAAAGAATGCCACTAAACACCTAGACTCCTCCGATCTTAACTACAGTCATCCTTTCTGCTGCTGTGCAGTGGCTGCTTTGTGTGGAGAAACAAAGATACCTTCTCTTTTTATGATGGAAGAAGAATGACAAAGGACAGAGGCTGAAGAGGCTGTCCTTGGCCCCAGGGAATCCTGACTATTTCATGTGACAGATGGGGAGTGGGCAGTGTCTTAGGGCTATGCCCCATCATACCACTGGGAAGCCTGGGGATTTGAGGTCTCTGGCCTCTCTACAGGAAACAGATAAGGCTGAAGGGTTTGTGCCAAGGGCTGAGTGAGCCAGTGTGCAAGCTGCCTGAAAGAAGCACCCTTTGATGGGCAGGCATGGATGGCTTCTCTTCCTTTTTAGCCTTGTGTCTGTGGGGTCCCAGTCTAGCTACCTCACCTCCAAAGTCTTGGTTATTCATCTTGGCAAGTGGAGCTAATTCAGAATTCCAGGGAGGGGTGAGAGTTTAGTGTTTTGATTCTTATAGAGTCATCTACCTGGCCCCTTGTGCATAAAACATTGCCCGTATGTTCAGTAACTTTCCAATCTGTCAGAGCTCTTAATTACCTTGGGTATACCCAACATTCTCACTAAAATAGGACAATTCCTCCCCTCCCCCAAACTGGAAAGGGATTTATTTTGTCAACATTAAATTACACTTCTCTCCAGGGTGGCTATTATTCAGTTCACCTACAGATTTCATGATTTATTCAATAGTTCGAGGCCCGACTAAACAGTCAGCAGATGTTTTTACTTCCAATTTAGTGCACAGAGCATTTAAGAGAAACACACACACACACACACACACACACACACACACACACACACACACACAATCCCTAGTACAACCTTTCCCAGATAAAGAAGGCAAGCTGGTGCTAACATTATTTCAAAGTACTTCCAACAGGAACAAGTTTACATTCCCCTAAATTTGATATTTTTCTACCTTGGACTGAGTTATGAGCTCAGCTTCCCTGCCTAGCTAGCCACATGGGGTGACTATGCTTGGGGAAATTCCATTCTGGCTTTTGTTTCTAATCTCCTAAGCAGATGGTTATAGATGCGCTTGTTCTGGAAAGTGAATTTAATAAATTACTAAGGGCATGCAAATATGACCTTCATATGTAAATAGTTCCTACAAAAAAATAATGATGCTGTGAATTAAAGTTCTGAAGGGAAGCTTGAGGCTGAAAGGGCTCAGAGCCCAATGTGATGCTTTACATAGTTTCTGCTAGGTGTTGTCAAGAATACTGCAATGCCTCCCATGACACTTCAAACACACAGAATTGCTCCAGGGAGAAAGGCAATATCTCAGTTTAATAGAATCTGGAGAAAGGTTCCATCTGAGGAAGTTTAAGGCAAAGCACAGAAAGTTGATTCCGTTTTCAAATTTTCATAAGGTGGGGTGACTTCTGTCTCCTTGTCTAAATGGGAAGTAGTCAACATGACAGAATTGCTTCATTTAGGATGGAAAGGGCTGGGCCAGGTTCTGTCCCTGTCAGTTGCTGCGTTGTCAGGCTGGCCTCCATTGGGGATTTTTTGACCTTCCTTTACATACCAGCCGAGTGGCTAGAAAAGGAAACTCATTTTTAAGAGTGTTTTATGTGGTTAGGAGCTTCTGTGGTCCTGCCAAAGAATCATAGCAGAAGTTAGTGCACTAATAATGTGTGCAGGGAAAGGAAGCCCTGCTCCATTCCACATTCCCTTTTCTCTTGGGTATGGTTGTGATGTTCGGAGCCAAAGCAGCCATCTTGTGACCATGAAGGAGAAGCCAGGAGAGCAGCTGATAGCTGGCAGACAGTGAAGAAACTGTCAGAGGCATTGATCGATCCAAGCTCTTATTAGAAGCACCCACCCCCACCCCACCCAAATATACACACTGGGAGTCAGAATTCCTGTTATTTTTGGAGTGAAAAATACATGTGCAATAGACGCAGTAACTATAAAGTTAGTTCGGAAGGAAAAAATACATATGGCATACTCAGATTCAGATATTGGGACTCCTGACTAAAATGAGCCTTCATTCCTTTGTTAACCACGAAGCTCAGCATCAAGCCTACAGAAAATATTGCTTTATTTAGTGGAAATGCCCAAAGCCAGGGAAAGGAAGATTTGAAGAGATTTTATAACACGCCTGCCTCAGCCATGCTTAGATCGAGGGGAAACTGCAGGCTTTTAGCATTTCCCTCTAACTTAGTTTTTTTGTTCATTTTTCCTTGCCTTAGTTTACTTTCTCTGTTCCTTCTCCTGCTTCCTGCCCTCCAGGAATCACAACTCTAGAACCTTCTCATACATTATGACATTGTTATTTCTTTATTTTCCTCGTGCTGTCTTTGAGAGAACTTGGGAAACAGATGGGAAGCAAGGTTTGTGCTGGTTAACCATCTTCTC
>CM052705.1:86780974-86815923 GCA_028551405.1 Uromys caudimaculatus | reverse complement strand
GGGGGTGTAGCAGCTTCCTGGGAGAGCTTTACTGGGGAAAGGAAAAAGAAAGAGAAAAGCAAGCAATCTGAATGTCTGTTGGCTGACGGGCCGCCACTGTGGAACTGTGACCTGGTGGCTTTGAGAGCATGTGACCTAGGTAGTTGATTCAGCCCTGTGCTCTTAAGATGCACACTGGCTTTAATGCTCTGCTACCACCCACCATCTTGATGTTCTTTATGAAGTGTGGACAAGGACCTTTCTCTTTCACTCATGCACAGTGCTTTGCAAGATAGGCAGCCTCTCTAGGATGTCATTTGTACCATTTTCAGACATTGATGCCCCCAGGTGGGAGATGATAAGATGCTAACCCCATATAAAGAAACAAGGCATCGAGTGCTGATGAAGGTTGCCCAGATGAATCCTACCTTGCAAACAGGTGGCCGAGCTAAAGTCTGAGCTCAGGCCCACATGGTCCCAAGGTCATTTTAACTGCAAGGCCATTCTGTATTAACACGAGTGAGTTTGCTTTAGAGGAAACCACTCAGTTCTGTGTCTGGAAAGCAGAGACGTTAGGCTCCTCAAAAGTGGTCTTCAAACTCAAGCAATATTAGTGGCACGGATATTTCTTGGTGGAATGATATGTACTAGGGAGACCACATGAAAATTGGGTCTAGGGTATCGGTTCTCAACCTCTGGGTTGTGACCCCTTGGGGTCCTATATCAGATATTCTGCATATCAGATATTTACACCACAATTCGTAACAGTAGCAAAATTGCAGTTACGGAGTGAGGAACTGTATTGAAGGGTCGCAGCGTTAGGAAGTTTGAGAGCCACTACTGTAGAGCTTCAGTGGGTGCATTTCTATAAAAACTCCAAAACAGTGTCTGTCAGGGAAAACCAGAGTTGGAAATCAAACACCAAAACAAAGTACTCCAAAGTAAGCAAACAAAAAACGTATGAACCAAACTAAGAAACCCTATATTTATGCAAATGAACTCCTCGGGGAGCCGCTGTGTATAGCGTGAGCAGAGCCAACCCTAAGACTTCAGGCTGGCCGAATCACACCCTTCTGTGGGCATCCATGTCACCTAGGAATAACTGATGCTTTTTCAGCTGCTAGAACCCCTCGGGCTGGAGTTTTGGGCTGGGGCTGCTTCAGATGGCTGCTTCAAGTATATAAGGACATTAACGTTGATCTCTGGTTTAACCAGGAAGTTGGGAGCAGGACTCTACACTTTCCTACTGTAGCACTGAAGGTCATTCTTTCTCTTCTCAGAAGTGACAACTCTGGTTTGTCACTGCTCTAGAATCAAGCCAGAGTTTTGTATGCAGATGAACTGTACAGCAGCGATTGTAAAAGAGCCCAGCCGTGGACCTATTTAGAGACTATGAATGGAGCACTTGAGGATGCCCTGGATCCCAGAGATGCTTTTTGTCATCATCACAGAAACAAAAAGGACTGACACAAACCACAGGAAATGTCTATCCTGGGCTTGGCTGTAATACATTTATGCTGGATTAATTTAATGTTAAAAAATAGAATAGTGACAATATTGGTTTTTTTTTCTCTCCATTTTACAAAAGAGGGCTCTCTTGACCTTGAGTGGCAGAATCATCCCACTTTGATGTTCGCAAATTAAACATTAACAGTCTGACCATGTTACTCTTCCAGGCCAAGTCTTATTAGCACTTACTTCTGACGTTGGTTCTTGCTGGTGAATTATTTTAAAAATGTAAGCATCAGGGGCTGTAGGATAAGAAGCACACAGTGGCCTAACAGAGGTTATTACAGGCCGTTGAAGACTGGAAATCGGCGGAACGGGTGTGCATGAGGCTCTTTGCTTCTGTTTTGCTTTTATTAGAATACTTTTTGTGGAGCAAAAGGGCTGATCCTTTTGTGATAGGATTTTGTGTCAGGCCCGGATAGCATTAGCTGCATTGTGCCCTGTGAAGGCTAGCACGACAAAGACAGCTCACCTTTCCTCTGCACAGATTTCTTCCTAACTCACTAACCAGCACTGTGGTTCTCAACCTGTGGGTCAAGACCCCTCTGAGATCATACATCAGATATTCTGCACATCAGATACTTACATTGCAATTCATAACAGTAACAAAATTACAGTTATGAAGGAGCAATGAAATAATGTTATGGTTGGGGGTCAGTACAACATGAGGAACTGTACTAAAGGGTCTCAGCATTAGAAAAGTTGACAACAACTGATCTAAAGAGGTTTGCCAGGTAACTGGGACATAGAAGGTACTCTCTCCTGAATGATGCCTGCTGGAATCAAGGGACTGTAAAGGAGGTATCTGGTGGATGAGCTTTCTCCAACACTCTCCTGTGATCTGAGAATTACAAATCCTCAAGTACAATTTTTGGCCTTCAGGGAAAAGGGGGTCTGGATTGTTAGCCTTTCTCCGGCAGCCACTGAGTCTTTGAGACTCAGGCAAGGTGGATGGAGCTCCCTGGGTGTAAATTATGTATTTGAATGAAGGCAGCCGGCAGCATCCTGTGGTGGGACTCCAGCCTGCTCTGCAGAACCTGAAGGTGGGGCCTGCTGCCAGAAAGGGCAGCCCATGCAAATTACTCAGACAACTGTATCTTGCCAAGGCTTGGCTAAGTAAGAAGTTGGGGTGGGGGGGCAGCTTTCCTACTGCTTGTCTCCAGGAACTAAGCTAAGGATGTACATTAGCATTCCTAGCAGAATATAAAGAAAATCACTCTAAGGAATGAGTTGCTGATATTCAAAGAGACAGGAGACTGGAAATCAGTACATTCCAGAACAAGACTTGGCATTGTATACTCAGGAGTTATCTTTGAAAGAAGAGGTTAACTTTTAGTTTGCTAGAGCATAGAGGACAGACATAAACCCTCTCTGTAGCTACTTATGTTTCTCTGATGCCAGACATTCCTTCTGCTAGTCTTCCAGAACACGCCTGGCAGCCTTGGAGCAGTGGAGCAGCCATCTCTGACCTCCACCAGATATTGCACCTAGCTTTGGCTCAGGAGTGCACAAGAGCTTGGGAACAACAGGGCAAGGAGGGTGTGGAAGGGCACCAATAATGGATGCTCTACTCTGAAGAGCAGAGAAAGTGGGATAGAGAGGCAAGGGAGACGAGCTGTTTTCCCAGAGAGTCGGACAGCTGCAGGGTATCCTAAGGATTCAAAATTATAGCTGTTGGGGGAGGGGAGCGAGAGGAAGGAGTGTAGAAGACGCTTTGGAAGGAAGGTTGGCAGAAACAGCAGCCGTTCTTCTGAAAATACATCTCTCCAATGACAAACATTTTCTGAGCTAAATTCTGTGGGTCACTGTGGAATGGCAACACAGGTGGCTAGCAAGCATGGATTCTCTCCTCCAGAGGTTTTGGCCAGAGATTTGAGAAGGCAGGCTGCTGCCATCTTTGTGAGTGCCTTTTTGTCTTAAGCATGAAAGAAAGAACCTCCTGGAAAGAGCATGTAGCCTAAAAGGCTTTGCTGGGGCTTTCAACGCGTGTGTTCTTCCAGACGCATGAATTAATAATAAAATCATATTTATCAAGTGAGCAACCGAAAGTTCATAAGATCGCCTGAGGACTAGGCTAGGGAGCCTTTCTAAGCCAAGCGCAAATATGCACACTGCCAACCTTGGGCCCGCTGAAGGATTAGAAGCGCCCAGGTGGAAGTCAGTTTGGGAGTCATCTGAGGAGACACACAGTGTCTGTTCATTCACTTGCCATTCAGTTAGTCACTCCCAGTGTGGGGACATTGAGAGCCAAAAATGTGCTGAACAGTCTGCTAGCACTCATGTCAGGCTCTGGGTTGGAGACTGATTGCAAACTGTGGTTCTCAGCCAGGAAAACCTTATTACAGTGTACATCACAAGGAGTCCAGGTATCCATGTCCCCACCTCCACATGCCAGGGTCCCTTTTCATCCATGCTCCTCAGTGATGAGTAAAGGGGTGGCAGCAGGCTCCTCTGGAATAACCCGCTCTGCTTTAGGTGTTTCACTGTACACTTTTGTGTGTGTGTGTGTGTGTGTGTGTGTGTGTGTGTGTGTGTGTGTCTGATATGAGGGGGTGAATCGCAGAGAACCCTGATTTAATATATCGTGAACCTAAATTAAGGAGTGATCAGAGCCGGGCAGTGGTGGCGCACGCCTTTAATCCCAGCACTTGGGAGGCAGAGATAGGTGGATTTCTGAGTTCAAGGCCAGCCTGGTCTACAGAGTGAGTTCCAGGACAGCCAGGGCTATACAGAGAAACCCTGTCTCGAAAAAACAAAAACAAAAAAAAAAAAAAAAAAAAAAAGGAGTGATCAGAGATGAGCATATTAAGCAAATTAAGCCAGTCTCTGAAAGACAAGTACATTTTCTCTCATTTGTGGTTTCTAGATAATGATTTTAAATTTTATTTTATTTGTTTTTATGTCTGTCTCCCTCTCCCTCTCCTTCTCCCTCTCTTTCTTCTTTCCTCCATCTCTCCATCTCTCCCCCTCCCCCCATGTGTGTATGTGTGACCCATGGAGGCCAAAAGCGGGCACCTGGCTGGAGTTCCAGACAGTTGTGAGCCAGCTGATGTGGGTGGTAGGAATCCAGTCGCACACAAGAGCGATAAGGGCTGTTAACCACTGAGCCATCTTTTCTGCTTCTCCTAGATTTCAAATAGTTACATAAAATCATGTATGTGTACATGGCATGAAGTAGAAGTGAAGCTGTGTAGGGAACAAGGAACCAATGGGAAGGGCTAGGGATGAGGAGGTAGGGGCACGGGTGGAGGCAGGGGAGTACTCACATGACACTTGCGAAAATGCCCTCCTGTAACAGGACCACTACAATGAAGATGAACAAGGAATTTTTTTTTAACAAATATGAATCAAAATCAAGAGCCCACACTAAATAAAACCAGTTGTACACGATAAAGAACCCGACCCCTGAATCTGAGGTCGCTTGCTCTCTTAGTCTTATTGAGGGAGGGTTTTAGAGAAAAGGACTTTGAAGTTAAATGAAAAAGGCCTGAAATGGCTGGATGTCTTCCAGGCTGTCTAGATGGAGAGGCCTGAGGTGCGTACTCAGGTTAAGTTCTTGGTGTAAATGGTTTCCCTTTCTTATTTCCTTGATAACAATGTCTGGGTAAATGTCACACTTCCTTTCAGCTGGTACTGAACATATAAATATGTGCGGATGGACAGCTTAGCCACAGGATTTATATTTTTTATTTATGGCTAAGGGCTCTATATGAAAATGTATGTTTTGCTTGAATAGATACTTAGACCTGTAGCATATCTGAGTAGATCTGCACAGACATTAATATTGATTAGTTAGTTAATAACCAGTAAGCAGCATCATGAGGAGCATTTCTTAAGGGCAAGATAGAACACGCTGCTTTCTCTGA
Organism: Uromys caudimaculatus; assembly: GCA_028551405.1. Lineage (NCBI taxonomy): Eukaryota > Metazoa > Chordata > Mammalia > Rodentia > Muridae > Uromys > Uromys caudimaculatus. Next base: position 86,810,569 of record CM052705.1, on the reverse strand, counting down.
GCTAGGGAATTTTAGGGGACTGTGAAAGCAGGCATAATATACAAATCACTATAAAATGGGGTAGCAAAGCCGGGCAGTGGTGGCGCACGCCTTTAATCCCAGCACTCGGGAGGCAGAGGCAGGCGGATTTCTGAGTTCGAGGCCAGCCTGTTCTACAGAGTGAGTTCCAGGACAGCCAGGGCTACACAGAGAAACCCTGTCTTGAAAAACCAAAAAAAAAAAAAAAAAAAAAGAAATAAAATCTTAAAAAAAAAAAAATAAAAATGGGGTAGCAAATAGAAAGTAGCAGGGCCTTGAAGCCCAGGGGCAGCAAAATCAACTTGTGGGGCTTGGGAAGCAGCTCGGTGGATCCCAAACACCAGGTGAAACCAGGTGTGGTGGTGCATATCTCCGATCCCAGCACTGGAGTGGTGGAGACAGGTGTTCAAGGTTATCCTCAGCTGCACCCTGAAAGGCCAGTCTACGCTACATGAAACCCTTCCAGAATAAACTAACTTCTGTTGGAGAAGGGAATCTGGAAGAAGGAAGATGTGAACTGAGTACTGAATGACAGTGGGGTTTGCTGTGTCCTGGTGTCTGGACATGGCAGATACTTGGTTAGGATCTGCTGTTGAGACACCACAGAAGATAAGATAAAACCTTTTATCCTTTATGGAATGTCATTCTTAAGGCAAATCAAAACAAGCCATGGAAGGACCAATCGGAGTTGGGTGGAGGCTGGATGATCAGATTAGGAGATATATGACTGCATACTTAAATGCTATGAAATGTTCAATTTGTGGACTAAGAATAGTTCCTGCAAAGAAATCAGAAGTCTATACATTTGTAAGTTGCAACTGGGTAAGATTTCTCACAGGTAGACAAGACCGTTATGTAGACATATGGGAATATTTATAGTGAGACACATGTATAATCAATGTAAACTAAACTTCAAAACACCATTCAGGACCATCAGGGCCTTTAAAGGCGTTCTTTAATGAGGAAGTTTAGCATTTCAAAGCTTCTATTCTCTTTGATGTATAGGTTTCCAGTTGCCAAATCTCAGCCTTACTTTTCCATGGAGAAGATGACTCTAAAGTTCATTTAGAAAAGCAATTAAACAAGAAATAGGAAGCAGAATTCAAGCATGGATAATAGCAAGTATTAGATGTTACACTCACGATGATTAAAATGAATTCTTGTGTTAGTGCAGTAGAGACAGGGCAACTGAACACAGACCAGAAACCATGTCTGTTAATAATTGATAAAGATGACACCGCACATTCGCAGGGAAAAGATGCATTATTCTCGAGAAAATCAACTGCAAAAGCAAGGTTCCAGGCCTTTATTTCATACCTTATGTCAGCATAAATGTCAGGAAAATTAATGATTTAAGTGGAAATATTACACTATTAAAGTAGAGACCAAAACACCAGGAGAATTTCTTTACATGATTATAGAATAGAAAACGTACCTCTTACCTAACTCAAAAGCCAGAATCCATAATGGAAGATACATTTGATGACATAAAACAAAATAAAAATCTGAGCAGAAAAACCTGCTACGAACAAAAAAGCTTCCTGGAGTCAATAAGGAAAGGTCAGAAAATACAAATGACTCTGAAGCCTGTGGAGAGAAGTGGCCTCTTACCGCCAAGAAGGATAGAAACTAAAGCCACAGGGTTTGACATTTTTCACTTGTCCACTGGACTAAGATCAGAAAGTTTGCCGATTCTGGGTTGTGGAAGATCTGGGTGTTAGCGGTCTGTCTAGACTCCGCCCCACAGTTGCCTGGCAACAGCCAGGTGGGCCTGGCTCACTATAAAAGGGGCTGCTTGCCCCTCCTCTCTCTTATCTCTTGCCTCTCTCTTACTTCTCTTATCTCTTACCTCTCTCCATCCCCTTCCCCCCTCTCTCCACGTGGTCATGGCCCGCCTCCACTCCTCTACTTCTCTATTCTCTCCCCCTCTCTGCCTTTCTCTGCCTCTACCATCCTCTTAGTTCCCTTCCCCATGCCCTAAATAAACTCTGTTCTATACTATACCTTCGCATGTGTCTGGTCCCTCTGGGGGAAGGGATGCCTCGGCATGGGCCCGCTGAGGCATTCCCTTCCCCCACACCCATATAACCTATATCTTATCATTTTTATAAACACATCACTGGGAGCACAGTTCTCAAATTGCCTGTGGGACTCTGCATGGGAACAAAGTTTATAGACAGCTATTTGACAGCGTCTATAAAACTTTAAGTGCATATAGCCATGGGTTCCTACCTCCAGCTTGCCAGAATTTACTTCTTCAGAAACTAAACTAAAGCCAGGCTTGTGGCTATAGAACCAGAGCAGAAATATGTGCACTAACAGGAGCAAGAGAAATGTGCTTGTGTTCGCTCTGCAGGATTCTGTGCAGCTTAAACAAACCAACAAACAAATAAGTAAAAGAAAACCAACCAACCAACCAAACAAAAGGCAAGCACTGTCCCCAGTTTAGTTCTTGAACAAACTGGCCCTGTGGTCATGCTTGTCCAATCTTGGCGCTGCTATGTTTCTGGTTGTCTGCAACAGCTGCTCACTGACAGCAGCTTCAGATGTTGGTCTACAGACATGCCGCAGCTCTGTCACACCAGTCAAGGTTAGACCCCAAAACTCCACGTACCTAACAAAGAAATAAAATTCTACTCTCTTCTCCAAATTGATTCAGTCAAATGGTGGCCAATGCTGAAGAGTCCAGCAAGTCTCCAGGAGAGCGAACTGTCTTCTTTGCCTTGCCTCCCACCTGCTTGTGGAGCTGACATAATCCTCAACTCTGCATTTATTTCAGGCGACTTAACCCTTCTAAGGCTCCGGTTTTAGTTAGCTGTAAACAGGGTAAGGTATGTTCTCTTCAAGTTTTGAGGAAACAGAGTCAAAGGCACGCTTGTGTATTGTTTTAAAATCATTTGATGGTGCTAGGAAAGAAAAAATCAAAAGAACACAGGAAAGTCAGGAAATAGAATCCAGGCATCCAATGCTCTTTCTACCTTTGTGTGATTCTTGCACAGGGACCACTGGCTACAAAAAGTGAGCTTCCTGTGTTAAAAATTCAGCTTATTGATTTAAATGGTCTGATGGGCAAATTAGACTCAGAGTAAGTAGAAAACAAGAAATGGCTTTAAAAAGAGCAATAAATGAAATGGAAAATTTGCTAATAGGAAAATATCATTTAAGGCCAAAGCTGATACTTTCAAAAAGATCAATAAAATTGAAGAATCTTTATTTTTTTCTAATTAAGAGAAAAAGAGACAGGACACACCACTGACCTCAGAGATGTGGGTAAGGACATTACTATTGATTCCAAAGTATAATATGGCTGAGTGGTTATTTCTCTAAGAACATAGATACAAATGAGCAGTAAGTTCAATGTCATCTAAAAAATGAAAATCAAAACCACAGTGAAATTCTACTTTATACTCAACAGGATGGCAATGGGAATATATATATACATATATGTGTGTGTGTGTGTGTGTGTGTGTGTGTGTGTGTGTATATAGTGTGTGTGTGTGTGTATATATATATATATAGTGTGTGTATGTGTGTGTGTGTGTGTGTGTGTGTGTAGAGAAACTGGAATCTTGACATATTTGTTAAAGGGCCATAACCTGATATAGTCATCTTGGAAAATAATCTGACCATTCCTCAGAAGCTTCAACATGCCTCTCCCTGATGAGTCAGCAACTCTACTCCTATCTGAGAGAAATAAAAATGTCTGTCCATTATTTTAAAAACCCTGTGCATGAGTGTTCATAACAGCATACGAACTTTTAAAGCATCATGCAGAGTGAAACAAGCCAGTCACAAAGGCCTACATGTTATATGGCCCCATCCATGTTAAAAGTTCAGAGTGGGCCAATCTACAGAGCAAGTACAAAGGTGTACTGTGTGGTTTGGGAATGGAGAAGGGCGTACAGCTAACGGGGCAATGGCTTCCTGTCCGCGTGATTTAAAATGTTCTAAAATGGACTGTGGTTACGTTTGTGCAAATGAATACATTAAAAATCCATCAAACCATATTTATTAAATTATGGCAGTATGGTATGGAAAATGTGCCTCCATGAAGATGTTGTTAAGAAAGCTTAAGGTAGACAAAAGGTGATACGCAAAGCTTATGAACTAAATAGAAAACATTGAATTCCTTGAAAGATGCAAGCCATCAAAATTACCTAGGATAAAACAGAAAACACAAATAGCTTCATTATGAATGAAATTATAAATGAAGTAATTCCCATTAAGAGTAATTCCAGACTAGGAATTCATTGAAACATTCTACTAGAGTTTTAAGGGGAAAAAAAGTAAAAATTTATAAATTTTTCCATAAAAAGAGAAAGATATCCTCTCAATTGAAGAATTGATAAAGAAAATGTGGCTCATTTACACAATGGAATACTACACAGCTATTAAAAACAGGGAGGGCCCACCAAGGATGGCTGAATCTTTCTCAGAAGAGTAAATAAAGTAGATGTTGGAGGTGGGTGGAGGGAACTTGGTGGGAGAGGGGATGGGGAGGAAAGAAGGGGGGATCACACACGTGTAGGGAGAGCAAGGGAGAAAGAACAGAAATCGGCAGCAGGGGGCGGCTGGGTGGCATCTCTAGGACATGCTAGAGACCTGGGATAGGAGAGGCCCCAGGGTGTCTATGGTGGCCACTCTGAGACTCCTAGTAGTGGTGGATATGGATCCTGAAGTGGCCACCTCCTGTAGCCAGGCAGGACTCCCAGTGGAGGGATAAGGACAGCAGCCCACCCACAAAACCTTTGATCTAAAATGTGCTCTGCATACAAGATGTGCATGGACAAAGAGAGTAGAGACAGAGGGAACGGCCAACCAATGACTGCCCAAACTGAGACCCATCCCATGGGTAAGGACCAATCCCTGCCAGTATTCATGATACTCCGTTATGCTTGCAGACAGGAGCCTAGCCTGACTGTCCTCTGAGAAGCTCCACCCAGCAGCCAATGGAAACAGATGCAGAGACCCACAGCCAGACATTAGACAGAGCTCAGGGAGTCTTATGGACGAGTTGGGGGAAGGACTGAGGGATCTGAAGAGGTCAGGGACTCCAAAGGAAGACCAACAGAGTCAACTCACTGGACCCTTGGGGACTCCCAGAGACTGAACCACCAACCAAATAGCGAGCACCCCCCCCCCCCCCGCCACACATATGTAACAGATGTGCAGCTTGGTCTTCATGTGGGTCCCCCAACAACTGGAGTCAGGGCTGTCTCTGAATCTATTGCCTGCCTATGGATCTCATTCCTCTAACTGGGCTGCCTTGTCTGGCCTCAGTGGGAGAGGACATGCCTAGTCCTGTAGTGATGGGGTAGTGGGAGAGTAGGGCCGTAGGGAGTGGGGGATACCCAGGGGTCCCTGTTCTCAGAAGGGGGGAGGGAATGAGGGGTGGATCTGTGTGAGGGGGTTCTAGGAAGAGAGGGGAGAACTGATATTGGGATTTAAAGTGAATAAATAAATAAATATTTTAAAACGAGAGAAAGAAAAAGAGAAAGATATTTTTAGACTTACTGTACAATGTTAGTACTAACTGAAAAACCAAAGTAAGCACATTTACCACAAGTAAAGAATGTTAATTACAAGTATCTCTCATAAACATAAACACAGAAGTTACTAGGACAAGCCTTAAAAATCAAACAGACCAATATAGGCAAAGAAGAAGGAACCATGGTCAAATGAGTTTCATCCCAAGGAAGCTGCTTACCAGCAGCTAACATTGCTGGAGATATGCATAGATTAGATGGAGTAAGCAGACGACAATCTCAATAGATGCAGAAAAATATACTTGAAGAAACATTTATAATCGAGACCCTATAAGAGGGCATAAACTTTCAGTATAGTACTACAGTGAATTGAAATTTTGTTCAGCTAAGTTTAGCTCAGTTCCGCCTCATTGCAACTACAAATTCGTTTATAAAACAGATAGAGAAGGGCACATATACATTACAATACATTTTACAAAGCTATACATAATAATAAAGATGTAAATAATCCTTGAACCTTAAAAAGAAATAGTGACAAATGCAACCACAGTGCTGTTTATAACAGCATCAGGACATTAAGTCATCTATGTAAATTTAATGCAAGATATACATGGGATTCATTCATGAAACTATAAAATACCACTGCAAGAAGTCACTATGGCCCAGTAAATGAGGAGGTATACCATGTTCAGCAACCAGGAGACTTGATGCTGCTAGCCTGCCGGTTCTTCCCAGACTTAGAGATCCTAACAGATCCCAATGAGTAATTTTGGTATTTGTTCTGCAGAAATTAATATGTTGAATCTACAGCTCCTACAGGGCAGAGTATTGATGAGAGAAAAGAGAAAGAGAACAAGGAGATAAAACAGGAAATTACAAAGTAGAGACCGGGGTATACGTGGGAGCTCACACCTTTATATGGAAAAATCAGTTTCAAACAAGATGCCTAACTGAAAAAAAAAAAAAAAAAAAAAAAAAAAAAAAAAAACCTCACTGGATGTGTGTGAGAATGAATGGTTATCTATATGTAAAACAAAGATGAATTTTAATCCCAATCCACTATGTGTGTGTGTGCACATGCATATATATATTTACTCATATATATACATTTCAAGACAGATCATAGATATAACTACATACATTCTAAATATAAATCTTCTAGAAGAAAATGTAAATGAATGCTTTCATAATTTAGTGTGTGTGGGGGGGGGAGAAAGCAATAACTATAAAAGATAAATGTCCACAAATTGAAAACTGCTCATTAAAACACATTTCCAATAAAACAGATTCAAAACTGGAAGAAAAATTTGCCAAATGTTAATAGAACAAAGACCTTTTATCCAGGATATATGAGAAACTCCCACCAGTTAGTAACACAAGGATCCGTGATACAGTATTTGAAAGGGCAGAAAGTTGGGTGTTTCGCAGAATACAGAGTGGTGACTGGCAGGGTGTGAGAAGGCATTTGGTCTTACTACTCAGAAGGAGATGCCAGTCAAAGCCATGGCAAGATGCTGCAACCTATCCACCAATAAGAATGGAGGAAATGTAAAGAGCCAAGAATGTCAAGGGCTGGGAATGAGATGCGACAACCAGAGTATAAAAAGAACACTCATTGTGGAAAGTGTGTGTGTGTGTGTGTGTGTGTATGCATGTATATGTATATATGTATGTGTGTATGTGTGTATGTGTGTATATATGTATGTATATATATATATACACGCATATATAATTTAAAAGATATACATTTCTCTGGTCTCACAAAACTTGCTTTTGGTATTTAACTAGAGAAATGGAAATATATGTCCCAAAATGTCCTAGATAAGAATTTTCCCAATAGCCTTTTCATACCAGCTAAATACTAGAAACAGCCCAGTCACCCGCCATGGGGGAAGGGATAAACTGTGGTACAGTCACTCACACAAGAGAGCAGTGCTCGAGCATAAGCAGGGACACAGGAGCACAGCATTGATATATCACATCAGCTGGGGGAATTCTACTCTTATATTTTTGGTTGTGAGCCTAGTCTTTAACGGCTGAGCCATCTCTCCAGCTCAGAATTCTCCTAAGAGAGGAAACCAAACACAAAATACAGCATGAGCTCATTTATACAAAATTCCAGAATTGAAAATTAAGCATGGTGACAGACATCCAATCTCTAGCTGTTTTATCTGAATGAATAATGAGAGGGGTTTCTGGGACAGTAGACATAGATTTTGATTGAGTTAGTGGTTATGGGCTTGTCAGAAAAGATCATACCATTTACTTAATACTATCCCATGTGTTTCGAGGTATGTAAATCTACCTCAGGACCAACAGATAACCAAAAGGGCACCCAGATCATTAGCTGCACATCTGGTGCCGTATTTTGTTCACACAGGAACAAATGGTAACCACAGTCTTCTTTGTGTATTATTTACTCTTCCCATTGTCTGCTTAGATACAACAGAATGTCAAATACAAATGCTACAATAAATAAGCCTTGCAGTTCTATGGTATAATCTATAAAATTATTCTAAATACATATACAATAAAAAGTTAACAGTGGGGCAACTGAAAAGTGTTCTTTATACAAACAAAAACTGGTAGAAGATGTTATTATCCAACTTGTGGTTTCCGTTGTCACCTATAGTGTGTCCAACTCGATGGCTTTAGAGGTCCCAGGGGTGTTGTATCTGCCACCTCGGGGTAGGGCAGAACTCTGGGGAAGGGAATAAGTGTCAGTTTTAGCCTTTCATTTCCCTCATTGTACCAGAGGGGCTGGCTCTTTTTAGCTGCATACATTGGAGCTTTATGTAAGAATTTTATTTGAGAAGAAGATTCTAATGTTAAAATTGGAAAAAAAAATGCCTAAATTTTTTTTCTAAAAATTCCCTTCTCTCTTTGGATGTATTCTACTGTTTTACGCTGAGGATGGGTGGCTTAAATCACAATGTTTAAATAAGACAAACTCTGTAAAGGGACTATAATTTTTGTAATAAACAGCAATGAGAGCCCCTAACCAAGGTCAGACAAGTTGGCATGCGCATGCAATCCTGCAGGAGGGCCACAAGTTCAAGGCTATCCTGAACTGAACAGTTTAAGATCCTGGCTGAGAAAAGAAAAGGATGGCTCCATCAATCACTGCTATTGCTGTAAACACCCAACATAAACAACTTGAAGGCAAGGAAGGATTTACTTAGGCTCCTGATTTCAGAGTCTCAGGCCACAGTTGCTTGACCCTGTGTAGTTAGGCAGAACATCATGGTTGCTGGGAGCAGTTGGTAGAAGAGACTCTTACCTTGTGGTATATAGGAAGCAGATAGAGGAGGCAGAGGGCCAGGGACATGTCCCTAAAGACCTGCCTCTCAGTGAGCCACTTCCTCCTGCCAGGTCCCTCCCCTTACACATTCCAGAACTTTCCAAAGTAACTCTACCAGCTCATGCCCAAACCCTCAGTCCTCAACACCTGAACCTTTTTAGGGGAAGGACATTTTTATCCAAACTCTAACAAGGTGTGATAGACCCCTAACCAGGTAGCCTTACTCTTCAGAGGATTCTCCTTTTGTGGAATAATTACCTGGTGGACATCTCTGTTAGGTTGTTCCTACCAACCACTCCCAGTTCCAGTCCCAGGTTACTGCAAAGAGGCCTGAGCCATGCAATGCTACTGCTTTCAGTGACAGGTAGACCAAAGGTTGACCTTATGATGGGCCAAGAAAGTCAAGACACTCCCCTCCCATTTACACAGACCATGTTTAAGCAGAACTCGATCAAACTAGTTTCAGAGGCTCCTTCTTTAGCCTGAGAGAATGAATGAGTTTCTACTCGTTGTGAGCAAATGGTCCTAACTGATGTGTTTCCACTCAGTGTCTGTGCACTTCTGTGTCTACAGACAGGTGGACATTAACACAGACATAGAATCTACTTTTGAGAACAAGCCACAACTGTGAGTGCTGGACACCTGTTTGTAAACTAATTGTGAGAGTTAGTGTTAGGTACCAGCTTGACTGGACACAGGTGCCCAGTTATTTGATCAAACATTATTCTGGTGTATCTGTGAGGCTGTTTCTAGAGGAGGTAAACATTTGAATGGGTAGACTGAGTCAGGGCAGATTGCCCTCCTTATATATAATACTATAGTGCTTTTGGTAACGATCACTAAGGAGACTCCATTCATTAATAGCACTGAGGAAACCGATTATCCTGAGAGGAAGAGGGAAAATTTCCTGCCTCCAGATGCACATCAGCTCTTCTGTGTCCTGAATATGCTGATATTTGCACTGCATTTGAAGCCTCAGCTCTTCCTTTTCCAGGCTTTGGATTCACACTGGAGTCCACTGGCAGCTCTCTTATGTCTCAAGCTTGCAGACTCACATTGCAGACCTTGGAATTTGTTGGTCTCTCTAACTGTACAAGCTAATGCCTTCTGATAAGTCTGTTTTCTTCAAACATATATGTACATATATGTTATGATAAATATGACAGATACGTGTATACCATATTTGAAATGTATATAGAATATACATGATAACATAACAAGCTACACACAGTTACTAATATGAAAGGAGATATGATGTGTGCCTGTACTCACTGAAATAGTTCTCTCTCCCCTTTATCTGTAATAGTTATTTACATAGTTTCAGTAAAACTGTGATGAACCATGATCCAAAACTATTAAAAAGAAAATTCACAAAGTTTAAATTTTATGCCATTTGAATAGCATGAAGACATCTAGAACTTCTTGCTCCATACCTCTTGGGTGCAGATTGTCTTTTTGTCCAGTGTGTACACGAGCATACACTACCCACCCATTAGTCATGCAGTAATGTTCTTACAAGGCTGATTGCTGCTGCATGGCCCTGCTTATGCTCAAGTAACTCTGTTTATAAATGATGGTCCTACTCTGTGTGGAAAAAAAATCATTCTGGTTATTTAGAAATAATGAAGCAAAACGACCAGAAAGTGCTTCCTTTAAATGCAGAGGCGAATGTCCTTGACTTGATCAGGAAAGGAGACGGCCATAGGTTGAGTTGGCTGTGGTCTACAGTAAGCCTCAATCACCTGTCTGTCATGAAGAAGGGAAGATGAGTTCAGGCTAACTTTTCTCTCATGCCTCGCATGCTTGACACAAGCAGATGCAGCGACCACAGAGTGTGGCAGATGCCCACATTACAACCATAGAGCATGGTGGGTGCCCATGCCACCTCACATCAGCACATTGAGTATTTTGAGAGAGAGAGAGAGAGAGAGAGAGAGAGAGAGAGAGAGAGAGAGAGAGAGAACATTCAGTAACTTTTATTCTAGCCAGAACCTTTGCATTATAGGTGCCCTACGGTAGAAGGAGTGAAGAAGCTAAGCATGGTTTCGGGTCCTCCTTGCCTGGCCGTGGTCACATGATCATGGTCTCTGCATATTTATCATGGTCGTGCAATAGCTTACCCCAGCAGTTGGCAAATGAGGACCTGGGGGCCAAACCCAGCCCGTTAGCTCTTTCTCCGGGTAAGTTTATGGGACGTAGTCACATCCATTTCCTTTCTAAGGTCTGATGTGTTAGCAGAGCAAAGGTGAGAAGCGGCAACGAGACAACATAATTCGCAGAAGTGACATATCTATCTGTTAGAGGAAAGGTGGACCTATTCATCCCCGCCCCCATTGTGTCAGGTCTGCTGTTCGTCTCGGTCCATATTTAAAGTAATGAACTGAACTTATGCTGGGTGTAGAATATACATCTTAAAGTGTGGAGACTGTGAGCCACAGGCTAGTCAGGATTTGCTTATTTAAAAAAGCCTGGTGTGATGTCTATTGACTCAGAATATGTGGGGTTCTGACTGTTTCTGAGGTAGGAGATGGAGCGGAGAAGTGGAGCAAAGGGCAGAGGCAGGCAGCGCAGGAAGGGAGGTGGGAAAGAACCGAGCAGCTCTTAGTGCCCCATGGCGATATCACCCAAGCCTGGCTGGAGGAGCTTCCGGTGCCAACTGCAGTTTTGGCAAAGGGAGCCGATCAGTTCTTTTTATCACCTTTCTTCATTGTTGAGGTCACTGGCAGCATACCCAGGGGTCCAGACTGATAACGAGAGACAGAAACAACATTCTTGAATTTGTTACATGGTAGTGGCTTAGCATGAACCATAGTATATGGGGAGGGGTTCTGATGGTATTTCACTAAGAAAACATCCTTCTAATGTAACTGTATTCAGGTAAATTTAGAAGTCAACTATTTATTCAGAGAGGATCCCTAGCCAAGTGGTGAGTGTTAAAGGAGGCAAATGCTGCAGTTTTAAAAATGGCCTGTAGAGGGCACTGTTAAAACAGTCTGGTGGGTGAAGAAGTCAGCTTAGCAGACGGGTAAGGGCTGCCTTACTGCCTTTCTAGACTCTAGATTTGGGTGATTTACAGTATCTCAGTCATTTTCAATACCATTGTTCTACTCGCCTGGGTTTTACCTCCTCCTCCTCTTCCTCCTCCTCCTCTTCTTCCTCCTCCCCTTTCTTTTCTTTCTTTCTTTTTTCTTTTTGCTATTCATTCTGTCTCCTTGGTAGTGGGAGGTGTGGCTGTCACCCTTCCTTTCTGTGTGTGGCCAGCAAATACTTCTCAACACTGGCTTTGGATAGACAACTAAAGTTATGAGGTTACAAAGATGAATAAGACGCAGACCTAGTGTGTGAAAACTCTAAATCCAGTGGGCAAGAAAATCTGTTTAGACTTTTAATACAAAGCAGATGGCATACGAACAAATGACAATGTAGTTACATTCCCTTATTTGGGAAGGACAGGGTAAGTGAGGGACAAACAGCTGCCACCATAGCTTGCCTGCTGACGGAAGAAGAGGGCTGTGGAGGCCAGCACAGGGAGTCACTAACAATCGTGGGCCTGGCCTTCCCAACACAGTAATACAGTCTGGTAAAATGTCACCTGGGAGTAGATTGGCCTCAGCCTGGCTGGGGGTGGAGAGTTGAGCAAGGACTTGGGTGAACAGAAGAGGGGCTGAGTTGGAGAATTTGTGGTCATCTGGAAAAGAGCAGAAGTCGGAGGAGCGTTCACCACAAGTGCCCTCTCCTCCATGTCTTTTTCCTTGGAGACAGAGGCTCCCCAGGTTCTCCGTAGGGGCAGGAGGCAGAATTTTCTGCCTTTGACAGAGCTGAGATTCAAATCTTTCTCCCTTTTCTACATACTTAGAAGCTACAAATCACCCAACCAGCTGCGATGGTTTCACAGGTGAATCTAGTTGCTTCCAATTAACTCATGTGAAGCTCTGGGAAGGTTAAGTGCAAATTGTTCACTTCCTAGAAGATATTAATGAGGGTCAATTTCTAACTAAACACATTTTCTTCCAATGCATACCTATATCTCCCCACACTTGGGCTTCTATAGTGGATATAGTAACACTGTGAGCTACGCAAGAACTATTCTGATCAACCCTTAAAGGGTCATCTAGAAAGAGGACTTGGGAGGCCATGAATGTCCTCAAGTTGAGCCTCAGTGAAGGAGTTTGCCTCACAAGGACCAGTTCAAGGCAGTTTTCAAACTACATTAAACTGAACAATAAGGAAGGGAGCTGAGCCAGTAAGAATAAAAACAGAAGTAAAAAAATTATCACCTTCTAAGTTCAAATATAATAATAGGGCATAGGAAGTGTGAGAGTCAGGGAAACGGTTGGAAAAGCAAGTGATTGCATCAAACACTGGACCAGGGAGGGGACAGGAAGGATGTTTTTGTCCTGAGAATGAGCCCAACCATGAATGGGTTTTCTGAAGTCTATTGTGTAAGAACACTCAGGATTTTAAAGAAGTCCAGCCACAGAGTTTATGTGGCTATAGGACCCTTGACAAGGAAATCTTTTCTACTCTCTTAATGGACTTTATGAGGTGGATCTTCCAAGGATTTCTCAATTCCCTGTTCTTTGTGTTTCCCACACCAAAATGGACGTCTCGTTCATCTTTGAGTGAAAGGTTCCATTTGTCTTGACGGTGAAGAGTAAACATGTTTTAAATGCCAATTCTCTTCATGCTTGATTTTTTTTTTTTTTAATACAGCCTGAAGACTGACAGTAAAAGCAACAGTCCTGACAGGAGCGACCGGTAACTTTCAGCAAATGCAGTCATTAGGGTCGTGTTTATACTTCTTGTCATCAGCGAAACATCTGCCTAACTAGATTTTCTGACTATTTAAAGTCATAACCATCTGTCCGCACGAGATAACGTGTTCCACTGAAGTTTTAGAAGGATGTGGAACTGGGAACTTATATTTTCTGTCCTAAGAGGATATGAAAACTGTGGCTTTCATTTTCTGTCAGAAGGTGCTATTGGAGGTGCTGAGCATGGGCCAGGTCTCACCATTGACTCTGATAGCAAAGAGGTCTTGGGTAAGTCACCTCTGCTCCAGTGTTTCTAAGGGAAGCAGTAACTAACTACTTCCTGGGATGAGTGTGACTATGAAACGTGTACACTGCTGGGCACAGAGTGTCTGAACTATGTTCTAAGGAACTTTGCTAATGGGGAGAGTGAGAATACTATTTAGCTGTGCTGCCTGAAAAGTAGCCTTTAGCCACTCTGCTGTGAAATGGGCACAGTATCAACAGATAGCATTGTAAGCAAGCCAGTTCTCATCCTGATAAACTTAATAACACAGGAAGTTGGGGGTAGAATTCTCCAAAATGGCGGCCACAGAAGCCAAAGGAAAGAGACTGGGAGAGTGGGTGAATAGATCTGAGATGTGGTCATAACACCTTTCAGCTCATACATCCACAAGAGACTAGGATGGTTTCCTGAGCTACTGACTAAAGGGTAACACCATGTCCTTGGTAGAAATGCTTAAAGACCCATGTCAAAAAATGATGAACTCCTTCTAGTCTATTGGATACAAAGTAGTCATAAGCTTCATTTTAAAGTATGGGTTTTAATGGCTCAACAGAGCCCTTTGCTCTCATCAGGGGCATGTTTTGATTCTCTGAGATCACCATTTATATGTTAGGACAAATGGACCCTACCCAAGTCTTGGGGTCCAGATTCAGGTAACTCAATGTTAGCAAAACTGAGAAAATGTCTGTGTTTTAAGTTTTGTCTTAACAGAGCATGTCTGTCAGGGTGAGAAGGAAATCCAAGACAACTCTGAGCCCACCTTTCAGGGCCACCCACTGTTTGGCACTCTTTAGGGTGCTTCCTAGAAATGGCAGCCGTCTAGCTAGCCTGGTGTTGCCCCCAGTCTTACTCCTTATTTTACTTCTAAGCGTCCTGAGCCATTAACATGGAATATGTACTAGACCGGTCACTTAGCACCCATCCTGCCTGGCTCCTCTCCAGCCTTCCCACTGTGAGGTAGGAGCCTCTAACAAATCTAAGCTTAACACTCTCTTATCCCAAGCAGAATAAGATTCCTGATACCTCTGAGAACAGACTCCCTAGCCAATCTGTCCTAGGAGTGGAGGCAATCACTAGTCAAATACGCCGTCTATTTCCTAGACCCCCTTTATTCAATGGTATGGTCAAGTGAATTTCAGCATTATGGTTTGGTTATCAAGCTCTCTACCACAGAGCCACATCCTGTAGCCCAGGAAGGCCTTGAACTTGTGCTCCCCCTGCCTCTGCCTTATCTTGTGAATGATAGGCCTGAGTTAACTGACCTGGCTCAGAGGAATGATTCCTGACATATAAATTACACCTGTCATATTTCTGTAATGTCCACACCAGTGAATTGAACCAGACATTTGGGGGAAAAATCTAATGTCATTCATTCTTAAACACTTTCAAAAATCTGAAGACAGTATTGCCCCAGGATCAAGGCCTGATGAAGAAAACTGCACAGCAGTAACAGGGATGGAGATGGCTACAAAATTCTAACAGACTGAGCTTACAGATTGTATACCATGACCAGATAGGATTTGTCTTTGAGACACAATGACAGTTGATGTATGCAAAATAATATAATACACTCCATTAACAAAACCAAAAACAAAATTATATGATCATCTCAATACATGTAGGATAAAATTGACAAATTCAGTCCCTGTTCATGATTTAAAAAAAAAAAAAAAAAAACTCTCAACAAAACTAGGCATAGAATAAATTTATCTCCATATAAAAGGTGACATCTATGACTAGTGTACAGACAACATCATAATCGTCGGTCTAAAATTGAAGGCTTTTCCTCTGAATCTGAGAGCAGATAAGAATTCCTGTTTTGACTGTTTCTATTGACACAATACTGACAGGTCTAGCTAGGGCAACCAGGCAAGAAAATGAAACAAGAGGCATTCACAACAGAAAGGAAGAAGAAACCGATCTCTGCCTGCAGATGACAGAATCTTATATGTAGAAAGCACTGAATATTCAACAAAATTTAAATGATTTCAGTGGAACTGCCTTCTACTAAATCAAGACCCAAGCTCCAGCTGCATTTTTTTATGCATCAACCACAAGCTGTCTACAAGGAAAACTAAGAAAACAATCGCACTTCAATAACATAAAAAGAAGAAAATTTAGAGAAGGATAGGAAAGGCTTCCATGCTTACAGCTACTGTGAAGGAAGAAATATTGATGAGAACCGTGAAGGGAGACACACAGAAAGAGACGTCTGACATTCACGGGCTGGGAGAGTGAATTCTGTTAAAATGACCACCCTGCCCAAAGCTGTTCGTAAATTATTTAATTTGTGTCTACAAAATCCTAGTGGCGCTCATCACACAAACAGAAAAACAATCCTGGAATCCATAGAGAACCACAAGAGAAGCACAGAAATCAATAAATCTTGGAAAAGAACAAGGCTGGAAGCATCCTGCCCAGCATTTTCAAATACATAACAGAGCTATGGTGATCAAAATAATGTAACGCTGGCGTAAAGACAGATGGGCTGATGGCAAGGGACAGACAGCCAAGGTGTAAACTGGGGCCAAGAATATACCCTTGAGAGGGACATCTGCTCCCACAAAACTGGATATCCATAGGAAGGAGTCAAAGGCCACTCTCACACCATACCCAAGTTAGCTCCAGAATGACTCTGCTTAAATATACGTTGAGACTTGATAAAACCACCAGAAGAAAACTCAGCTGTAAATTAAGCGTTGGGATGGGCATTTTTGAATGGGATACTGAAATGAAAGTGTGAAGTAAAAACGCAGCCAAATGACGTCAGACTAAAAAGCCTCTGGCCTGCAAAGGAAATCATTAAACCAACCAACCAACCAAGCAACCGAAGACAAAACGGAACCACAAGGTAGAGAATGGGAGAGAACTTTTACAGACTGTTGTGACTGTAGTGCTTGACGTTAAACACTGAGGACTCTGAAAACTCAGGAGCCATGAAAACACCAATTAAAACATGGGTAAATGACTTAAATAAGACACAGAAATGGGCAGCTACCTAGGAAAAAGTATCCAATCCGTGGTATAAAGGAGACGGGATCAGCATCACCATGAGGTCTTGCCTTACATTGGCTGAAATAGCTCGTTTGTTTTGTTGTTATTTGCTTGTTTTGTTTTGTTTTATTGTTTTTTTTTTAAAGGCAAATGTTCCCAAAGAGGTAGAGGACTGAGAACTCTTGTCTGTGTCAGTGGGGATGGGAGACGGCGCCCCTGCTGTGGAAAAGAGCATAGAACGGTCACGTGAGGCAGCAGCCCTGCTGCTGAGCCCATGTCCAGAGTAACTGAAATCAGAATCCAGGAGCGCTGCACTCCTGAGTCCCCCGCAGCATCATTGACAGCAGCCACGGTACAGAAACATACCCAGATGTCCACTGACATAAAGAGAAAGTGTAGCAGTATTATCCAGTCTTAAAAATGAAGGAGAGCCTGCCATTGAACACAATGTGGGTAGACTCTGAGGACAGTAGGGGACAAAAACTGAGCATCACAGTCTTCTATGAGTATTTTACAACAGCCAAAGCCACAGAAACAGAAAGTAGTATGGTAGTCGGCAGGGACTGGGAAAAGGGAGAAATCATCTCTCTCTGCCTTAGGCATAATTCCCCTGTAGTGCCTGGTAGTTTATAAAATGTCAACCTGGGCGAACTCAATTGCATTTCCCAGAATTCCTTGCCACGTGTGTTTGTGGCTAGAGCGAACCATGAGAGACCCTCATGGAGAAGCTCTGAGGGGTGGAAGTGACACAGCAGATTCATACCCCATGGTTTATCTGCTGCTCACCAACTGCAGGGCAGTGCCAGGCCAGACTCCACCTATTGTTCTTCCCCAAGGTTCTCCTGTAGCTTCTTCAATGCTAGGCCAGTTGTACATTGAGTTCCTGGTGAGCATAGGATATCAGGATGCTAACCAAGGTCCCACTGATGTGGGCTTCAGCATCTGCCTGAAGGGTCCAACTTGCACCTGTCTCCCCTTTTACATCTATTATGGACTAAATGTCTGTGGCCCGTCAACATTCTTATGTTGGAGCTCGATGCCCAAGGGGACAGCTGCTGGAGACAGGGTCTTTAACAAAAAGTCATCATAGTGTATAACTGTAATGTCATAGGCAGGGCCTCAAAACAGAAGAACTGGCACCTTTTTAAAAACAGACATCAGAAGGCTTGTTCTTTTCCCACGTGTGCACAGAGTTGGCTGCCGAGAAGGAAGAATGAGCCCTTGCCCTGCCTTGAGCCCTGCTGGACTTTGCCTGTGTACTTTTCAGCTGCCTGAAATGTGAGAATATACAATTCTCATCTTGAAACGGTCCAATAAGTAGCATTTTGCCGTGGCATTCAGAGCAAACTGTTCACCCCGCCCTCCCAGATTTTCTAAACAACAGGCTCCAATGCTAAACACAAACCTAATAGCCCACAGAGACTGCACACGGCTGCCACAATTGCGCAAGGTGAAATTCCTGTCACAATGGCCTAGGCAGACAGACCCTGTCTTAAAATCCCCGAATGACTTGCAGACATCGAGGTGCACGTTTTTACGTTAAAGGCAGCACCCGCCAACATTTGAGTGCTGCCCCATCCTCAGATCTACATTCTGGCATCGACTCAGCACAAGGGAGGAAAAAGTCTTATCTGTCCTGTGAACTATACCAGACCTGCTGGCAAGAGCCTGGATCTGGTGCTGCCAGGAAACCTCCCTGGCTGTGACCTCGTGAGCACCCAGAGAGGTTGCCACCCACTCCACCATCTCCGTGTTAGCTGAACCTTCGAGGTCCCAGGACCACTCCAGGCTCTGAGGTTTCAGCAGAGAGCAAAACAGACAGCTCCACGTGTTTCCCTGCCCCCATCAAGTTTGTATTTCACCAGAGCAGTGGTTTTCATCTTCCTAATGCTGCAACCCTTTAATACAGTTCCTCATGTGGTGGAGGCCCCTAGCCATAATTATTTTTGTTGTTACTTTATAACTGTAATTTTGCTACTATTGTGAACCATAATATAAATATCTGGTATGCAAGACATCTGATACACAATCTCCGTGAAAGGGTCATTCGACCCCCAAACCACTGCACTAGAAGCAGACAGGCAAAAACTAGTAGAAAACAAATACTGACTTTTTATTCTAGGTAAGCATTTACTAATACTTTGTTTATTGTTCCTCTCCCAATAAGGCTTTTGAGATATTGCCTTATTGCCTCAACTACCTCCAACTGGTTTAGATGTAAAAAAAAAATAAGGTATTTTTAGAAATCACTCGCATCCCAAAACCAATGTTTACTCCCTTGAGGAACAGTAGATTTAGGAATCAAAGGTGGTTTGTGATGACAGTCAGTGTGAGTAGGTACCATGCTATGGTCCAGAAGTTCCACTCACTGCTAGCACTCCGTGCAGCATCTCCCAGGCTGCTATCAAGTGTCTGCTGACCTGGGCATCTGTCTGGAGGTGCTGAGGAAACCTCCCTTCTGTGGTCATTGGTATCAGAATTAGGGTCCTTGCAGCTGTAGCACTGAAGCCCATGTCACCTTGCTGGCTGAGAGTCAAGGCCAGGATCACACAGGCTGCCCATATGTCTTAACATGCAGGCTCTTCAACCTTCAGAAAACCAGGTACATAAACTAGTTCTCACTTGCTACTAACCCAGCCGGGAATATGCCCTGCTTTTAAAGGGCCATATGGTTAGGCCAGACTCATCCAAACAGCGTTCCTGGCAGTAAATCTGTGTCATGTAACATACCTAACCACAGAAGCCAAATTAATTACATCCGTGGAACCAGAGATCGTGCACAGCATGAGTACCCTTGGGCACCCCACCCCAGAGCCCCTATAAAACGCCAAGTAATTGATTTCACTAGGAGGGATAGCTTTTCTTTTTCTACCTTCTTTTTGGGCAAACATATTCATGTTCTCATTTACGACTAGATCACACCGTGCAGCGCTGTCACAATGCTAAATTTCTTTATTCTTTACATTTTCAATTGCCGAGTCATTTAGTGTCAAGCTTTGTGGTGTTTTTCCTTAAATGGATTTCAAAAAACCACAGAACATTCAAATTGCAAGCTTATCTTCCAGAGATAACTGTCATGCAGGTCAAGTGCATATTTTTGTTAGTTATAACACGAAAGTAAATTCCATGGTTGATGAAGGGAGTCCCTGGAGTTGATAGCGTCAGTGGCATTTGGTGGAGCCGGGGCGGTGGAACTTTACTCTGATGGATTAAGATAAGTTTTCTGTAGTTAGCCAACCTGTAAGGTGGCTTATCCCAAGGAAGAAAGCATGTGAGCTGCCTATGCTAGCTTCCCGATGCTGCCTGAACACATGGTCATGGATTTAGTGACTGAAAGCAGAACTCTTTACTGTTTTGCCAGAGAAGTCTGGCGTGGTGGTAGAAGCTGAGTCCTCTCATGTTCCTAGGGGAGACTGGATGGCTTTGCTTTTATAGCTCCGGGCTGCATGTGATCTTTAGTTTCTAGGCCCTGCCTTATTCCAACCACATTTTCTGTCATACAACTCCTTCACTGGCTCTGAGTCCACCCTCTCCACTGCTTATGGATGACTTTGGGTCAGTTCATAGCATAGTTCAGGATAACATGTCATCTCTTTTAATACATAAGCTCTAGATATTTGAACGGTCATGGACACGGTTGGGGGGCATTATGCCAGCTATTGCATAAGCCTTGAGAGGTCTGAAGGAAATATGGTTTTGATTGTTCTGTGGTCTGTGAGTTCACTCTCAAAAGAATGAGAGGACTGGAGCAGTGCCCTAGGAGATAGCTGTTGCTTGCTCACCAAGGGCAGATATTAGACTTTCCCCTAATGCATTGTCCTGTGCTGGGTTACCTAGAGAAAACAAAGGCCTTATAGAGCCATATCTAAGGGAAAAGAAGAAAGGAATCTTTGCTCTGATCGCCAGAGATGATCTAGGCGGAGCCAACAGTATAGCCTTTACTAGCCGTTATTAGCACTGCGCTGTGTAGCAAGCCCAGCTCTGGAGTGCATTTCTGAGTCATTCTATACAGTAGAGAGGGAAATAGCTGTCCTCTTGTAACCGACACAAGTCTGTGTGCCTTTGCTTCAACTTCTATGAGTGCACGGCAGGGTCAAGGATACCCTTCTACATCTGCCTTCAGTTACAGCCTGTGAAAATCAAGCCAACCCTGTGAAGCTGCCATAAATCAGATCACCTCATAGGCACTCAAAGCTGTGACATTTCCTAGAAGTCCTGTAGACCCACTCTTGGTGACAAAGGTTACCTTGGGAGATTACATGAAAGGCATTAGAAACTATTGCATGAAACTAATGCTTTCTTAAGGCAGGAGTGTTTATTGGCTGCTGGTGCCCATATTTCCTCTCATCTTTTCTTACTTTCCATCTTAATAGGGCCCTTGCATTATTTCACAGTGCATGGATACAGGCTGCTCAGTGGCTTTCATTTCCTGTGTATACACATGCGTGCCCTGCTGTCTACACTCACGCTGGGCTAGCTGTTGACCCAATTTAATGCCTGGCTTGAAATTTTCCTCTCTGTTGTGAATAAAGGGGAAGGAAGAAGGAAGAGAAAGGTGATTCAATGACATGTATATTATAATTCTTTGATGAAAGGAAGAAAGGGAGTAGTGGTAGAGGCTATTAAATGAGCCATAGACTTAGGATTTCACTGTAGGCTTGAGCTTCTGACCCACAATGCAGTTGGAGTTGTTGGAAGCCTGGAATACTCATACTCAATTATATGTGACCTCATCTATTTCTTGAGTCGATTTTTCTTAAAGCTATATTTTCCCTCCCAAACCACAATTAAATATTATATTCAACCAAAAGCCCTGGTATCATTCTTTTGGGGCACTTAACTGATTGAGTGGAGGAGGAACAGGCAGACTAAGGTAGACAACATGTTTGCCATCACTGGGGAAGGCTAGGTGGGCTAGACCCGGAAGTGAGCTAAAGGAGGAAGGATGCAGACAGAATTGCGTGTCACATAGCATGCTACACATTATTTTGGCACTTGGATGTGAGATACAGCAGCAGTACATGTTCACAGGAGGCCCCTCTGGTGTTCAGTACATTTCCTGTAGGATGTAACTGCAAGAGGCGTTAAGAATGACTTGTCTACTACTGTCATTTTATGCCCAGAGCTATTCAGTAATAGCCCATCCATTCAGCAGCTTCTTCACAGAAAGGGGAATGAAAGTCAGTATATCTAGAATACCAGGCAAGTGGTCCTTCTGTATGGTGCACTGTCCTGCTGTGATGACCCTATCAGGTGCTGCAGGTGAAAACTTTGTCTCTTATCTAGAAGCTGTGGCCTCATTCTTTCATTGACTCATGTTTCTGTTGACTAGGTTTGAACTTGGCCATATCTAGAGTCTGTAGAGCATTGAGACAGCAGTGTCCCACTGTCTCCTGCTCCCCCATTTCAACATACTACCATACCACTGTTGATGTGCCTCTAGAACCCCAAAACCTAGATGCAAAACATGGGCTTCCCAACCTCAAGCCACCAACCAGCACAGTACCCACTGTTCAGTAAGTGACACATAGATCTTCAGAGACCTAAAATGCATGGCTGAAGGGAACACCACAGAGATGTGTGTACAGAACACATGCAAAAAAAGAAGGCAATTCTGCCAGGCTTGGTGGGGCAAATCTTTAACTCCAAGATTAGAGAGGCAGAGGCACTGGATCTCCATGGGTTCAAGGCCAGTCTGGTCCACAGTCTGGTGAGTTCCAGATCAGCCAAGGCTGCACTGTGAGACCCTGTATGAAAGGAAGGAAGGAAAGAAGGAAGGAAGGAAGGAGAAAGAAAGAGAAAGAAATCAATTCTTTCTAGTTAGTTAATTAATTTGTGTGTATGTGTGTGTATGTACGCACACATTAGTACAAAGTAAGGTGGTACCTGCCTGCAATCTTGGCACTTAGGTATATAGCTTTATGAAAAAGCACTAGCCAGTATGTAAGGCTCTGGGCCTGACCCTTAGCTCATTAAACATATGAATGAACAACTAATATGGGGTTTTCTTTGTTTGTTTGTTTGTTTGTTTGTTTTGTAGCAGGGTGGCTTGGGGTTCGGGTTAGCTGCATGGAAGGCAGGGAATCCGGGGCTATGATGACCCCCCCTAACATCTCTAATGACTTTTTCCCAGCTGCCCAACAACAAATGAAGCTGTATTTTAGGCCTGTTTGACAGACAGGGGTGGAAATGCTGCCACTCCATTATTGCCACAGTGGAACCGCTTGTCACGGTGCATAATTTCTTCTCTGAAAGCCTGGCCCACGATCTGCCCTCCAAACTGCTTTGTTTAAGACTCAATCACGGCCAAAATGCAAAAGCAAGCCAAAATGTATAGTCACCGTGAGTGTCTGTACGAATGTTAATTATTGTGGTGTCCTCAGGTGACATCTGAAGTGCTGGACAGTTGACAATAGACAGCACAGTTGAGTCTCTGCCAGTTGTCCCATCTCCCAGACTCTCACGCCGCTTCCTGGGACAATGCCATTCCTTTCCTCTCTTTCTGCCCTGAAGGACTCCACTTGTCCTGGCTGTCACCCAGTTTCACTTCTTTCTGTGGACCAAAAACACCATGTGTGGATGCCTCGTCTTAGGTGATGACTGAATACCAGAAAATTTGCACACAAGCGGAAACTTAGTGGACAGGAGCATTTGGAATGCAAGGATGAGCCACTAGCAGGAGAGAGACTCTGATCTAAGCTGTCCCCATCTGTCAAGGTCTCCTCTCTGAGTCCCCTCCCTGAGGAACCCCCTCTGGATTTCTGCCAATGATCTTCTTGCACGGCCCCTAACTTGAAGCTTTCATGGAATACGTCACATGCTATGTGCTATGTGCTATGTGCTATGTGCTATGTGCTATGTGCTATGTGCTGTGTGGACTTCAAGCTTTTTGTTTTCTACACTCTTTTAAGCTTTCAGAGGTCAGGAGACACACTCTCTCATATGGCCTTTCATCCTCCAACATCCTACAGAATGGTTTAAGGGACCAGGCCCATATTTGAGATAATGAATTAGAGCTATATTGTACTTCACCAAGATGAAGTATATGTGTGCACATGTGTGTATGCATGTATGTCTATGTGTCTGTATAGATGTATGTCTTTCTCTGTGTGTGTATGTATCTGTATGTGTGTCTGTGTCTCCCCCATCCTCTGTGTATGCATGTATGCATATGTGTATATGTCTGTCTTTTTCTCTGTGTGTATACATCTGTGTGTGTGCATATGTGTATGTGACTGTATGTACGTCTGTGTATCTGGGTCTCCCTTGACCCTTTCTCTATGTAAATGTATGTGTATGTGTCTGTATGTGTTTGGGTGTATGCATCTCTCTCCACCCTGTGTGTATGCATGTGTGTACATGTATGCATGTGTGTCTATGTGAATACATCTACCTCTACCCTCTCTCTGTGTGTATGAATGTAGGAAGAGAAAGACAAAAAGGGAAAATATTAGTTCTTATTTTTCTCTATCAAATTAAGAATGTGTTCTAGGAAGAAAATATTCTATCCTGTTGTGTAATATTGTTTATTAAACCACACTAAAATAATGAATATTTTCAAAGCTCTCATATTTAAAGCTAAATCACCAACTATTACTAAAATGTCTATCTACTTTTTGAAACAGGGTCCCATGTAGTCCAAACTAGCCTGAAAGCCATTATGTGGCCGAGGATGACCTTGAGCATCTGATTCTTCGCAGTGTTGGTATTGCAAATATATTCCAAATGACACCCGGTTTCTACAGAGTTCAGGCAGAGGACTGAACTCAGGGCTTCTTGCTTGTTAGGCCAGGGCCTTACCCACTGAGTTACATTCCCAGCCCCTCCCGGTATGATGATTAGAACTCTAAATCAGGTTGGCTCTAAGTTTCCTTCCATTGGAAATGGTATGAGCAAGAAGAATGCTGTTGTTAAAGATCCCTCGGGATCGACGCATTTTAAAGACAAAGGAATTGAACCAGTCCCACTTTTCTAATGCTACGAATGGCATTTCCTTTCCCAGTGCCTTTCATTTCATGTATTTAACCATAGTCCTCTTGGCATTAATTAATTAAGCCAAGTTGGTCTAGCCTTAGGCATAAATCTTAATGTTGATCCCTGCATTTAAGATGCCCTTTGAACTTGGAACCTCACACCAATCTACAGCATGCTAAGACTTCCCACACAACCCCATTATTTCTTGGTAGCCTCTAACACTGGCCTCTGTGTTTTAAACTTAGACAGTAGAAGCATCTATTGATCAGAGTTGCAATAATTAAAGCCAGTACAGCCAGGAGCGTAGTGGCTTCTGATGTAGGCAATGCCAGTATTTTCCACCAACTACTTTACCACACAGCAGACTTCAAACTAAGGGAAAACTCTGACTTCAGTGCAATTTATCCTTAGTTGGGCCAACAAAGCATTTTAGCAACCAGCTGAGTTCAGCGTGCTGCACCCAGGGTAGTGGGGGAGGAAACCAAGGGACCGAAAACTTTGTTCTGGTCTGCAGAAAGCTTAAGCCCTGACACACACTCAGAAGGAGGCAACAAGCCAAGCAGCAGGCTGTCTATTTGACTCAGTGGACCAAATGATAGAATTTCTCTCATGTGGAGAGAGAGCAATATTGTCCTCCAACGTCCATATTTCAGAGTAGAAATGCTAAGATTCCGAGGGATAGTGTCAACAGCCCAGGGGTACAGATCTGGGAAACCCACCCTCTAGATTTTACATCATGAAATCAGTCTTGATCATCATGAAATATCTGTGCCCCGATGGATTTCAGAAACCAGAAGCTAGCTCCTTCTATATATGCATTCATTGTCCATTTCCTACATCGAGCTAAATTTTCTATTTGTATAATCATGAGAAAACTAACCAGAGGATTGAAGAAGTGAAGAGGGGCTTGGATGTCCAGCCCTAAGATTGACTTGATGCACTCACCCATTAACGTTTCCTGGACATTTACTATGTTCTAGGCCCTGTGAGAGGCACTAGGGCACCTGGTGACACAGACAGCAGTCACACCCTCAGGGAGCTGATATTCTAAGAGAGGAAGCAGACAATAAGCAAACAAATAAGATAATGAGTAATTATGTGGCAAAAAAAGAGAGCAGGGACAGAGAATGAGGAATATTAGCTGGCTGGCACACCGAAAGCAGATTAGAATGGTAAGGTCCATTTCACTAGGAAGATGTGACTGAGCTGAGAGAGCCAAGCATGCAGTTTCCTGGGACAAGAATGTTTCAGTAGGGAGAGGACAGAGCAAGCGCAAGGGCTCTGGCTATAAGGAGACGTCAGTGAAGCAGATGAGGCTAAAGCAGAATGAGTGGACGGTAGGGTGAGGCTAGAGAGGAGCTACAGGTTAGGTGCCAGACTGAAGCCCCTTGAGAACTCTCACTCGTATTTGGAGCGAAATGAGCCCAATGAACAAGAAGCTGGTCACGACTATGATCTGGCCTATCTTCTAGATCAGGATTCAACTTTCAAAATAAAAGTGCACAAGAGAATGGGGGGGAGGGTCATCAACAATCCAGGAGAGTGGTGATGGTGACTTGGGGCAGGTTGGGAAGAAGCTGGCAGGTTACTGACTGCAGGATTAAAGGCAGGACTCAAGGTAAATCTAAGTGGAATAGAGTCGTACCAACATGGGAGTCATGATCATGAGGGACATGGCATTGTCACTGGCTGAAATAGAGAGGGATGAAGCAGGGGATGGGATCAGGTCTACGGACCAGCTGTGCATCCATTGGCCGCTCTACTTAGTGATGTTGTCTGGCTCTATAGGGTTGTGGGATTCTTGTTAAACAGGCCCCAAGGGTGTATCAGGTGATTTCTTTTCTGGTGTTAAGTTATCTCTCTCTCTCTCTCTCTCTCTCTCTCTCTCTCTCTCTCTCTCTCTCTCTCTCACACACACACACACACACACACACACACACACACACACACACACATTAGAATAGACTAGTGCAGACTGATAATCTATACAGAAAAAAGAACATTTCTCCTCTTTCTGCTGTTGAAAAATCTAATATCAAGGTGCCGGCATCTGGTGATAATCTTCTAAGTGTGACTTTCCATGGCAGAAGACAAGAGTGTCTACACCAAAGGAAGAGTCCTGACTGTTCCTTTAAGTAATTCCTTGCAAGTCCAGCCTTAACCTGCTCACTCCACCTGCAGCCCTGACCCTTCTCACTCAGCTCTGCTGTCCAGTACTGTCGCATTGGTGGTTATGCTTCTAACATGTGAACATTGGGTGGGGAACACATTGAAACCACAGTAGCTGTTAGAAGTCTCCCAGAACAGCATTCTAACCTGGCTGTTCCGCCTCTCCACCCCATTCTCCTCACCACAGAGTATGTCTAAAATGGGCTGATGAACTTCCGCAAAGCCTGTTACCAGTGACTGGTGAATGAGATCCTATTTCAGGGGAGAGTGACTGAGCAGCACCCTGGCAGACAGTATATCCTGCAGCTTCCTTCTGGTGCTTTGCAATGGAGAGTAGGTAGTAAGACTATGTGGATAAAGGGTATGGTTTATTTCCGTCAGGTGGAGACACCAGGCAAGAGAGAAATCTCATTGCTTATTAGACTGAGTACTGAGATTTTAAAAGAAAATTGCTATGGAATTTAAAAGAAAAATATGAAGAACAATACAGAAATACAAAACAGGAAAACAGAAACCACTCTATACCACATCTTGGGGAAAAGCTTACATCTAGGAACCAGATTACCATATTTAAGACAAGAGAGTATCTCCTGGTTGGAAAAGTGACTCGGTGGGTAAAGCTATCTGCCACCAAGCCTGGCTACCTGAGTTTGATCACCAGGACTGACAAGGGGGAAGGAGACTACTGACTTCTAAAGTTGTCCTTGAGTGGGCCATGACACAACCCCATGCCCACCCCAAAATGGGATTAAATCAATCAATTCCTGAGGGCTACAAGGATGCTCCAGAAAGGTGAACTTGCATAGGACCAGAACTGGATCTAGGATGGCAACTAGAGCCGGAGGCAGAGTGGGCTGTAAGACAAAGCTGCCAATGAGCAGAAGACTTAGAAACCATCTGTAGGATGATTGGAGGTGCGCAGGAGGGAGGGGAGATGGAAAAGCAAATCTCCTTCCCATGTGATTTCTAAGGAGGTGCATGTGTACGTATGCGAGAGCATAGAATCCCATAATTCCCTTTGCAACCACATACCCAATGACCTAAAGTCCTCTCACCAGAGTCCACTTTCTTAAGGTTTCCACTACCTCCCAACAGTGCCAGTCTGGGATCAAGCTCTCTACTCATGGCCCTTGGGGGGAACATTTTACACCCAATCTATAGCAGCCTCCAACCATGGACAATCTACACCCAAGCTGTAGCAGCCTCCAACCACGGACAATCTACACCCAATCTGTAGCAGCCTCCAACCAGAAGTTCTGCCTTATGTTTTCCTCCCTAGAACTTCAAATCTTGTTGGGAACATGCCTGGCACTATGGGATGAAGCCCCACGTGTCTGTTCAGGGGCACTGAGGCTCTGGGTGGGACAGCAGACACTTGGGAAGTGGCCTCGCATCTTCCCACACAGTCCGACGGGCAGGTGGGGGCTGTGGGAAGCCTTTGCGAGCCCTGCCCGTGGGTAGGGGAAGGGCCATTCTCGGGGAACACGTGGCAGCTGTCTCCGTGGGTTCTCTAGCCCAGGACACTGCAATCGCCGCAGGGTGCTGCAGACGGGCTAGCCGGAGCACAGCCACACAAAATCTAGCTTTGAAAAATACAATTGACCTTTGAGAGGCCCTGTTAAAATTGTTATGCTGTGTCAAGAATGAGATAGCAAATATTTTTTGGTTTTTCAGGTCAGATAGTCTCTGTCACAGCCTCTTACCCTTGCCTTTGTAGTGTGAAAATGGCCACAATACCACGTAAGTAAATGAACAAGGCTGTGTTCTAATCAGACTTCATTTGTAGGCAAGGGAATTTAAATTTCATATTTTTTTTTTTTGTATTTTAGGAGACACTCTTCTTTTGATATTCCCTCACTTATTTTAAAATGTAGAAATTACACTCAGCTCAGGGCATAAACATGAGAGGTACTAAAATATTCAGGTTGAGGTGTGCTGGCCCTGAGGTAAATGAGCTTGCTTCTGCTTGATGGGACCTGTTCCTGTCATAGCCTTGGCTCAGTTGATCCCTGGGGAAAAAATAGTAGCAGCTCATGCTCCTTAACCTGTCATGCCTTGGTTATCGGCTTAGTTCTGAGTCCTAGGCTGTGACCATCAAGGCTTCCTTAAATTGTTTTCTAAAGCTATGCTACCTCTTCAAGAAAGTGAGCACAAAGGGAAACTTCTTCCACTGGCTGTCTTCATTTTGATTTATGTCTCTTGATACCTTCCCCAAAGACCAAACATATTTGAGGCATTTGAGCCTTCGAGAATTGGAACAGAAAACTAAGAATGTTACACCATGTTTTCTGATGCTGTGACAGAGTGTCTGAGACTGGGAAACATATGAAGGAGCAGAAAGTGATTCTTCATAGTTCTGGAGGCTGGAGCCATCTTTCTCTTTACATCATTACATGGTAGGAAGCATCAAGTGGAAAGGAAATGTCTATCCAAGGTCACTCCCATGACACCCCCACTTGAAATTATGGCTTTTATCAACTCACAAGGGCAGAGTCCTCAAGGATCAGTCCATTCTTAAAGGTCACACTTCTTTTTTTTTTTTTCTCTTTATAAATCATGTTTTTTTTTTTTTGTTTTTTTTTTTTGTTTTTTTTTTGTTTTTTTTTTTTATTTTTT
>CM052705.1:86715834-86780474 GCA_028551405.1 Uromys caudimaculatus | reverse complement strand
CCCTGTGTCTTGCGGGTTCAGGGCAGTACCTGGTGAGCTGTGGGGCGCGTCTTTGGCCCACTCCAGGCTCTTACGATCTGAGTGGGATCTTTGTCCTGGCGCTGATTAGCTGTGGAGCCCTGTGGCCCAAGCTCAAGGTCACACTTCTTAATGCTGTCACAACGACAACCAAGTTTCAGTCGGAGTTCTGAGGGGACACTCAAGCCTTAGCAGGGCATAAGTGAGACAAGTGCTGGACCAACCATGGCAGTTCACCCTGCTGTGTTACCCTGAGGAATAAAGTCAAGGCTCTCTTCTCTTAAAACTTTGTGGCAGAAATGACAGTGGGCCCATGTCTGTGAGCTCATGTCTGTAAGACCAGCACCTTCTGCTTCCCTTTCCTTGAATATCCAGTCTAAGGGAAGGCAGAGGCACAAAAAAGCCTGGCCATTCTGAGACCACCATGTGTGGATGCTTCAGTGGATGGTTCCAGCTGAGTATGCCTTCCAACCTCCCCACCAAAGTGCCAGGCAAATAATCCAGGCGATCCTGAAGCCTCCTGCACACCCAGCTGCCAACTGAAACCACAGGGTTATCTCAACCAATGCCACAAGAAGAAACAAACAGCCCAGCCAAATCTCACAGGAATTCCCAGTCACAAAGCTGTAAGATAGGATAAGCTAAAGCATTTATTTTAGGTTACCAAGTTTTAGAGGGGGGTTGGATGTGCCATGTATACAGCACAGATAAGCAGAACAGGAAATGGAAAACAGAGACGTTCATCTCAACCCCAGATGGTATAGCTAAAATCCAGAGAGGCGTGAAAAGGGTCAGTCAGCTAAGAAAGGAAAGAGTCTGAGGCTGGACAGAACCAAGGACCTGAGGACACATGGGAACTGCAAAGGTAGGCCTAGGCAGGTCAGCTAGAAGGACATGAAGGCAGCTAAGGATGGAGCAGGTTAGTAGGGTACAAGTGTGAGAGGTGGCAAGGAGAAGAAGGGAAATGACTCCCAACAAGGAGAGCTATCAGAGTGATGCAGCACAGACCAGTGTGGCTCTTAGTGAAGGACTGAGTGACTTCCGGTGGTGATGGCAGGAATGTGAGGGAAGTAGGCGGTCATAAGTCCTATCTTGGGAACTTCTCTCCTAGTGGGATGAGAACAAGTGGCCTTATGTGGTAACATGTACAAAGAATCCTAAAACCTGGCTGCTTTCCCAGGAGTTGCTGCCCTGGAGCCCACTGAACATCACCTGGCTGAAGAGTTCCCAGGCCTGAGGCTGGTCCAGGTGGCAGGACTCTATGGTGTGGAAAGAGAGATAGACGGTCAACAGATGTGGAGAGGAAATGCCGCTTTGCTGATGGTATCTGGCTTGCAGGCTTCCACACCTTAGTCATGCACGAACAGTGAGTTCCACACCAATATCCCTAACTAACCATGTGCACTAAACATGACTGATTCAATCTGCAAGTGTTTTCCAGTGAGGACTCTCACATGCACTTAGCTGACCCGAAGTCTTCACATTGAGCATTTACAAAGTAAATTTCCATAAGTCTAATAACACAGCTCCCTTCTCCCCTACTCATAAAAGCTTACATGTGACCCTCTGGATAAATCAGATGATCTTTTAAACCCCTCCTCCAACATCTTCAGGCAGGCAGCAGGCAGAGGTACCTGTCATTCATCCAGGACAGTTAGCAAGTGCCAGCATATAGCTTTAAGAAATTATTGAAAGCTTGATTTGTTGAAATACATCAAAGACTCTGAAGCTGGAACATGGGATAACTGACATGGTCATCATGGCAAATGGACGATAGTAGATGGTTGACGCAGGCTGGCAGGGACATTAGCAAAACAAGAATTGATTCTTCCCTTTGACTCTCCCTGGGAAAGACCAGGCATGGTAAACTTGAAACAAATCTTCAACTTGAGGATTCCAAGGGGGAAACTAAGTCACTTTCAGATGTTAAAGTCATTTTCATGTCTGCAAGTGTATCCTCATTTTTGTGTAGAGAGGATGTGTAGAGAGTCCTTTTGTGGAAACCCCAGGAGAATGTAGAGACAGAGATTTAGGCATGAGTGACAGACTGAGCCAATTTTAATAAAATCTTTCTCTCCCTGTGTGAGTACGTGTATGGTATATGTATTGTGTATGTATGTGCATGCATTATATGTATATATGTATATATACATACATATAACATATATATGTATGTACATACATATATACATATATATGTTATATGTATATATGTATAGTGCATGCAAAGTCAGCTTTTCATAGGTATCTACTCCTACAGTGGAGTGGACAGTGATGCTGAGCCATTTGAGTTCAAATGTCTTTACATGTTGTGGCGAGCTGTCAGAGGCACCAAGAGTCTGACATACATACAAGAGTCTGACAGACATTTGCACCAAGAGTCTGACAGACATACAAGAGTCTGACAGACATTTGCACAAGCAAATGTACTCAGCCCCCCTTTATAATTCTGAAATGCAGAGTCCTGGAAGAAAGCATTTCTCACAACTCATTTTGTGGAAAACAAACGCTGAGGGAACGTGAGGCTACCATGGCCCTTCTTCATCTCACACAGTGTTAGTACTCAAATGCTTTCTGCAGGACTGTTAATGAGGCAGAGTCCTGGCTGTCACCCTAGACTTCTCTGGGGAGTCACTAAAACACATGCTCAGTACACTACACTTCTCTACAATGGAAACTGATTTCTAGGACACACTTGACTGGGACTTTCAGATGGAGGATCAGGGGCTCATGCCAACATGAGATAGCTGTAGCTATCTGGTCCATTTGGGTTTGGTATAACAAGATGCTAGGGACTGGGCAGTTGATAAACAATAGACTGTACTTTTTACAGTTCTGGTCATGTTCAAGTGTAAGGTAAAGGTGGCCACAGACTGGAATCTGGCCTACTCCATTCTGCAGAGAGTCATTGTCTCTGTGACTTCCCATGGTGGAAAGGCCTCGAAGGCCTGTCTAATGGTCCTGGACCACTCTGCTAACCAACCTCGATAACTCAGCCACCTCCCAAAGGCCCCACATAGCACTATCTTGGAAGTTGGGGTTTTGAGATCCCAGCAGAAGATCCAAAGCTTGAAGACTAGGGGAGGAGTCTGAGGCCAAGGGTGTTAACCTCCATCGGGTTGCTTATCTAAAGAGTCCACAGAGCAACCCTTACAGAAGCCAATGTGACACCATTTGATTTTTACAAGTTCTAGTGACATTAACTTGAACATCCTAGCCTGTGACAAAATGAATAAACCTAAACATCTTCTGTGCAATTAAATAAGTAACTAAGAATCAAACAAATAAGGAGAGATTACAGACATGCCAAACCATTGGCTCTGCTTGTAAAGCTGGTCTCCCAGGGCCTGGGTCCAGGTGGCCATGTATCCCCCATGCCAGTCAGGACAATCAAAGCTCCCTCAGGAGAGAGTCTGTTGAAGTTCTGATGCTGGCACCATGCCAGATGGGAGCTGCCTCAGACCACCACCACTGGGAGAGCTCGTGGGTGACAGAGACCCCTGGACCCAGCTGTGGCCAATGCAGCTGACCCTTAGCATCCAGCAGCCAGCTCAAAGCATCTGCCCTTGTCTGCTCTTGCATAGCCTATGGTGGGAGGGGCTCCAGCCTTTGCTTTACACCTAACTTCTTCCATTCTTTTCCTCCACCGCCCAGTGCTCTGGCTCCTCCATAGGTCAACGGGGGAAATGGAATCATGGATTAGTGGTTGAATATCTTTTTATATCAGTTTGCAGTTCCCTTTGAATACCAAGGTTGTCTGTGCCAGGGACAGATATTTGAACCTTCACTGGGTACAGTTTTAGGTCTGACTGGCTCTCCTCTTTCTCTCTCTCTCTCTCTCTCTCTCTCTCTCTCTCTCTCTCTCTCTCTCTCTCTCTCTCTCTCTCTCTCTCCTACATTAGCATACATTTCCCTGTCCTCATAGCTAGGTTCACTTCATTCTAAGCAGCCATTTTTTCCACTGGGCAGGGAACCAACAATAATTGCTCCAAATATGCCCTTCCTTATGTTTCACAGTCCAATGAGAATATGCACTTCTCTGCCAAATGGTGAAAGTTGAGTTTGCTGACTGCTGAACACCTTATTTGTCTTGCTTTCATGAATTTATTTAGCTACTTGGTACCCATGACATCCTCTGTATTGGGAGCATGTACCTGGGTCCATATTCACATACTCCCAACTCATCTCTGTGCTCATCTCTGATGGCCTAGAGGCCATATAACAAGCATTCAACAGGATGGCAAGATGCTGTCTCCTGTTGTTACCATAACCCAAACCTCTAGAGTCTTTCATTCCTATTGCAAGGGTAATGGGAGGAGAGCCCTCCTTCTAGTTCCCACAGTTTAGGGAGGAGAAATGTCCCAAGTGCTCTAGAGGGGTCTACTGAATCACCAGTTATCTCCAAGCGTAGGCTGGATCTTTAATGGAGTACCAGTCACTGGGCACCTTCGATGCCCTCCATTAAGTACCCTTATCTATGTCTACCACTACATTGTAAAGATTTGTTTGTGTGGTGTGTGTGTGTGTGTGTGTGTGTGTGTGTGTGTGTGTGTGTGTGTGTGTGTGTCTGGAGTTATAGCTAGTTGTGAGCTGCCCCATGTGGATGGCTGAGAACCCAACCTGGCCTCCTTCAAGAACAATAGGCACTCAATCTGTGAAGCCTCCCTCAAGCCCCTAGCTACACACTTTAGGACACCAGGGAAGTCACAGCTATGTTCAGCTTTGGAGTATCTATTTCTTCTTATAATTGGGAAAGCCCCGTTCAACATCCTCACCTCAGTTGTGTTTCTAGAAAATTAGCAGTTTGGTGTTAAAGACATCTCACCATAATGAGAAACAAACCTTGACAAAAATACTAACTTTAAGAATCCTGGCATATAATCTTTGCACTTGGGAGGGGGAAGCAGGAGGATTGTGAGCTCTGAGTATGGGTAATAACGTGAATAACGGGTTACCCTGGACTATATAGTGAGAACCTGCCTTAAAAAGAAGACACAGGCTAAAACCAACCCAAACCCTATACTATAGACTTCACAGTAACAGTAATGATGATTGTAATCGTGTACCAAAATATGCTAATGAGTCTGTATGCATTTATTGGGATACTTAAGTCAACCCCCTCGAATCAGGCATATTTGCTGAATGCACCTTAAGGGGTTTTAGATAGGACTCCTGATATCAGATGCCAAATTTCCTAGTGAGATAAACAGTGCAGGAGGTAAGACAGTAGGTAATGAAGGGGACTGTGGCAAACCTCAAGTCACATGCCACACTAAAAACGATCCGCACGATCGGCCACTCAGTGCCAATATTTATCTGATTTTTAAAGGAAGTTTAAGAATGTATTTATTGTGAAATCTGATTTCTAAAATATATTTAATCAATTTTTTTCTGATCTCAAGCCAAAACAAAATCATACAAGCCACCTACATATGCTGGCAGGTGCAGTTCCCAGTTTGTAATCTTTGGGCACAGCAGGCATTGTTGGCTGCACTACACTCAGTCTGGTCTCTGCAGACTTTGAGAACAGTCTTTCAGCGGAGGCACCAAGAGCAGCGTGCTTCCCCTGTTCCTAGTCTGTAGCTGATCTCACGGACAGACAATGTGATTACGGGCAGTAATAAGGATCCCATTACTCTAGCAGCTAAGAAGCACGGAAGGACATCTGGAGCCCGCCCACTCCCAGCAAACATACATCTGCACAAGGGCACACCCTCCTGGGCTCACACATCTGCAACAGGTCTCACACATCTGCACCAGGGCACACCCTCCTGGTCTCACACATCTGCACCAGGGCACACCCTCCTGGTCTCACACATCTGCACCAGGGCACACCCTCCTGGTCTCACACATCTGCACCAGGACACACCCTCCTGGTCTCACACTACGCTGCCACCCCCACCTCTCCCTACCTTCTCTTAATGTATGCCACCGCTATGTTGTTCATATAAACACATAAGTCTCCTTAAAGTCCCCCATGACACAAAGCTGAGGATAAATGATCTTTACAGTCATCTTCATGAAAGAGATCTTCTTAATCCTATCTAATGAATGAATAAATCCACAAGGCTAACCTGATAAGTGTGAAGACTCAACTTCTCTCTTCTAGCTTCAAATCAAGATCTCCTTGAGTATTAATGACAACAATATGTGAGCTCGGATTATCATCCCAGCACTGGGGAGGTAGGGTCAGCTAGATCGCTAGTGCTTTCTGGCCAGCCTACGTAGAGAATTCTAGACCAATGAGAGGCTCTGTCTAAAACAATACAACGTAGCTAACTCCTAAGGAACAACACCTGAGGGTAACCTCTGGCCTTTCTCCCATGTATGTACCCACATCCGCAAATGGAAACATGCACACACGTGTGCATATCCACACACATAACTAAGACAAAGCAAAAAGTTGTATACAGCAGAAATTTGAAACTCAGATGCCTCCCAGGCTTGCTCCTGTAGACACAGGGAGAGGTGTTTCTTGAGGCTCCTGAATTGTGAACTGGCTTAATTCCCTAGAACACAATACAATTACTATGTAAGTGACGCCCCTTAGAGAAGACAAAGAACACCCCTTCAGAAGACATTAAAGTCTGGCATTCTTGTAACATAAATGAACTGCCTGGTCTTTGAATTGGCACCCCTGTTTGAGAACTGAGCCAGGGAATTTGATGAGATACAATATATGGGCCCTGATTTAAGTGCACCCTATGAAGACAGCATGGGTTGTATTTTAGCTTGTCTGAGGCAGGCTGCCTCTCTGTAACAGAGACTCTTAAATCCAGGCCTTGGGGCAGCTTTGTGAGGGTGGGAGAGCACAAAGAAATTCTTTGAATTTTTCTGTAATCAAATCTCCAGAGAGCTCTAAAATGAATCAGCTGTGTACAAAGCGGTTCTTTGCCTCAAATTGAATTATGGTGCCGCTCCAACCTATTTGGATTAAATTATAACCGTATACGAGCACAAGATGTTCCTAGGTCTTAAGGAATTCGTTGTTCAGACTCAGTAGTGTTCTTATTCTCAGTTTCTTTCCCCTTAAATAATGTTGAAGCCACAGGGTTTCAAGCTTGCTCTAGTGGCAGACCCCCCACCCCCCAGTCCCAAGCAGTTCTCCTAGCTGCAGCACTCTGCTGGGTGACAAACAGGGTCTGTGGGATGTTCTTGGGCGTGCTGGCCTTTGACTAGAGTCACGTGAAGGCCATCTTGCCCCTCATCCTCCATCTTAAGGATTACACTTCAAGGCTGCTCAGCTATTGTCTCATTTCTGAGCTCATCAGTGGGACCCAAAATGGGCAGGGGAAATGCTATGAAGTGGTTTTGAAGACTCTAAGTGTTGTATAGGACTTGGCTCAACCGTTGTCAGGACATATGGTCAACATAATAAATGTCTAGATGACCATCTACGTGGGCCATCACAACATCACCAGTACAAAGCAAAACCGTAGTGTCGGCTACTACTGGATTCCAGAGTATCTTTTAACATTACTGATGATGCAAAGGTTTTAAGAGAATTCTGAACACTCCTCTGGGAGGGGCTGGCCATCTGATGGCATATTTGTGGGTGTGTCCATAGCCTTCAGAAATACTGGATAAGTCTTAATCCAAACCCCACACCAGTAAGTTAACAATTGCCTGTAGTGGCTAGCTTTTCAAATGAAATTCTAAAACTGAATAAAGCATTCTGCTGTTCACTAAGAGCAAGGGTTACTTTGACCATTTAAACATTTTTTTTCCTTTTTTTTTTTCCCGAGACAGGGTTTCTCTGTGTAGTCCTGGCTGTCCTGGAATTCACTCTGTAGACCAGGCTGGCCTCGAACTCAGAAATCCACCTGCGTCTGCCTCCCAAGTGCTGGGATTAAAGGCGTGCGCCACCACTGCCCGGTGACCATTTAAAATTTTAAACATAATATACTATACGAACTTGAATGTTGCTAAATCACTCTTACCAAACATAGCAGATCATCAATAAAGGAATTTAGTAGCTATATGACTCCTGGCATTTTGGTATATTATCTTAGCATTAGTGTGGGGGGCTAGGGGGTTGTTTTGACCCTAATTTATGGAACCAATCAGATTCTCTTCTTGAGTAATCAGTTAAATCTATACTCTCAACCTCTTTTCTTTAACCACACTGGACCATTGTGTTCCTACTGTGATTGCCCTGTGGCCATCAGATAATCTATTCAAGTTGGCCAGCCATAAATCTGCCTACTATTTTTACCCTTTCCTTCTGATAAAGGTGCTTGTTCCTCCCTCCCTCCCTCCCCCCCTCCTCTCTCTCTCTCTCTCTCTCTCTCTCTCTCTCTCTCTCTCTCTCTCTCCTCCTCCTTCCTTCTCTACCCACCTCAGGTCTTCCCCTGAGAGGCCTTGTATAGGCAGTGTGTTCTCTCTAAGGATCTTAGAGTTCGGATAAATGTCCTCTTATGACACTGCCAGGAGGGAGAAGAACCTTTAAGAGGTAGAATCTAGTAGGAAGTCCTCTAGCCATTATATGAGCTTGAAGGGGATCCTAGGGACCCAGCATTTTCCTCTTTCTGTCTTTCTGACCAAGGCATGAATGAACAGTTTTATTTTACATTGCCACAAAGGCTTATTGCTTTAACATAAGCCCCAAAGCATCATGGCTAACCAATCATCGACTGTAGCCTCTGAGACTCTGAGCCAAAGTAACTTGTTCCGTTTTATAAGCTGACCATCCAAGGCAGTTGTTAGAGTATCCTAGACCAGACCAACATCCTCTATAAACCTGTATCTCAATCTGTTTCCAGTCTCATCTGTGACACTAGCCTACAACATTTTATGATAAATGTCTGTATACATGATTCTAGGAAGAGCACACACTGAGACCCACTGCTAAGATGCTGAGGAACCCAGAGCCTGTTGGGACTCAGAGAAATGATTCCTTCAGGCAGCCCTTGATGTCTCTTTGACACCACCTCAATTTCCCATCTCTTTCCTCTCTGGGTCGACTTCCACTCCTGCAGGCACAGGACACCTTGCTGCTTTAAGACATGGATCCCACGAATAGAACATAATGACCTTCCCTCACTTCCCTGAAAACTCATTACCTACAGAATAAAAGATCTAGGAATGTCACACACCTGGATGGACTCTGCGCAAAATAATATCTGTCTTTTAGGTTCATTCAAATTCCAATGACAATTTTTCAAGTTCCTCCCTGTTTTCCAGATTCGTTCCTTAGCCCTAACAATCACTGACGACCCCTCACAATTGTCTGTATTTCCCTGCTCATAAGACTTTCAACTTCATTGAGCTATTGGTTGGTCTCACACACACAGGGTGTGACCAACATCATGTTCATAAACTTGTGTATCTTGTCTTCTGTTCATGTGTCCGTTGTCAGTCCATCCCCTCAGATG
This sequence comes from Uromys caudimaculatus, assembly GCA_028551405.1. Taxonomy (NCBI): domain Eukaryota; kingdom Metazoa; phylum Chordata; class Mammalia; order Rodentia; family Muridae; genus Uromys; species Uromys caudimaculatus. The sequence goes on along the minus strand of CM052705.1, from coordinate 86,771,082 downwards.
GGACGGGGGAATTTTCCCTTCATGCCTCTGACTTCCGGAGGTCCAGAGCTCTATCTACAGGACCAGGATGTTCCCTGAGCGGCACAAACATTCTGCCTTTTGTCTTGCAGGTTCCCTGAGATTTATAATCTTGAGACATGGAAGGTTTATTCTCCTTCAAGTGTCCTCCTTTGAGCATAAAGAACTGAGAAAAGCTCACACTGTACAATAATCTAAGGTTGCTGGGAAACATATTACACAGAGAAGCAACTGACCAGACCCAAAAGAAGGGACAGGGGTTGTGGAAAAGGGCAACTCTTATACATGCAATGCTTTAAAAGTAAATAAATAAATAAATGAATTTTAAAAATGTGAGGACTCTATGTGTGTAAAGGAAGGTGGGAAAGAGAGTCACAGGTCCACGCTATCAAATAGACCTAGTCGACTAGATGACACACACCTACAATAGCAGCATTCTGGCTGCTGAGGCAGGACACTTGCAAGTTTAATGACAGCAGCATCTATACAGCAAGTTCAAGGTCAGCCTGAGATGTAGAGTAATACAGTTTGAAGTAAACAAGAGACTAGACCTGACAGTATTGAAGACAGGCTAGTGGTAACGGGCTAACTTTAACAGATGTACATTTTCACCATCAATCAGAAGTTCCATAGTTAACCTTTACACACCACAAATAACAGGACCAGTGCAACATACTACATACTCCTGTTGCATTTTCCCCAAAGGCAAGGCTTGTGACTCAGCTAATGGATTTTATCCATCACAAGAGAAACAAACAAAAAACCATTTCAGGTGATTTCTTAAAAAATCTTTAAAACAGTAGAGAACTGGTAAAGTTAAATTATTTATTTGCAAACTACTAGCAGAAATATATAGTCAACAGAACAGTCTTTCCTCTTGCCACTACTGCATATAAAACACAATAAAGTCTATTATTGTGATCAATAAACCAACAAGAAAAAATTTCCATAACAGAATGCCACTTGGGGTACACAAGGAGAGCAGGAAGCAGGTTCTCTAAACTCTGATGCCAGATGGACCTATAATAGTAACGACAGGCTAGGTTGTTCTGGATAACAAATTGTCCACACATCTAAATGGTTTAAACTAATGAGGCTTATTTCTCAGCTATGCTTTATGTCCATCATGGGCTAGCTAAAGCTCAGCTTTGTTATGTCCCCTTGGAAGTCAATCACTTACTCCAGTTTTGTATCCATCAGCCAAAGCCAGTGTTGCTTCTAGTGCAATGCACTGACCACAGCCAACTTCAAGGTGGTGGAAAAGTAAAGTCCAAGGGCAGGGGAAAGCCAACTACAGCCTGCAGGCTAGAAACTTGGTTTCATATATATATGTAGATACCTGCACATATATTTTGTATATACACATATGTTATACATGTTATATATTATATGTTATACATTATATACATATATATTTTTTAATTAAAACATTTACTTTGGTCATATTCTTCTTTCCCCTCTCCCAGCTCCTCCCCTTTTCCATACCCAACGATTTCATGCCCTCACTCTATCTCTTGCCCTATCTCTCTCTCACACACACAAAAAAGAAAAATGGCCCCCAAATCAGAACAGACAAATTAAAAAATAAAATCAATAATAAAAAATACCAAAACAAGCTGGGCAGTGGTGGCACATGCCTTTAATGCCAGCACTCAGGAGGCAGAGGCAGGTGGATTTCTGAGTTCGAAGCCAGCCTGGTCTACAGAGCGTGTTCCAGGACAGCCAGGGCTACACAGAGAAACCCTGTCTCGAAAAACAAAAAACAAACAAACAAACAAAAACCAAACCAAAACAAAAAGTGCACCACCAGCCCACGTTGTGTTGGCCAACAACTCCTGGGCACAGGAGTGTGGTTGATACACTCAGTGGCCTGCCACTGGAGAACATGTATTCTCCCTTTCTCAGCAGGTATTAATTATAAATAGCTTTCTAGTCAGGGTGGGACTTTGTGTCCACTCCCCCTCTTTTCAGTGCTAGAATTTTTGTACAGTTTGAACCTGTGCAGATCTTGTGTGGGCAGTCACACCCTCTGTGAGTTCACATGGGTATCAACCCTGTTGTGTCTGAAGACACTGCTTCCTTGGAGTCACTGTCACCTCTGGGCTCTTACTAACTACCTGTTTATAAATAGCTTTCCTGGAACTCAGATATGCTCATCTGTTTATATGTTACAGAGTTGAATAGCTATGACAGAAACCAGGTATGGGTCACAAGCCTAAAATATTTACTTTCTGGACTTTGAAGAAGAAATTTACAGACCTCTGGTCCTCTCTGTTAGTCGTCTTTCACTAACTAGGCTGTTGTACCTACAAAGGAACCTTCCCATTTCCATATGGCTTCCAAAACAAAACAAAACAAAAGCAGACAAACAGGCAGAGGATTCTTTCCTTCCCATTCCCACTCCCAGTCCATGTCAGGGATGAACAGGCTGCCAGGCTATGGCTCTGTTCTGGATCCTCTCCACAGGCTGAAAGACATGGGGGGCTTAAAGCTCATCATGAAGATAAACAGCTACATCTTTTGTGCTCCCATTTTGCTGCCTGGAGAAAGTCACATGGCCAACCGTTGTAGTTTGAATGTGAACTGTCTCTTGCAGACTTGTGTGTTGGATGTTTGGTCCCCAGGTTGTGGTGGGATTTGGAAGGTGGTAGAAGGTCCAAGAGGTGTGCCCGGCTGGAAGCAGTAGTTCTCAGGTCTCCTCATTTCCTTCCAGTTGCAGGGATGAAACACTCCGACCAAAGTCATTTAGGAGAGGGGAGAGTTTACTTCAGCTTGCAAGTCTTGATCCATCTTGAGGGGAGTCGAGGCCGAACTTAACCAGGAACACTATTATGTTCCTGCAGTTGTGGCATAAGTACAACTATGACCTCACTCTCTCCATTCATGATCAAAAAATACAGACATCTTCCTCTGAAGTTGCTCTGTCAGGTGTCCTGCACAGTGGGAAGCAAGCCCACTGATGCAGGAAAGAGAACATGACTGAGGAAGAATGCCCTTCCACAGGTAGTCACTGTAAGTCCCTTGACTCTTCAGAGTATGTAATACTCTGAGGAAAAATAAAATATTTGGGAATAATATCCCCACTGACCACACTTGTCCTACTGAGCAATGTGAGCTGACAACATTAATGCCTAATACAAAGCCTTAAGAAAGAAACACACCTTTAATCAGAGCACTCAGGAGGCAGAAGCAAGCACATTAGACTGGCTTGGTTTACATAGTGAGTTCTAGATCAGATACAGGGGATCTGGGATACAGGGATAGCCTATCTTAAAAAAAAATCAATCAATTAATCAAACAAACAAACAATGAAAAGATTACCACCACCACCAAAACTGGACTGAAATTTAACAAAGGTGCAGGACAGAGGTCTAGAACAAGTCATCACATCTCTCTAAATATTTTGTGGAGGTTTCCTCTATAAAATTAAATAAAGATATTGCATCGTGATTTTTCTACCTTTTTTGTGCTAATGCATTTAGATCCTTACCAACTTTCTGACTCATGGCTATTGTGCTTTGTGGAGTAGCCTATACGGGGGATGTGCATTCAGCTAAAATATCTTAATCATTATTGTGAGCAAACACTGTATCTGAAGGTCATTCTGAGGAAGGTGTGAATGGCTGTGCTTTTTCTCCTGGGATTGCTAATTAACACTTGAACAGATCGGCACTGGCTCAGAGACAGACAGGGCAGACATGCTAGCTTTACAGCATTTTTTTCCCCAAGAGTTATGGAATCCTGAATGCATATCACAGGCAGACAAGATGAAGCTAATTCTAACTTCACTAGATTATAATCGCCTGTTTATCTGTATGCCCGTCTGACTTAGGGATATCTTGTTAACTTTTATATCACTGGGACTTAATACATCACTCATTATTTCTAAAGCAACTAGTAGAAAGACTTGCTTGGTTGTTTATTTATTCAGGATAATCCCAGGACCTTGCACATACTACAAGTCTACTGCTGAGCTATACCTCAGCCCTGCAATGCTTTTAAAAGCTTATTATTGTCTGTCAATCAAGCCTACACACACGTTTGAAAATGAATGTTGGTTATACACATGGGCGAATCATATTATATATTTAGCTCATAGATAATGCTTGGTTTTGGATGCATTAGAATTCCTTGTGATTTTTTTTTCTTAACTCTCCGGGATTTCTGCTCTTTTTTAGATCTGTGGACCAAAAATACATAGGCCACTCCATTGTATAGTACAAGAACTAATACCATGTGTTACTTTTAGTTTAGCTCTGTTTTCAATCCAATGATATTGCTTACTTAGGAATAGGCTTTAGTTCTCTTTGCCTTCAGCAAATTTCCCACTAGGGGTAGTAATCAGTCATTAAAATAAAATAAAGTCATAAAATATCCAATCGTTAAACAAGGACTTGAATTCAGATCTGAAGATGGCTCAGTCCTGGGTTAAAGAAAATAGTTCAATTTTGAAAACCAGAATATATTCCCCTCCTTTCCTAGATCTTCTGAGTTTCCTTCCCATCACAAATAATCCCAGCCATGTTAGTTACTTGTCTCATTGGTGATGAAAGCAGTTTAAGGAGGGAAGGGTTAATTTGGGCTTACAGTTTCAGGGGATACAGTTCATTGTGTGTGAGGGAAGGGTGAGGAGAAGGAAGTTGGTTACATTGTATCTACAGTCAAGATGGATGCATGTTCTTAGCCTGCGTTCTTCTTTTCCTCAACCCCACCCCACAGAATGGTGTGGTCCACATTTAGGGAAGCGCTCACTTCAGTTAACCTATCCAGGAATCCCCCATAGATGTGTCCAGAGCTTGTCACTCCTGGAGCTCACCAAACTGATGATCAGTGCTAACCATTATACCCACTGTCTGGATTTTACTCCTGTGTACTCTGGGCTGACTTCACACTCAAAATCCTCCTGCTTTGGCCTCCTGAGTAGCTGAGATTACAGGTGTGGCCTGTGTTCCTCAGCTAAACTCTTCTGTTTTGAAAACACTTGTCAGTGTTTCATATCTCTTGGGATTTTTGTTTCCTTCAAATGCACATAAAAGCAAAGAGCACAAAAGAACCATTTTAAAGCACACACGCGCGCGCGCGCGCGCGCGTGTGTGTGTGTGTGTGTGTGTGTGTGTGTGTATGCAAATGCAAGACAGAAGGATTCTAAAAGAATTCCCGTAGGGAGAAATTGTAGAGACTTTGTAGAAGAGTGTGAGGATTGTAAAATGCAGGTAAATATGTGTGTTTCCGAGCAATTGTTCCACTTCTCTGTCTTCAGTTGACTCAAAGTATTGGCTTCATGGCCATTCTACCCACAAGTCCAAAAGGCCACTGAAGAATACAATTACAAATTGATCTGTCACTCTGCTCTCATGGTGGGTTGGACACGTCAGCCCTTCATCAGTTTGCACTAAGAAAATTGCCTTAGTTCATTTTGTGTGGCCATCACAGAATACCACAAATTGGGGAGTTACCAAAGAAAAGACAATGGGATTGCCTCAGGATTACTGATGTTGGTAAATCTAAGAGCAAGAGGCTGTAACTGTTGAGAACTTTCTTGATGTGTCACATGTAGCCTAGTAAAGGTGTCATTATCTCTCATCATCATGGTGACAGTCAGAACACATTGGTGCTGAAGTTGCCTTACAGTGATCTACTCATGGCAACTAACCCTGGTACATCCTTGGTAACAAATCCATTCATGAGGCTAAGCCTCATGACCTGACCTCTCTTTAGGAACACTTCCCAACACTGCTGCTTCGGGGATAAAGTTTACAATACATGAATTTGGAGGGAAATACAAAGCATAGATGTGATGGGGTTTAGGACATACAACTCTGGCCATCTCAAGTATGCTTTTTTTTTGGCATAAGGCTTATTTTTATCTGGCCATTTTGAGAATTTTCATGCAAAGGAGAAGCTTCAAATTTTTAAAGGACCCCTACCCCCACCTCTGTAAGACTGTGTTCCTCTCTGACTTGAAGGAGGGTGACCAAATCTTTAGAGACCCCTCAATGCAAAACACCTGGGTATAACTCTGCTTGAATCCAACCTTTCTGAGACCTTTGTCCTCAGTGGGCTTTCCCCAACATCCTTTTTTTGCTAAATGGTTTCACTAAACCATAGTGATTAACTCTGAAATCTCAAGACAGTTTTGAGCAGTGTGTGTGTGTGTGGGGGGGGCACGCGGGGGTGTGTGTGCGAGCATGCGTGTACGTGAGTATGTGCATGCATGTGTGTGTGTGTGTATGTGAGTATGTGCACACATGTGTGTGAGTGTGTATGTGTTTCTTGTTCATCTGTGCTTTGTTATAGGGAGTCCCAGCTCAAAGCTAATGGATGCTGATTAGGGAAAAGTCCTTGCCTGTTCCTTTAGAAATTAGCTTTGCCAAGATGAATGGCAGAGCTTTAGCTGATAACCTAATCAGGAGAGAATTGAAGAGAGATAGGCAAGATCTATGTGACCAGCAGGAGCTGAGCAAAGATCTCAGCAAATTTGAAGTCAGAGAGATTGCCCAGTGGTTAGAGCACTTGTTGCTTTCACGGAAGACCTGGGTTCATTTCCCAGCACCCACATGTGGCTCACAACCATCTAACTCCAGTTCAAGGGGTTCTTACCCCCCATCTTCTGACCTCCAAAAGCACCAGGCACACATGTGGTACACACATAAAAATGCAGGCAAAACACTCATATACTGTGTGTGAGTGTGTATGTGAATGTGTGCATGTGTGTATAACACACATGTGGTACACACGTATGAAACACTTTTTTTAATCTAAGAAGAAAAATAAATCTCTGTAAATTTTAGGAAACCAAAGAAAGTAAAACTGAAGAATTTAAAATATGAATTCCCAAATTTATTTAAAATTAACAACAAATTCAATACACATTAATGTAATTTTGTGAATTATACTTTTCTTTTTCCTTTATATGTTTTACTTTTTTCTTTATACTTTTTTTTGTGAATTACTTTCCTAAATTAAAAAAAAAAAAAAAAAAAAGCCATGCGGTTCCTGGCACTGCTTCCTATTTCTTGCACATCCCTTCAGTGGCTGGCTCCATGGACCATAGCTGGGGTCTCGGTTTGTTTCCGCACCCCATCCACTCTGGTATTACATGTCATGGGATCCCAACTCCCATGAACAACTCCACCTTAGACATGGGAGAGACCGAGGAAAAGGTGAACGTTAGGAAAATCACCAGACCATAGAGAACCTCTTGCAAAGGTCACAGCAACTCTTAGACGTCCCTGGATCATTCTCTGAGAACTGCTGGTCTACAGGACATATACAGAGACACTGCTTCCACGGATCACCTAAGTATTGGGAAGCCACTGTGCATGCAGGGGGAGGAGGTTCAAACCAGAAATGTAACCCTGGAACTGATCTACCCTTCATGTCGTTGGAGTATTTGAAGATAGCTTTATAGCCTTAAAAACCAGTGGTTGCATTTGGTTACTCAACAACATTTCAGAGAAAATATGATTAAACAAAAGATAGTGATTTCATATAAGTTAGGGGAGCATGGGGAAGCTTTTAGGGGTAGAATTGATGAGGAAGGATTTATATTGGTTAATAAGAGCATGTGTCTTTAAAAGATGCTTCCAGGAGGCATGTTTGAGGGAACTCAGGAGGAAATAGGAAATATAACTCAGACTTCCCAAGAAATCGCATCATAATGCACAAAAGATGTTAGAAACATGAGCTGGTATAGCACCACACTCCCAAGGATGCTGCATGTATTAGGGGAATTCACAGAAAAGAACTGAGCTGAGATTATCAGGAGAACCAGTCTAGACTTTAACAGAGATCTAGAAATTTTAGGGTAGGGGAGACAGGAAGAATAGAGGGGAAACAGACTGCCAACAAACTTATCCCCAGTAGAGAGCTCACTCATTAAAACAAACTGTAATGGAACCAACAGGCTGGCTCAGCACATTAAAGTACTTGCCATAGGTACTGAGGACCTGAGTTTGATTCCTGGGACCCACATGGGAGAAGGAGAGAACTGACTCCTGAAAGTTGACCTCTGACCTCCACACACATTCTGTAGCTTATATGTAAGTTAATTAAAAAATTGAATAGTAATAAAGAGCAATAAAGAAGACTAAAAAATAGTCCTTTCTAAAATGATGGGTGTATGGAACCAATTGTTTCAGCACAAGATGAGAAAAATAATGAACTAAAAATTATTTCATTGAAAACCAATTTTTTATACAGTATAGTCTGATCACAGTCTCCCTTCCCCCAACTCCTCCCAGATCCTCCCTGTGGATTGATAAATTTTAATTGCATTAAAGACTTTCTTTAAAGAAAGAAGAAGTGCATAAAAGAACTCCTTCCATGGAGGGAGAGACGGTCACGCAGCTTGGTTAAGAGACTAAACTAAGTCTGGTTGCCAGGAACCTTATCCGGTGACTCACACACATCTGTGACCTTTGGCCTCCATGGGTACCCATACTCACATGCACATACCCTGCCCCTACAGATAATTAAAAATATAATAAATCTTTAGAGAAAACACTTTCAAAAACATATTAAAGTTAAAGACTCACACAGACTATTGAAAATTCTGACTTCTTCGTCTTTGCACATGTGTAAGCACTGTTTATTTTGAACTTGCCTTTGAAAATAGAAATATGAACTTTAGATCTGCAATAAGGCTTATAACATTTACAGAGCTTGTTGTTAATTCCTGGAACCTGAGTTCAATCCCTGGAACCCACAGTCAAAGGACAGAACCAACTCCTAAAAGTTGTCTTCTGACCTCCGTATATGTATCATGACACACTAACCCACATACATACACAGTAATAACAATAATACTCATAAAAAGAAACAGAAACCATATGCCAACAGAAAACTCAAATGTTCCCAACCCTGGTGAGCTTACACTGTACCGGGACATATGCATTGTCACGTGTAGGGCGCCAGTGGCTTTGACTGGAACTCTTTGAATTAATTTCTATGTGGCATACAATACATCTTGAAGGATAAGTTATTTATGCGCCTCAATCTTCGCTAAGACTCAGTGATCATCACAACACTTCTTTAGAACTCAGCAGCAAAAACATTTTTCTGGGGAAAAGTTTAATATCAATAATGACAACGCTGAGGATACCATCCCCAAAGCATCACCTTGTCATTTTGAATAGTTTAAATTAAGGAATTTGAAGGACAGTGTGTGGGGGAAGGAGAGCCTGACCTTCCCTTAAGACAGGCCACAAGACCTTCATTTGAGAGATGGCCTCCTTGTGCCAGGGGAAAAGACCATTCTTATTCCCAAAGACACAGGACACAAAGAGGAAGCTGAGGCCACAGACGGGTTATGTTTCTCCCTCCATATGAAGATCAGGTTATAAGCTCCTTCATGTACCACAGCAAACAGCACCTCCAGGCTGCTTTTTGCTCTTAGTTACTATTTAAAATTGTAAGCTGTATTGTATGTGAGTATGGTCCTGTGCATGCAACAGTGCATATGTGAGAGACAGGACAACTTGGATGAGTCAGTTCTCTCGGTTCATGTTTATGTAGGTTCCAGGGATGGAGCTTATGTCACTAGGCAGGCCATTGGCCAGTATCCTTCATGCCGAAGCAACATCTTGCTAGCTCATATTCTATTCATAAGCAGCATTTGGCTTTATTTTGGGTGCAAATGCAGAAGCAGGATGACTCTGCTCCTTGTGTATGTGTACGTCACCATCGGTCTGCCCAAGCCTAAGACACAGACTGATGAATTACTTAGTCCTAAGAAGACAATGGCTTCACCTATGAGCTTATCAAAGCAGACTAGAGACATGAGAACACAGACATATTAAAGTCACAGCAGAAAAATCAGGCCCCAGCAAGAATACCTAATATTAAGATCATGACGGACTCCTATCCTATGTGATGTGATGTGTGTGTGTGTGTGTGTGTGTGTGTGTATGTGTGTAGATGGGAAGGGTAGGGTGATAAATAAAGAGAGTTAATATTAGAATAGAAGAATCTATAGTTGCCAATGGCCAGCTGTCAAGGGATAGCAGGAATACCTGGAGAATTGCAGCCAATGAAATCGATGTCACTTGTGACTTTGTACTTCTGAGTGTGGAAAGACACAAGGATGCACATATGCCTTTGTCATATCACTCAAACTCATGACATCCCAATTTACTTTTCTCATCCCAGCCCATTGGTCTATTCCTCTCTGCTCTCCCTGAAACCTAGAAATTAAAACTCCCAGGCTTAACTCCTTATGTAGTCATAATGTACTCAGAGGCCAAACTCTGAGTGCCCCAATAAGGCAGGTCTGGCCACTTGCCCTATAAAAATCAAACAAAAGTAATGATGGAAAGTATTTCCATAATCAGTATGGCCATTTTGGGGAAGATGGAAGGGTTTAAACATCTCAGGCTATCTGCATGAGCTCCCTGATTATGGGAGAGAGGGATGATAGGAACTGAATAGTCTTAGCCAAATTGTGGTCTAGTGATGATCATCTCAGGATTGGTCACCTCAGGATAGTCATTCCTGACAGGTGAGAGGCAGTAGATTCTATTTCAGTTATAAGATATAAAATATTTATTTAGGGCAGCAGAGATAGCTCCATGGTTAAGAGTGCTTAATGCCCTATTCAAGGACTAGAGTTTGTGTCCCAGTAGCCATTTTGTGCCTGTCATTCCAGGTTCAACAGATCTGATGCCTCTTCTGGTCTACATGGGCAACTGCACATCTATATGTTCGTGCATACACATGCACATGCACACATGTACACACACACACACACACACACTAAAATAAAATCTTTTTAACAGATATTCATCCATAAAGTATTATTTCTGGCATCCAGGGTGAGTGCAGAAGAGAATGAGCCAGCTAAGAAACCAGATGCTAAATAAGAAGAGAGAAGCCAAGTTCTGGCTCTGACCCAATGAACATTTGCAGGCCCAGAGGAAGTCACTGCGTGTAGCAGATGCAGCCTCTTGTTCTTGTTTGCTGTGCAGCCATTTCCTTATGAAGGTTCTGTCATATAGATGCGTATGCAATAGATGGGTACGCCTTTTCTCCCCGTTTATTTTCTGTCACAGGGACCAATGAGCCTGAGGCAGTTAGAAGGAAAAGACACTGCTCTTGTCTTTGCTTGTACCCTCTAGACTGCTGGAACGAGGTGATAATAAAAAGCAGATAGCCGCTGAGCCTGTTTTATTATTGTTTTAAAACTTTGCACAGCAAAAGTGCCCTTATTGCCTGCACCAGGGACTACCTCACCTTGGTTTCCCAGCAACGCCATGGAAGCTAGAATGACCCTTCCAGGGATGAACGTGGGCACAGGTGTGAGGGAACACTGGTGCCCCTCCACCATCTTTTGTTCTCCAGACAACTAGGCTCCTGGTACAGAGGTGGGGGTGGGGTGGGCAGTGATGGTAGTAGGTGGATGGCTGTCCTTGGAGCCATTTACAGTCTCTTCTAGGAAGTAAAATGGTTGATATTAAGAGCTCAGGTACTGGCCACATATGTGGCAGAGGAGGGCCTTGTTGGACATCAGTGGGAGGAGAGGCCCTTGGGCCTGAGGGTGTTAGATGCCCCAGTGTAGGGGAATGCTAGGGAAGGAAGCCAGGAGTGGGTGGGTGGGTGGGTGGGGGAGCACCCTCATAGAGGCAGGGGAAGGGGGATGGAATAGGTTTCCAAAGTGGAAAACATTTGAAATGTATATAAAGTAAATATCCAAAACAAAACAAAACAAAACCAAAAAACAAGAGCTCAGGTACAGCCAATCCCTCTCACCTTGGGAGGCAGGGAGTGTGGAAACACCCACCCAGGGAGGCAAAGCAGGGGGAAACACACCTTAGTAGCCCCATGGGGTTATGGAAAGTACAGTTTCTTTGTTGGGGTGCAGGGCATTAGACAGCTGAAAAGGTTAGTCTGAAAGAAAATATCTCTAAATTAAAGGAAAGAAGGAAAGAAGGAAGGGAGGAGAGACAGAGAGAGAGAGACAGAGACAGAGACAGAGAGAGAGAGAGGGAGAGAGAGAGGGAGGGAGGGAGAGAGGGAGGGAGAGAGAGAGAGAGAGAGAGAGAGAGAGAGAGAGAGAGAGAGAATGAATAAAGGACAAAGGCATGGGAAACACACTGGCAGGTCTCATGGAGGTCATATGGGCAGCCTTCCCTGTCTTGCTATCACTCAGAGTAGAGTCTTCAGGGGCTCTGCACAGCTCCATGTGCTTAGCTGTTCCTAGGGTAGACTTTTCTAACTTGCTAAATGCAGCTGCTGCTCTGTCTTCTCTATATAATTAGATTCACTGAGCCAAGCCCACAAAACATTGAGGATTGAAATTCAAAGTAAGCCTCCAGGAAACCTTTGGAGAGTAACATTTCTGGCCATGAGCTCCCAGCACTGCTCTCTCTCTCTCTCTCTCTCTCTCTCTCTCTCTCTCTCTCTCTCTCTCTCTCTCTCTCATTGTATTCCCTTTATAGCTTACTGATAGTGCTGGAGATTGCAAGTCACTTTGTCATAGACTATCCTAGAGCCGAATCAACGACAACGACACTGGGCAGCGGAATATGAAGGTGAGCGAAGGTCTTTTCCCTAGGACATTTTTAAGAGAGCCATCCTCAAACAAATGGGAAGGAACCAGGTGGTTCACTGGGAACAGTGCATTCACCCTTCAGGTTACATGTGAATGGGGGGTGGGGTGGGGGTTCATCTGGTTGGAAATATCTTCTCACCCAAGTGATTTACTCATTTATGACAAGCAGAAGGCAAGAGTCAGAAAACTGTGAACACTGGTCTACAGACATGCAGCAGAGCGCCAGCCCTAGGAATGGCACTTTAATGCGTGGTGAGCAGTCCTTTAGAGATGTGTAACCCATTTTCTCCCATCATGCCTTTCCATCGCCACTTTCCCATTGTATCAGCCACAAAGCTGCTGGGAGATGCTTGAAGCAAGGGTGGTTGTCCTGGCCAAGACCTAGGAACTGAGATCTGCTTCAGTAATAACCATTTCCTAGGCGAATCCTGAATGAGAAGCTCGTTTTGTTTTACATCCTTTGTGCTCTTAACTACAGACCCCTAGTCCTGTGATGAAGAAGTTTTAACCATTCCCACCATGACTTCAATTTGAAATAAATGAACTTGGTGTTGAGGAGCATATAATAAATTCTTTGAAAGCTGCAAGCCCTGTTCACTCCTCAATACAGCTCTGCCTGCATCTGCCTATTTTGTCTTAAGTAATTGTCATTTCATATGAGAAAGGCTGTAGCTAGTCAGAGACTAGGAGCAATGGCCAACTCCCTCACTAAAGAATCCCCTCCTTTCATAGATAAGGCAAACTGCTCTTTCTCCTTGTCCAGTTAAAAAGGGGGGGGGGGTGTTGGGTGGGGGTGGGGGAGTACTAGATCTTCAAAATACTTGCCAGCTGCAAAAGACCAGGGGACAGATGAATAGTTCCCTACCAGATTTCTACCAGACGATGCATGTGAGGCCTTCTGATTGCATTCTCCTGGTAAGGAGAACTTTAGGGAACTTTTGGCTGCACTGATCAGGTCTACAGCTTTAAATCATGTGCCCTAGGTATTGCTATACAACTCATCCCACAACTTAATTATCACAAAGGACAGAGCTAGACAAATGATTCCTTACCAACATATCTGAGCCCACCAAAATCTATCTATCCTGGGGTCCTTGGGGGTCTCCCAGGCTGCTGCCTATACATATGTATCCAGTTGTGGCTCTATATGAATTCTTTTATTGATGAGAACAAGTGCCTGGACCCAAAGGATCAATCTTGCCCTCTTTGAAATGAGCAAATATATTGATATTGTAACCAGTGTTTTAGGCGAATGCTTGGCCTCTGGCAACACAAACAAGATAGACATGGGGACCTGTCCTAGTGTTCAACCATGGAGAAAGGTAACATTGAAAACAGAGAGAGACTTATTCAGTACGGCTACACTGGAAAGAGGAATAAGTCAAGCATTCAGTGAGCACACCCCCAGTCTATCTTTGGGTCACTGACTTATGTCAAATAAATAAAGGATGAATTGGGACACGGGTCAGGAAGCATGTATGATTAGACCGTCATGGTCAAGGTATGCTCTTATTTTGCAAAGTGGTCCAGAGATGTCATATAGCTGTTAATGCTTCAGATCTGGTTAGTTATCAAAACATGGCTTTGTTCTAACTTTGGCCTTGCTGAGGTTTGAGTACGGTCCCTAGGGTTCATGTGCTAGTGGCTTGTTCCCCTATGCAATTAGAGGGGTTGACCATAAATGGCTGGGGCCTAGTGAGAGGTGGTTTGTGGGGCTGCCTTTAGAAGGGGTGCTGGCCTTCTGCAGTGAGTCAGCTCTTGTGAGAGAGAGCTCTTACAAAGTGAGGCCAGCCCACCCACTTGGCTCACCCCTTCCTGCGTACAGCATAATCCCTCTTTGCTTTTTTAGCATGCTGTGACATAGGCAAGCCAGCCTTCACCAGAGCCCGGCTCAGTGGGAACCAGTGCTGAGTTTCCCCTCTCCAAACTGTGAGCTAAATAAATCTCTTCTGCTTATAAAGTTCCTAGCTTCAGGTATTTGGTCATAAATAGAAAATGAGTCACATAGGCTCGCTCTTGCTCTCTTCGTGTCTCATGACCGCTGCTTCCACTGTGTTACCACACAGCATGGATTCCCTTGCCAGAAGCTGGAGCCATGCTCTTAGATGCCCGAGCTTCCAGAACCCAAGGGAAGCAAACTGTCGTTTATAAATTATCCAGTGGTTTGGGTGATATTGTGCTTAAATAGAAAAAAGGAGGGATTAAGACAACCACTTGGAGAGTTTTCTGTAAGTTTAGCAGCTACAGTAGCAAACTATCCATTTCACTAGCATAGACAAGTCCCACAGAGCCTGCAGTGCACAAAGGCTGCTTCTCACTGAAGACTGAGTCTGCATCTCCTCTAAATGTTTTGCCTCTAGCTCTTTACTGAGTTACTATTATAAGCACCTAGGCCAGTGTAAATAAACCCCCTTTCTCCTGTCAGTTTCTCTGTAGTCAGCTAATGTATGGCACATGCGCCTGCCCCAAGTTAGGAAAAGAAAAATGTGTCTTGTTCAGTAAAAGCAAAATGAAACTTTGAAATGAAATATAACATACTTTGTCATTACATGCCTCACCCATCAGATTCCCACATATAAAACTATGCAATACTGGCTTGTGGACATAACCATCTGGTTCGATACATGCAGCGGAGTGGCTGTAATGAGACAGGCACTTGGAAATGCTTTTAGTGGACCTGCAACTGGCACCATTTTCTGGAGGGTGATTTTCATGTTTTTACATCTAGCCATTATAGAAGGTAATCAGAGAGGTGCTCAAATATTTATTTGAAAAACTACCCAACACACTACTTACTATTCACAAGAACAAATTACAAATAATTTATATGTCTGATAATAAAGATTAGTTAAATTAAATATCATAGGGCAAAATCAAACCATACAATTGTGATCGAAACTGTCTAACTGTCCACGCTTGGAAAGGTGTCTAGAAGGAAATACCTTAATGTGTAAGCAGTTCATTTTCTATAACCTGGAGAATTACAGGTAAACTTTTGCCTTTTAGAATGAACAGCAAAACAAAATTAGCAAAAAAGGAAAAGACCAAGTCACAGAGAACAGAATGAAACTGTGTTATAATTACTCCAGTAGACACTGGGGAGGTGGGTCCAATCCAGAAGGTTAAACACGTTTTCAGAATAAAGCACTGGTGTCTGCGTGCATCTATACAATGCAAGAGAGCGGCACCCCTATTTGACCAACATTACTCAAGTTCCCATTATACACGCGATTTCAACTCGAGCCTTTCTGCTCCTAGACCCTAACTTCCTTTGGGCAACGGCACACTTGTGGTTTGTTTGGTTTGGGCTCCATCTTGAGAATGGGTTTTGGGAATCCCAAGCTGGTCTCAAACCCATTTTATAGCAGAGGATGACCTTGAACTTCTGGGGGTTACAGGCATGCGCCATGCTCATTTTATAGGGCATTGAACCCGGGCTTTTCCCATGTTAGAGAAGCACTCTACCAGTCGAGCTACATCCCAAGCCACAAAGGCATACTTTCAACAGCTGGGGTTAACTACAGCTTATCACATCAGAGAAAAGCCTGTGCTCAGGAGACAAACCCTCTGGTCTGGGTGGAAACCTTGCAGTCCAGGTGGGCTAGTCCCTCCCTTTGTGTAGGGGGCCACTCCTAGGTGGGCTCTCCCTAGCCATGCTAAAGACCCGGGCAGAATAATTAGTTCTTTCATGAGATTCTGTGCTTTCCCTTCCCAGAATCCCCCCACCTAGGGCAGAAGCTTTAAAGGCCGCAGGCATGCACACTGCCTGTTTGTCTGCTTTCCTAAACTGTTAGGGGAAAAAAAACCTAAACAAACAAAAAACAAAATACAACAACCACAAGCCGTTCCTTTACCTCTTTCCATCTCTTTTCTGCACGTGCCTCCTTCAACACGTTGGCCTCTTCCCAGTATGTTTTGTTTCCTTACTCTAGAGCAGTGGTCCTCAACCTTGCTGAGATGCCATGACGCTTTAACACAGTTCCTCGTGTTGTGGTGACCCCCAACCACACAATTATTCTCATTGCTACTTCATAACTGTAATTTTGCTACTGTTATACACCATAATGTAAACATCTGATATACAGGATATCTGATACAGGATCCCAAAGAGGCCGAGACCCACAGGCTGAGACTCATTGCTCTAACGTGTCTCTTCTACCATGCCTACTTGTCTGCCAGGAGTCTGATCATGCCCGTTTCCGTGGCATGGCCTTTCCCCCCTCCTCCATTTACCTCCAGGAAATTGCTGAGGTCTTACTGCTTGCCTACTCTGAAGCTTTTTCTTTTCTTAAATTCTAATAAAATTATCCCTGTGCTCCCAGCTGAGTGTGTTCTTAAATTTTTTTTATTAATTTGACCAAGAATCTCAAAGAGTGATCCAAATTTCTCCTGTATCAGTTAGATATAGGTTAAACTTTTAGATACTAAGCCAAGATTATATATACACACACACACACACACACACACACACACACACACACACACACACACATATCTGCTACAAAACACATTTTAATAAAAAAAGAAAGAACAATTAAAAGCTTGTCTCAAAATATGATATACTCTTGCAATTGGAGGAAGCACTGACTATAAAACCATCTGTCTCTTAACATATTGATATGGAAGCTTAAGTATTTATTATTTCTAATTTTAATATATACTGTCAACATTCCCCGAGTATGGGCTGACTGGATAGCTCAGCAGGTTAAAGGTTCTTGCTACACCCGATGACCAGAATTCAGTCTCTGGAACTCACAAAAAGACAGAGGGAGAAAACTGACTCTATACAGTTGTCCTGTGGCCTTCACATGCATGAGCTCACATATATCTTGTGCATGGGCACACACATCAACATACACACAATGATAATAATAATAAAGTTGTAAGAGGTTCTTAAGTAATCTGCATACTACATTTGTATCAACAAAATTAATCAGTGCAGCAGAGCAAGGCACCAACAAGGTTCTCAACTTAATTAATAGCAATAACTGCTAATGAGGTGCCATTCCCACAGCCTAAAGGGTCATAAAAGACTTTGCTGAGGATCACAGCTTTGCACCCTGGGTGAGATGGATCACTCCTAAGAGCCGAAGACCATATCAGAGCCACCCTTCAGAATTAGAGGTTCATTTAAAATCACCGAGAAATCCCTCTCTGCCTGGTTTGCCAGTGCACAGCTTTGCCATTACCAAGGGTGAGAGGCGATGGGTGCCAATGGCATTAAGGAGGCTGAACAATTATACTTATTTAAAAGAGTCCCTGAAATGAGAAACTCAAGATTTTCACGGAAATGTCAGATTCCTGGGAGGAGGTTAGAGGATACACAGACACAATCGGACACAATGTCACAATATGACATCAAACACTCCAGAGTCAGTGGTATATCTCTATCTATCTATCTATCTATCTATCTATCTATCTATCTATCTATCTATCATCTATCTATCTATCTATCTATCTATCTATCTATCTATCTATCTATCCATCCATGTCAAGATGCACAATAAACAATGAACATATGTAGCAAAGGCTTGCTGGAAGCTGAGACTATCTGAATCTGTACCAAAAAGTTTGTTTATTCATACAAAAGGGTAGTAGTGTGCCATGTGAGCTGTGAGGGCCGTGTGGGTTGGAGAAAAATCCCAAGGTTTACACCGAAGATGCCCCAGGCTTGGTTAGTCCAATAAGCTCATGCTTTCAGAGCGCTGGGATAGGTGGAGAACTTCATTCACTCTTGGGTCCTTCCACTTGCCAGCACACTCTGTTCTGACTAGGTAGCTCCCTGATGCTGCTCCTGGACCACTGTGTGAAGAAAGGTGCTTCCAGAGACCCCTAGGTGTTCAGACCGGGGCTTCCTTGAGTCTGTGGGACAGGCTGCTTGGGTGCTCCAGTCTTATGCTTATGACTCTTCTTGTTAATAGCATACTGTTTCTAAGTATGATTGGATCAGGCCCAAGCCTGATTTGCACCATCACATAGCAGCTGATGGTTGGGAAAGGGAGATTTAGGGACCTCACACCCGACTCTGGTCACTAGCAAGAACTGAGCCACTGATAAGGACCACCAGATCGGCTGAGGTCATTTCTCAACCCCTGTCCTCCAGTTGTCCACCTCCCTCTCACATAGTGAAGATTTAACCGGAAGAAAAGGAGGTGGTGTTGAAGTGAAAAGTTCCTGTGACCAAGAGTTGAAACCCTAATAGCTTGTAGTATTCTGGTTTGTTGAAGCACAGACAAGAAGAGTTCTTAAAGACCATGGCCTCTGTGCAGAGCTCATGCATAGGAGGAGGAAAGTCAGAAACAGAACAACTGTAGACTGAAGCACTTGGGAAAGCTGAGATGGAGTCCAGAAAAATAGGTTCTAGCTTAGTTCCCATAACCAATTACCCAGTTCTGTAGCTTCGTAGCTCCTTCTCAGTGGAGAGAAGTGCCCAGGACGCTGTAAAACCCAGCATGTCCTGGAGCTTCCATGCTAATGCTATAAATACTAGCTGAGCACCTACTATGTATAGACCATTTAGTAGGCTACTGTCTTGGTTAGGTTTCTATTGCTGTGAAGAGACACCATGACCATGACAGCTCTTATAAGGAAACATTTATTTGAGGCGGGCTGACGGTTCGGAGGTTTAGTCCGTTATTGTCATGAAGGGGAGCACGGTGGCATGCAGGCACAGGTGGTACTGGAGAGAAACGTGGTTCTACATTCAGACTGGCAGACATCAGAAACACTGGGACTGGAGCATCTAAGACCTCAAAGCACTCCCTCAGTGACACACTTCCTCCAACAAACCACACCTACTCCAACAAGGCCACATCTCCTAATAGTGCCACTCCCTAGAGCTTATGAGGGCCATTTCATTCAAACCACAACAGCTACACACTTCAAGGTGTTGGCAAGAGGGACTCTTGTCTACAAGAAGGCATGTAACACCCTTTTTTCAAAATTCACTACAAATGGGAAAGAGCCCAGGTAACCATTGGCAAGTGAGGTGATGGGTAAATTGTGGTCTATCCATTTAGTAGGATATTACTTAGCATAAAAGGAGTGAAAATTATAGACACAGACACAAACACCCAAGGAATGAATTCTAAAAGTACGTTGAGTGTAAAAAAGAGACTAAAGAAAAATAGCCTATGTCGAATGTACATTGCCAAAATGACACATGCTGTATGATTCTCGAACTGCATCCTTTTCTAGAACAGGCTAAAATAATTCATGCTAAGAAACCCAAAACATTTGCTGCCTCTCTATACAGGTAGGGTGGGATTGCCCAGGAAAAGTCATTAGCGTAAACATTAGCATCTGGGTGAAAACAAAGCCTGTAATTCAATAAGGACCCATACTACCCATTCATATGCACAAAATCCACTGACTGGAAAGCTTCGATCTGTGCATATCACTATACATACATCTCACCTTAAATATATACTGAACACTACCTAACGGCAGGCACGCTGAACTGTTGACTGGCAAAGTGTACTGATTCTTGCAATTTAACCGGGCTACATGGAAGGAGGGCGCACAGAAGGCTAGCATGGAGAGTCGTAGAATGGAGGTAGTGAGTGCCACTGCACGGCCACCTTCGATGCCCCTGTTTGCTTAAAAGTGATCTTAATGATACGTTGGGAAAGCCCCTGCTCACTCTCCCCTTCATTCTGCTGAGCCCTTTTAGGACATGAAGAAAATAAAAGCCTGCTGCTGAACGAACATGCGATTCAAAGTGTCATGGATATCTTGCTTGCACCCTTCAATTACTGAAGAAGGCCCGGAGCTCTTTGGTGGTAAGTATCTGCATTTTGTTTGGATCAGGATATTACTTTAAGGTCATTTAGGAAGATTTGAAGAATCTTTTTGAAATAAAAGAAATCCAGTATCTCCTATAAATGAAGATCAGATAGGTTATAATAGGCACTTGAGTTAAGATTTTGTGTGCTGCTCACAGACTAATATATGGAGAGTTCATTTGCATGTCTACTGAATTAGTGACTTTTCTCAATATAACACCATCCAAAGGCGACTTGAGGGAGGATGGAAGGAAGGAAGGGAGGGAGGGAGGGAAGGAGGAAGAGAGGGAGGGAAGGGGGAAGGGAGGAAGGGAGGGAGGGAGAGAAGGGGAAGGGGGAGGAAAGAAGGAAGGGAGGGAGGGAAGAAGGGAGGGGGAAGGAAGGAAGGGTGAGTGGAAGGAAGGGTGGGAGGGCGGGAGGGAGGGAAAGGGGAGAAAGGAAGGAAGGAACAAATGAAGGAATGTGGGGAATGAGGAAGGGAGGGGGAAATAAGAAAGGAAGGAAGGGAAGGTTTATTTTGGCTTCCAGTTAAGAGTCCATCATGTTGGGGAAGGCAAGGTGAGCAGAGTGGCTCTGGTTGTGGCAGCACAAGGGTTAAGCAGTTGGTCACACTGCATCCATGATCAGGGAGCAGAGAGATGCATGCTAGTGCTCCAACTGCTTTCTCCTTTTTGTCTACTCCAGGACCCCAGATCAAAGAATGGTACCATGAATAGTCAGAGAGGGTCTTCCTCCTTAGTTAAAAGTTTCTGAAAATGCTCTCACAGACAGGCTCAGAGATGTGTCTCCTAGGTGATCCTAAATGCAGTCAAATGACAATTAACCATCACACCCATCAAAGAGCTATTAGGTGGCAAAGCGATAGATTCTCATGGAGTTATTGAGTCATATGCTGGGATCAGGGCTGTAAAAAGAGCAACTTATTTTCTCTCAGACATCAAGACCTAAACTGTGGGTGGCTGCTGCCAGGAAATGGTATTATCTTTGAGTGTGACATTATAGGTAAAAATGCATGCAGGGCAAAATATAAAAGGGGGGTAAATAATAAAGGCAGTAGGAATTGCATGATTCATCTAGCTTCAGATATTATCTTCAAAGATATAAAATGGGGACATATTACTCATCAAGATTAATTTCAATAACACCAGAGAAAAGTCTTCAGCATCCTTACATCTAGATATCTTATAGCTCCGGTCTCCCCATGCCAGATTTGTGTGTGTGTGTGTGTGTGTGTGCACATATATGTATGCAGATACATACATGTGCATGTATGTGTCTGTAGAGGCCTGGGGTCAATCTTGGGTGTTCTTCAAGATCCCCCAACCTTGACTTTTGAGACAGATTCTCTCATTAGTACCTGGAACCTGATTATTAGGCTAGTTGTCTGAGAGCTCTCAGGATCCTCCTATCTCTGCTTCCCCATTATGGCTTTGTATATGGGTGCTGTAGACTCAACTCAGGTCCCCATGCTTGTGTGGTAAGCATTTTACAAAATGAGCCCTCTCACCAGGCCAGCTACTTAAGAAGAGGAATGTACAAGAGCTCCTGTTAGACCACTCCCTAAATTTCACTTGATGTCATTTTAGTTCAGAGCATCCTGGATTTCCCTCCCTTCCTCTGGCTGTCCAGGCTGAGGGCAGGTAAGATATGGTCTCTCTGGTCAGACAGACCATGAATGCATGGGGCACTTGCTGGACTGGTCTTAGTATAGCAAACATATGTGCTCTTGCCTCACCTCCCTTGTACCATAGATGGCTCCGGGTGCTGGCAACATAGTAGTGAATTAAAAAAAAAAAAAAAACAACAACAACTTGCTCTCACAAACTAGACATTATAAAGGAGACTTAGACCACAATGAACAATGAAGAGAATCCCATGGGAAATGACAACAGGACTTGGGATAGTATAACAAACCAAAGCTATCTAACCAAAAATGTTTACATAACTTTTAGAATGAAGTAGAGTTATTTAGAATGAAGTATTTTAGAATAACACCATGCCTCAGGGGAAAGATGGCAAACAAGACTGTACCTCCCTCTAGTCATTCTTTTTACATTTCTTACAAATTTATAGATGTAATTGTAGCATTTCTCTGAAAGCTTAGCATCCCGTTCCAAGGCAGTAGCCTGGCCTTGCGACATGTAGAGCTAACACAGAAGCTATCTCATCACAGCCACAGAGGAGTGGCCAAGACACCCAGCCTGGGGCATCTCACAGATAGAGGAATCTTGTGACTCTGAGGAAAATGACTTTTTCTCCCTACTAGGGTCTAGATCTGCTTGATAAGGGTCTGATTCTTGAAGCCATTTATGTGCGTGCAGATAGATGACCTGCAGGAGATTGGGCGAGGAAGGGAAGTGACCATTTGGAACTTGGCATGAAAACACACAAATATTTTAGGTAAAAGTTTTTCATAGGTTATAACAGTTTTAGAAGACTTGTTTTTACAAGATGCTACCATTGGAGAGAGGGGTCAGGTCAAGAGCATATGACAGAATTATTTCCAACCAATGTGTCATTCTGATCCGTGGAACGAGAGACATTTATAAGGAGCAAAGGCAAAGGAAGGCAAGGATTGGATGAACATATCCTACCTTTCCCTCTTATTGGCACCAAAAATCAACAAGTTGTCCCAGCTAGAGTCTTCTAAGTGTTTGTACCTTTTGCCTCATTCCCCCATGCCCTCTATTGTACGTCTAGAATAATGCTGAGCTCAGTCCTAATTCACTATTGTCACCTTCGTGCTTCAGCTCAAAGTCATGTCTGTCACGTGCACTGTCACAAGTCCCCCACGGATTCCTGTGCCTCTAACCTCACCTCAATCCATTTCTGCTAGACTACCAGGATGACCTTTCTGTAATCCAACCTCAGGCCATTCTTCTGACTGCCCCCATGAGGGCACCTTCCTAACAAGACATAAAGAACGAATGCATGACTTACTGTTGTCTTTTCATTCACCTCTGCTATCGGCTGGTTTCCTCTTCCCTTCTGATTTTCCCATGGCATCTTACATACCCTTTAAGATCCAGCTCAAATATTTTCTTTTGAATTAAACTTCCTTGATATCCTCATTCAAAATAGCTGCCTTCTCTAATCCCAAGACACCCATGCTTTTATGACGCCTGACACAGTACTAGTTTTTCTCTCCCCCTAGTGAAGTTCTTGGCTTCACTGTTTATGCTAGGTGTTTATGAACACAAGTAGTTCCAACTTATAGTTGTCTGACTTATTGCTTATTAACTTTATGATGATTCTCAAGTAATATTCTTCCATGGTAGCATGCTTTACACCTTGAATTTTGACCTTGTGGGGCTGGTTATTCACATGTCTGCCAGGACAACAACCAATATTCTGGTATGGTACCCTCCTAAATGACAATGAGGTCAGATATAGTAAATGCACTTTGACTCATAGTATTTTCAATTTACGATGGTTTTAACTGAATGCAGCTCCATCATAAACGGAGGAAAATTGGTAGTTTGTCCAACGGCTGGTGTGCATACCAAATGAATGAGTACCAAGGGGTATTCAAAGAATGAATGAATGAATGAAGGGGTATCAATGCCTTAAGACTACCATCATCCAGCTGGGCAGTGGTGGCGCACGCCTTTAATCCCAGCACTCGGGAGGCAGAGGCAGGCGGATTTCTGAGTTCAAGGCCAGCCTGGTCTACAGAGTGAGTTCCAGGGCTATACAGAGAAACCCTGTTTTGAAAAACCAAAAACCAACTAACCAAACAAACAAAACAAAAAAACCCAAAAAAAAGAAAGAAAGGAAGGAAGGAAGAGGAAGAATCTCACCAAACATGATCATGAAAAGGATTGTTCCCCTCAAAATGAATCCTAGTTTCTTAGAGAGAAGAGGTGGATGAGGAATGTGTGTACATTTGTTTAATCTGATTTGGTGTCCTGGACAACAGTGTCTCAAACTGTCAAATACATAACAATCAACTAGGGACCCTCTTAAAGACTCTGATTCAAAGGCACCCCTATGGGTGAACCTATAATTCTATTTATCAAGCTCCCAATTCACTGAGGCCTCTGGTCCACTGACGACATATGCACACCTGAGGATTTCAGGGTTTACAGGATGTGCATGAGAAACAAAACAACACAAAACAAAAACAGATCTCAGGTCTCCAAATGGGTCGTCAAATCGTAGCTCATAGAAAGTTTCTCCTTTCTCTCATCCTGACACAGCATCCGGCCATGTGCCCTAGCTTAGCAAGCTAGGAGACAGAAGGAATCCTGTTCTTAATCTGCCACACTTTGAAATGACATCTATATTCACAGCTGCTCAAATACACTAAGCAAGAATAAACCGATGAGAACTGGAGAGATGGCTCAGTGGTTAGGAGCACATATTTCTCTTGAGTTTGATTCCAAGTATCCACATGAGGCGGTTCACAACCCCTATAACTCAGCTCTGGTGAGATCTGGCGCTCTCTGTTGGCCTTCATGGCCACCACACTCATGTGCACACAGCTCCTTCCACATGTAGATGGTTACATGTAATAAAAGTAGATCTTGAAAAATAAATGTCAAAACAACATTCCAATTAAAAAGTACAGTTCTAAGAATAGCTAAGTGCCCAATTAAGAATTATTCCGGCTGTATTTTCAGCTGATCCCTTTTGAAATTCTGGCACTGAGGTTGATTACCTGTGGGGGACAGGGTGGACATTTGCTATAGGTTTGAGATGTTTACTCATTCTTAGTTTTTAAGAACAAAGTGAAAAGTGAAAATTACATCTATGTACTGTTAGCTCCAAGGAATTTGCTTTTAAGCAAGAAAAGTAAATTCTACAAAGTACCCATTTCTTTAGAGACTTCTAAACCAGACTTCACAGCATCGAAAATCCCAAATGTTAATGGTCATAGCACAGAAAGATATTTATAAAAATCTCATTACTGAATGAGCCCCAGGGTCTACTAATGGGCACTTTGGTAAATAAAGCACATATAAATACTACAGAATATTAGAAGCCAGTAACATGATATGATAGATGTAACTTACTAAAATGGATACTTAAATGTATTAAGTGAAAATACGAGATTAGAGTACAGTATTTTGGTTTTTAATTAATGTAGGTTGTTTTGTTACATCACATTAGGTGTCTTCAGACATGGCATTATAGGTTATTGTATTTTAATTTTTCCAAAGTGAATAACTTAAAAGTATGTTCCATAAGAGGCCCAGATCAGGCTTCGGGTAGCTTACCTGTTTGTCTAAGCTAAGTGAAATGGCAGCCCCATGCCCTGGGGCACCAGCCTCATTCACTAAGACAGAATATATACGGAAAGGCTCAGGCTAACCGGGAGCTCATGGCGTCCCATTAACTCATTACAAATGCCTTCAACTGGAGATTTGTTAAATATGGCTCTAAGTTTCAGTGAATGAACAGAGGAAAGCTGGGGACTTGCCACCTCATATAGGTAACCAGTAATATTTTGGTGAGGAAGCAAACATCTTGGTGACATTTCTGACAGGCTTAAAGGTGTAAGTCGGGGTGTGAACGGCCAAGTCCCTGGGCAGTGCATTCATCCAAGTCATCCACTCCTGGTTTTTTTGTTTTGTTTTGTTTTTTGTTTTTTGTTTTTTCGAGACAGGGTTTCTCTGCATAGCCCTGGCTGTCCTGGAACTCACTCTGTAGACCAGGCTGGCCTCGAACTCAGAAATCCACCTGCCTCTGCCTCCCAAGTGCTGGGATTAAAGGTGTGCACCACCACTGCCCGGCTCCTGGGTTATTTTTTTTCCTTGCCAGGAAAAACCCATGTGAGCCTACAGAACAGCAGACTGAGTGGTTTCAGCTCAGGTCAAAAGTTCGTAAGTTAGAGACCGTGCCCACAGGCCTGTAAATCCTGTGAAATGAGATATGAAACTCTGCATATTGATGAACACGCATCTATGGGAATTGGGACCCAGACCTTTCATAATTTTCCAAGTGCAATATGCCTGGAAAGATGATGAATTCCTAATGCACAACTTTAAAAAGTAGGAGAAATAAATCTGTGCACATTCATAATGTGTAGATGCAGAATATGCAGCAGGCGTTCATACAGCCAGCTCAGATGCAGAAACACCATGCAGAGCAAAAGACCCAAGCCCTCTGAAGTACACACACTGTTCTCTCAGCGCTGGTTGCAAACCCCATTAGCTTATCTAGCTGATGGGAGCAAAAATACCAGTAACACATAAAGATCCTCTGTGCTTCACAACAAATGTTCTGACGCCTTTCCACACCTAGCCTGTTTCTCTGTCCCTTCTTGAAGATGTCTCTTAACACCACTATCTCAAACCAGACTGAGTCTGGGAGTAACCCGAAGTGCTTATTAACTCTGCAGATCTTGGAACACAATCCATAGGCTTCTCTCTCTCTCTCTCTCTCTCTCTCTCTCTCTCTCTCTCTCTCTCTCTCTCTCTCTTTTGTTCTCTCTTCCTTCCTTCCAGCCTTCCTTCCTTCCAGCCTTCCTTCCTTCCTTCTTTCCACCCTTCCTTCCTTCCACCCTTCCTTCCACCCTTCCTTCCTTCTTTCCACCCTTCCTTCCTTCCACCCTTCCTTCCTTCTTTCCACCCTTCCTTCCTTTCACCCTTCCTTCCACCCTTCCTTCCTCCCTCCCTTCCTTCCACCCTTCCTTCCTTTCTCTCCAGTGCTTTGGATCAAACCCAGCACAAGCTAGCCAAGCACTCCACTACTAGGCTATGTCCTCAGCACTCAATTCTTTGAGGCAGGGTCTTTGTAGCCAGGTTGACCTTGAAGTTGTAAGCTCTGGCCTCCTGAGTGCTGGGAATAAAGGTGCAGATCATCCCGTCCAGCAAGGCTTTCATTTCTAATGAGATCCCTAACGTACCCTGATGCAGGTAATCACCCTCCCAGAACTTGGGGGACAAGCTAGCCTACTGGAGCCCCTCTTTGTGGATCCACTGAAGCAAAGATCTCTCTCCTTTGAAGAGACTGGGGTAAGACTCATGTGCCGTCTAAATGGTCCCTGATTATTACTGGACGAGGTGGCATCACCCTGCTTTGTTTATTTCAGTCAAGCTTTCCGGACTGCATCCTCATGAAAGGCTTTTAACTGGGTCACACTCCCTTGAAACACAACTAATATGTGTTCAGAGCAGAGATGCCACTTAACACACTAATTAGAAGTGGAACACAAGCAGATTTCTTCACAACCTCATCAGTGACAAGGACTAATGACTGTAATGAATGAAGATTTTAATCCATTCTATTAGAGGTGATGAACGGAGGTGTGATGGAGTACCAGCCAATGAATCTAATCATGAAATTTCAATGCTATATTACACTTCGGTTTGAAACTATTACACGGATGCCTTTAAGAGAGTGAGGTTAGCTATAAGATAATGTCAAGGTCAGGTTCGTTAGACTGCTCCATCAGTGCCTTCCACTGGAAAAAAATAATAGGAACTGTCAAGAATAGCAAGGGGGTTTTCCTTGTAGGGCTGATAGGCCAATAATTTGTTTGCTGAGTTCATTGTGAAGTCTAATGAGAAAATTTCATCAACAAATGTGAACTCTTGAAGGAGAGCTCTTTACAGAATTCTAAGGAGTTTTAATTAGCATGCAGCTAGGGCTCATTAGTTGGAATTCTACAAACAGAAAATTCATAATTTGTTCAGAAACCACAATAAAGGAGAACTGTGTGCTATAAAGAACAGCCTTTTAAAGTAAATTAATGAGATAAATAAAACTGCTCAGGACATATTTAAGCCTTAATGAGCACTAAGTTTTGGTGCTGAAGATCATTTGGTTGAGATGATGTGTTCACGGCTGCAGCCTCAGTAAACAAAATCAGCCCTTCAGGCTCCTGTCTCCTGGTCCAGAACTGTCTTCACCCCATTGGCTCATTACTGATGCTTCTCTGTGAGTCGTAGTGCACCTTACAGCGCTCTGTGTATATGAAAGAGTTAGTAAAGCCTGGATGCTCTGCAAGCATACTCGATGACACAGGGTTCACCCAACAGCTCTGCCCCTTGGCTTTGCAAACTTACCTGTGCTTCTTCGGCTGCTCTTGTTCTGGCCATGCCCACCACTGCACTCTGAATCAAGCCTGAGGCTTCTCAAAGTGGGCCCAGTTCTTAGAGGTCAGAATTCTATTGTCATTTTCGTAAGGTGCTCACAGTTGACCCTAAGGCCTCCCACGTGCTAGGCAAGCACTCTACCACGGAGCACATCCCTAGTGTGCACTGTGCTGACTCTTTAGGACTAGCATCTATCCTGTCATGCACTGTATCTTGGGGACTCTTAGACTGGGCAGATGTCACTCTAGACATCTGGAAGGAAGGCTGGGAATTATACATCAAGGGCATGAAACAGTCATAGCATCAGTGACAATTGTGAGTGTTCAGGTAGGTGTTGAATAAAATCAAGGGAGGTCTCTACAGGGCTGGTGGGCTGAATGCCAGGATGGTTCAGAAGGTACCATTTGCTAGGGGAATCTCTTGGCCTGGAATCTTATCTGCACTCTAAAATCTCACCATCTGGCTTGCTGCTGTAAGCTCCAGACATCTGGGAGGCAGCTAAGGTTTTAGAAGTTTCTGGGAGGTGAGAGTAAAGAATTCCCATTAATCAAATATTAACCAAAGATGCTAATTCATGAAATCTGGCATATAAATGCAATGACTTCCACCCTGAGGGCTTCCAGTCAGTAGATCTCTTCCTACTTCTGTGACATAAATTATATAGAAAGTCAAATCTAACAGGGATGCAGATCAGTAACCTCAAAAGCAGAACAAAAGCGATGACTGATGAATTCTGATTCAAGAATGCAGGACACTGGGCACTGGTCTACTTCCCACATTTGATGGTTAGAGTTAATTGTCAACTTGACAGAATCTAGAATCATGGGAAATGGGCATCTGGGCATGTCTGTGGAGGATAGTCTTGATTACATAAATTGAGGTAGGAAGGCCTGCCCACTATGGGTGGTGTCATTCCCTGGAGTGGGTCCTAGACTGTGTAAGCAGAAAGAGGGAGCTGAGCAATATGCCTGCATCTGTTGCTTTCATGCAACTGCAAACATGGTGTTTCAAGCTGCTTCAAGCTTGTGCTGCATTGACTTTTCCACCATAATGAACTTAAATTGTGAATTAAAACAAACCCTCTCTGCCTTAAGTTGCTATTGTCAGAATATTTCATCACAGCAGTGGGAAAGAAATCAATACATCACTGAGTTATTCCTCTCCTTTTCTTGCCATTGTATGACCATCACAGAACTACAAATGAGCATATTTAATGGACTCCAACCCAACTCCCAGAAACAACTCTATTTGTCCATGTCATTCAATATACAGTGTTGCTCTGCCAAACTGGGTAAAGGGTTAGTATTGGATCTAATGTGGCCCAGTCAGTGAATCTTAAGGACTAGTACATTTTTTCATAGGGGAAAATCAATGCCTATATAGCAATGCTACTTTACTTTGCCCTGAACAAAGGATTAGATATATCAAAGAATGATAGAAACAAATAGGTTTCCCCTTTCCACTAAGTAAAAAGAAGAGGCAAAGTGAGTGAGTGTTAATATTTGTTTGGGTTAAACATGTCGTATCCATGTCAGAGCAATCTCTGGGTCTTCCTCCCATGAGCATGAGATGACCTGTGCAGCAGCAGACACTATGAGGAGGAGGAGGAAAGTACCTGAAAAAGGAACAAGGCTCAAAGGCCACCATCTTGTAAAGAAATGGTCACAGACTGACGCTTATGTTTCATTGCTAAGACTCCTGGCCTCCTCTAGATTCTGGGACATTTGAGAATGCAATAGTTTTAGCTGAGCCGCTGCACAAAACAGATGTTCCAGTCAGGAACAAAAGTGAGAATGGCAATGCATGACATTGTGCAGAATTTTAAAGATTATAAGTTGTAAATTTTGGCATATAAAATATTACAATAATAGAAGCAGTAGAATTATCTATCTATCTATCTATCTATCTATCTATCTATCTATCTATCTATTCAAGGCTTGAGCTTATGAATTCTCTCTAGAGTATGCTGGCATCTAACTTTAAAATGCTGAATGCAGGCCATGGTGGGAGACAGGGTGAATGAGAGGACTGGGCAGAGTAAGCATCCTCCAAACAGACTTTGGAGGGTTTTCTGAGGGGCATATGTCTCTCAGAAGAGAAGGGCTATTCATGCTGACATGGAAGATTAGTCAAGTATGGAAACTTGGACACATGACCCATCTGAATTCTCACTAATGGCTCCACTGCAATCCTCACAGCCCTGGTTTTTTCCTCTCAAAGCCCTAACTTTCACTTAAGAAATCTACAAGTCTGTGAATTAAGCCTGAATTATAACTGAACATGTCATGGGATCTAGCGTGAGACTGACACTCAGTTTCCTCAACCCTGAGGCTGCAGGAGATGATGATGGTTTAGGCCAGCCATAAATTCTATGATCTGTCTCCTGCACTGAGGCAAGAACTTATAACCTCAATGTGTGTGTGTGTGTGTGTGTGTATGTGTGTGTGTGTGTGTATGTGTGTGTGTGTGTGTGTGTGTGTGTAAATGTGTACTCATGTGCGTGAGCCTGTAGGATCTTGCATAGATTAGACAACGCTTTACCAATAAACTATATCTTTCTACCTCATCTTATTTTTCTTTCTTAAAATTTACTAATACAAATGCATGTATCAAAAATAGCCACACTTCTTTAAAATACCATACAGAAGCATCACTTGAATTCACCAAAATGTCTTTCTTAGGCACTTGACTCCAATTAACCACAACCAGTGTTGAGGAAAATGTTTCCTTTACACACCTTCAAATGCAACTAAATCAAATAACTAACCCCAGATACCCATTTCTAGGCTGTCTGCACAAACATTTCTAGCAGTTAGCATTCTTAGCTATAAAAACATAACCAACTTTAAGGCAGAAACAAATGGATGGAGGATAGACGGCCCTCAGAGAATGTTTATGATGTCCAGAGAACAGGCTTGGATGCTACAAAGCCAGGAACATGAGATAGGAAAATGACCCTTGAATATACTGCAGACTGACATTGACCCCAGTCACGTGACACCAGCCCTGCTTAGGTCCAGATTCTACACACTCCATCATAACCACCTGAAAAGAATCACAGCAGTGCATAACATCCACCAAAGCCCCCACACACAAATGAGAAAAAACCAAACAAACCTCATTGTCATTGCTGCAAGCAAACACCTGATGAACAGGAAGAAAAGTAATGTTAGGTTCAAGTAGATGTTGAGGAAGGCTGAACGTCAGCAGAAAGCAATAGAATCCTTGAAACACACTGAGCCACTAGCGCAGAGAAACCCATAAATCCATCCCGGTGCTCACCGTGGCCACATAAACATTAAAACCGAAACAATGTGTAAAAGGTTAGCTTTCTTTCCACCAACCCACTTATCTACATATTCCTCTATCACCTATTTATCCATTTTTCTATCTACCCCTCTATCTATAATCTGTCTGTCTGTCTACACATACATAAAAATATAGAAACAGCAGAGGGGGAACTATTTGCAGGGAGGAAGAAGACCAGTGGGAGGAGGGACAAGAGGGTAAAGGGCATGAGTTATATGCAATGATGCACACATATAAAATGGCACAACAGAGCCAACTATTTTACATTATTAATTATGGTGAGGGCCCACTCTACCTTTGTTTCCTTATTTTCTAGCAAAGTGAGTGAATGCAGGTATTTATGCCATCTAGATTTGTCTGTGAGATGCTTTCAGAAGCATCTTAATTCACTTGAGATGCACCTGCCATGCAGACATACATTCTGACAGAATCTATATTCTTTTCCCTGCATGGTGCCAGAAGACACTATATGTCATGGCCTTCAGGGGGTCCAATCTGTTCCATGGGCTTCCCAGTCTCAAACTGTAGTTAGCATCAGAACAGCAGGGGGTGTTCGCCTGGAAGGAGGCAAGCACAGAGCGTAGCTGATACTGTACACAGAAAACATTCCAGACTTCGTTGTAAATATATATCAATCAAACTTTCAGGGTAAAAGTAGAAATTTCATATAATGCTCGTGATACAAGACGGGAGGCTTACATCACAATGGGAGGCAGATATTTGATTATTAAAAATGTGTCATAAAAATCAGAAAAGCAACAGAAGGAATTGAGAAATATTTGCATAACCAATGGAAAAGAGCCAACATGCTAATAAATGAAAACTACAAATAGATGAGAAAAAAAAAGCCTCTTTATGGGATAAAGGGGAAAATACATGGACAGTTAGTTCAGTGACCAAAGTCCGCACTGAAATGCATAATAAGTGAGAAAAAGTGCTCAAGCTCACTAGCATTATCAAGACACACACAAATTCACGAATGTATAGAGATGGCACTGAATGAAGGCAACAGATAATGAGGGAGATGGGAGCTGCAGGAGGGAACATTTAGTCAACCCTTAGTATTTGTGGATTCTATATTTACAAGTTTGCCAGCTCACTCCACTTTTTGCGAACCCCGACTCAACCCTTGCAGTGCTTCCACAGCCGTCTGAGTCACTCACAGATATGCTCAGTGTCAGAATTATGAGTCACTCAATAGATGTGTCCCCAGCTAAAGTGGAAAAAGGTGACACCCTGCCTTATTTCAACCCCCATTCTATAAATAAGTGTCCTTGTGTAGCCAATTTTGTCTTCCTTTCCATATTTTTAAGTGACTGCCACCCCTTAGCCTGGTGCTGCTGGGCTATCTGGTGTGCTTAAGTACAAGGAGGCTAGGCTACACCTTATGGAGAAATGGCCTCTATTGGAAGAGCTGTGATTATGTGTGAACTCTCTCAGTGGATCAAGAGTGTGCAACGAGTCAACTGTCTTTAAGCAGAATTATCCCTGATGAATATGGGCAGAGTCTCTCAGGGACTTCCTCTTTATCTCCTTTAGAGCTAATCATTTATATATGAATTCAATGTATTTTATACTAGTTCAGTGGTCTTAGGTTTGGTTACTCAGCATTTAAAGTAGCGTTATAAGGTATAACTAAGCAGAATGGTGCTAAGTGACTACCATTTGTCACAGGCTTTTAGGAAAACAACATCGCCATGTGGATAACACTGAAAATGTGCCGTTAATCCCATAAATATCTTTTCATCTCTGTTACCTTATCTCCCCTAATCAAGGCATTGTTTGAAATGGCAATGAAGTGACATACAAATGACACCGGGAAACACTCTGGTGTTTGTTAGCAGGGCAATGCATCAACATTTTAACATCTACAAACTTTGGAAAATTACGTGCCGAGTAAAAAACGTGCAAAATTCCTCAAAATGCTTTTCAATGACCCCTTGTGCCATCTGTTGATTATTGTGCTTATATTTTGTCTTAGATGGAGCTTATCCTCCATGTTGGACTGCATCGCTAGCAACCTACACAGATGTGCAGGTATGTGTATGTCTCTCTGTGTGTACATATGTGTGTATGATTGTGTGTATGAATGTGTGTGCATGTATACAGTGATTTTTTAAAATCTTAATGGTTTTCTTTATGATTTGAGAAAAGTAAATTTTAAAATGTTCTACATAAAAACAAACAAGAGAAGGAAGAAATCAAGACAAAATAACCATAAAAATAAACCCGACATAACTATATACCATACAAAGTTCTGCCTCTTGGACCTGAAGACACCTGGTAGGTATCTGAAAGCAGGGTAGAGCTGGAAATGCATGCCTTGATTTCTTCACTCTGTCTTCTTAATCATCATAGGACTCTGGGTCAGAGTCCCACTTACACGGACATGTCAACCATTTAAGGGGTAACTATCTAGAGCTGGTAACCTTCCTCTTCAAGACCAAAGACAGCAAGACAAGACTTGGTAATGTTTTTCCAGAACTGAGTCATTGTAGCCACCAGCTTTTTTGTCCTATTTGGGCCACAGAAACAACCTAGGGTTCCCTGTCAATGTTCAACTGAAGGAGGCACCACCAACCCACCTTCTGGTGGAGTTATTCTTAGTTGCAGTCACTTGGATCCCAGGACCAGCCACCTTTGTAGACAGGTCACCCTGTGATGAGACTGCCCCTTCTTAGGTGCCAGCAATTATACCATGAAAAGAACTGGGAGTATCCGTGCGCCCCCCCCCCCCCCCCAGCAGAAGCAGCTACTCATGATGGGAAAATTGTATACTTCAAGTAATATTGACTTCTCTGGGACCTGGCAGAACCAGAGCTCAGATAATGCTCAACCAGATACTGACTGATCAAAATACTGACTAACACCCCCCCCCGTTTGAACCTGAACCTCATGGCAGCTCCCTGGCAGACAGATGAAGATGCTTGGTCCCTTTGTGTTCCCATTATTCTGATAGTGAGTAGAATCCTTGCATGCTCCCATATTACTCTCTGCCTTTTAATTTGGGGAGAGGAGGTGGGCAAGTAGTTGGACCTGGCACAGATCCCTGAAGTTGGGCCTTTTGTCATCTAGGAGTCCAGTAAAATCCAACTTTAGCTGATGCAGTTGTGGGTAATGAGATGAAAAGCCCTTAGCAGGCAGCTCGTCTATGCAGAAGCAGAGTCTGGAAAGATTTACTTCTCTTGTGATCTTACCTGCATTCTGAGTTATATCTGTAGAGATCAGGCTGTGCCCTGCTCAAAGTTACTCCATTGTACAAGACAGGTTTTCAGGCTGTCTTAGTAAGCCAGGCCCATGGCTTATCAACTACATCAGACTAACGAACAGTGCAACTCCCTCACCAGGATTCCATAAGAAGGAGGACATCAAATACCTCAGTGGCTCTACCAACCTGTCACCTGGCCACTAACAGGCAGAACTCCCAACTGCACCAGGCATGTTTTCTTGCTTAACTCCCCACTGCTGACATGACCTATTCAAATTGTTGATCATCTATCCTTCTAGTCTTGATACTTCCTTTTATGGTTTCATGTCATCCTTTAATAGCTTAATTCAACCCCCAAGGCTAGGCTCAGTTCTGACACAGCTGTAGAGAGAATATCTTGTGTATTGTATGGATGCATCACCTGTCAATTAAGAAGCCTATGGCCTATGGCATAGGGTAGGAAATAGAAAGTGGGATATTCAGGAAAAGAAAGAATTCTGGGATAGAGCCAGGCAGAAGACTGGGCAGGAAGATGTGACAAGACTAACCCATAGGACCTAAACACAGGTGACCAGCCATGTGGGTTAAAATAAATGAGTTATCTTTAGTTATGATCTAGTTAGAGTAGAGCCTAGCTATACAGCCAATGTATTTGTAAATATATTTTGAGTCTGAGTCTTATTTCTGGGAGCATGGGGCTGGGAGGCAGAACCAGTTCTAACTTCAACACAAGGTGGCCGGAATGGCTGTGACTGCAGCAGCAGCTCCCTGGCAGGTTCTTCATCCAGCCTAAGTCCTCCAGAGACTTTGCATACCTCTTAGCTTTCTGCCTATGCAAGGCCTCTTTGTACTTCTTGAATTCTAATGAAGCCTCCTTAAATTTTTGTAGCCCTTCTGTAACACGTTCTCCCCCTCTGTCTCATACACACACACACACACATGTACATGTGTACATACATGCATAGTATGTATGTACACATGTATGTATATAGTGGATTATGTGGTGTGAGAGTTAGCCGTTAAGACTGGAATAAAAGAACTGTGTTTTCCACAGTCAGCTATTGAACGATCTGCCAAGTTGTAGCCAGGTTCGTTAAATTCCAACATTGTGAAAGGCCACAGAGTGTCTAATGTTTCTGACAGCGTGCTTATGGAAATGTTTATCTTCACCCATAATGCATCCATTTTTAAATAACTAAGGTGAAAGTATAAAAACAGAAGTTCCACGGAATATAAATACAATGCAGGTTCTTTGGACTTGTCCCAGTCATTCTCGGGGTTCATGTACTCAGAACTGTATCCTATAAGCTTTTTAAGGGGGCAGTCATCTGTAGGTCATCTTCTCTGAACGTTGTGAGAGGCTCTGGGCCCACATCACCTTGGATCCAAGCACGTTGCCTATGGAGACAAATCGATAAAGCTGTTCCAGCTGATTGTAATGGTCACCCCATCCTACCTCTATAAGCCGAGCTGGCTAGCTATCACCTTGACTGGCGTTTGCGGTGGTCTCAAACTCTTCAACCATATACTGACTGATAATCTGCTAAAGTCTTCCATGTCTGTAGGTTTTATTCCATTTAACCCTTAGTGGCGACCTTGATTTTCCTTATCTCTATACTGTTAGAGGAAGGAGTCTGCTCTCACTTTTCTCCCATGGTTTTTAATAGAACAGGAGAGGCCACACTGAAAAATGAAACTCAAACCCTCACTAGACCAATTTGTCCACTGCTGAAGAATTGGTTTATCTCCACCACGAGGTCAGAGCTCTTTCTAAAAACACATATTTATTGTTTACAGAGATAGCTCATCAGGCCAAGTTCTTGTCATACAAGTGTGAGGAATACATCTTAGAAGCCATCAATGTCAGGTGGATAAGGCAGACTTCTGGCAGTCCCAGTGCATGGGGGGCAGAGACAGGGATCTCTGGAGCAGGTTAGCTAGCCAGACTACCTAAATCAGTGAGTTCTGGGTTCAGGTAGAGGGAGACCTTGTCTAAAAAAATAAGGTAGAGGTTGAGGAAAAGACTCCACAGCAACTTCTGGCCTTCACACACATGTGCATACATGCTTGACACACATACACATATATTATACACACATACACAGGCAAAAGAAAAACTGAAAGAGAAATGATATCTGTTGATAAAAGTAAACTTTTTGTCTTTACAAAGGTAAGCAGACCAAAAACGTGAGGTGTACACACAAACATAGAGCAAGAGGAAGAAAGCACCCCAGAGTTTTTCAGGGTTAATTAACTCTATATTATTTTTACAGATTCATAACTTCACCAGAACTGGTTCCAGCTAGTGACTATCATTTAGGAGTTAGGATAATTACTGTTCCCTTAGATTCCCACTTGTAAGACCTGTGACTTAAAGTACACACATTGGTATTCTCTTCTACCTGCTGCTAAGATGATCTTTAAATATCTTACTGCATTTCACACTTAAAGAACTTGGAAAGAAATTTGCCTTATACGGTAAAAGCCTTCTCTTTATGAGTCTGATAATTGATTGTGTTGGGGCTAGGTATTATATTTGTTTTGTGGTTACCACAGTAACTAATAGGTGTCAAAATCAATGTCATAGTCTCAAGGAACACATCTGTGGGTCCTATAAGACATCTGCATCTATAGAAAGTGTAGTTTCACAATGAATAGATCAAAGGTTTCTTGTTTGGGGAGAGGCACATGCCTTCCCAGTGAGGCTTTGACTGTATCTCTCAAGGTCTCTGAAATGGACAGATGATCTCCATGGGCATGCTACATTTCAGTCTATGTGGCTCTCAGGAGAGAACAGGAGATCAGTATATAAGACATACATGTCTATGAACGCCATGAGATGCTTTGATGACAGTTGAGACAACAGGGTAGAACTGTCTACCATCTTGTGTTTGGAATTCCTTCCACCTTCCAGAACCTTGGGAAGATCTTCAGCAGAAGTGAGAATTACTTGGGTACTCAGAAATAGACCTGGTCTCAGAGACCCAGAAAGAAAGAAACCTTTGGTCTAGCCTACCTTTCTGGGAGAAAGGATACCTGGAGACCGTGCTTCTTATCAAAACCGACATGTGGGGAGTCAGAAATGAGCTCATGAATGTCTCAGTCTGAATGCTGACCAGGAAAGGAAAACAAAATAGCAAGGGAGACAATGGGGGATGGATTAGATTCAAACACATCACATGGATGCATGAATAGTAAATAAAATATTTTAAGAAAAAAGGTGCGTGTGGACAGCAGCTCCTAGTGCTGAGAGCAGCAATGGAAGCAACAAGTTGCAGAGGTCCAGGGTAGAAACCAGTAACACAAAACAAATCACACGGTCCATGGGCCTTGACTTTATGGAATTCACTAGAAGGAAGGCTTCATAGTGTCAGAGGAGAGGAGAGCCCTAGACCAAAAAGTGGAATGGCTGAGTCCCAATCACTGCTGGGCTTGTGGATTTATGCAAATCAGAAGGGATATTCTGTCTCTCATTGGTCAGTGAGCCTACATTCTGACAGCACTTCTCTGGAAAGGCTCCAACTGGATGCCTTTCTTCTATTCCTACAGACTTCTCTTCCCCCTTCCCCATAGCAGAATTGTGTACACGAGTTCTTCTGGAAGTTACATGTGTAATTGAGCAATCTTAGTACCAGTGTCTGTTTGGAAGAGTTGGTTGGTTTTTTTGACCCTGAAACAGCGTTTCTCTGTGTAGCCCTGGCTGTTCTGTCTCTGTAGACCAGACTGACCCTCAAATTTGGAGATCTGCTTACCTCTCTGTTCCAAGTGCTGGGATTAAAGGCATGCACAACTATCACCTAGCTTTGGAGATTTTATTCACTTTTTGATTGACTGACTGACTGACTGACTACTGCTGATGTTTCAGTATACAACGGGGAAGGAAAATAATGGTCAGATGTCTGTATCGCACCGTAATAGCTGTGCAGAAAATCAGCTCACATGATGTTTCTTGAGGTTAATTTGTGAATAGAAGAATGTATAATTTTCTATGTAGGTACTATATAGTATTCAATTTTTTAAATGTTTTTAGTTTGGTCATTTGAGAAAACGTCTTATTATGTGGTGCAGGCTGGAATTAAACTTATGCTCCTCCTGCTCCAGCCTCCAGCACAATAGGATTTTAGAATAGACCCCCATACCTGGCTAGGATTAATTATTATTATTTTTTTTAAAGACAGAATCTCTTGAAGCCTACACTAACCTTAAACTCACTATGTATCTAAAGATGGCCTTAAACTCTTGATTTTCCTGCCTTCACCACTTAGTGCTGGGATTACAGGTGTGGACCAATATGCTCAGCTAAGATTGATTTTTAAACAATGTTGTTTAAAAACTTTTTTGGTCAAATGAAAGGTCTCCATTAAACTCTCTCCCATGAGCCCACTATAACTTAAAAATTGCAAGAAAGATAAATAGATAACACTCCCCAGAAATAAATTGGTCCCCATGATAGTACCCCAAGCTGTTCGGCTTGCCACATAGACGTGGCTACAGCACTGATAGGCTGAATGGCATAACACACAGGCTCAGGGACAAACTTAGGCCATCACAAAAAGGGCCGTGATCAATATACTCAGTTTTACATAATAAAATCTAAAAAGCAGTGTCAAGTTGAAGGTGAGGAGAAACTTTAGTTTCAAAATATCTTTCAGAAGGAAAAGGTATCTTCTATTCAATATGAAGAGTATCCTCACAGTAAGCCACTAGGTGTCCAGATTGGGCAGAAATGGACTTTTTT
Organism: Uromys caudimaculatus; assembly: GCA_028551405.1. Taxonomy (NCBI): domain Eukaryota; kingdom Metazoa; phylum Chordata; class Mammalia; order Rodentia; family Muridae; genus Uromys; species Uromys caudimaculatus. Next base: position 86,731,436 of record CM052705.1, on the reverse strand, counting down.
AATAGGGAGAAGGAACAAGGCTAGAAGGCCAAGATGGGAGATAGGGCAGTTTGGGGTTGGATATGATAAAGGTTGGGCCCCAGGGTGGGGGTTGGGAATATTTAAGAGGTGAGACCTAGTAGAAGATCTTTAAGTCACTGGTGGGCTGCCCTCGAGGGAGGTTTTGGGGTCCTGGTCCCTTCTTCATTTATTTTGCTCTCTGAACATAAAGGGAAAGAACATGCCCCAGTGGTGGTAATCTGTCTCATCACAGCCCACAGCCTATGGGAGGCCATTCAGGGCTGGGAACTTCAGAGTTCCCAGTGAACCCAAACAAGCTTATTCTCTCTGCAACGTTAGTAACTTGGGTATTCGTTATCATTACAGAAAGGTCAGTGACACAGAGAATGAGCAAGTGGTCTGTCCTGGCAAGACGGGGTTTTCTCTGCAGGCAGTGAGATGCTTGGGAAGGATGTCCTGGCAACAAGCTGTAGCCTAAACATTTGTGTTTATATTCACAAGCACTACTCGGATCCTTAATCAGAGAAGCTTCTCTTTGCAGTGAATACAGAGACTCATGGCGACTCGGGATGCTTAGATAAATGGTAGGTGAGTGCTCCACCATAGACAGAACATTTATACCAATTCCTAAGAATTGGTATAAATTCTTAGGAGACTCAGGAACAATGGAGAAGGGAGCACAGAGAAGGAAGCAGAAAGAATGTAAGAGCTGAAGATAGGGAGAAGGGCTTGGAAGAGCTATCCTCGGGGCATGACAGCCATTGCAAGCTTGATCCTGTGGCTACTGTTTGCTTATACCAGACCTGTACAAGACTGGATGTGTCAACTGTCAATCAGGCATTTGGGAGGATTCGTGGAGCCCCACTTCTCCTTGCTGCACTACTGATGACTGATGGATCCTAGAGGAAGGATGGCTGTTGTTTCCAGCAGAGAGTGGGGGGGCAAGAGTAAACAATACACTATACACATGTATAAAGTTGTCAAGGAACAAACTTAACCAATAAGTACTAAGAAGAAATTCTGAAGACGATGCTCTAAACCCAGTACTGGCTTCACCTCAGGGATGAAGCAAGATCCAGTTATGAAACAAAGGATGAAAATTTGCAAGTTCTGTGTCTGGTCTTACAGATCAGCGAGAGGCTCTTCTGTTTGTCTGATACACAGCCTGTAAGGATGGAGTTTCTTGGCTTATGGGGATGGAGATTCTTGTTGGTGTCTGAACCTTGGATTACCTCACACAACTAACTTCAAGAGCTGCTGCTGGCCTGGCAGAGCTCCGAGAGAAATCTGAGAGTCTACCCTTTCCTTCTACAGTGAGTGGCTCTTAGCATGTCATCGCTGAACACAGGGAGTCAAATATTCTTGAAAAAGGGTCTCTTTTCTTTTCAGAGACTGCTGCTATGCAAGGCTAAGCCATAGGACTCTCTTGCTGGCTTCAATGAATAGCATAACAGAGTGCAACTGGCGATGAAAAGAAGTGTGTAAATTAGTTACGAGGTGGTCTCAGAACAACTCTTTCCCCTTGTCAGAAGCTTCTAAGTGTAACATCAAAGCCAATCTGCCTGCCCTGTGCTTCCAATGCAGAATACAGAGAAGCCTTGTTAAGAATCAGGGCAGTGGTCTAAAGAAACTCAGCTAATCACAGACCTCATAAGTAAGGGCTAACGTGGGAAAATTATAAAATAGTCCAGAAATTTTCAGAAAAACCTGGTCACAGTGTATGAGAACTGATCACCATAGGCAGGAGTACCAAAAAAATGGAAGAAGGAGGAGACAACCCTAGGATTGTGTGAGGCACAGCTTATGAGGGGCTCTTGGATCCGTGGCCAACTAGAAAGGACTGGGTACAGTTCTCAAAATGTGACAACTATCAGTAAAGGAAAAGTCTGAGTAAAACTAGCCAACAGGAAATGCTTGATTGACATCTTGACTTAGTTTTTCTTACTGAGTTTGGGATGTATACTAGGGTTACCTGGCAGCCAGATGGAAGTTATGACCAAGATGGCTGTGGTCACAGCAAGCCCTACACAGGGCATGGCTGGGCGTTCTGGCACTGGCATTGATCTTTGGTCTCCTTTCCTCTCCTCCCCACTTTGCTCCTCGACTTGGCAACGGCATATAGTTACTTCACAGGGCCTTGCAGGCAGGGGCACTGGTGAGATACCTGTGCATGGTACTTGATTTATTTTTTCTTTTGGTTTTTCAAGACAGAGTTTCTCTGTGTAGCCCTGGTTGTCCTGGAACTCACTTTGTAGACCAGGCTGGCCTCGAACTCAGAAATCCACCTGCCTCTGCCTCCCAAGTGCTGGGATTAAAGGTGTGTCGCGCCATGCCCAGCAGTATGGTCCTAGTTTTGTGATTTGCTTTACTCTGAAGTGACATGAAAAAGTCAAGAAAGAGTACCTGTGTCACTGCACGGGATGCACACTGGCGACCCTTAGAGCTGGGCTTATCCCACAACTAGGGAAGCAGCATAAACTTACAAAGGGGTCATTTTTTTCCACTGAAGAGACTAGATCACTCTTAGGTGCCAGGTACCAAGTCTGGGTGCTTCTTGTGTCTTTCCACATTAAGAAGAGTGGTAACCAGAGGACCAGGTAACAGACATTGATTGAGCTTAGAGGGGAGAGATGCCACCGAAAGCAGGTACATGGAATTGTAATCATTTACTCAGTTTCTGAAGTTTCATTGGACAATTCCCAGATGCAGCATGCTTGCCAAATTTTTAGAAACCCCAACTGTATTCAGCTACCTGCAATATCTATTCACAACTCCCGCTGACAAACGTGTCGCTGCGTGACTCCACAAATCAAGCACAATCTGTCTCCAATTTTCCCATTACCCTCCTCTCTCATGAAACTGCTGGTGGCTAACAGGCAATTCAGAGAGCCTGCCTGGACTGAAGTATCTTTGATTAGGTTCAGTTATCAATGGAAGTACAAGGCTACACAGCGAAACACGAGTATTTAGCTTCATTAGCCATGCTGTGTCCCCCAAGGTATTACCTAAGGATGCATGCTTCGGAAATCCTCTTGCTGAGCCCTCAAAATGGGTGCAAGGGAAGGGTCTGTAACTGAGATAACTGAGGTCATTGGTTTTTGTAACCCTGGCTTTTCTCAGGCACCCCAAGATCTGGGGCTTGGGGCTTCTTCCCTAGGGAATATATTGGTTCTGCTTCATTTTCTTTGACAATGCATTGTTTCAATATTTCTAAGTCTACTTTAGGATAAAATTTGTTAGACCCCACCGTACCCCTCTCCAAATAAGCTAGATTCACCTGTCATGAACTTATTGGCCATATTTAGTTGGTTTGAAAATATTGAAAAAAAAAACCTGTAACAGAACTAAATATGAATAGACTTTTTAACAATCACTATTTTCTAAACAATACAGTATGGTTTTATAACCACATACACAGCATTTAGATTTTGTTAGCTATTATAAGTAATGTGGAGAGTATTTAACCATTGTTGGAGAATGTGCACAGGTTTGATGCAAATGCTATGACATTTTATGTAAGGGACTTGAGGATTCACAGATGTTACGATAGAATTCTGGGACAAGCTTTTATATACACCAAAGAGAGAGCGCACTCATACCTGCTGTGTTATAGTGAAATAACTGCATAAGAAGGGCAGTTTTCATTTTTCTGCCTCAAACGCTTACCGAAATTTGGCTTGTCCATGAACTGAGGCTGGCATTCTAACTTAGAGCCCCTTGCTAGTGCATGGCTTCTGAGCACAGTGGGTCAGGGAGCAAACAGAGAGAACCCTCTGGGACATGGGCCATTTAATGTTCTCTCCTGGCCATCTATCCCCCAAACAAAACAGGACTTGTGTGGGGGATTCGCTGGCAGTGTGGAGAGGTGGAGGGGCTGTCAGTGGCCTTCTGTTGGTCTGTGTATACATGACTGTATCACTCAACTCAGACCATTCAGTAACTGGGTTCCAATATATCAATTTATAGAATTGTAAGGGAATCTTGAATATAAATACTTGACTATGAAAACGGCACATTTTAATGACATCACATATTTCAATAGTAGGAATTTATAAAATAATGATGCTTTAAGGTCAGAAGTGTGAACTCTCCACTAGTATCTTTTTCTTGCTCTTAGTTTCGCATGGAAGCTCTGTTAGTGGACAGCAGGACAAGGAGGAATTGGGTTTCTTGTTAAGTGACATAACATAATTACCTAGCTCTGGGAAGGCATCCCATAATGTTAATTCCTTTCCAACTCTTGCTTTGTCTTCCGGAGTGTATCAGCAGGTTTTAGCCCTGGCTTTGGCTTAGTCAGAACCACTGGACAACTCATGTTGACAGTTAAGGTGTTTTGTTTATGCAGTAGATACTCAGCACCCAAATAAAATCACATGTACTGCTGGGAACTAGAGATGCAAAAGTGAATATTACCCATGTCCTGTCCTCAGAGGGCAGAAGGTCCAGTGGGAAGGTAGATCAATAAAAGACCATTACACAAAAGCATCATGGCAGTTAGAAATAAGATATATCTCTTGGAAATCTTGGTTGCAAGGATGGTAAACCCATTTTAAGTGGTGTAATAAAAATGGAGTATTTTGAATAAAAATAGCCAAGGAGTCTATGGAGAACTGGTCAAGAGTGGGTTCATAAGAGGAGACTGTATAACCAGGACATGACACCCTCATCCTTTCCCTCCTCTACCCTGTTTATTTCTGTTAGTTTAGTGCTCCTAGAATCTCAGATCAGATCTCCTGCCTGGAACAGAAGTGAGCCAGGTCTCCCTCAAAACTGAAAGTCTTCAGTGACTCATTCAAATTTGGTTCCTTCTCCTGAACCATGACTGATTCTAGGGGGATACTGGCCAACGGCCTTAGCAACCACCTGGAGCTGTGAATGGAACCAATCTCAACAAAGCTGGACAGACTGAGTGAAAACCAGGCTATTTTGGAGACAGCAACTGTGAGCCTTGGCTTTAACTAGGCTCTCATGAGTCATTTAGATGCGTGTACTCACTTTCTCAACAATCTTAGGGGCAGATGCAATCAGCGTTCACCTAACAGAACTTTACACAGGCCTCACACAATACCAGACTTTGTCAGGGAAAAATCTCCTTTATTTCTAATTCCCAGTTTCCATCAAGCTTGTGCTTAAAAATTATATAACCACCCAGATATAATTAATACATTTCTAATGACACATATATGTGTTTATAGTCTAGCTTTTTAGGGAATAATTACACTGATTTACTTATTGGGAAATAAAAGAAGCTCCTTATTAAATAACCTATATAGAAGTATTTGATTTTACACATGCATATGTAGATAGAGATAGAAAGTCTAATGATAATTGTATTTTGGAAGAGAGTTTATTACAGAATTTTTTTCTTTGCTTTGCTTAAAAATAAACACATACTAGTTCTCTAATAAATCCATGAGGCAATTTTAAATTGTTTTATAAGAGTTACAAAAGCAACAGTTAATAAAGTTCATAAATAATAAATAAAAGAAATTCAAAGTACATGCAGTAAAACAGAAAGCAGTCCTACCACATTCTAGAAAATTCTATTCTTTCTTCAACAGAAAGAGTCATCTTCTACTAATGGATTAGTGTGTATCTGTCCTAAAATATGCATATTGGTGTACACATACAGATTTTATACCTATATTCAGATATAATACCATATAAACTCATATACATTGTATGTATATATGATTATATATGTGCATATATGTACATTCTAAAATAACTTCTCTAGGACTTATTTCTTCCAACTAACAAAATGTTATACCCATCTTTCATGTAAGTTCATAAAGATCTCCCTCATTATTTTAAGTGTTGCATATTACTCCAGGATAGAGACACACTGTAACTGGTTCATCTGGACAGTTGTGGATGAATATTTGTTTAAACACTACTCTGTTAGTATTGCAAGAATCATTTTCATCAAAGCAGATGTGGGTACTTGCAAGAGACCCTCAAAATCAGGTCTGATGGTCCTTCCTTAAAAAAATGGGTGGGGAGGGCTATTGGACCTTCGCCTAAGATTCCAGACACTCTCCACCAAACCCTCTGGCCAGTTAAGTGTAATTCTTCCCTAACTCAAGAGATGCTACAGAGCATGGAACGTGACTCACTCTACACAGTAAGTCATCAACCACGCCAGGGTGAGACCTTTCAGTATGGCAACTTTGGGATCACTCACAGTTTTTAAGTAATGCCTCACCCATACTCTGTAAATTATCACAATAAGCTCATTGGCTTCCCAAGTGGAGCTTTGGTGGACTCATTCCTTGGTTTGCCATTGGTGCCCTTTGGGATGGGGTAGACATTTGTCTATGCTTTCCCAAGGAGAGTTCCCATGGCAATCTTTGTTTCCAGTTCTTTATTAAAGCCGGCACTGTGATGAAGACAAACACACATAGGATTATACACTCTGTGGAAGGATAATTTAAAATCTATTGCTAGGTATCGAACCTCTGGGTGGGAGAGGATATTTTTATTAATTAATTAATTGATTAATTAATTAATTAATTAATTAATTAATTGTTTGGTGTTTTCTCTGTGTAGCCATAGCTGCCCTATCCCCCCCCCCCAAAAATGAGAGTATATTTTTAAAGTATGATAGATACTGTCCTCATGCCTCTGGAGAGTCAAGTCCAGTGTCTAGTCTAGGAGTGCACAGTCTATACCTGCTTTACCACATTGTCATTAATCCTAGAGATTGGCAGTTTAATTTTGACCAGTGAGTAGGCACATGGCATTTAATTTCCATGAGTGAACTTAGGAAAATATTATTCAGTGGTTATTTTTGGTTTGTTGAGCATTATCCTGTAAACTTTTTAAAATTTCCAAATATGTTTTTAATAGTCTTTCCAAAATGTTCAACTGGAAACCTTTATAATTACAGAGGATCAATTCACATCTATGGAGTAATTTTCAGCTGATTAATTAAGGATCTGAATTAGTAACATCCTCTAGGGTTTCAGGAAATAAATACAAAGATACAAATAGACTATACAGTGACTCAGAAGTACACCCCTGAGCTGGTGTTTGGAATGAAGCCTTGCCTCGTTGAGGGCTGATGTATAAGGCAGAATAAGAATGGGAACATATATGGCTGGTTCGGGGAATTTTAAAGAACAGCTGTTCAAGCACCCCTCTTGCTCATACATAACCCCATGCAAGAGCTCCAGGGGAGCTGCTTTGTATTCAGTGCACAGGGCAGCTCAGCAGGAAAGAGGGCGGTGGGAATTTGCACAGAAGAAAAAAATAAATCACAGAGCAAACAAGAATAGCATCTTGGTGGCAAATGTGAGCAAATGAGGAAGGATGGATCCATCCCTAGACGTGGTTTAAGGAGGGCATGTGGACCAAATAAACCCAGGGCAGACTTCCCCTTCCTTAGAGGGTTGTCCTGTTCCACATGAAGGATACACACATAGACTTAGGGCTCATACTCAGATCTCTACAGTGCTGCCCATGTCTGTCCTCTCTCTGCTCATGTTGTCAGGGGTCCAAAGATGTGAGGCTGCTGAGCATCATGGGAATCTAAGGTGGGGTATTATGGAGGTGATTAAATCATGGAGACATTGTCTTCTGTAATAGGATTAATGTCCTTAAAAAGAGATCAGAGAGACAGACTCCTTACCTCTCCAATCATACAAAGACACAACAAGGAGGAACTGTCTGTGAAGGACAGGCCCTCACCAGAACCAGACCCAGACTTGGCCCAGCCTTGAAACTTTGAGAAATAAAAGTCAGTTGGTTATAAGCCACTGGGATTTGATGTTTTTGTTACAGCAGCCCAAACAGAATAAGGCTTTCCATCTTTTGCCTGGATTAAATCTGAGGCTTAGAGCAATTATGCAAGATGTCTTGACTTTAGGCTACGTGACTTTCATAGTGTTTGTTATAGAGAGCTTCTAGCATGAACCCCAAGGATGCCAAGCTTCTGGTGTCCTTGCCGTGTATAATCAATATCTTGTCCCTTCACATGCACTAGACTTGGTGACTTGCTTCCAAGGAAACAAACATAGTGGAATGGTGGCATACCCTTTATAAGCTTAGGTTAGTTACATACAGTAACTTCCTGTTTTTATTTAGGGCAATAATAGATGGTGATAACAGCTGAAGAACACTGTATGTCTAAAGCCACTGAAGTACACACTCAAGTGATTGCAATTATATATATATATTTTTTTCTGAGAATGCTCAAGTTGATCTGCTGAGGGCAAGCTAGGAAGGCTCTGGTGTCATCCTTTTGGATACTCCCAACACCATTCAGTTTTTGTTTATGTTTTGGCAGAGTCCATTTGTCAGTGAATATTTCTGTTTAGCTACTGCTTCTGCATCCTATTCTGCCTTACATTGCCCCCTACCCACTCTCTAGGCTGCCTAAGTAGACCCTCTCCAAGTCACTACTATAAACGGCCTTGGTGCTCTGTTCAAGCTTTGACTAGTTTTACGTGGTTTTGTATGTGAGTTGTATACCTGAAGATATATATATACTTGAAGATGTATTTGCTAAAAGCCTGGATCACTGAAGATTTGGGGCTTTAGAAGTGTAGACTAATTTCTATAGTAGCTCAGGATCAGGTCACTGGAATGCCCACCTCTTTCTATTCTTACTCCACAGCTGGGGTCAAAGCTGCCAGTGTGAATAAATGTGGAAGGAATAAGAAATGAACAAATCGACCCCACTTTTTTTCTTTTTTTTAAACTTTTACAATATATTTTGATTATATTATTTCCCCTCCCCCAGCCTCTCTCAGATCGTCTCCATCTCCCTACCCATCCGACTTTACATTTGTCTCTCTCCCTTTCTTAAACACCAAACAAAACAAAATAAAAAGTGAAAATCAAAACAAATATAAAATCACTAAGACAAAATACCAAAGCAAAATGAAACAAAATGCCCCCGTAAAAATCATAGAGTCTGTTTTGTGTTGGTCAACCACTCCTGGCCATGGGGACTGCTCAGGAGTATGGTGGCTACTCCATTGGAGAATCAGTCTTCAATTGAATATGATTGACACTGGACTAGAGAAAACTGACTTTCCTTTTCACAGCAGGCATCAATTTCAAATAGCTTCTTGGTTTGGATGAAATTTTATGTCCACTTCTCCTTCTTGAGATCTTGCTGAGATCTTGTCTGTTCTGAACTTTTGATGGCCTTGTGTATGCTGCCAGAGACTCTGTGAGTTCTTACGTGTATCAGTTCTGTTTTATATGGAAGACTCTTCTCCTTAGAGTCCTTATCACCTCTAACTCCTGTAGTCCTTCTGCCTCCTCTTCCATATAGATCCCTGAGCCTCAAGGAAGGGGGTTGATAAAGGCACCCCATTCAGGATGTGCTCTGAGGCCTCTTATCATCTGCATATTGTTCAATTGTTGGTCTCTGTGTTAATCATCATCTACTACCAGATCTACTTCTCTGATAAGGGTTGAACAATGCACTGATCTGAGTATAGCAATGGGTCATTAGTAATTGTTTTACCGTTATGTTCCTTTTTTACTGAATGATAGTAGTAGGTTTTGCCTTAAGGCCCATGGCTTATCTATTCTGTTTCTTGGTCACTTTAGTGTATCAGGTATGGGCCCCATCTCATGTACTGGATCTTAAATCCAATCAGAAAGTGGTTGGTTACTTCCATAACATCTGTGCCACTATTGCAACAGTATATCTTGTAGGCAGGTCACTGTTGTAGATCACAGAAATTGTAGTTGGGTGATACTGACAGTTACTTTGTTCTTCTAGTACCATAAGGAATACCTCCCAACACCATGAACCCTAGTCAGTAAGAGTGAAATTTGTGATTGGGTGCCACCTCAATTTCTCTCTGTTTGACGATGTAAGTGCTGTCTTCAGCAATAGGGCCTTACCATAAGGTTGTGGAGGTAACCAATAGCCTTGGCAATATTCTGTGATGTTTGTAGTTGTCTATGGGACCTCTTTGGACAATGATTCAATAAAATGTAGTCCATTCTTGGCACTGGAGGTTCTACTTGGTGGCATAAAATATCTAGTTGGGGCATTGTCTCCCCAATACATGGTCACTCCATTTAAACTCCTTTCATAGGTGTACACAGTTTGGAAAGCTTCTATAGCAGTAGGCTTCCATATGGCTTTTCTCTCCCCACATTCCCTCCTTTACCTTGCCTTCCCATTCTTTTTACTATTTAATCATTGTGTTCTAGTTTCTCTGTTCATGTCTTTATAATATTATATTTTATTTCCCTTTCATTGAGAATGCACCTCTTCTGCCCTGGCCCCTTACTAACTAACCAACCTCTGTGGTTATTTAAATTAGACATTTTCATCCAGACACCAATAGCACAGACATTCAAAGCAACATTTAATAAATGGAACCCTATGAAACTAAAAAAAAGTCTTTATAGCAAAAGACACCATCATTTGAGTCAAACAACAACTTACAGAATGGAAGAAAATCTTTACCAATTATACCAAATATATAGGGGGTTGGAATTTAGAATATATAAAGAACTAAAGCAAACAAGCAAATAGAAAGAATTGAGTATCAAGAAAACAACCCAATTAAAAATGGAGTGCAGAACTATAGAAGGTTCTCAAAAGATGAAACACAAATAGTTGAAAAATACTTTTTAAATCTTTAGCCAGCATAGAGAAATATAAATTAAAACTATATTGAGATTTTATCTTACCCCCAGTCAGAATGGCCAAAATTAAGAAAATAAATGACAACCCACTCTGGTGAGGGGAACACTTATTCATTGCTGGTGTGATTGCAGATGGGTATAGCTACTATGGAAATCAGTGTGGAGGTTCCACAAAAAAATCTGAAAATCAGTCTATCTCAGGATCTAGCTTTACTACTCTTGGGCACACAAAAAGGACTCTACATCTTATCCCAGAGATGCTTGCTTGTCCGTGTTCGTTGCAGCTCTGTTCACAATAGCCAGGAATTGGAAACAGTCTAGATGCCATCAACTGGAGAACAGATAATGAAAATTTGGTCCATTTACACAATGGAATATTATTATTCAGTTGTTAAGAAAAAAAATGAAATTATGAAATTGGTGGGCAAGTGGATATATTCATAAACAATCACCAAGTGTATGAGATAACACAGACCCCTAAAGACAAATGTGTCATGTCTTCTCTATGTGGATCTTAGCTTTTACGCTTTTAATAGGTTTATTTCAAGTCACTTTAAATGGACATGAAGCTGAGCATTCAGAGCCTTGGTTGATGGACTATGAGATAGGAAAGTGAAAAGACAACAAATTAACGGAAGAACAGGAGGGGCTGTGGATCAAAACCCAGGCATCTACCCATGGTCCAGCCGGAAGCCAGATCTGGCAGGTAGGCAGCCTGAGCAGAACAGTTTGCCAGTCTCCATCTCCCAACTATGTTAAGAAATCAGTGATTGATGTTTAGAACAGACTGAATTCCCTCATTAGAGGAATCAATGCATCTTCCACAAAGCAACAGCCAAGAAGAATTTTTCAATTACTCAAACAGGACAGGCTAATTAAGTCACTTTAGAGAATCAAACAAATTAAATGCATGTAATCCCCCCAAAGTCAGAGACTATCACATTTAGACTGTGCAACAGGACCCATCCAGGTGGTAGAGAGATCAGTCTAACTATTGCTCTACCATGTTGGCGCAGCAGCTTATACACAAATGCCTCCACTCCAGTAAGTTTACAAGAGAATAGAATGAGCCAAATTTGGTCCATGGGCCAGTTTGCTAACCTCTAGCTTACACCAATTATGTGTAACAGAAACGATACCCCTCCCCAACCTCAGGCCTGTGCCTCATAACATCTTACCAAAGATTTAGTCCGCAAGTCAGCCAAACAACAGAACCCCCTTTCAGGTTTCAGAATTGCCTCTGGGAACAGCCACCTACTGTGGGAAACACATAGTGAGGCTCCCACACTGAGTGCCTCCTAAGTGACTCACAAGAACTCACACATGGTCCTCCCTTATGCCAGCAGCTTCTAATAACTGAAATTCACAGGCTATAGGAGTCAGTGTTTACAACTCTGAAGAGTGCATGGGCTCCTTTTAAGTCATCTTTCCACAAATTTCTTAGACTCTCAGCATTGTCTTAAATTAGGCAGGCCTATCACAATGGTGCTTGCACACACACTCTCTCATACACTTTAGTGTGTGTGTGTGTGTGTGCCCGCACCCCTTCATTGGCTAGGACACTGTCACATTCCCTCACAGACTCAAGCAGACGGCCTAGCATTGAGCAGCAGGTACTGCAGTGCATGTAGACGCCTATTTTCAAAGGATTCACAGGATTCCAAGGGTGCAGCACAGAAAGCCAGCTTAGGAACCACTACATTAATAAACACTGGAGTTCTCAATCCTCATTAGACTTCTGCAGTGACTTCAGATCTCCCCCAAACCTCTGCAGCATTTGTTGTTTTCACTGCTCAGTACTCTCAGTTTCTTTCCCACTGCATTGATCACAAATCTTTGGTGCCAGAGAAGAAGGTAGGGTGACAGGAGACTGCGGCCCAACTCTGAGTCACAACTGTCAGAGTCAGTCATCTTCCCTGAGCCTGTTGATTTGTTTGCAAGCTACAGGGATTCCTCTCCAAGGTCCTGTCTGCCTATGTTCTCTAGTACTGTGAACTTAAAGAGGGAAATGAACCAAAGCAAGGCATCGTACTCAAGTTTATGTAGAGGTCAATATCCTGTCGTACACCAATTAGAAAGAGCTCAATGATTATGCATATTTAATTAGAGATACCAGAGCAATGGAATATTACAACTAGCATGGATCCCAGAGGTCACATAGTCTATTGGCCTTCCTTTGTCTGTCATTTTTCTTGAATATGAAGAGTAAGATGGGCTGCATCTTACTCTTATGGAGCTGGGGACCAGGATGCTTCAACAAAAAATATGAGACAATGAAAAATATATATATTTATTCTGTGATCTATGAATCTTTGGTGTATTAGTGGGAATCCAACCCAGACCTAGGAATCAAGAGTGTCCTCTGAGATAATGTCACCCACCAGTGAGTCCTGAAGGACCTCACAGTTATGTGTGTATATAGACAGCAAGGTATGATGCAGAATGAAGCTCTAGGGAGCTTAAATCCTGGTTTGGTGTAGATACCAACTCACCTCTAGTTGACAATTACCAAATGAGAAATTGGGCTCTGTGAATGTTAATCGTCACTGGTATCCTGATTGGATTTTAGAATCACCTGGGACAGTGGTTTTTAATCTGTGGATTGTAACCCCTTTGGGGGTCAAATGACTCTTTCACAGAGGTCAAATATCAGATATCCTGCATATCAGATAATTACATTATGGTTCATAACAGTAGCAAAATTACAGTTATGAAGTAGCAACTAAATGATTTTATGACTGGGGGTCACAACAACACACAGAACTGTATTAAGGGGTCACAGCATCAGGAAGGTTGAGAACCACTGCCTTAGATGAAGTGCCTTGCGTGTGACGATGAAGGTAGTTACAGAGATGTTTAATTGAGGGGTGAAGAGCCACTCTCAGTATGTAAAACACCATCCCATGGGCTGGAACGTTCTCTCTGGATAAAACAGGGGAGTTAGCTGAGCAGGAAGGAGCTTCTCTGCTCCCTGACAGCAGACTCAATAGCAAAGACTGTGTGCTTCTGCTGCCAGGGCTCTTCTTGATCTTCTCCATGAGGACGCTTGGAACTGGGAAGTGAAAGGGGGCATTCGACCATTTCTCCCAATTACACAATCCCCCACTGCTCCAACAAGAGTCTAGAATGTACCTCATAAATTAAAGCAACTTAGATCTCTGGGGGATGAATATGTTTCAAGAACATTGGCTTTACAGCTTCAAGTTGTTCTCCAGCACTTAGCACTAAGCTGCTACAACAGCCTTGGGACATTCATTCATCTTACAGTTGGCAAGCACTTCTTGGGAAAACAAAAGCTCAGGTCAGGAGAAGCCATAGTTCCAAAGTGGAGGATTAAACTCTGATATGAACTTGACGGACGCATGGACAACTAATAGCAAGTATCTGAAGATCAAAGTTGTCACGGCATCTCTGCAAAAGCCACTCCTGAGAATCACCACCCATGGCCACACAACTCCCCGTTCTTCTGACTGAGCAAGAACCCTGAGGAGCTATAGAAAAAGAAAACCCTGATGTTGAGGATGGCTCTTCAGAGGTGGGTGACAGAGATGAATGGAGGCGCGACACCAACTGCACAGACTCTAAGTGGCCTCTCTGTGATGAAACTCCACAACTCAGGATGGCTCAGTGCCTCTCCTCCCACCCCATGGGGGACAGGCAAGAGCATTAATCAGCCAGTGTCTAATTACCAGCTAAGTAATTAGTGAGGAGGGGAGCTCCCAGGTCCCTGCTGATTCTTAATAATTAATACATAAACCAGTTAATGTGACAGCCCCTTCTCCATCTCTCAGTAAAAGCTCACAGTGAAGATAGAAGCCCTAAAGTTGTCTTACTCCTTCCCCTCAGTAAACACTTCTACAGCCTCTGACCACATGTTCCACATGCTGCTATTTCTATTGACCAGTGTCTCTCAGATCCATCTTCCTGATAGGATTTGGACCTTGAATGTCCCTCACAGGCCCATGTGTGGACCTCCAAGATAGTGCCATTAGGAGGTGGCTGAACCTTTAGGAAGTAAAGCCTTGTAGAAGGTCATTGGGTTATTCAGGGCATATCTCTGAAGGATATTTGGGAACACTAGCCTACACAATCTTCTTCTGTTGCCTTTGCCCAGGAGGAGCATAATTTAAGTTCACCAAATATGCTTTCCACTTGTGATGTGTCAAAGCAATAAGGCTGCCAAGCTGTGAGACAAATAATTCCTTATAGCTTGATTTTCTCAAGTGTTTTGTTACTGTTAATGAAAGCTGACACACACTTCTCCCCTTTGTATCTATTTCTCCTGTAGTTCAGGCTCTCTCCAGAGTAGACTTCAAGTACAGAAATGGTCTTCCTCCCTGAAATCTTTCTTGTTACCACTCCATCTTCCAATATATTTTCCCTTCTGTTCCCCAAAATACCTCTTTATAAAAGACTGAATTTGTATCCATTCCTCTGTTGAGGGACATCTGGGTTGTTTCCAGCTTCTGGCTATTATAAATATGGCTGCTATGAACATAGTGGAGCATGTGTCTTTATTACATGTTGGAGCATCTTCTGGGTATATGCCCAGGCATAATATAGCTGGGTCCTCAGGTAGTATTATGTCTATTTTTCTGAGGGTCCGCCAAACCGATTTCCAGAGTGGTTGTACCAGCTTGCAATCCTACCAGCAATGGAGGAGTTTTCCTCTTTCTCCACATCCTCACCAGCATCTGCTGTCACCTGAGTTGTTGATCTTAGCCATTCTGACTGGTGTGAGGTGGAATCTCAGACTTGTTTTGATTTGCATTTCCCTGATGACTAAGGATGTTGAACATTTTTTAGGGGCTTCTCAGCCCTTCGAGTTTCCTCAGTTGAGAATTCTGTTTAGCTCTGTTCCCCATTTTTTGATAGCGTTATTTGGTTCTCTGGAGTCTAACTTCTTGAGTTCTTTGTATATATAGCCCTCTATTGGATGTAGGATTGGTAAAGATCTTTTCCCAATCTGTTGGTTGCCATTT
>CM052705.1:86686057-86715734 GCA_028551405.1 Uromys caudimaculatus | reverse complement strand
GTCCCTCAACAGAGGAATGGATACAGAAAGTGTGGTATATTTACACAATGGAAGACTACTCAGCTATTAAAAACAATGACTTCATGAAATTCACAGGCAAATGGATGGAACTTGAAAATATCATCCTGAGCAAGGTAACTCAGTCACAAAAGAACAAACATAGTATGTACTCACTGATAAGTGGATATTAGTTCAAAAGTTTGGAATACCCAAAATTCAATTCACAGACCATATGAAGTCTAAGTAAAAGGAAGACCAAAATGTGGATACGTCAGTGTTTCTTAGAAGGGTGAACAAAATTCTCACAGGAGGAAATATGGAGACAAAGTGTGGAGCAGAGACTGAAGGAAAGGCCATCCAGAGAGTGCCCCACCTGGGGATACATCCCATATACAGCCACGGAACCTGGACATTATTGTGGATGCTGGGAAGTGCTGGCTGATGGAAGCATGATAAGCTGTCTCCCGAAAGAGGCTCAGGTAGAGCTTGGCAAATACAGAGGTGGATGCTCACAGCCAACCATTGGACTGAGCATGGGGTAGTGGATGGAGGAGTTGGAGAAGGGACTGAAGGAGCTGAGGGGGTTTGTAGCCCCATGGAGGGTGCAACAATGTCAACTGGCCTGATTTCCTGGAGCTCCCGGAGACAGGACCACCAACCAAAGAATACACATGGAGGGATCCATGGTGCAGAGGGTGGCCTTGCTGGACATCAGTGGGAGGAGAGGCCTTTGGGCCTGAGGGTGTTCAATGGCCCATTGTAAGGGAAGTCTAGGGAGGGAAGATGGGAGTGGGTGGGTGTGGGAGCACCCTCATAGAGGCAGGGGAGGGGGGATGGGATAGGGGGTTTCCGAAGGGGTGACCTGGAAAGGGGGAAAACACTTGAAATGTAAATAAAGTAAATATCAAAGAAAGAAAGAGAGAGAGAGAGAGGGAGAGAGAGAGAGAAACAAAGAAAGAAAGACTGAATCTGTCTGCCGATAAAATGGAATTGAAAGTCTTGTGTGTAGCCTTCAGTGTCATCTTGCCTAGTATTTATCCTTAAGTCAACCACATAAGTGCTGTCAAACACCAAGGGTTCCCAGTGAGAAGGCACCTTTCTGTGATCCTACACACTACAGTGAAGAGCTAACAACAGGATAGCACCATTGCCTACCACTCAGGAAGCCAGTATAACATACTTGTTGGTTACCCTCCTACACACACACACACACACACACACACACACACACACACACACACACACATTCTCTTACTCATCATGCTGACACACTCTCTCCCCCACCTCCACTTTTCCCTCTCCCTCCTCTCTTTTGCCTGACTTCTTTCACAGTCCCTCTGGGGACTCCCTTCTTCTTCCTTCCTTTTTTCTTCTTGGAGGACTAGAGTCTGTACCCCCTCCCCTTTCTTTTCTTTCTACACCTATGTCCTTGGAACTCAAATCCAGTCCATTTTCAAAGGCCTCCTGGACACCGAAGACAGAGAATTTATGTCTGCAGCCTGACTATGCCCTTAAGTCTCACATGTGCACACCCAATTATGTAACCTTCATTAACAGATACCTTAGATCCAGCAAAGACAGCAGCCAACTGTCTACTTTTACCCCCAGCCTTCCAACTGCTCCTCTTCCCAGCTGTATTCATTCATTACTGCCAGAGATCTCATTAAATAGGATTATCATTCACAGTACTAGTAAAACTCCAAGCCTAGAGGTCAACTTAAAAGTCCTTGACTATTCTAGTTAAAACTATAATTCTTCCCTTCCCTATATTCCTCTTTTGATCTAAATTTTAATCTCCACCTCTGCCTATTTTATTTTTAGGAAGCAGATAAATATGGCCCTTATGAAATTGTAATTAAAAGTATTTTCAGGTTTATTTATTATATTTATGCATACGTATATGCATGTGTGCATGCCTGCATGAGCTTATGTAATAAAATGTTGCAATTAAAAATATTTTAGGTTTATTTAT
Organism: Uromys caudimaculatus; assembly: GCA_028551405.1. Classification (NCBI taxonomy): domain Eukaryota; kingdom Metazoa; phylum Chordata; class Mammalia; order Rodentia; family Muridae; genus Uromys; species Uromys caudimaculatus. Next base: position 86,713,762 of record CM052705.1, on the reverse strand, counting down.
TATATTTTTGTATGTTTGTGTGCACATGTGCATACCTGTATGAGAATACGTCTACTATATGCATTCAAGAGCCCATGTTGACCAGTAGAGGACATTTGTGTCTTTTGGAGTTGGAGTTATAGGTGATTGTGGAATGCTATGTGAATGCTGGGAACTGAATATGGGACCTCTGCCGGAGTAAATAATCACTCTTACCCAGGGAGCCATCTCTCCAGCATCTGTAATTTAAAATGACTTAGAAATATCATCTGTGCTCAAGTTTCTGATTTGCCTGCCAACCATTCCCCAGAGGGCATGCTTCTGCCCTTCACAGTAGAGTAGAATCTCTCTTTATCCCTCTGAGGTGAGTGCAAGAACTGAGTCTCCAAGAGGCAACTGGATCTCCCACAGCTGTGCGACAGCTATGGAAGGTGTGGAGGATTTGAGTCCAAAACTTTTGACTCCAGCTCTGAGGTTCAGAGATGTCTGCTTCACTAACCACCTCCATCCTCCTGCATATCAAAGCAGACGTTCTGATTCAGTGTCTGTCAGGAAACACAACATAACCGAAGCCCATCTACCCTCCTGAGCTGGCTGTAAGTGTGTGGCTAGGGAACAGATGTGCTTCATCACACAGGTGAGGTACAGCCAGTTTTCAGAACTGTCCTGGGGCACGTCACCAATGCCTCTGGCATGTGCCTGTAAAGTGCTCTCAGTAGACGGAGGTGGGTCTAGCATGGAAGGCCTCTGTGAGCTGAGCTTGTCCTAGAATATGGGTCTGCCAGGAGAGCAAGCCTCTGCTGAGTATCCACAGCCTTTATTTCTAACTACACAATAACTTCAGTCTAATTGGCCAACTTTGGGTGACCTACTTTTTGCCTGGGCTAACAAACACATTCCAGATGACTGACACCTTTTATTGGGGACACTTTGACCTGATTCTCACCCCTTGCTCTGCATGCCAAGGGAGAGGGTCACTGCAGGCCTTAGTCCTGACCTGTTTTTTATTTTGTCTAAATTGTTTTTTTTTTTTTTTTTCTAGCAAAAATAGCAAGCTTGCTCAAATGCCTAGCTACTATGGCAATAAATGTGATTTAAATAGAGTCTAAACACATGTGTCCCAGCTCCCATGAGTCAGTGGAAGTTTGTTGGGAGATCTGATTGCATAAATGCACAGGAGCCATGCCTGTCTCTGGAATAGCAGAGCGTTAGAACCCATGAGAGGACTTTGTTCAAAAGCCGATGTGATGAGCACACACATACAAGTGTGAGGTCACTTTCTCCCTAGATGGAATATGGCAAAAATGTTCCAGGAAAGGGAAGGCACAAGAAAGTTATCAAAAGATCTAAAAGGCTTGGTTGTTACTGAAAGTAGTCATGGGTAATATTTCACCATATAAACAGGGTTGTATTCCAATAAAACTTTATTTATACTTACAGCATAATAACAATGAGTCTGGATGCTGAAATGGGCAGATGTTTATAATTTTGTTCTTCAACTGGACTCCTAGCATGTCACTGAAACATCATCAAGAGTAGCAAAGCAGAACTTTCCATGCAATGCGAAGCTTCTCATCCAGAGGGGTATGAGATCATATGCAAATGAGAGCATGAGATCATATGCAAATGAGGGCATGAGATCATATGCAAATGACCATGCAAGTGAATATATAGCTGCTTCTGTTGTTAAATGCCTGAGAAGAAAGAGAGCAGCTGGCAGCAAGACCACATGAAATTCGGATGGTGAGTTTAGGGAAGCAGCTCCTTTGAGGCTGGGACCCACAGCTCATTGCGGCCATGGGACCTCAGCCACCATGAAACAAGTGGTTTTTATGAACAGAACTGAAGGATGTACATGACCATTAGTAAGTAGATCCCTGATCTGAATAGATTCACACTCATCATTTGGCCATTTAACCAGCTGAAAGTCTCACGTTGACCTCTCAGTCTTACAGATGGTCCTTAACCTTAACCTCTGTGGCACCCCAGAAGCATTCGAGTTAAAGTTGGAATGAAAATGTGAGCACCAAAAATAGTCAACATTTACGATTAAAAAAGTAATGTGCATCCTAGTCCACTTTCTGTGGCTGTAACAAATTCCTGAACATTGGTACTTCATAAAGAAATGAGGTTTATTTGGCTCAGAGTTTAGAGACCTAAAAACCACAAAACAAGCATTTGCTTGGGTCAGATAAGGTGATTCTTACTATATCACAACACAGCTAGAAAGGGCATCACTGTTTCCATGTGTGTAGGAGAGGGGGGGATGAATCAATCAACACATAATAAGAAGTAAGAGACAGGACTGAGACAGCTGAACTTGCTTTACTATGGCTCATTCTGCTAAGAACCAATTAAGTTCCAGAAGACCTTTGTCAGTCTCTTCAGGGAGGTACTGCTGTCACGACCCACCTCCACTGAGCCATCGCTAAAGGTCTCACCATCTCAAAGCAAGCTTCCAAGGTGTGGAGTTCGAGAAACTTCATAGCAGCAACGGTATCAAAACTTTCATCGGTAGACTATGCAGAAGTTCACATTTGTAATTGAGTCCTTTGCCCGTGTTGTTCATTGGCTCAGAGGCCACTAGAATGAAGCCAGCCACCCTCTTCCCCTCATTCTAACTACCTCAGCTTCCCACGTTCAGTGCCATCCACACTGACCTCTGTGGTTACTTTCCGGTCTAGAACCTGGAATCCTCCCCAGGTCCTTACATGGGTCATTCCCTTTCTGTGTCCCTTCCCTGTGCTGGCCCCACTCACTCTGCAGAGCTTGCTTACATGGCCCTTTCCATGTGGCATCTTCCACAAGGACCCACCATGGCCAGGCTTCTATGCTGCGTGTCTCTGCAGAATTGTGTGTTGGACCAAGCAAACATGCAGGCAGGCTGCTTGCTCATTGGTGTATAACTCCTACCATCACTTACAAGTTCCAAGAGAGAGGGATTCATAATCCTTCTATCACAGGGATTTGCACGTGTTGATTACCAAACAATGAGTGGACACTGCTCAATGTGATTCCGACATAATTCTGTGCTGTTGAATCACAAGACTAAAATGACTTTTTCCCTGGTGACAGATGTAACACCACCACGTTGTTCACTGTTTATGGAGTCCCTTATTTTTTATCAAATCGGCAAGTTAATTAGATTGTGCCATCATCCTTGCTGATGTCTGTCTCAAACACTTTAGGGGACGGAAGTCACATGATAACAGTGACAAATAAAGTCATCAGTCACAGATGAAAAAAAAAAAAAAGTTGTGTGGAGATTAACTGACATGCCCAGGAAGCTTATAACTCAGAGGGAAAGCAGACCTAAACTCCAGGCCTCTGAACTTCATGCTCGCTCCACTCCCCAAGCATGCTCTATCGGGGCGTCTGCTACGACTTTCCAGGGCATGGACAGGGTGCTTTAGAAACTTTCTTAGCATTCATCTTTGCCAACTGCTAGATTCCTTTCTCTTCTTCTCTTAAAACATACAGTTTCTTCTTTAAAACATGACCCCTCTGCTCTTGGTGGCTTCTTGTTTTAAGCTCCTCAATAAATAAGACAAGACAATAAATAAAAGGCAGTCAGAGGTGTCTCCAGGAGAACGTCCATTTCATCTCTTGCTCACTCTGTTTCCTCTTTTCTAGGAGGGACTTAATTAGAACAGACTTTCTCATGAGGGTCTTTATTATTAGTATTAGTATTAGTATTAGTATTAGTATTAGTATTAGTATTAGTATTAGTATTATTTTATTTACATTTCAAATGTCCCCTTCCCGGTTTCCCCTCCACAAAATCCCCATCCCGTGCCCCCTCCCCTTTGCCTCTAAGAGGGTGCTCCCCCACCCACCACCCACCCATTCCAGCCTCACCCCTCTAGCATCCCCCTAAGCTGGGGCATTGAGCCTCTACAGGACCAAGCACCTCCCCTCCCAGTGGCTCATATGTAGCCAGTCCTTTGCTACATATGAGGCTGGAGCCATGGGTATTCTTCCATGTATATACTCTGGTTGGTGGTATCCTCCGAGCTCCGAGGAACTAAACCATCTCATGAGGTTCTATGATCAGCTGGAACCATGGATAGATGTCTCCTCTCAGGCATGTTTACCAGAACTTCATGGAAGTTTCATCAGTGTGAGGACCCCAAACACAAACAGAATGGTCTCCTGTAGCCATGGCAGATGCCCTTGACTGCTTTTGCATCTTTAGTCTGGCCCTGCCATGGTAAAGGCCAGACCTTGGTGATGTTGTTTGCAGCCATTATTCCCTCTGAGTGAGGTGCATCCTGGACGGTATAGGCACAAGCTAGGTCTGAGTGCTACTGCAGGAGCTTCCATCTGCTCACTTACAAGCATTTACTGAGTGCCACTGTGCATCAAGCCCTTCTGAACCACGGGATGAAAGGGGAACAGGCCAAGGGACCTCACCCACCTGGAGACAAACACAGAATCAAATACATTCTACGTCTAGCACTGAACTGCATGGATAAAATAAATAGGAAAGATAATGCTTGTGACATGATAAAAGGCAGACTGGGTGACCAAAGACCATCCCTCACAGATGGCATTGTCTTAGCAGAGGCTTAATGTGAACTCTAAGGGAAAAGGTTAGCCCACAAGGTACAGGGTTAGATAGGCTCACCAGCAATGGCAAGAAGCCACTGAGGTTGGAAGGTGTGAATCCATAGGGGAGAAAAAGGACAGAAAGTTGGAGATATGGGTAGGGGCCAAAACAAGAGGAACTTTCTAAAGATCTTGGTCTGTTATGGAAAGACATTGGAGAGGGCTGTATAGAATAGGGAGCCATGCTTTTTATGTTTTTAGGCTAAGCTTAAAACATAGTGAGAGTGGACTTAGTGGGGGTGAGACAGGAGTGGGACAGGGAGATAGGTTGGGTGGGGTGGTGCTGAGGTGAGCCAAGGGAAACAGGAATGGTCAGGACAGGGGATCCGAGGCAGCAACTGTGACCATCGTGGGTCCCTGGTGCATTTTGAAGTTGGGGTTCATGCACAGCTACGGCCCTGTGTGGCCAGGCAGGGGAGTGTCACATCTGTTCTTCAGATACTATGAACAGGGGACATAAACACACACACACACACACACACACACATATACACACACACACACACACACACACACAATCAGTGAACAAAACTGTCAAACATTCTGACTGTTCATGAATGAACAAGAATGACTGTAGAATGAACAAGAAACCATAAAAATGTGAAATAAATAACTGTACAAGCCCAATAAGCAAATCACAGTGTATAATCTAGTTCAGATGTCTCATAGCATATACTAGTTAACCAGAACAGAGCCTTCGCCCTTGATGTATAGTGTTGACAGTTCACAGTCTTAAATGTGGACGCAAATAATCTATTTATTTATTGCTCAAAGGATGTGGGCATAATCGTTGTTGTTATCATCTTTCTTTGTTTTGAGATCTTGTCTCACTATATAATTCAGGCTGGCTTTGAACTCAAGATCCTCCTGGCTCCACTTCCTTGGTTCCAGGATCTGGGGGTGTGCTCCCATTCTTTTACAGTTTGACTCTTCCTTGCACTATCTTCTTTACCCTTGCTTTATTGCCTCTCTCTCTGCTTCCAGACGTAGTGAATTGTTCACCTTCTATCAACGACACTGCCCGCACTGCATCACAAATTGATGGACTATTTATGTTCCAAATAAGAACTGAGCATCCAGCCTTGGGGTTGGAAATTAATAATTGTTCTCCATGAAGGAATGATAAAAAAACAAAAAACAAAAAACAGAGCCTGACAGATATAAAAAAAACCTACCTGCAATTTTGCCTGTATGATTATGATAATTTATATACCTACAATCTAAGTATTAGACTAGAACTGAGACTATTAATCACACAAATTACACAAGAGGATCTGCTTGTTCTTAGAGCCCTACACAGGAGAGATGTATGAACCCTGGGAATGTAAATGATAGAAGCGGCTTAGTACAGACAGAGCAATTCAGTCACGTTGGAGCATTACAATACAATTACCTCGGCCCCGCTTGCTGTGCCCTGACAGAAATAGGCACTGCAGTGGAATTCTTTATCTCTTGTACTTTCAGCTTGACCTTGCTTTAAGGTGATATAAAGCAAGGCTAACCTACCATATCAGAAGATTGCCAAACATGTAATTAATTAGCATATCTGATGGCCAATTTGAATGAAATGTTTTTAAAAGAAAAACCCAGCTACATAAAGCATACATGCTTGACCTGTGTCTTCTTTGTCAAATGTATTGGGGGAACTTAGTGGAGATAAAGAAAGTACTAGCTTAAGTGGACGGATGCTACTTTGTTCTTGATTTCACTTACATATGGTATGAACCAGCTGGGGAAGGTGGTTGTATTAGTCAGGGTTCTCTAGAGTCACAGAACTTACAGGTAGTCTCTATATAGTAAGGGAATTTGTTAATGACTTACAGTCTGTAGTCCAACTCCCCAACAATGGTCAGCAGCAGCTGTGAATGAAAACCTGAGGATCTAGCAGTCGCTTAGTCCCACAAGGCTCGCAGGCAAAGATTGAATCTTCCTCCTTCCAATGTCCTTATGTCGATCTCCAGCAGCAGGTGTGGCCCAGATTAGAGGTGTGCGCACCACCACACCTGAAACTTGTGTCTTCCAGACTCAAGATCTAGATCACAGGTGAGCCTTCTAATTCTGGATTGTAACTCACTCCAGATATAGTCAAGTTGACATTCAGAAATAGCCTCTACAGTGGTCTTCATTAATGGTAAGTCTGAATATTTTTCCAAAGTGTATTAGAATATATTTTATAAAGTTTTATAAGCACTTGAAATTTTTGCTCAACAACAGAGGAATGGATTTTTTAAAAGTACACAGTGGGATTTTTATAAGCTCCACATAAAGAAGGAAGTTTGGGTTTGGGGTGTGGCTCAGTTAGTGAGTGCTTACCTAGCATGCACACAGCCCTAAATTCAGTCTCTAGCACCTCATAAACTGGGCACCAGAGCTCGTGCCTATAATCCCACCGACTCTGGAGATGGAGGCGAGGGCACCAAAGGTTCAAGGTCATTCTTGACTACAGAACAAGTTCAAGGCCAGCTTGGATTAAATAAGGCCCCATCTCGGTAAATGAACGAATGAATGAATGACTCGTGTCACTGAAGGAAGATGGATGAAGCCGGAGATAATCATAAGCAGATTAAGCCGGTCTCTGAAAGATAAATATCAAATATTTCCTCTCACTTGTACTCTCAGATTACAGTCGGATGCATAAGATCACGGATGTATACATGAGTGGAAAGTACAAGTGAGACCGTCTGCAAAACAAAGGGCATGATGGGAAAGGGACAAAGGAAGGAGGGGTATACCCAGGGTATAGCATATGACAATTTAAAAATAAATAAATAATATAATCTCAATTAAAAAAAAACTTTTAAAACCAAAATCAGTCATTGACATGATTTCTCAAAATAGCTCTTCTGCTCTTACATCCTGGGAAATTGCAGCTGACCCTCTGTGAAGCTGTGTGTGTCTCCTTCACTTAGCTCCAGCTTCTTGGAAACATTATTCATAATTTACTTTGCCCTAAAATATCCAGACCTGACTTCCACATATCATTCAACAGATTTCTAGAATATGCTGCCCCTACTCCCACTCTCAGGGAATTAAATAACACAGTATTACTGGGTCATGCACCCAGCACTAACCTAGCATGACAAAATCCATTTTGCTGGGATTAACAAAAAAATAAACCCATAGTATATTTTCTAAAGGAAACAGTAGGAAAAAACCCTTAAAGCCTGATTTTACTATGGAAAGAATACTCTTCATTTCTGAATTATGAAAATAAGCATTGAACAAAAGATTGTACCAGTACAAGGACTGCCCAAGACAAAGTTTGCTAGTTAACCTTCAAGGTTATAAAGACCCAGGGATTTCCTCCTATTATCAAGGGTTAAGAACGCATCCACCGGCCAAATCTCACTGAAGATGTCTTCTTCCCTAGAGTATAGCATCATGCTATAACATGATTGTGCAGCTCAGACTCTGCATGACTTCCTTCAGTCAGCATGGAGGTTCCCCAAATCCCCACACCCAGGGCTCAAATCACTGCAGTGCCCATGCACTTCATTCATCAAAGAAGAAATGTTGAGGAACAAGTAATTTGCTCTCTTGTAGAGTTCAGATCAATGTTTAAAAATTAGTATCCTGTCTATAGCATGTCCCACACTAAACTAGCCCAAAAGTCCCCTCAAAGCTTTGAACAATACACAACAATTGTAAGCTTGAATCAAAATCTCAAGTAGCAGGATCCCACTTGTTGCTGTAACATAAGAAGTCCACATAGTAAAGAAAGTGGTTGTCTTCTCTATTTACCTAGTCAAGGAAGTCAAGAGTAGGAAACCCACACCAACTGAGCACGCATTCTCTAAATAGCTTTTTATAATACGAATAACAATGAATGGGATACATAGGCAAATACTTTCATTAAGGCAACTTTATAAGGTGGTATGAACCCATTTCCTTCTTCCTCCCAGGCTTTCCAGCATTTGGAGTGCACATGAGTGCAAACAGGATCGTAACAGGGCCATGTTGGTGCTGTGTGATATAGATGAGGTGAGTTTTCAGCTTTTGAAATTGATAATTAACAGAATAAAGCTCAAGAGAACAGACTTAGGGGCATTTCTGAGACAGACTTTGCCGTGAGTGCCAGATTTTCCCTAATGAAGAAAGAACATTTACAGATCATACAGGCAAAGATCAAGTTGCCTTCATCGGTCTTTCCATAAAGTTTGGAAGGAGCCATCCATTACCTGATTTATTCAATTAAACAAACATTTAGCGTCTTTCACATTTGCTGCAAACACCACCTGCTCCATAGAGCAGTGCCTTCATCTAATCTAACTCAAGGCTTCTCAATGCTAATATTTTATTGCCTGGGGACATATTTGCCACTAGTGTTATACCCAAATGGGATACATTGCATTAATCTTTTGTTTCCACACAAGTTAATGGATCTGAAATACAGCTGTTGTCTCGGTTTGGGTCTTAAATGTTCCTACAAGGGCCCATGTATTAAAGGCTTAGTCTCCAGGGTGGGGCAATCTGGAGGTGTTGGAACTTTTAAAGAAATAGGTATCTGTAAGATGTTCTTAGATCATTTGAGGTGTACCTCTGAAGGAGTTCATGAGAGCCTGTCCCCTTCTTCTCTTTCTTTTGTTTTCTGGCCATAAGATAGGCAGGTTCTGCTATCTCAAAAAGTCCAGTGAGTTTTTCTGATCAGTACCAAAGCTTCTAAATCCCTGAACCCAAAACCCCTTTTTAAAGTAAAATATCTTTTGTTAACAGTGAAGGACCGACCACTGACTAATACCTACGACTCAGGATTCTCCAGCAGACAGGCCTTCAGACTTCCTGCTCAAACCCCTACTAGTTCTCTAGCCATACTCTGAAAATTCAATGATTATCATCAGAGGTGATCTTCAGGACCAACACAGTACCCCACCCTAGAGAGGGCTCTTTCCCTAGTCTCAGAGGCATCTTGAGGGCTTCTTAAAATGCTAAAGGCTACCCTTACCCTGAAGTTGTAATCCAGCAGGTATGGGGAGGGACCCAACATTGGGTGGGTCCAACCTATTCCCAGGTGTGACAGTTAATCTTGATGGGATTTAGACTCACCATGGAAGCATTCTGTGTGTCTATCTTTGGTGGTCTGTTAGCAATGACCAACCCCAGGCCCATAGATTTGAATGCTTGGTCAAGACGGAGTAGCACTATCTGAAAGAATTTGGAGGGTGGCTTTGTTGGAGGTGTGTCACTGGGGATAGGCTTTGAGGTTTCAAAAAGGTCATGCCAAGCTCAGTCTCTCTCCTATATGCAAAATAAGAGTACCTTTCAGCCATAGAAAGGAATAAAAACTTGCACAAGAGGAGCAAAGAGGTCTTTGTTGGTAACTTTTGGAATAATCAGCCCCACAACCATAGTTGTATTCCTCTGTTTTCACTTCTCAAAGCAGTGTCTTAGTTAGACAACCAAACAACCATCTTGAGCTATGTTTGATTTGATAATTTGGCCTCTACCCAACTGATATGAATGAGCAAACTTCAAGACCCTCACCTGATTTCTCTAGAGCAGGCTCTACCCATGGACGAGCCATGTCATAGCACCGGATACACATTAGAAAGGCTGGAGTGGGGCAAGAGGCCACAGGTCACAAGAGTGTCCTCTAGGGGATATGGATCTTTTTGATCACTTGGCTAAAGTCAGAAAAGGAGAGAGTGGAATCTGTGCCATATCTGGAAATGGTAGTACTAGACTGGGCAATATGTCCTTAGACAAATGTCAGCAGAAAACCTGATAGCTCACTGTGAATGAGTGAATGAAGATGGCTCCCAGTTTGTGCCCCACTAAAACTTTGGGCTGCAGGGAGTAAGCAGAAAAACCATCAGATCAGCAGGGTGTGGTGACTCATGTAGCAAGAGTCCAGAAGGAGATAGATTAACATATATAGAGAAAGCTCCTGGGGGACATGCTCTCTGCTGGGCTACAAAAAGTGGCTGATGAGAGACTCAACAGCTTCCCCTGAAGTAGTAATGCAAAAGGCTAGACTGGTCTAGTGAGGAAAGCTTTAAGAAGACTGTGAGTTGGCCCATGCATCTGTGACTTTGTCTCCAAAGATTCAATAAGCCCTACGTTGAAAATATTTTGAACATCACTTTAGTTTATTCCTTTTCATTAGTTTCTGGACAATATGGTGCAATCATTTATTAAAAAGAGATTTAAAGATATTTTATTTAAAATATTTCTTAATTACCAGTTGTCTTGGTCAGTGATCTATTGCTGTGAAGAGACACCATGATCACAACAACGCTTACAAAACAAAGCATTTAAATGGGGCTGGCTTAGAGTTTCAGAGGTTTATGGAGAAATAGCTGAGAGTTCTATACCCAGATCCACAGGCAGCAGGAAGAGAGAGAACCCCTGGGCCTGGCTTGGGCTTTTGAAACCTTAAAGCCCACCCCCAGTGACACACATTCTCCAATAAGGTCACACCTTCTAATCCTTTCAAACAGTGCCACTCTCTAACAACCAAGCATTCAAAGCTAGGATACTATGGGCTCATTCTCATTCAAACATCACACCTGTATATGTGGATGCTGGGGGTGGGGGGTTATATACTCAGTACCTGTGGAGCTCAAAAAAGCTAGAGTTGTCAACAGTTTTGAGCTGACCAAAGTGGCTATTGAGAACCAAACTCAGGTCCCCTGCAAGAGCAGCAAACACTCTTGACCACCGAGCCATGTCTCCAGTCCCACAGTACCCATTTTTATATCTATTGAAAATTCTAAGTAGAGATATTTAAAGGGAGGATATTCATAGGTTACATATAAACAAACATTTTTATCTGAGGGACTGGAGCACTCCGGGATTTTTGTGTCCCTTTGGGGTGCTGTAATGAGACCTTTGTAGAGGCTTGAGGCTCCATGGATATATTCATTTTGTTTTCCCTTAAGATATAGATGTGGATGTTAAGATAATATGTGTAAGAAACTATGAGCTTTATTAGTAAATCATCATAGAAGTTTCACTACTAAAGTTGTAATTCACAGCCACACAATATTGACTATAAGATGTGGTAGTTCAAATGCCACTCAGGACACATTTTTATTTTATTAATGAACAAATGATGTCTACAGGATCAGTGGAGTGCCCATCTGAAACATGTGCCTTTGTCCCTTTACTTGATGTGTGTGTGTGTGTGTGTGTGTGTGTGTGTGTGTGTGTGTGTGTGTGTGTGTGTCTTGCTGGAAATCAAGCCCATAGCCTTAAACCTGTTAGGCAAATGGTCTACCATGAGCTGCACTCCAACCTACTTAATGCCTTTTTGTTTTTAACCATTATTTCCTTACCAGCTTTCCCTGGACCAGGCTGTACCACCATACTTTCTCCAGGATCTCCCCAGTACCCCTACTGTGAACTCCACTCACTGGCCTTGCTCCTAGGTCTTTCCAGCTCCAGATGCTCAGACACCCTTGGGGCTACCTTTGTCTTGTATATAAGATCAGAGCACACTGAGTAGAAAGCTGTGCTGCGCCTAAGGTGGAGCCCAGAGTACCCACCCCAGCTATACATTTGTAAGACATGAGTGCCCACCAAAAAGTTTGCAGAGGAATGTTCACAACAGTTTCATTTGAAAGAACCCCAAATGGGAAACAACCCACATTCCTATCCATAGGTGAAAAGATGAAATAAATAGTGGTCCATTCATACTGTAGAACTGCACACAGCATTTTAAAAATGACTGATACATCCAACAGTGCAGACACGTTTCATTATAATAATGTTGAAAGAGTGGAGTCAGAAACAAAAGAGTACATATCACATGACTTCACTGAGCGGGATTTAAGAACAGGCAGGATTAACTGTGGTGAGAGATGCTGGGATAAAAGTTGTTTGGGGGAGAGGCTGATGGGGAAGGGGTACAAGGAACCCTGCTGGGTGATGGAATCTCCTACTTCTTGAAGGTTAGAATCACCTGTGCATGTGTAAGTCTGCTGAAACACAAAATCAGTGCACGTTAGATTCTCAGCCTCTTCTACTTCAAGCTATTCTCTATATTCAGGCAGATTCCGATCATCGTTCACAGCGGAGTTTGCTCTTTCCCAGCCTTCTCCTTACTTCCTGCTCTGGAATTCCCTAAAGGCTTAGGCTGGCTCCTGGAGCTTTCTTGGCAGCAGAAAAAGAGAAGTCTATTATGCACATAAAGGCATGTCAGTAGAAACAGGACACAGCGAAGTGTTTCACTGTCGTGTCCTTGGCTGCCTCTGAGCACAGCCTGGAGTCCTTGCTCCTTTGATGATGTCTGTCCCTGTGGTCCTGGTCTTGCTCCAAAGGCAGATCTGTCTGTAGTCCCTGCCTCAGCAAACTTAAAAATCCTGCTCCTACATCTCATGGGGACTTCTGAGGCACATGAGGAAATCACATCTTGTGTCACCTCTTAGTGGGGGAGATGGAGAACAGAAATATATGTCATATTGTTGAGGTCCTCAAATGTGCATCTCCACATGCATGCTTCCCACCTCCTGAATAGTTCTTAGAAGCAGTTTATTTATTTTTCTGTTTTTACAGAACTGCAGACAAATTCTACCTCATTACAATAAAGAATGGATTGAAAGAATCTGCCTTAAGGCTCCTTGTGAGACGTCTCTATTACGTTTATTGTTTTTGTTTTTTGATTGAGAATCCATATTACAGATTGCATTGTCCATTCATCACTATGTTCCGATTTGGGGTGGAGGAAGAGCTAGGAAGGGCATGTCCAGGTAACATTCCTTGACATTAAGACACAGGTCAAAGGGTCAAGGGGACGTAGCTCAGTTGGTAGGGCACTTGATTCACATGTATGAAGCCCTGAGTTTGATCCCCAGCACCTACAAACTGGGGATGATGGTAAATCCAGGGCACTTGGTAGGTGAAGGCTAGAGATCAGAAGTTCAAAGTCATCCTTAACTACATAGTTCATAGCATACATGATACCTGATTTTTTGGCTTGGTTTTTAATAGTCGGGATTAGCACTGCCCAAATTCTTGTTCAGTTTCCTCTTCTATCTCCCTCTGCTTGTCTTCCTGGGCACTGCTATAAGTTTTCAATTCATGGACAGGGAACACAGACCAGTCATCAGGTACCACACTGGTCCTGGTGGTACCTCAGCACTGTTGCCACCAGGTGACATTGATCAGAACATCATCTATGTACTGCCTTATTTGCTTCCAAAGCTCTGCCTTTCAAGATAGTGTGTAGTCCACTAGGCTGCTGTCTTACCTGCTCTCTTCCACTCCCCCTTACTGGAAAAGGGGAACATGTGTCACTTCACCTTGATGTTTCTCATGGGACTAGCTCTATGCCTAGACCATAGCATGCTCTCAATAAAGTTTTTGTTGAATGCAGGAATGAATGATACAAGACTTTACAGCTATAATAGGCTGCAGTGGTACAGTTTACCTCCACTAAAGCCGGAGTTGATTATTGCATAGAAGCCATAAAATACAAGCATGACCAAGTGAGATCAAAGACCCTGAGTTGACACAGCTCCTTTGCCTTGGTTTGCTTCTCCCTTCAAACTTTCCACTGCAGGTCATGAAAATAACAAACAGAAGCAGGGGGAGGGGGTATTGAAAGAACAGAGAGAATGTTCTTCATGTAAGCTTCTGGTGAAAAAAAGGGAATCTTCCAGAAACATATTCAGGAATAGAAGAGGTGTTCCACACGCTGCAGAGAGATGGGTCGCCATTTTTCAACGCACAATGTAGTGTCTCTGCCTCAGCCATTGAAAACTATCCCCAAATGGATGCTCCAGTGTATCCTCTAGAGAACACTCTTCTGGTCTCTATGGCTCTGAGGACCACCTGTCTGCTTTCCTTCCTATGCAGTAAGTTCTACTACCCCTCCTACCTCAAGCCTAGTGGGTAAAACTCTCTCTACCCACAAAAGAATGCTTAGTTATTAAAACTGCTGCTTCCCTGATAGCATAGAAACCCTTAGACCCACATGCTAGACATCTCTAATAGATGGGTGAGATACCTAAAAGTTGATGCCACGTGGCAAGGCCCTACTGATGTGTGAGTAACTGGAGGCCAGGAACCAAGCTGCCCTCTTGTCTACACATGCTGAACAGATCCAACTCAAACTGGACCAGACATTCGAGAGTGAGTATGTCCAGGGACCCTCAAAAGTTGCTATTGAGATATTCTGGAAGCGCAAACGAAAGTTTTCTGAGACATCCCTCCCATTACCCATTGCTGCTCAAATATCTTTGAGGTCCCCACCTCCTGCTCATTGGCTCAGAACAGGTTTCTAAGAAGCTCAGGCCAGAGTATCAGTCTAATGTGACACCTCTGTGTTAATAAGAGAGGTACAAAGGAGCATGTGAAATGGAGAGAGAGAGAGAGAGAGAGAGAGAGAGAGAGAGAGAGAGAGAGAGAGAGAGCGCACTATCGAGTATCTTCTCCCTGTTCTGCACACTGGGTCCAGGAGAGGGGTTGGCCAGTATGCTCTTTGTGGCAGAAGAGACTGTGGCCCTTCAATAGAACAAGGTATTTTCCTATTTCTGGTGACTGAGCATCCTTTCAAATTGCTCTGTAGATAGGAAATCCTGGCAGCTGAGGGTCAACTATCGAGAGGCTGCCAGAGACATACAATGTACTGTTGAAAAATAAGTAAATCTTTCATCTTCTTTTGGAGCCATAGCCATGAAACAGGAGAGACAACTGAGGGCAAGAAGGTTCCAAAAGGTTATTTTGATCCAGAGATCTTGAATGTTTTGTATCAGTCAGAACGAAAGTGCAGATACATAATTCCTATTCAAATGTCCACCACTTACAAGCCACAAGGTTAACAGAGCAAGATTAAAACAGTGTATCATGAAAAAGCCTGTCCTGGTACAGTGACAGGCAGGTAGATCAAAGGAAAAGAATTGAAGACCCAGAAATGAACCTACACACTTACGGTCACTTGATCTTTGACAAAGGAGCTAAAACCATCCAGTGGAAAAAAGACAGCATTTTCAACAAATGGTGCTGGTTCAACTGGCAGTCAACATGTAGAAGAATGCAAATTGATCCATTCTTATCTCCCTATACAAAGCTCAAGCCCAAGTGGATCAAGGACCTCCACATAAAACCAGATACACTGAATCTAATAGAAGAGAAAGTGGAGGAAAGTCTCAAACCATGGGCACAGGGGAAAAGTTCCTGAACAGAACACCAATGACTTATGCTCTAAGATCAAGAATAGACATATGGGACCTCATAAAATTGCAAAGCTTCTATAAGGCAAAGGACACTGTCAATAAAACAAAATGGCAACCAACAGATTGGGAAAAGATCTTTACCAATTCTACATCCAATAGAGGGCTACATACAAAGAACTCAACAAATTAGACTCCAGAGAACCAAATAACCCTATCAAAAAATGGGGAACAGAGCTAAACAGAGAATTTTCAACTGAGGAAACTCGAAGGGCTAAGAAGCACCTAAAAAAACGTTCAACATCCTTAGTCATCAGGGAAATGCAAATCAAATCAACCCTGAGATTCTACCTCACACCAGTCAGAATGGCTAAGATCAAAAACTCAAGTGACAGCAGATGCTGGCGAGGATGTGGAGAAAGCGGAAAACTTCTCCATTGCTGATGGGATTGCAAGCTGGTATAACCACTCTGGAAATCAGTTTGGCAGACCCTCAGAAAAATGGACATAATACTACCTGAGGACCCAGCTATACCTCTCCTAGGCATATACCCAGAAGATGCTCCAACATGTAACAAAGACACATGCTCCACTATGTTCATAGCAGCCATATTTATAATAGCCAGAAGCTGGAAACAACCCAGATATCCCTCAGCAGAGGAATGGGTTCAGAAAATGTGGTACATTTACACAATGGAGTACTACTCAGCTATTAAAAACAATGACTTCATGAAATTTGTAAGCAAATGGATGGAACTTGAAAATAGCATCCTGAGTGAGGTAACTCAATCACAAAAGAACGAACATGGTATGTACTCACTAATAAGCGGATATTAGCCCATAAGTTTGGAATACACAAGATTCAATTCACAGCAACCGTTGGACTGAGCGTGAGGTCCCAGATGGAGGAGTTGGAGAAGGGACTGAAGGAGCTGAGGGAGTTTGCAGCCCCATAGGGAGGGGGCAACAGTGTCAACTGACCTGACCCCCCAGTGCTCCCAGAGACTGGATCACCAACCAAAGAACATACATGGAGGGACCCATGGTGTGGCCACATATGTGGCAGAGGAGGGCCTTGTTGGCCATCAGTGGGAGGAGAGGCCCTTGGGCCGGAGGTGTTAGATGCCCCATTGTAAGGGAATGCCAGGGAGAGAAGATGGGAGTGGGTGGGTGGGGGAATACTGTCATAGAGGCAGGGGAGGGGGCATGGGATAGGGGGTTTCCAAAGGGGAGACACAGAAAGGGGAAAACATTTGAAATGTAAATAAAGTATCAAAAAAAAAGTTCACTATACCATCTTTCCAAAAAAGAAAACTTAAACATTTACATTCAGAGAAAAACACAAAACAAAATCAATTTGACATTAAAAAGAAAGAAAGAAAAAAGAAAAGGCCTGTTCTGCCATCATGTCTCTTACCTTCAATGTGCTTCTTAGAAACAAGTTCTTGATGGGACAGAGACGTGGTCCAGCATTTTAATGTTGCCATCTATAATCAGTGCTTACCAGGGCACTCAGTATGAGACAATCCTGTCACTAAGCTGGTCAGCGGAAAGGCGTGGGGGTGGGGGGATGAAAATAGGATCCAAGCAGACCTTTCTAGAACCAGACAAGGCTGTCTCCAGTTTGTCACCACCACCATTCTGGGCCGGGTCACTCTGTCACTGGCTGCCTTGTAGACCATAGACACTAGAAGCATCCGGTCTCTTCCTGTTAATTTGAGTATTGCTCTCCATCTGAGTTGTGCCAAACAACAGGTCTAAAAATATGAACTCAAGATCCTGTGAAGTGCTTTCTAGATATCTCAAACATGCCCCTGGTTGAGAGCTGATGCTTCAGAGCAACGAGACACTGGGATAAGGCCGGGGGCCCTGGGAAGAAGCCCATGCTGTCCTCTGATGACAGCTCACCACAGATCAGCCTACTTTATGCTTCCTCAGAAGCACTTATGTCATCTGATAGGTGATGGACATTTCTAACTGCAAACCCCAAGATCCAAAGTATTGCTCTAAATTGTGGAGCACTTTAGATTTGGGAGGTCTGGATGGGGGTGGGGTGTGCTCAGTTGAAGTCTGCACAAACATCCCAGGATCTGAAATGCCAGGGACCAGTAGTCATGACTTCTCCCTAGCCTTCTCATACCAGACTATCAAGTGATCAACTGGAGTGACTCTGTGTTGGTCACCGTTGTCTACTTCTTGGCACAAAGTTTGTGCTTAGAAAAATCCACTGTGCCGTGGGTGTGGTTTAAGGGCATGATACTGAATCCAATGCCAGATTGCTTCTTTCTCAAATATTTTAAAAGGACAAATAAATTTCACAATGGCTGCAAAATCTCAGAAAAGAATCAACAGAACACCACCTGTCTCCATCTTTCTGTGCCTGGGATGGCACTCCGCACCATGGTTGCCCTGTTCTTGGGTATCCCCCCCCCCCCCGTGAGTATGCAATGAAGTCAGCTTTGTCACACAACGCCAAAGTTATCACATACTAAGAGCAAGTGTTGTTTCATGTGGTTTCTATGTCTTTACATAGATGTGTGTGTGTGTGTGTGTGTGTGTGTGTGTGTGTGTGTGTGTGTGTAAACATTAGCTGCTTATGTGCATGTGTGTAAATGTTAGTTTTCAGTGGCATAAAATTGAACTTTAACAAGCACAACCTAACCGTCTCACAAAGGATAACTAACTCACTAGGCCCCAAGGGTGTTTTCAGGATAACATTTAGAAAATATGTGGGTTTTCTCCCCTGGAACACATTCTAAGCTTGCACAAAAGAGTCATGACATCATCTCCAAAGGAGTGCTGAGTGAGGCTCTGTGGAAATGGAGAAGAGTTCAAATGCATCTTAAATCATCACAGTTCTTGATTTTTTGCAAACTAGCATGGTCCATTAGGAAGGGAATGAAATTGGTTCCCTTGGAAGCCCCATCCTGCCAGTGAGCCGTTTTCATATCTGTGAGCACTCTGAATCTTTATGAAGCTTCTGGATCTCCATGTGGTATCCAGATCTAAAGGCAAAAAAAATGCAACACCCTGGGACTTTATCAGGACATGTGGCCAGTGAGTTGAGTCTCCTGCAGGTGGCTTAAGGGGCGACTCCCTCAGTCTTCTCTTTCACAACAGGATATAACAGTGTTAATAACATAGCACTGCTACAAAAATTAACTGAGATAATGCTTCAATAACTTAATAACTCAGGTTTCTATATAAAAGGCCTGGCTTGTGAGTGCAGGTGCCAAGAGAGGCCAGAAGAGAGAGCCAAATCCTCTGAAGTTGGATTTACAGGGGCTGTGAGCTGCCTGACATGGGTGCTAGGAACAGAACTCTGGTCCTTTGTAACAACAGGGTGCTCTCTAAACCATCGATCCATCTCTCCTGCCCCCAAACTCAAATTTCGTGATACTGTGATTGTTCTTTTTTTTCCTGTCCACTACTACTAAAGACAGCAACACTGAAGGTAAGGTTGGCTTCAAGGATGAAGCTGTACTGTAGAGAGAACTGTTCCTCCCTCTTCAGGAGGCTGCTTTTCACCCCCCTAAGACACCAAACAAACCAGCACCTGAGCACAGACACCACAAGTATGTGGTGGTTTAAATAGGTATGGCCCCATAGACTTGTGAGTTTGAATGCTTGTCACCTGGGGAGTGACTCTTAGGAGGTGTGACCTTGTTGGAGGAAGTGTGTCACTGTGGGGGTGGGCTTTGAGGTCTCCTATGCCTCTCATAAGCTTCTCCTCCCCCTAGGGAATCCAGTCCCCTCCTGCTGCCTATGGATCAAGAGGTAAAACTCTTGGCTGCTCTGGCACCAGGTCTGCCTGCACACTGCCATGCTTTCTGCTATGATGATAATGGACTGAACCTCTGAACTGTAAGCCAGCCCCAATTAAATGTTTGCCTTTTATAAGAGTTGCCATGGTCATGGTGTCTCTTCACAGTAATCAAACCTTAACTAAGATAATATTCTAGTTAAGAAATGAAGAGAAACAAGAATTGGGTAAACATGTCTCCCACTTTTCAGCAGTCTGATGGATCCCAGAGTTGAAAGCACTGGTTAAAAATAGTACAGGTCAACTGCAAAAGTGTCAAAGAAGTATTTTTTTCCCTTGTCACTAGACCCATAGTTCTTACCCATGACATTCTTCTATTTAAATTGTGGCAGTAAATGGAAATTGTTGTTCATGTCTACAAGGATTAGCTGACAAAACATGATAGGAATTGATGGGATTTGTGTGTTCATACACACAATTATATGTGAAAGTGTGTGTGTGTGTGTTCATCCTTACGAAGGCAGCTGCATAGTCTCTATAATCCCTTCAGCCTATGTTTTTTTTCTCTTCATGAAGTGTGAATGTGTGTGAGTGTGTGCATGTATGTGTACGTGTGTATGTATGTGTGTATGTGTGTGTGGTGTGTGCACATGTATGTGTGTACATGTATGTGTGCATGTATGTACGTATGTGGGGGAAGATTTATGTGTGAACACATGGCTTTAATTTTTAAAATAATGTTTAAATAAGCCAGTGCTTTAGTAATTCAGTTCTCTATATAAATTAGACCAAAAAAGTAAAAATCTCTCTAGGTTTCTTAATTAAAAACTTTCTTATAGAGAGGATTCTGGTGAAGGTTTTAAATTCCTGGCTCTGCTTTTTTCAGCAGACAGCTGTTACTTGAGACGGCAGCACATGCGGACATCAAACGCACACTAACAAACGCGTCCACCTTGCTGGTTTCTAACATCTTGAAAGCTATAGGGCATGAATTTTCAAATCTTCTTTATTAACACCCTAGAGGTTTCCCAGGGCCTTTTATCCTTACCCCTGCTATAGCAGATGGTACCTGAATGGACTGCTCTGTAGACTAGGAATAGGGGGCAGAGGACATCTAATCATACTCCTTGTGTATAGAGTAACATTAGCATTTTAGTCTGTATAATTCAGCTACAGAAGCTAATGCTGACCCTAATAAATTACAGATATTCAAATGACAGCAAGAAAATGGAGTTAAGAGAGATGAAAATGTACAAGCTTGGCTCTGCATTTCTTACTCTGGCATTCACAAGAACTGGTCACGTGGGTGACTTTTGTACCCACTCACAGACGCTATGGCAGGCTCTACCTCTTGACCTTGCCATAGCTAAGACAGGAAGAAGGCAGTTGAAGATGACAAAATGGTGTGTCTGGGGGGGATGTTATTTCTAGAACACAGAGGGGTGTGCAAATTTGTGGGTCAATACTCTAGAATATTTGTGATTTCTCAAACTGTGCACACATTTCCACAAGTTATAAAGCTTATGTTGGTCTAAATTAAACAAATGATCAGAGTATTACCTGGAGATTCTTCATAAAGTGGTTTTAATTCTTTGGTCTAGCAGGCATGTCCAACCTTTGGATGTTGCCACCCAACTTTGTCATCTACAAAGCATACATTTGAGAGCCATGTAGCCAAGTTATAAAAGCAAAGCACAAGAAAGAAACCTCCCGGTATCTTAAGTAAGTTTACAAGTTTATGGCATGCCTCGGTCATAGCTGTCCTTGGCCACAGATGACTTGAAGTTAGACATGCTTATTAAGTCAAGAGCTGCTGTCATAGGTGAGGTCCACATACCTCTGAAAACTCTGCATCCCATACATGGAGGAAGGAAATAAATGCAGAAACATAACTAAATCGTTTTGTCCTCTTTGGCTATTGTCTTTTGGAGGCCTGCTCTTTTCTGAAGAGAAAACAGAGGGGGAGTGGATCTGAGGAAGAGGGGATGTGGTAGGAAGGGGGAGCTTGGGAGAGTGGGGGGAGGGGATACTGTGGTTGGGATGTATTGTATGAGAGAAGAATCTATTTTCAATTTAAAAATATTCCCTCTCCAAACTTCTCACTGGCCAGCTGCAATCACATGACCATGTTTAGCTGTAATCACATGACCATGTTTAGCTGCAATCACATGACCATGTTTAGCTGCAATCACATGACCATGTTTAGCTGCAAAGGAGGTTGTTCAGCCCAGCTGAGTGATCAGGAGGAAAGCCTTTCACTAATAGCTAAAAAGAGTCTAGACATCTAAATTCTCTAGTTGTAGGATCAGATCACAGTATTCATGTGGAGGGATACAGTCCCCTGCCTCAGGTAAGCCAATGTCCTGGTAAAACTCTAATTCCACAGTCAGAGTCAAAAGCAGGAATGCCTTAAGTCATCCCAGAACAATACACAGCAAACATGAGCTCCTTAAGCAAGTCATAAGCCAGCGTAAGGCTTCCTACCATAGAGATTAGGTATGTAAATTTCTTCATAGAACACATCCATATCTTAATTCAGAAGCTTATCAACCAGTGCACACATCAGATTGCTCACTGTTTGGCTTCAAAACCAGTGTTCCTGATCTTTATGTCGTCCGTCTACTTAGAAGAATTCATTCAGAAAGATGAATGTGTTCTCCAAACTGAAGGGAGAGGTGGGAAAGAGACTCCGTGCCTGTGAAGAATTGCTTCATGATTACATTCTGCCTTAGCCAAAGAATAAGAGCCTCTTAAAAGATAATGAGTCACACAAAAGAATTTTCCTTTCTGCGCCTGGATATAGTGATTCTCAACTGGTGATGAGGGAGAGGTTCAGGAGTCGGGGTGGTCTCTACTCACCTCAGGTTGCAGCCTTGAGAGACTGAGACCCTGTCATAGACAAGAAATTTCCCTTGAGTATGTGCTCTGGAGGATTCTGGAGGATTCTGGAGGACTCCTCCTCACAGCACGGAGGCTATAGATGATGTGTTCTAGCAGAGTCATGCTCCCCTCTCTCAGATCAGCACTGCCCAGTAGACAGGTGCAGATATCAGCCACACAGAGAGGCCGGCAGTTGGGTTAGAAAGAAGATCGATGTCATTTAATAATGTATTTTGAACTCAGTGCATCCGCCAGAGTATCATTTCAGTACATACTCCATATAAAATTATTAATGAGCCATTTGACATATTTTATTTGTGATATGAAATCACAGTCCCATGGGCATTTCACTTTTATGGCAAATCCAAATAAGACACCACCCCACTCCACCAACCTGGGCAACCTGTAAGTCAGTCCGCACAGAAGTTCCAAGCCACACTCTGGGGCAAAGGATCCTGAAGTTCCCTGCTGGCCGGACCGTATGTCTACCCCAAGACCTGATGAACCTAAAAAGCAGTTACTTCAAGTGGGCGCTTGACATCCAGGCTAGACCTTGTGAATAAACTGGACTTGGTGGCACACACCAGTAATCCCATCACTCAGGAGGTAGAGATAGGGGGATCAGAAGGTCAACTACATAGTGAATTCAAAGCCAGCCTGGACTACATGTGAGCCTATCTATAAATAAAGAAATAAATAAGTAAACTTGTTGTTGTAAACCATCCTACATTCTTTGGGCTCTTTTATACAATAAAGCCCTATATCACAAGGTTCAACAGCCCCAACAGTCCAAGAGTTCAGTTACTGACACAGGCAATGTTGGCTTCATTCCATGTCTGCATATTATAAATGTTATAATTGAAAAAGCACATAATACGGGTTGGCTATTATTGCCTAATAAGAGAGTGGCTACCCAGCAGTTGATGCTATGATCACCACACTATACAGTAATTCAATAATGCATTGAATGGCTGCTGCATAGTAACTACCCTTTAACTTCTAGAGGCGTCCACCATCTCTGTCAGCTCCTCTCTTTAGCAGGGATGGGTTAGCACAGGCACAGTGAAGCCTCCGAGGCAGGTGCTCAGATGAGGCCAGAACCATCCATCAACACCCGCTGTTCTGGCTGCTCATTACTCCACTATCACCCTCAGCTATTTAACATTAGCTATTCTAGTTTGCACATTCTGACCCATTTCTCCTGGTGATGTTTTAGTTTACCCACAGTATACAAAAGACTTCTTTCATGTTGGCTGTTAATTAGATTTCTGGAATAAAGTAGCTTTTTAGCACCAAGGTGGCCTGAAGTTTTGATAATAAAAGTCATGGATGGAGTAAAGAAGAGTAAAGCAAGACAATCAGGGGTGTTTTCTGGTGTGCAGCGAACTCTCCTCCTCAGGCTGTGTCATGCAGAAGTTCAGACTTGTGAGCACTCAGGATTCAGCTAATGTGGAAGACAGCCTAGAACACCTCCAACAATCCTGAGGTTTGTAGCACTCTTCCCCTAAATGTGGGAAACTGACCCCCTCCTAACCAATAGAACACGACAAAGGTGAGAATGTGTCCCCATATAAGGACATCCCACGTGATCACGATTTTTATCTAGCTGGAGAATCTCTCCCTTATGGGCTCAGATAAAGCAAGGGGTCTTTATGGGAAAATATGTCCACTTGGCTGGGACCAAGTGAGGTCTCTGGCTCACAGTGAGTTAGGCCTTGATGCCAACACTGCACATAAATGCCAGAACTTAGATTTGTCTCCATCCATTGAATATGATTGTCATGAGACGAGCCTCAGAGGGACAGGAAGCTGAGAACTCGGTGGTGCCACATCCAGACTCCAGATCCGCAGGCAAGGGACGGAGCAAGCAGGTATAGTCGGAAGCTGCTGCAGTTATGGCAATTTGGTACACAGCAACCACGCATGGACAGAGTCAATAAACATAGTTTTGTTTAAAGTGTAGGAATGTATATGTATAATCATATAAACATTCGTGTATGCACAGAAATTTTTATGTAACTAAAAACCCTTAACTGGCTAACACCGTTCATTTATTTTGTTTTGCTTTGAGACAAGGCCTTATTATGTAGTTCAGGCTGGCCTGTTCTTGTAACCTTTCTATCTCAGATACTCACACACTGTAATTACGTGTACCACTATACCTGCTCTCTCCTAGCTCTTAGGAGAAAGTGGTAAAGATGCGTCGAGAAAATAAAGATATCACTTTGAGCTTAGGACTTTTAGTATGGTTGTCATGTTTGAGTTTTCTTTTTATAAATTGCGACTATAGATTAAGTGTGTAATAGATTTGAAGCCATTTTGTTCCACAGACCAGAACTGATCCAAGAAAGAAACTTTTTTAAAGAGTTGTAATCTTATCTTTCTAATGAGGATAAGCTTGCCAGTATAACCTGAATCCATTCGTTTTACAGGAAATTGCCATGTGGAGGCTAGCCTTCCTCCTCTCATAGGTAGGACTGCAGGTGGACAGAGCAAATGTACTTCACCAAAGGACCCCAACTAAGCTTGGGGGGGGGGGCTGGGATTCATTTGCTCCATGTCCGAGGAAGAGTACTACAAACCCCAGGAGTGTTGGAAGTGTGGGAACCAGACTCTGAAGTTTCTTTCTAGAGGTAGACAGCTAAAAATCAAGGGCTCCCAGATCCATGTCTTAATCACTGAAGACTCCAACTTGGCACCTCTGAGACCCAAGCTGTCTCAAAGCAGAACGGCAGCACTGAGAATTCCAGAAGAGGGTTCAATACTGTATTTCCCTTTAGACCATGAAACCTAATAAATAAATAGGCACGCTCCCCGCTAAAAATGTCTGGCATTTTAAAATGACAAATTCATCTGAAATACAGACTTGGGCGGTACAGAATTGAAATAAGTTCATTTACTGAACCTAAACCAATGCTTAACATTCAAAATGATATTTAGGCAAAACACACAGAGAGTGACGGAATGAGCAAATGAGCGTGTGGAAATTAAATTAGTCTGACTCTAAGACCTCAAAAACTGCTTTGAAAATTTAAGGAAAGAAAACAATTACAGTAAATTAAGTATACTTGACTAGGAAGGAAATGCACTGGAAGTCAGAAGGCTGGTCGCTTCCCTCTGCCGCCCACTACACCTGTTGTTTACAGAAAAGGACTTTGCTCTTTAGGGTACTTTCAAATTGTGAGGCGGACCCTCTCCTATCACTTATCCGTTGCCCTCAAGTAACAGTGTCTCTAATGTTTCTTCTCTGGAGTTTCTCAAATCTTCCTTCCTCTCTGGTCTACTTCCGAAGCTAAATGTAGATAGGCCACGGTGGCACACTCAGCAGCTGCTATCACAGAATGAGAGCTTCCCCACTGGAAAACTTCCTGAATTTAGAAACTCCAGAGATGGGAAGCAGCACAATTCCCTGTTCTTCCTGTTACCAAAATGCACTAGGCTATATTCAGGATTCGCTGTGGAAGAAGGCACGCACGGAGAAAGGGGCGCCCGAGAGCAGCACAACTCAGAAACCCTCTAGGTTCCACCTGCCTGTGTATCTGGCAAAGCAAGGTACACGAGAAAAGAAACAATTGCAACAGATTGGAGATTTGACAGTGGGACCATAGAGAATGGAAGTCACAGAAAAGAAGGACTCATCTGCCATAGGGATGAAGTAAGGAGGTGTGGCAAGTCATCTATAAACGGGATATGAGGGATGGCTTGGTCCTGTGGGGATCTGCAAAGCAAGCATGAGTAAACTCAGCAATGTTAGTAGTTTATTAGATGAGGTTGTGTGTGTGTGTGTGTGTGTGTGTGTGTGTGTGTGTGTGTGTATTCCCATGCAGAGCAGGACCCGAGTCTTCCTCTATTGCTCTCTACCCTATTGGCTTGAGAGAACATCTGGACTGGAAATTGGGTTTTAGCTATGCCGCCAGTGAGCCCGGGGGCTCCAGCAGCCTTTGTCTTCTTTTGCTGGGGTAACAGGCATGCCCAGCTTTTTATGTGGGTGCTGGGGTTTCAAACTCAGAACCTCATGACTGCAGAGCAAGCACACTCTTACCCACTGAGCCATCCCTGCAGCCCCAGATGACACATTTTCACTGACGTATTAGCATGCTCGGCATAGGAAAAATTGCTTGAAAGGGTTTTAATTTCAATGTTAACAGCATGTCAACAGAGAGCAGATTCATTTTAAATTAGAGAGTTCTGGAAAACCAGACACAATAAAGAATGATCCTGAGCAAAAGAACTGCCAGGAAGAGGCAAGGCTGGCATTTGGCTGCCTAGTCTCAACACACAGCACGCCCTGACACATTTGCTCTCTTCCATAGCATTTTTTGAAAGCAGGGAGCTGGCATTTGTAAACATACTGCTTGGGTGGAAAGATGCCCAAACATAAAGTAAGCCGTAAAAATCCATGCAGTACATTTTGCCAGAATAAACCACCAGACCACAACAAATAAAAACAGGGCCCCCAGAGGAAACCTAGCAAAACTCCTTTACATCAAGAACAAAGAAGAAAGTCCTGGCCTTAAAGCAGCTAAGAGGATGGGGAAACACCCTGCTCATCATGGGCAAGGCACACAGGACAGTGGCGCTTCCTGTCACTGATGCTCATGGGGGTGGTACATCCACTAATCAGCCCTGCTCCTCCTCCTCCTAACCAAGTCGGCCTCCTGGGCTGCCATGCCTCTCCTGGCCTCCCATCTCCAGATGTGAACTGTGCGGCTTGGACTTCCCCTACACACTGTACAGCCTTTCTTCTGCCTGAGCCTTGCTCTAGCTCTTTGCTTTTCTATCTCCCTCAGCATTGCTTGTTCCTTGCTGGATCTCAAGAAACATCAACTGAGCTTCTACTGACGTCCATGCCCTTTAGGCTAAGAGCCCCTTAGATGGAGAGGAGGGCCTATAGATGAGAATGCCTACCTTCCAGGACTCAGCTCATTTCTGGTTAGTTGTGGATGCCATTAGCAATAGGCATAATTTTGTCTTGAACTTGGATAATAGAAAATAAGTGACAATATCCATAGTCACTCACCACTCTGTTGGGTTTGCAGAAAGAAAAAAAAATTAAATGTTAATTTTCTTTTTTTAAATTTTGAGACAAGGAGCTAGGAAGATGTCTCCTTGGCATGCAAGCATAGATACCTGACTTAGATCCTTCACCTATGTAAAAAGTCAGAGCTGGGGAGGCAGAGACAGGAGGACCCTGGAGTTTGCTGGCCAGCCTGGTTAAATCAGTGAGCTCTTGGTTCAGTGAGACTCCAGGTTCAAGAAGTAAGATGAAGAATGATTGCAGAGGCATCCAATGTCTTTTTTGAGGTACACATGTGCGTGCACACACACACACACACACACACACACACACACACACACACACAC
>CM052705.1:86631780-86685557 GCA_028551405.1 Uromys caudimaculatus | reverse complement strand
TCCTGGAGTTTGGACCACCAACCAAAGAATACACATCTATGGACCCATGGTTTGGACCACACATGTGGCAGAGGATGACCTCGAAGGCCATCAGGGAGAGAGGAGAGGCCCTTGGGCCTGAGGGTGTTAGAGACCCCAGTAAAGGGGAATGTCAAAGTGGGAATATGGGGATGGGTGGGCGGGTGGGTGGGAGGTGGAATTCCCTCATAGAGGCGGGGATGGGGAGGGGATAGGGGGTTTCCAAAGAGGAGATCCAGAAAAAGGGGAAACATTGGAAATGTAAATAAAGTATCAAAAAAAATTGGAATTTAAATAAATGACCTCTCTCACATTGGTGTAAAAATTTAAAAAAAAAAAAAAAAAAAAAAAAAAAAAAAGGAAGTTCTACATCTCGATCTGCAGGCAGCGAAAGGAGACTGTTTGCCACACTGGGCTTAGCATGAGTATATATGACCTCATAGTCCACCCCCACGGTACTACACTGTCTACAATGAGGCCATACCTACTCCAACAAGGCCACACCTCCTAATAGGGCCCCTCCCTATGGCCAAGCATCCAAATGCATGAGTCTATGAGTGGGCCATTCCTTCTCAAACCACCACATGTGTCAAATGAATCCCTTCCTCATACTCTATGGGAATGGACGATGACAGAATCTGCTCTGTGAGCAGATAAAGACACTCACAGATGGCCAAGTAACATACCTAAGGCCACACAGGGAGAGGGGCAGAGCTACATCTGATCCCAGGCGGGTGAACCTGAGACCTCGCTGCTGCCATAGCATTAGACTAGATATGCAGAATCTTCTAGATGGCATCATCGTTTCTGCTTCCCTGACTAGCTTGACGTGATTGGAGAACAAACGCATCCCCTAGCTCACCAGCTGTTATGAGCTCCTCTGTGTAGGAGGAGCGCATGTTTACAGAGATCTTAAAATGCTAGCTCGGCCAGCCAAGTAACTCCAGTGGTGGAATATCAGGTTCCAAGAAATGACAAATAAAATCTGAAATAGATGGCTAATAAAGAGAGGACCTTGATGTATAATCCTTGACATAGCCCACAATTACTCAAATGGAATTTTTTCCCTCTGAGTCATTAAAAAAAAAAAAAAAAAGACTCTTTCTTACAGACTAAATTCCTTACCCTCAAAAAATTCCATTTTAAAGTCCTATCTCCTTGGACCTCTCTGTGTTGACACATGGCAGCCAGGGTCTTCCCAGTGGGATGTGTGTTAGTATGAGAGGTTGCAGTGGGGACTGACCTTAATCCAGGATGATTAGACATGGGATGATGTGGGTGGAAGATGATATGAAGCCAGAGAAAGGTGGTGAGAGTCAATGCAGAAGTCCTGGGATGGAGCCCGGGAAGGAAACAACCCTACCAGTCCTGATCTCAGACCTACAGCTTCCAGCAATGGAAACAAACAAGTCTGTTGTCTAAGCCTCACAGTTGATGCTATCTCCTTATACCAGCTAGAGCAATGTAATAGAGAGGTCAAGGAAAACATGGCGTCCTGGCACCAGCAATCCCCAGAGGGATTGTAGGATGTGGTCTTGTGCCTTTACACCTCTTACATCATTTTATTTTCCACAAGCCAAGGATTACAGTATTATTTATCCTCCACCCACAAGTGACTGCTAAGTATTTGTATTTTCCTAAAATATTTCTTCAGCATATTGTCTGCCTGCTCAGAAAACTCCAGCAGCTCCCCTACTGACTCAAGGAAAAAGTTCAAATTCCTCCAAGTGGTCCTGAAAATATCTTGTGAATTATAAGCCAGAGAACAAACATATTACCCAAGCAGCACACAGTCAACGTGTGGTAATGGACACCGGGAAGCTTCCCCAGAGTGAGGAGGGACTGTGTCACCTACAGAGACACCACCTGGACTGCTACTGGTGACCAAAGGACAAAGTGACATTATTGGGCTGGAGTAAGCAGTCAAGAGGGCTTTCTGCTCCTTCAGAGGACCATAGTTAAGTTTCCAGCATTCACCCTCATAAGAGCCTATAACTCCAGCTCCAAGGGGTCTGACACCCTCTTCTGGAAACTGTGCAAATGTGCATATGCATATTCAGACACACACAGAGAGAAATAAATAAATATAAATTAAATCTCTTTAAAAATAAAAATATGGCAAAGTCTTCCTGGCATTGAAGGGATGTCTGAATGCATCTGAAACCCCACAGATTACCAAACTTCCCGAGTTGTAGTACCTGAGCTATACAATGTCAAAACAGTATTTTCCCCCCTAAAGAATCCAGAGAATTCTTAAGAGGTATTACATAATTCAATACTTCTTAGATGAAAGATTGGGATTGGGAGAACATGATGGTTAATGGTTGTTGACCTGACCAAATCTAGAACCATCCAGGAGGCAAGCATCTAGGCATGCCTGTGAGGGGTCATCTAGACTATGCTAACTGATATACGAGGACCCATCCTGAATATAGATGGCGCCATTGGATGTGTAAAAGGAGAAAGCTAGCTGGGTATTAACATCAACCACTCTGCCTCTTGACTGAAGATACAATAGAATCAACTACTTCAAGCTCTGCAGCCAGGACTCCCATGAACTGTGAGCCAAAATAATTCCTTTCTTCCTTAAGTTGCTTTGCCAGGATGTTTTTTTTAATCAAAGCCACAGGAAAAATAACTAAAACAGAAGCTACGTCATTTTTATAGGATGAGAAAGGCAAGTGTATGTATATGTGCAAGTGTATGTGTGTGCCTGTACGCACATGCTTGCAAGTGTACACATCTGTGAGGGTTCATGAATGCCACAGCAAACATGCAGTGGTCAAAGGACAACCTGCAGGAGTCAGTTCTCTCCCTCCATCAAGAGAGACTCAGCAATCGATCTAAAGTCATCAGACCCAACCTTGACTCATTGAACCATCTTACCAGACTTCCACCGCAGCATTATATGGCTCTGGGAGCTGAACCCAGACCCTTGTGCATGCAGGACAGGATTCTACAGAGTGACCTCTATTAACAGCCCTTCTGCCTTCTTCCAAGTTTGGTGGGTGTGGCTGACAGCTCCATCCTATTCAGAAGGAACATTCTTACCTTTCCAGTTGATTTTAATGGCTACTGTTATTTAACCTCCCATGTAGAGTACTCCTTCTAAAACTAACTACCCGCATCTAACCACCCAATCACCAGACCTTCCCTCTTCCCACATCTGGTAGTCTCTATATAACTCTAGTTATATAGACTATAACTGTATAACTTGGTGACACTAACTCTAGTCTGATTCCTCACAGCCCTCAGTCTGTAGATGCTGAGGAGGATCATGTAGTCCCTCCGTAGCACACAGACACGATGCAGCTTTTTCTTTTACATTGTCGGTGGACAGAGCCCGTATTTCTGGCTTCTTGTCCCAGCTCCTTATTTGACCTTCTTCTCCTGGAACCACAGATCTCCTCTGCTTTACTGGAGAGCTGTCAACTTTCCTGCTCTTTGTCATCACTCTAAACACTAACTGCCACAGTCTGTCACTGTGCATTTGTCAATCGACAGCAACCATTCCCCTGCAACTTGGGGTACCACCATAGCAGACCTCAAGGGTACTAAGAGGAACACACAGCACAGCTCTACTTTCAGCCCTCTGTGGTCAGCGTTATTTGATGTCCACAATCTTCCTTCCTTGACCAGTCCTTCTTGGCAGTGAGCCACAGGTACATGCTGGCACTCAGGGAGGCCATAAAATCTCAGATGTTCAGGCTCCACCCAGATGAGTCACATCAGAACTCCCAGGAGTGGGACCCAAGTGTGCATATTTCATAAAGGTCCTGAGATGATTCTGAACTGCAGGTGAGTGTATGTACAATTGCTCTCAGCTCTTCCTCCTGTTCCCACAGCACAGGCTACACAGCAATCAGCAGCAACTACCCCAGGAAATAATCCTGAAGTCAGAAAATAGAGATAAAGTGGTCCCCAGCTGCTTCAGTGAATGTGATGACTCAAACCACTGATATTAGAGGGGAAATTGCCAACTGTTGGGTAGAAAGTGGGTCAGAGCTCTGTGTTACATTCAAGCAACAGCTTGTAGGGAATTCTAATTGGGAATTAGGAAAGCTATCATAAACTTTGAGAATCCAAACCACTAATTATCATGGTTGGGGATGAGAGGACACTCTCCATCACAGCTCAGCTCACTACCCTGAGCTTTGTGACACCCTGGGGATGGGTCATTTCTCCTGAAAAGATATAACTGCCTTGAATAGCCACATATATTAGTAATCTGCAGTGTGGGTGGTTAGTTCTGGAAGGCATATCCTGGGTAGGAGGTTGAATGAGCTGACCTTTAAGGTTCTCTTTAGTTCTGATAAGTCTTTGATTCCAGGTGACAAGCCACCGTTCTCTAGAATGGTGTGAAGAAAATGATCTACTACTGGTCTCAGCCACTGCATTGTTCTGCAGAGCTCAAGCAAGCCAGGCAACAGGAGGCTCTGCTGCTTAGATGGGCGCAGGTTGGACTTGGTATTGCTGAAGGAACTTGCTAACATCACCTCGTTTCAGAAGGTGGATGTGACAGGCAGGTGGGTGACAGGCCCCAGCTCTCTGGTGGAGAAGGATTTGCTTTTCTTCCTTTTTTACTGGCTTCACAGAAAACTAGCCATGACGCTCGCAAGGTGAACCCAATAACCATAGAAATGCCTGCTTTCCTCTGGGTCTTCTTCTCTCAGGGGCAACTGACTCACAGATTTCAGCACAGCCTACTACCAAATCATGGGTAGCCTCTCTCCAGCTTCATGGCACCACTGGGGGAACATGGGCATGTTTGTCTAACTCATCAAGATCCCCTTGTGAAAACCAGCCTCACAAGGGAAAGCCTGATGAGAAAAGAGACTGAGAGGGGCTTCCCAGGTACTGGAAAAACAGCAATCAGAGAAGCGATCACCCAGAGATACAGGCATATGCAGGGGAACCTTGCCTCCAAGCACAATGAAGCTCTGATATTATTCACATATTTGCACAGAAAAGATTTGGACACCTGAGTTAACCAGGTCTAACATCAAATAAACCACAAGCTACTTTTGTGTCCATTGACTGGAGCCTGATGCCAAGGCCAAAGCCAGGCTTCGTTGTCAACCCAGCCTGTTTAGCACCATGTATAAAGATCAAACTCTGAAACAAACGGCTCCCTTCCCCTGATCAAATAGTCTCCCGATATCTCACAGAAGTCAAGAGATGTAGACGAGTAATTGTTCACAAGACTCCACAGAAATGAGTTGGCATTCATCTGAATTTAGCTCCCCAGGGTTGGATACATAGTTCTAGCTCTGCGGTTAAAGTATTTACTGCAGCAAGTCTGAGAGCTGATCTCTAGAACTCTCATAAACATCAGGTGGGTGTAGTATCCTATCTGTAAAACTAGCCTTAGGATATGAAGACAGGATCCCCAGAGCAAGCTAGCTAGCAAGACTACAAATATCAATAGCCTTTTTATTTGATTAAGAGACTGCAGAATTGATTAGCCTTGGTCATGGTGTCTTATAACAGCAATGAAAAGGTAACTATGACACACATATACACTGGAGAAACTCAGTTCCAGACAAGGTAACCTGCTTTCTTCTCTCACCATCGCCCACACTCTGCTTTATGAGGCTTGCTCAGTGCACCTTCCAGTAGGCTTCAGTGAGGTACAGGCTGTCTCACTAGACAGCACTAATTGGGTGAGGAAATTTCTCATAGCCTGGGACTATCCAACGAGATCTTTTAAAACTCTAGCTCTTACCCTCTTATATCCATGGACCATTAGAGAAATCCAAATATGTTCTCATCCCTTTCTGAAGAGCCTGGGGGGGGGGGCATTGTGTTCCTTGGAAAGAACAAATGCTACCCCTGCTCCATGTCTTAATTCACAGACTCTTTCTCTATAGCAGCCCTCACAGTTGTCTGTCCACACAAGCACCGAGTGTCAGCTCTGTTCCCCAGGAAACCAGAACCCCCAGTACAGACCAATCACAATGGTCTCATCTGGGAATTGCTATGGATCCTGGTTCTCCTTCAGAATATGAAGGTTCTTACCATCGCTCCATGGATCCGAACCTACTGCCCCTGAAGCACGTCGATAGTACTCCTGGACTGTTCATCAGAAAGTACCGCTTTGTGCCACTTTTGAAAGGTCACAAAAAAGTCAGGTTTGCTACCCTAGCTCCCCAGTAAACAGGAAAAGAGCTGCGCAAACCATCCCTGGGTTTGACAAACAGGCTGGCTCTGTTCTTCTTGAACGGTTGGATAATTTGCAAATGTAATCATCTCTGTCACTTTACCTGTGTTGTCTTTGATGACTGCAAGACCCCATCAGGTAAGTATGTATGGTACCCACAGGATGGAGGAAGCTAAGCAATCAAGCCATATCTACAGAAAAGTAAAAGCCATGGCCTGTGGTCCTGGGTTCAAGACATGTGTCCTTTGTTATAGCTTAAGATTGCCACATTTGAAGCCTAGAACCAGTTGAATGGTTTTGTTTTAAAAACAGAAACATGCAGGTCCTCCAAAGGAGGTTGTGCAAAATAACCAGATGATCTTTCTGGAATTATCTAAGGATCATTGGCATTTCAAAACTAATGCTTTGTGAGTCATCGAATCTCCACTTATTGTTTCTCTATGAAGTACGGTGAAAAATAAAATAAAATAAAAATTTGTTTTACAATGTGGGCTCTACGTGTAGCCTAGCCAGTGCATGCAGGGACAGAGTCTCTGCATGCCCTGACACATGGAGCCGAAGATGCTTCCTACCATCCCTGGGAGTGACTCCCTCATGCCAGAAGACCACCTGTGGAGGTTCCAACATGGTGGTAACCGGTAACCTCTGATTCCATGCTGCGACTCGTTCTTTATCCCTTAATGTGTCATTGTGAAGAGCATCTCTTGAAGGCAATTAAAATCACACGGCGCCCTGATTTAAATCCTCCCACAATTGTGCTAAATATTTTCCACTTAAAAAAATTAAGTTTTAATTAAGTTTTTCATCAAAACACCAGTCTTGCTAATAATGTCAGGAAAGGCTGAGAAAGTAATTACGCGCACAATCTGGTTCTGACACACTACTTTCTCCACTGGGATACTTCTCTCTCCTTTACTTCATTAAAACTCCGCTGCCACCTTAAGAAGGATTGCTTTCTCTCTAGTTACTGTAGAAGAAAGAAAGAAGCAGGCTCCTTCCATCACTGAATGGACCCCGCTAGGCACTCAAGTTCTACCCAAGCATCTTCCTCCAGCCAGTCTTCTTTATCTGACCACAGACTATGTAGACAGACAGAACAGCCTCTAGTTTCAGGAGGGCACTTGGAAGAAGACTACCACATACACTTCTTAAACCTTCTGCTCCAGCCTAGTGTGAAGCAAAGAAACACTTTCTACTCCAATGTCCTGAAGATTCAATCAGTAAATACAGCACATGAGTCTTTACAGGCCGACATTTCTTTCCATTTGTTAACTGGCAAACTCCAAAACTTTCCATGTGTCTTTAACTTCTGGTCAGTTTGCTAGGACCAGCTAATGAGTTGCTGCACACTGAGGCTGGGGAGAGAGGGGCATAGCTCAGTGACTGACATGCTGGCCACACAAATATGAAGCCCTGAGTTCAGATTGGGTTTAGGGTGGTCCCACCCTAAATCCAGGAAGCATTCACTTTAAAATCCTTACCAAGTTATATTTATACAAATTTTATTTACTGTAAGGTAAAATTCTGAAGTCCTAGGCACACATGGATCTGGGGTGTACACTACGTAACAGCATTTCTAATACTGTCCTTTAAGGTAATTGAGATGAGATGAGGTGCAACCCCACACCACCCAATGGTATTATCCATGGCCACAATCCACAGCTGGAGGTACTATAATGAAAAATGTATAGGTGGAAACGAGCATTGTCATGAGCTAGTTTATCATTAGGTAGAATTGCCCTGGGACTGCGCAGCCTCTGAACTCTGCACTCTCCTTGTCATTTAATAAAATCCAATCTTATATTCTTCCCTGATAATTTCTCTCAAGGCTCAGAACGAGGGACTTGAGAAAAGCTGAGCTCTGCTGTACCTTGCTCCCAAGCTGTCTTTTCACCCATATTCCTCACTATGCATGGCTTTTCACACAAGTGAACAACAACTACCTCGAGTCTCCTGAGCACAAGCTCCTTCCTGCTTCAGCCCGCCCCTTCCAGCTGGGATGTTCAGGGTTTGTCTTCTCCCTTACTCTTACTCTGTGGATGGTGTTAAGGCACTTTCTCTGACTCTCCAGCACTCCTCCTATGAAAAGGTAAGACTCCATGCTCAGTCGCAAATGTGATGTCATCATTGCACACTCTCCTCTTGAGGCTCAGTAACACATGCGGGTGAGCAGGAAGATGGATTGCAACAGCTGGCGGTGAATGGTGACTTCAAGACACAACAGAGCAGATGCATGTATGAACTCACAGCACACATAAGACCCGCACAAGCTCAAGCCAGACAAACTCCCAGCATAGATAAGGGGATATGGGCATGAAGTCCCAGCCTTAGCTGGGGGCTACTGGTATTTGCGGGCTGCTGGGAGAGGGAAAGTCAATTTTCTTTAATGGTGTGGTATCTGAGATACTGAAATACTCTAGGGCAGATGCCAGACCTGGGAGGAGCCTGCTGGCACAAACTGGACTTAGAGAAAGAGATAGACAGACAAACAGAGAGAGAGGGAGGAAGGGAGGGAGGGAGAGAGGGAGAACAAACACATGAAGTTGGGTGGTAGGGAGGTGAGGAAGGATCTGAAAGGGGTTAGGAGAGGGGTGGGTATGAATATGATCAAAGTACGTTGTATGATATTCCCAAAGGATTCATAAACTCATTATTACTTTTAAATTTAGACTCCAGTTGCTCTCCTGAACACAGCCAGCCAAGTGACTCACCTCAGATGAGTAGGCTGCAATGGAAATGAGGCTTAGTAACTTCAGAATCTACATCATCCAAGATGACATAATCTCTGCTCGACTCTCACACTACTACTTATGGTGAATCACAGTTACCAAACTCTGAAGGAGCCAGGCATCCACATGCAAAGGACACTGGCCCTAGCTCAGTATCCAACATCTATCCTGTGCACGACAGTGAGTAAGCTTTGCTGATCTCACCCTAGTCTTCAAGATACACACTCTAATGCCAAGAGAAGCAGGAAGAGCTGTCCACAACAAGGCCTGCAAAAATCACAATCTCATGAGCAAAATACTTAAAACCATAGCTTGGGAGTTTATTGTACATTATAAGAAATCTGGAATGTTCAGCATCCAGCCATCCTGACCTTCCTAAAATCCATTTATTTGTTGGATCATGTAACAAATGCCAACTTTATGATATCAATCTGATGTACTTCAAATTCAATATGTTCTAAATGAAACTCAGTCTTTTCTCCGATCCCTATCTCATAGCAGCTTTTTCTCGGTGAATGCTGCTGCCATGACAAGTCAAGGGGCGGGGTTAACACTCTTCCTCCATAAATTCAACTGATTCCAATTCTATTGATCCTGCCTCTTTTATGGCTCTGGAGTCCATTTACTCATCCTTTCCTCACTTTTATCCAGCAGCTCTCTGCCACCTGGCATCCAGGTGTGTCCTAATGGGCTTCCAGGTCATCAATAACTTCTTACCTCTCTATAGCCTTGAACTGGTTACAAGATCTCTCGTAGTTACCCTCTGCCTCCCACTGCCATTGGCTCTCATTCTATGCTCTTCCACGTCTTCTGGGCTCCAGCACGGTGACCTTGAACAACCTTGTTGTTGTCTCATCTACTCCCTTAACACAGAGGGTTGGCAAGAGCTGTTTCTCTACCCACAAGGCAATTCTGCACCCATTTTTCAACAAACCAACAATCGCTCCTTAAACAAAGCTTTTTCAGGGAAGTCTTTTGCTCCCAGACAGACAAGATTCCTATTTTATATACCTCAAGAGATGAAGATTAAGGAAATTTCTCCTAGAGATGCACACAGTGAAAAGGAGGGGGAAATCTAACCCTTTCTTGTATGCTGTCTTCATTTGCTGGTTAAATAACATTCATTTCTGCCATGGAATTGTACATAAGAGACCGCCCCCAAACTTTTGGTGTTGAAGAAATTCCGAGTTGTCCATATGGCTAGTCACGAGTTGTAAAATGATCCATTTTGCCAACATGATCAACAGGGAATAATTAATGTCAAGATAAAAGCAACTGATGCTTCAGCAACTGGGTTTTTGAGCTAAGGCAATATTCACTGACCCCATTGAGACCTTTATCCTGTCACAACTTGTCACCAAAGTCCAATCTAATAACATTTTACTTCAGATTTCTAACTTTTTTAGAGTTCAGATGTTTTTGAGAATCATTTTTTTCTTAATAATGCAAATAACAAATACAACCCAGGAACGGTAGATGGTGGTTAGCAAATGTTTGTTTTAATGTTGATACAATGTATTCCCATCATAAGAGTTATCATTGGACTAATGATGGATTTATAAGCAGCATCTCAGGCATAGGACTTTTACAGGATTCAAAGTGAAGAATCCTAAGGATCTAGGAAAACAGAGACTCAACTTTGAAAGATTTCAAGGTTACTGAGACATTGGAAAGACTGAGAATATTGTTTCTGAATAATTTTAACTAATGATGGCCCATGGCTAGACACACAGGATCATTTTATGCTTACAAAGTCATCATAATTTCTAGTACCTATAATCTAGAAAAATTTCACTCTCAAAACTCAGAGAAAAAAAATATAAACACAATAAATTGGTCTGAATTGCACAATTTCATAAGACTGCTGTCTTCCTATTTAATCTTATTTTTGAATAATCTCCATTTAACAAAGTTTGGAATCATAAATGGCAAAAACAAAGGGAAAGTAAACTAATATAAAGTTAGTTGTTCTTGAATCAAAAGTTTGCAAAATCATAGCTAATGTTTTGGTCTTTAATCTCTTTCAACAAACCTGACTGTATCCCTTGTAGAACTTTCTTAATTTTTGAGCTTTGGAGTCCAACTTTCTTTCTTCTAAGTCTTTTATACTGCATTCTCCATCCATTTATAGTGTATTGAAGCCTATTTGGAGTGAACTACTGTACTAGAATGAACTCTCAGGCCTAATGGATGGCTCATGGCCTCAGTTGGTACTTTCCATGCATTCCCTATGAGTCTAAGGACAGAGAAGAGGGCTGAAAGCAAGAGAAGACAGTGTGCCTTGATGGGTCTAGTAGAGTAGACCTTCATGACTCTTTTGGCCATTTTTGCTAAATTATCAGTGAAGTGAGTGACATGAGGTATATAATAGAGGAATCTTGTCAGTCTGGGAGCAAAGGACTTCCCTGAAGTGACTATGTTTAAGGGGAGATTGTTGGTTTGTTGAGAAATGGGTGCAGAATTGCCTTATGGGTAGAGAAACAGCTCTTGCCAATCCTCTGTGTTAAGGGAATAGAAGCAGCAACAAAAGGGTGAACTTCACCTCAGTGGAAGCTTTACCATAAGTCTGAGGCATGATGAAAGATTCTTAAGAATATTAGTCTTGTTGGGCTGTGGTAGCACAGACCTTTAATCCCAGCACTGGGGAGGCAAAGGCAGGCATATCTCTCTGAGTTCAAGGCCAGCCTGGTCTACAGAGCAAGTTCCAGGACAGCCAGGGCTACACAGAGAAACCCTGTCTCAGAAACAAACGAACGAACAAACAAACAAAAGAATATTA
Source organism: Uromys caudimaculatus (assembly GCA_028551405.1). NCBI lineage: Eukaryota > Metazoa > Chordata > Mammalia > Rodentia > Muridae > Uromys > Uromys caudimaculatus. Next base: position 86,673,871 of record CM052705.1, on the reverse strand, counting down.
GTCTCCACTCAAAACTGTATCTGGCTCTTATTTAGAGATAGACTGACAAACTTCAAATTTCTTGGTTTATAGGTTTGTCTTGCATCATCTCTCACCTGCCACTATGAAATAAGGCTTCACCTAGATAAAGAGATAAAGGACCTGAACCTTTGCTTCACATTTAATGTTGTAAGTTGTTTCTCAAGACATCAAAAGATGGACCAGGCTAGCTTTAGTCATTCATTTTTCCAAAGTCTAGTCTCCAAAGAGTTATATCCTAAACCCCTAACAGACTCTCGGCAATCTGCTGATGGCTCCTCTGGGAGGGAGAGCCCTCCCCCAAACAGCTGAGACACCACAGTTGTGTCTCCTGCTCCTCTGATGTGCACCTGAGAAACTCACAAAGCAAGAAGTGACCTCACAGAGCCAGGGACTTCTTGTGAATGATTTTCCTGCAGGCCCAGCAGAAGATGATGCAGAGGAGGGGACCACATCATATTTATTTTAATCACTGAAGAGTTTTCATTTATAATTCATAGGTACTTAGACTGCTTGGGAATCCTGATTAAAAAGGATGGTTTTTATTCTTCACTTTCTTTTACCTCTTCATGACCACAAGAAAGAGATGACTCTTAAATGTGGTATAAGAATGAACTGTTCCCAAAATAGAAGTTGATGTCCATTAATTACAGTGCTTTCTAAGCAGTACTCATAAAGTCATCACCACCCTGCTTAGGGCAGAGCATATAATTCTGTCCTAACCTATTACATTTAACAGCCTCTTTCAAAAGCACCAGAAGAGCAATTGTCTTAACATCTATGAGATGTATCAATTCTTCCCTGTCAGACGTCTGGCTGACCAGCTCCCCAAAGTTAAGAGAGTAAACAGTGGTGATCAAGAGGGCCTTATCAGAGCAGAAAAGGCATTCCATATTTAATTGGTACAGATATCATTTGGGATTTCAACATGGTCCTAGATCCTTAGAAGGGTTTTTAAATGTGAAACCAACTTTAATTTTAAAGATTCTTACTTTTTTATTTAAAACCTAAACTATTTTAACTTAATAGAAAGTGTATAATCCAGGAACACTGGTGCCTGGGATTATTTCTGGCATTGGCATGCAATACAAGGTCATATGAGGAACACAGAACCATGTCAGGAGTTGCTGTCACACCCTATAGAATCTCAATCGGGAGCATTGTCAACCGGAAGTGAAGAGATTTTTTTAAAGGGTGTACTGGCGAAGAGCATCTTTGGGGAGTATAAGAAGTCCCCAGGAGTTGAGGAACCTAACTGGCCTCATACTCTTCTATGCTGTGTATAGAGGGCAGGCCCAAGGACAGCCCAAGGATGACAGCTTGCCAGAGATCAATTTCTCTCTGCAACCTCAAAATCCTTTAGACATTGACCAAAGAACAAACTCCTAGAAGAGAGATGGAAGCTCAGAGTTGTACCCACAGTCTCCAGAAGGGTGAACTCCAGCTCCATGCCTGAACTTCCTGCTTCCAAGGCTGGAAGCCCCAGCAGCTCAGATACAGCATGTAGAGAAGAGACAGACATCGAGGAACAGTTGGAGCCCAGAACACAGTGTTCTTGAGTCACAAAGGCATCATGGAAAGAGAGATTGGAGCACTAAAGATTATGCCACCTTAATTAGCTGGGCGTTGTTCCCTCCTATGTCAATGTCAGTAACAGATTGGCTCTGGCAACTCTAGGTGAGAACTTTAACCAACAAAGCAGCCTCAGAACATGATCAAGAGTCAGATGTCTACTTAAACCTTAACCAGAGAATGACTGTGGCTTTACTCTTAAAATACCACCAGGAAAGTGCGGTACCATTGGTGGAGAGTAAAGCAGTGTTTAAAACAACTGGCTACAAACTGACAAGGACCATGGCACATTTACAAGGAGAGACTTCAGTGGTCAAACAACATTGCTCACGTTAAAATCAAGTCCATACAGTTGAACGAATGAGGGAGACAGCCCACTACAATAATCCTAAATTTCTGTATCCCATACTCCCAAGGTCAGGAGCCAGTCTGCCCAAATGAAAAACCTGTCAGGCCAAGGTGGGAAGCCAGTGCAAGAAGCCATTGGAATATCCCTGCTGCCTCTTCTAATGTGACCACATGGAATAAATCTTTTCCTGCTTCAAACCCTTAACTTAGCTGTTTTAATTGGTTTCTCCAGGACCAGTGGCCAAACTTGGGTTCTTGAAGGCAAAGGGTATACCCCAAATATGGTGACACTAAGGGATAGTTCCTTTTCTCCTATGGGACATCTGCCAGTGTTCTAGCTGAATGTCATGCTGTATGGCTGTTGGGGGCTGTGACACATGTCACCTTCACATTCAGAGAACAGCTTAGAGGTGAGGAGGTGACTAGTAAAGGACATGCAGGACAATTCCATCAAGAAACACTAGGACCTTCTCAGCTTGGACTTGGGAGAAAAATTTCTCATCTTTATTTTGGAATGGCTGGGTGACATTTACAAAAGTAAATAGTTTCCTTAACAAGTCTCATTGAATTGAAACAACTGAAAGTCAAGTGGGGAAAAAAAAAAAAAACCCTGACCACTTTTATGTGATTTTAGATTTGTTATTTAAATATGCAAGTGTAGCACAGAATACTAAGGGGGGGGGGGGCTGGGGAATCTGCCTGAGAAAGGCAAAGCTTTCTTACAAAGAAGTCTAAAGAGTTATGTGTTCTAGATTCTAATAATTTATTCAACACATGCATTCTCCTTGTGTTTCTTTTCTCCTTGCCATGGATTTCCCTCATCCTATTGTTGAATAAATAGGCAGAAAATATAAATAAACTAGTGCTTAGCTGAAGCTCTACCCTACAAACAACTTTAATTGTGTTTTAGTGCTTGGTGGACTCAGAATTTCTTCCTTGCTGTCTACTCATTATAATAAATTTCAAAGCCCAAATAATCACGTAGGGCTGGCAGCTCATCATCTTTTGGCTGCCTAGGCAGAAGGCCTGCCTGGGGACGAAGTAAAAGCACATAAGTAATACGGCTTGGCTTACACTGGGTCGGGGCTGCAAACATATATTGTATGATATATGAGGTAAAAAAGGAATTTCCTGGAAGGCTCCTCAAGGTCAGAGAGAGGACAGAGGATTAGAAAACCCGCAGAACTGGCAGGGAGTGGCCAGGCAGCAGGTCTCTCAGTCCACCTGAGGTACCAGCACCTAGCAATCAACATGACTGCCTTGAGACTTTCCCCAGGTGTGCTTTGGTCTCTGTAAGCCTTCTCTGAGATCCAAAGTCCAGAGAGTGGGAACACGTGACTGGCCAATAGTGGTGAGTGTCAGATCTTAACCAGAGACGATGCAAAGGTGATTCTAGCAGAAGAGGGAGAGGGAGGCATCGCCCCCCTCCCCCACCACACACACACACACACACACACACACACACACACACACACACACACCTAGCATGCTCATGTTTCTGAGCTGCTTGGGAACTATTCATCTTCTCCATCTCTACAAGCATCCTGACACCTTGATTTGACACTTTGTGGTCTAGCTTTCAATAACAGGTGATGGAGACTGTATTCTCATTCACAGTATCTAGCAGGCCCTGACAATTTGATGATTATGTATTTATAGTTTTTTTAGAATGTAAACTTTATGTGCAGTGCTTTCTGTAAGTGTGACATTGTGATTTATCATGAGATAGTATACACTTGATCTTCTTAAGAATTTCTTTAAAACCTTGGATCCTCCAATATGCTTGCTGGGTATTACTTGTGATACTAATAAGATTATTGGGGGTCTGGGGTTGAAATAGCTATGTGATAGGTAAACTGAAACTTTCATTCTCACCCCAACCCACAGACGGCAGAGCTGAAGGTTCAGTTGATCATAAACATGGACAACAGCAAGTGAGATATTCCCTGAGCTTCATGAGACACTAACAAATTAGTCAAACTCACTGAGGTAGTCAAGGAAACTCCCAATTTCCACCTGGTGTGTCAGGAATACAGTTCACAACTTACAGCTTGAAATTGTCATTGTCTAGTGGCTCTGAGGTCTTAACCTGTGAGATCTTTATTTATAGGTAGGTAAATGGTGTTCAACTTGAACTGTCTTATAGGACAACCACGTGGCTTCCACCTAGAGAGCTGCAGTATGGTGAATGCGTGAACTGAATGGTTTCCCCTCTCACTTTCAGGTTAAGACCTTTAATATTGACCATGTAGGGCTGCATGTTGGAAGAGAATAATCTCTATGTCAGACAAGGAATGTGTGAACAAAGTGAAAGCAGCCCCGCAGGTCAATTTCTTTTGCAAAATACTGCCGAGTGACTGAAGCCAGACTAATGAACATACATGGCCAAGATGGTCTCTGTCTTTTATTCTTAATGCACTGAGGAAATTGACTGATCCACATTTGCTGAGGTTCAACCTTCCAGTGTATTCCCAACTAGCTGGTTTAGAAAGTGACACCAAAAACACAACAAAGAGACCCAGGGAGAGGAGGGGAGGAGAGGAGAAGGAAACCCACAGCCATGGAACCTGTTTCTAAGGAAAGACTGAATTTCTCCCACTGCAGAAAGGATTTACAAAAGAGGGTATATAAGGTCTCCAGCACACAACTGAAGTTGGGAAACTGGAGTTGGAAAGCCAGTAAGGAAATCCAGCTATATCCCACAGAGTCCTTAGTCTGGAGTGTTTGAGAATCTGGAGCTCCCCAAGTTTGGGCAAGATTCTCACCAGTATCTATGAGTTACTACAATTCAACTGCAATCCTTTGTTGAAAAATGCGTGCATGCATGAAATTCTCAATAGAAATAAACAAATAAAAGCAATTTAAAATTTGTAAAAAAGGGACCTGGGGTTGAGTGTAGACTGAGAAATAGCACAGAGGCAGGACCAGAATAATAAAATGAGGAAGTATCAACACAGCATCCTCAGCTCATTTTACTTGGAAATACCTGGGAGTATATCTCAGGAGAGAAGTCCCTCTAGTTAGCGGGTAGGGAAATAGACATATTAACTCAAGTGAATATTTGTATACCAAAAGCTCAAAGGTTGCTGTCATTACGAGCTTGCTAAGATTTTCTGCTTCCTTATTGTCTGTTCTTTATGGTTAAGTTATTAAAAAATATTAAATACCTTTTCTAAGTCATATATCCACTAAGTATTGAAGATGTGAGATTCTTAGGTTATATACAATCCTGTTCCTCTGAGCTTTCTGTGCATACGGCGTCTCTGCTCTGAAGATGCAGGAGTCTGAATTAGGTCTACTCAGAGCAGAGTTATCAACCATCAGTCAGGAGGAAGGTGCATTGCTCCAGTGCATCTCTGACAAGTGCCCATAAGGTCACTTGGTGGTGGGGGTGAACACAGCTCTAGGAAGGCTGAACTGAGAAAGCTTACCATTGGGGGACATAGTAACTGTCAGGCACTGTGATGCAACAAATGGCCCTGCATTCAATCTCAGATAAATATGACTGTCCAAATTAAACCCCTAGGAACAATGAGAAGTGGAGGATGTAAGAACATTCTAAGCATCTCCTTGACTCCCCCCCTTCCTCCTCTTCCTTCTTCTATTTCAGCAGAAGGTATAAGGCTAAATACTTAAGAAAGCCTACTATTGAGGAAAATAGATTTGTTATTTTAATAACACTCTTGAAATGGCTCTGTTTAACCATCTGTTGTTAACTTTGCAATTCTGCATTTCTCCTCCTTTCTAAATATCAGTATCACCCACCAGTCCACCCACCCCCCAAAAAGTTGTCATGATAAGGGAAAGAGAGGTTTGCTGGAGGAAAAACAAACCAGGAAAAGTGTTAGGTTGCTCGGTACAATTGTTTTTAACTATTTCCTATGGCTTTCTCCTGCTAGAACAGTTTTTAAGGTGGAGACAAATTTATAATATTAAATACAAAAGACATAAATTTATAATATTAAATACAAAAGATATGCCAGGAAGTAGAGGATACAGAAGAAGCCAAGGGTCGGGAAGCCATTTAATTCCATGCTCATATCCCATTCCTGATAAAAATGTTCTGGCTCTTCGTGGGAACCCACAGAAGCAGTCAGCCAACTTGAGCCCGAACTGGAGCTAGAATCAAGAAAGCCTTTCTGCTATAGGCCAGGCTGTACATCCAGCTACCCAAATACCTTAATGTTCATCATCAAAAAGGTCAGGGTTTCCGTGATAAGACGGTAAACATCACGAAGAAAGCCCCAAAACATTGGCTTTGATCCCGTTACAGGCAAACTCAATAGTAGTGAATTCACCAGGTGCTGGGGAGAGTGGTCAGTTGCCATGGAAGTGTGAAGACCTAGGGTTGGATGTAGCATGCACACAAAAGCCAGGAGATGGCAACGAGAGCATGCCTAAGGCTGGCTGGCCACTCATCTAGCTAATCAGTGAGCTCTGGGCTCAGTGAGAGACACTGTCTCAAATAGGAAGGTGGAGTGCAAGTAAGGAAGCCTTACAACACTGCCCTCTGCCCTCTACACCCATGCGCACACATGGGCACATGAACATGTACACACAGATACATAGACCAAAAACAAATTAAAATTTAATAGTGACATTACACTATACATGTGTAAGAATTATAGATTTAAAATTTAAGTCATTTAAAAATACGTACATGAAGTATAGTGTGATAGTTAATTTGTATTCACCAACTTGATTGGATTAAGGGCTATGCAAGAAGAGCTACTAAAAGATGACTTTCATGTGACTTTGGGGCTCCTTGCAGAAGAGAGTGACATTTGAATCAGTAGGCGGGCAAAGAAGATTCATCTTCACTCACACGGACCAGTACCACCCAATCTAATGAATACAAAGGTGAGGGAATGAATTTATTCTTTCTCTTCTAATGCTGAAATGCCCGTTATCTTTTAACCTTGACTGACTGAGCCAGTTCTTGGGAGGTATACTGTTGCCTGCCCTGATTTTCAGACCTTCCAAATGAGTTACAACCAGCAGCTTTATTGGCGTTCCAGCCTAAAGATCATGGTACTTCTCATAATCTATGATAATGTGATCCAATTCCCATAATATATCTTCTCTTATGAATCTATCTGTCCAGCCATCCTATTGATCCCACTCTTCTGGAGAACCCTGACTAATGCCCTTATTAAATGGCACGTTCCTGCCTTGATTTCTATGCATAGAGATATAATTAATAACTTTATGTAGAAAGAACTAAAAGCAATAGAAATTCCTGTGTATGATTTTCCCAGGAGCTTCAACAGTGTTGAACTGTCAGAATGTCATGCCAGGCAACTCCAGGACAATGATGTGCTGGTTTTAGGGGAAAGTCCATTCAGCATTTCCTACAAGACAGGCTGTTTCCAATGAAGTAGGCACCACATATAAAAAGAAAGACAGATTGTATAGGGACAAAAGCCTCAGTAGATATGGGGTATGGACACATAGAAATGCATCTTCCAGAGACGAGCAAGAACCTTCAGAGGTAGTGAGATATCACCAAATGGCCTTGGTGCACAAGCCCTATAGACCAAGCTGACAATAGAAGGCACTCAAAATAGCAAAACAAAAGTGAAAACCCAGGGGTTGACATACGTGGTTAGGAAGTGAGAGAAGGAGAGTGACTCAGCCAAGAGAAATCAATCTAGATGCTACAGTGCCAAATGGGCTTCCTCCAACCCAGTGAAATGGTTGCCCAGACTTCCGTCTTAGGGAAGATGCAAGCCCACAGTGTTGTAATCGCTGTGGAGAAGCCACTTCTGTGAGGCCTAAGTTATAATGTTGCCTGAAAGCCTAAACAGTAAAGATGTTTCTAGAAGGCAGAAATTTTATTTATTTTCCATTTGATTTATTCTTCACTTTGATGAGTGAAATGCTTGCTGTAGTAGGACAGCTTAGCTCATGGCAGGAGATGGTCAGAGGAAATACAGGAAGCACACACATTCAGAATCTTACCGAATGGGAGCAATGTGGGCAATATTAGCATGCCCACTAGATCCAGCACAGACTAGCCCTCTATGGGTGGAACCCCTGGGAGAGGCACATGTGTAGGGTGAGAAATGGAGTCAAGCCTAGGAAAGGAGTTGGTTAATGCCCTAAAAAGAGAAACAGGAAGCATCAACACACTTCATTTGTACATGGCAGACAGTACAACATCTGTATTCTGAATATAAACTAATAGCAAAATATAATAATAGTAATAATAATAATAATACCATATACTTCATTGGTCAATATGATCAATGTTGACTGATTTTCCTTGGAAATTCTATCATCTTTCAGCTCCTTAACTTAAAGAGAGTAGCTGAGGAACAAAAGAACATCTCAAAATTCACAGAAGGCAGAACAGCATTATCAGAAAGGATAAAAATGTCAAAGCATTGGAAGTGTGAAGGATCCGGGCAAGGGTTAAAGGCCATAGGAAAATAGCACCAAGATCTCAAAACTCCATGAGGAGAGTAAAACACAGTTACCATAAGAGCTAAAAAGGAATCTGCAAGCTGATGGTGGCTTTGCAGCTCCTGGAAGGCCAGGGTGTGGCTGAAGCAGGGACATATTCATCTGGTCTCGGGGCAGCAAATGCTGACTAGAATCCACTCCCCCAATACCAGATGGACATGCTCCTGCTTCAGCCACTTGGTCTTCCAGGTACTGTCTCTGTGCTTGGCAGTCAGCCACACTTTAAGGAAACATCACAATGTAGCTTTGAGGCGAAAACACAACAAACAAACAAACAAACAAACAAAACCACAGGCAAAGATTTGCTGATGGAGCCCACAGCTCTTTCAGTCTCATGCCAAACACCTTCCTATGGAATCTGCTGAATGAGAAAAACACGGTTGAAGATACCAAGATCAGGAGTCAAACTCTAAGTTTGTTAGAAGCTGATGGTGCAGGATGTGTTTGACAGAGAGAAGCCTGTGAACAAGACACACCTTGTTTCCAAGGCTTGTTAAAGCTAAACCACACCACGGTCTGTGACACCTGACGACGGTTGTCTGTGGGGAGAAAAGGGCATGCATTGAAAATGCACGCGTAAAATGTCGGACAAAGACAAAAATATATATGACATAAGGGGAATTTGTCTTTGAACTTCTAGGATCAAATATACTGTACCTTTATTCCCATGGAACTTTGGTTCTAGAACCCCCAAAGACGTCCAACTCTATAGATTTGTTCAAGGCACTTACAGAAAATGATGCAATATTTGTGCATAGTCTACATGCACCCTCTCCTGTACTTCACATCATCTCTCGATTACATACAATACTAATGCCTAAGACGCGGTGTAACTAGTCGTAATATTGCATTTTTAAGCAAATAATGACATGGAGTCAGTATTTGTACCATACAGATGCACTTTTTTCAAATATTGTTGTGTTCTAATGCACTGAATCTTTTTACATGAAAACCATGGACAAAGAGGGCCAAGGATATAGTGCCTTCTTAATTAAATGCAGAATAACAAATGAAGCCAATAGTCCTTAGGTCTCTGTTGCTTGGGTCCAATGGGTAAGATGGGTGAGTAGATGGTTGGTTAGTTACAAGCAATGGTCCAAAAGTTATACTGTCTTGTATAAAGAGTTCTGGAGGATACGGACAAGAGAATGACTAATTATAAAAAAGAGTTTAGGTAAGATAATGAACCTGAGGTTAGCCTGGAGGCTTCAGCTTTTAGTACACACACACACACACACACACACACACACACACACACACACACACAATACTTAGTATATAATCACAACTCAAATCTCCAGGAAGTCTAGCCCAATGGTTAACTCATAATAAATATTCAGATTTAACTAATGGTCTTAAATCTATCAAAACCAGCCTGGCTTGTTTTGTTTTAATGAATAGAATTAAGAAAGTGGTGGTAAGAGCTGAGATGACGAGAAGGGGTGCTTCAACATTTGACCCTTGAAAAATCTTTTCTCTATTTAATTCACCAAAACTGCACCATAAATTATTCAGTCTATCCTAGCCTAATTAACTCCCCAGAGAATTATTTTCAAGGCACAGTTAGTTGGTTATTGCCTGAGGCTAAACTCCAAGCTAGCTCTGGGATGTGGGAGGGATATAACAGTGTTTTTGTGCTTGAAGATTCCACTTATGCTGTAACCCTGAGCCAGAGAGGAGATGAAATTATCCCATAAGGATGACTGCTGGGAAGGGGTGTAGGGAATTTCGTATTACATGCTGTCTCTAGCAATTTGTCAGAATATACTCTTTACAAACAAAACTCCGGACCCAAGATCATTAAGGATTTTAAATATTTGAATAGAGACAATGATGCTCTTCCCAGGACAGCCTAATCATTTCAGCTATGTTGCCCATACAGACTATGGAGTCCTAAAAGAAAAGATTCAGAGCATTTCCCAGAGGACCCTCCACACTAGGCCTGGGGAAATAATGAAGCCAAAAACCCCATAGCCAGACCCGAAAATAGCTTTGTAGCAAGAACTGAATTGGAAAAGCATTCGAGATGCCAGCAAAAGATGGCTGCCGGGAGGGAAGAGGAGAGGTGGAGAATCTGGCCCAGAAGAACAAAAGAAAAGGCAAAACCCAGGAGGTCCCACTCAAGGTTGGGAGAATAGAATGTGAAGGGAGGGAAGGCATGAACAGAGAAGTGGCGTACAGAAAATGAGGACTTTCACATTTCCCCAAGGCAGACCTAAGCACCATGGGATCAGGGAAACCCAGCTAAATGGCAAGTAGGAATAATCCCAACACCAGGTTGATACCCACCCATTGCTCTCCTGCCCCCCTTCACATTTGGCTGCAACAACTTTTCCTTATTCATCTACTGCGGTACGAGCACACAAGTCGTAACACCTGCTTTGTGAGAACCTGCTCTAGAGGTAATCGGAATATACGTGGAGGGCCATTTCCAAGTAACTAATGGGGAAACAGTCCCTTTCCCAATCCTAGCCATTCTGTACGAGGTACTAGGCTGTCTTGTCTCCCAAGGACCAGAGTTGTAGGTGGAAGCCAGTTACACATTCTCTCTCTTCCCCCTTATGGTGTCATAACAAGTCTATTCTGGTTTTGTGCCTGCTCCAGGCACACAGCTTTGAATACTGCTTGAAACTCCTGAGTGACAGGAGTATTATAGATTATTACCAATGAATAACTTTGGGGCTACATCCGGGTTTATTCTAGGAAGGTGCTCAAGACAGGTCCTTAGGTAATTCAAGGGAGGTGCTGGCCACATGTAACTACAAGGCTGGCCTCTCAGCCTGTTTCTTAACTGAAAAAATAAACAGGATACTGAGTTCATCACCAGTAGCCAATGAAATCAGCACTCACCTCTAAGCAACAAAGTCTGGAAGGATACTGTTGATCAGGGAGGATTTAAGACCTTCCAGGTTAGTGATACACCAGGAAGGTGATGCTTGCTGACTCCATGGTGCAGCACGTGAACCTTTAGAGCTAGTGAACCTTAGAATCTGAAGGGGAGCCTCCAAATTCAGCCAGGGAGGAGTGTTCCACCTGCAGCTGGTGTCTGGAGTGCTTTGTGCGCATTGACACCGGCTAACAGACTCAGCTGCACATTAAACTGTAGGATACCCAGCGAGTGTTTGTTAGAGAGCTACCGTGGGGGAAACAGTAGGCCCCTTCGCACAGGCGGAGTGAAGTACTCCCCCTGCTTAACTAAAAGAGCAATGAGAACAGAAGCAGTCCCAGGTCCTAGATTTTGGAAGGTACAGAGACTTCTGCAATTGTCCTTTTTGAAGGTCCTGAGCCCTACCATGTTAGAAATTTGCTACTCAGCAAGAGAGACCTGATAGAGAATGGAGAGAGCCCGACATCTGGCAGCCAAGTAGAACCCCAGAGAGCCCAGGCCCAATGCCTGGGAGAAGTCACATCCTAACGGAACTGCTCTGGGGGAGCCAGGGAACTAAGACTAAAGATATCAACTGCTGAGCTGGGGACGAGTTTGTTCTGTGGCCAGAGAGTCAGCACAAAGAACACTCCAGTCTGAGACAGGCGTCTTCCATCAGAGCCTGGGAAGTTGTTACAGTTTGTTTCTTACCCTTGTGTTTATTTATGATAAAAATACTTTCCAACCCCTTCTGGGGCCAGACTCTAACTAGGCTCCAAGACCACAAAAGAGACTGAGGATCTGTCCAGCCAGATCTCTGCATTTCCGTCTGTCCTTCCTTCACGCAGCTACCTAGGTCCCCTCTGCAGTTCTATCTATGTTCCCCCTCCACTGTTCTTTGCCTCACTTCCCACTTGATAGGACAAATGAGATTTAATTCCAGCTCCTGTCTCTATGGAGCATTTTTTGGCTAAACTGGCTTCTGCACTGCAATATCTCTGGCTGTCCACCAAAGCCCAATGGGCAGATAACAGTATTTCTAAAAGATTCTAATGAGTTTAAAGTAGAATTTTGTAAATATTGTTCAAATCTAATATAAACTAAGCAGGTTACATTTTATTGTCTATTCTAAAATGTGTTTGTCAGGAGAAGTTCTGGGAATTATATAGTACCCACAGGTAACAGGCTCCTTGCATCTGCAGGGCAGATGGGAGGCCATTGTGCTCCTCTGTCCGTGCCAGGGCTATTGTGGGGCTGGAGCAGACACATTCATACTGTGTGAGGTCTGGTGAACATCAGACAGGCCTTTTGTACTTCCTCCTAATATAGCTGTGTGTTTCTGAGTGTCTCTCAACTGATTTTCTACCATCTATCAATTAACTAAAAAGCTTCCCTTCCAGTGCCCACAGTGGCACTTCAGTTCATAAGCAAATGTTTATTTCATTAAGCCCTTCATCAGCGATGCCAAGTGCATAGGGTAGTTAATGTTTTTAAAACACCGCACAATTGTGTTTGGCAGCCGAACCTCCACCTTGCCAGCTTCAACAAACCCAGCACGATGTGTCAGCAGCGCCTAAGACAAGTGGATGTTAATGGTTTGGTGGGCAATCAGCTAGGTTGAGAGCAGAAATGGAAACGTGGGCCCCAAAGATCTATTCTTAGATTCTATTGCAGATAATGACCAATCATGTACTTCAGTTTGATTAAATACCACGAATACACTCCATTTGCACAGTCGAGCCACTTTGAGCTAGGCCACCGTGATTGATACTTTGTTTTATCCTCAGATGGCTCTCAGCTTGTCATCTTACTCTCCCTCCCCTTTAACACTCTACAGTAAGACACAGTCATAAACATTTCTGTAATTAAAAAACCCTTCTTGATTTTGTTTGCTTGTTTCAAGGTGCGAAGCAAGGAAATAGTTGAGATCATTTATAGGTGAGTTGGGTACCCAGACCGGGGGAGCTACGCTATAGAGTACGACTAGCAATCAAAAACAAAAGACTGGCGGTAGATGTAGTCACTTGGATGAATTTTTTGGCAAGATACATCGAGGGAAAGAATGACTCTTAAAAGGTTTCATACTAATTAATCCCATTTATGTAACATTTTTGAAACAATAAATTATGGAAACAGTTCAGGTTAGTGGACCTCAGGGGTCAGAGACAGCTATAAAAGAAGACTCCATGGGAACTTTATGTTAAGGACATTGTTCTCTGTGTTGACTGAACCAATATCAATACTCTCCCTGTGAATCTGTGCCACAGCTTTGTAAGACGCTTGCACTGATGGACAATGGGTAAACGGGAACACCAGAGCCCTTTGTAGTATGTCTGAAAATTGTGTGGGAATTGAATCTAACTTTACCTTTTGAAGTCCTGGTTAGCTGCATCTTGCTGGAAATGTAAATGAATAGTGAATATGTCTTATACATTATCCTACATTTTTAGGCCAAAAAAAAAAAAAGTTAATTCCAGAGTAATGCAACCCAGCTTAAGAATTATCCTTTGTGTTTAAAGGACAGTTTGTGGATTAAAGTTACAGATCAGTGGACAACTGAATAACATCTATGAGCCCCTAAATCCAATCCCTAGTAGAGCATGCATGCTTACACACACACACACACACACACACACACACACACGCACGCACGCACGCACGCACATGCACACGTGCAAGCACATACATACATTTCACAGTTTAACAAAACCAACCAATTTAAATGTGTATTTCGCTTCCAAGTAGGTGATGAAAATCTTACGATTTATAAGCTGAAGATAAGTTTTAGTTTAATAAAACACTTTCGCACCCCGATTTCAAAGAAAAGAGAGCAATCCCCCACTCTTTGGTAATACTATCATTTTTGTTCACTATTCTCAACACATCCAAAAGACAATGACTTTACATCTGAAGCATTTTCCTCTATTTAAAAAAAAAAAAAATCTCTTCCCTATGCTTTATCTTAAGATCCTCCCTGGACAGCTTCAGAGTTCATGGCAGACTCCTTAAACCACACAAACGTGGAGCAACACAGAACATTTTGGGAATAAAATTTAAACACTGCTCTTTGAGCTGGCGCGGGGGGGGGGGGTAAGCAAAACGATATTAAACATTCAAGCTTTTCTTCTCCAAGTAATAAGTGACACTCATGTACACTGACCCTCGTGCCTCCCCAGCTCCCCACCCATGGGATGGATTAGACCTGAGAGGCAGGTGGGAGATGTTAAGAGTCTATTATGGGATGGAGGTAGGGAAGGGCTCATTTTGTATGTTTCATAGCCACCAAAAGACCAGCAGACAGTTAAAAAGCTGTATCTTTCTTACTGACTTGGCTTTATAAGCCAAGCTGGGTCCAAACAGCCCCCAAATGTCTAAGTAGCTTCTCAGAAACAGCTATATCCAGTCACCACTGTCAGGGCCTTCACAGAAAGATAGCTGCACACAAAACTGAGAACTCAAGTCTTTCCCTATAGCTTAATAAGTGTCCTCTAAGTGGCACCTCCTCAAAGTTCTGAAGTGAGGCTGGGGAGACAACACAGTTAATGAAAGTGTCTGCTATGCAGTCATGAGGATCTGAATTTGAATCCCCAGCGCCACTGCAAAAGTTGAGCATAGCGGCCCATGTCTGTGATATCATTGTGTGTGAGAGTGAGGGTTGAGGGGTGGAGACAGGTAGATCCTTGAAGCTCATTGGTCAGCCTACCTAGACAGATTGGTGAGGGTCAATGAGAGAGCCTGATGTCAACCTCTGGCCTCCACATGTTTATGCACACACCCACACAAATGAATATATCACAAAGAGAGAGGGATAAAGAGATAGAGAGAGAGGACAGGGACAGAGACAGACAGACAGACAGACAGACAGACAGGTGGAAAGAGGGGGAGAGAGAGAGAGAATTGAAAGATGCCAGATGACCAAAGAATACATAAGACAAAAGTGGTCATAACAGTCACAGAACTAGAACTAGGCAGCAGACATCAAGACAGCAGTGAATGAAAAAAAAGAAAAGCATGACTACTCAATCAACATCACTGTCAGCAGAGGGGACCCTCAACATGACAAGAAACAGAAAATTAATTCTACAACTCACTGCGCTCTTCAGCCTGAGCTTCAGTCTACACAGACCTCAGAGCGACTATTCCCTCCCTCTCTTAACAGAGCTACCCAGACAGAGGCGGCCACTTCCTGCACCACATGCCGGGAATGTCAGCTGATTCAACCAACCCTTTACTAGCCGCCCTACTATAAGTCTCTTCTCACTGTAGATACTAGTATATGAGGAAGATAGGGCATTCCATCTCTGAAGGGATACAAAGATGAAAGCCCCTACTCTCAAACTTCTCCAGAGACTGTACAGATGCAGTTACTGTGTTTGCCAATACTTGGGCCATTGATTGCCTGTCATACTTAGAAGTGTGGAGAGATAGAGGTGCAGGGGTGATAGGTCAGTTGATAAAGTGCTTGCCTTCCAAGCATGAGGACCTGAGTTCTGATACCCGCCACCCACATCAAAAGTCATGTGTGGCAGTGCAGGACTGTAAATCCAAGCTATGAGATGGAAGGCAGAGAGACAGGAGGATCACTGGACTCTAGAAAGCCAGCTAGCCAGGCCTGAGAGTGAACTTGCAAGCTAATGATAGACTTTGTCTCAAACAAGAGGTGCCAAGCACTGAGGACTGACCCTTGAGATACCAAGTATATCCACATCTACACACATGGGTCTACCCCCTACACACACACACACACACACACACACACACACACACACACACACACACACACACACACAAAGTGGGTGTATCAGACTGGTGAGTTGCCAGCTTTGCCTTGCTATGAAGACATGTAGATTTCTGATGACCCGGGTGGCTCCCGCTCGAGAGTCCAGTCTACCACCCTAATGGCTGTTAAGATCTCCTTTTCCAATTGAAAGTATTTTTTCAGACAATATGTCTGATTGGCTTTTCCTCCCTCATCACCTAGATCCTGCCCACCTCCTCACCCTCCCCACTCCATACCTTCTCCCTCCCTCCCCCTCCCTTGCAAATAGGCAAAAAACAAAGAACAAACAAGAATAAAACAAATGAACAAGACAAAATGAAGCAAAGATAGAGCATGAAAAATGTGTACACAGACACCATAAAAACACAAATCAAAAACCACACTACACAAATGACTAGAAAGTTACAAAATGCCCAAACAAAGCAGTATGAGACACATGCACACACACAAAATAACTTTGAGTTCATTTTGTGCTGGCCATCTACTCCTGAGCATGGCGTCCCCCCTGGGTATATTTGTATGCCCAGTGAGATTCCCTTGTAGAAAATAACTTATCCTTTGCTCACAGGTAAGATCTTCCTGGCAGCAGGCAAAGCTAGCTTTCCTCAGAGGCTACTAATGAATGCTCAGTCTCAGGATGCCAACAATGACCTCTTCCTCCCCTGGGACATCAGGAAGGAAAGGTTGTCATGTCCTTGGCTTCTGTTTCTAGCACTTGGAACGGGGGTCGGGGAGTGGAGGGAGGGCTGACATGGGCAGTGTCTGACATATCTGTTATTTATCAACTAGCAGAAGCATTGCAAAAGTTTATGGTTAAGAATCTTCGGAGAACATCAACTGATATCCCCCCTTCTGAGAGACAACTTTACCTCACACACACACACACACCCCAGTGCTGCCACCATCTCTTCTAGCCTAGTAGCTTATATTGGGTCTTTATGCTGCTTAGTACTGGAGCAGGCTGGAGAGTGAGGTGAGTTCTCAGCATCCATGTGTCTCTGAACCAGCAGCCTAACAGGAGCCCCCAGCATCCACCTCTCCACCTTTCCAAGTATGACAACCACCAATGGCCCAAGCAGTCCAATACAAAGTCACTAAGAAGAGAGTTTTCTGAGCAGAAGGTACTAAGGAGAAACAACTTGTAACTCAGACATTTTACTAAAGAAAATCACCTTTGTATTTCCACAGCTGTTGTGGTGGTCAGTTACCACAAATGTTTTTCACTTTGTACCTTAAAGAATCCAGATTTTTCCAGGCATGGTGGCATGGTGATATACACCTTTGGGAGGGAGCTCTTGTAGGCAGAGACCAACCATGGCTACATGAGATTCTTTCTATCTCTCTTTGTCTGTCTGTCTCTGTCTCTCTGTCTCTCTCTGTCTCTCATACACACACACACACACACAGACACACAGACACACAGGGGGAGGAGGGAGATTTTTCCCACTGGTAATAGACTACTTAAAACCTAAGATAGACCACGTGTAGATTAATTTATATTTCCAATTCTGAGGCCACATTGGCTGTTTGCAGGCCTCCTATGGCCTGCATTGTATGAGATACTGCACTCAATTTCCCCTAACTGCAATTCATGCTAAGTCTTTGCTTGGTATTCCAGGCTCTTGTGTTGACATGCTTTCTTACGCATTATGTTTATTAAGAAGAAAATCTTTGATTAAGCTGGCCTTGGCCTGTGGTGGTTCGATGCAAGCTATTCAGGAGGTAAGTCTGATGAGATGCTAGAGTTTATGAGATGGACGATGCAGCTGCAGAAATGGTGACATTTTTATAACTAGTAGCAAAAGCGCACATGGAATAACCAACATAATAAAGCAAAGGAGACCATTTCAGTACACAGATTAAACGGCATTTACTATTCTGCAGTAAAAGGACCAAACTCCTTGCCGACATTGTAGAAGCCAGCATCTGTCACCTGTCTTCCATTCCAGACCATTTAGTGCTCAGGCTAAGAGTTTAGAAGGAAATCTTAAGTCAATGTTACATACTATGACTTTGTTCATTCCATTATGTTATAGTTTGGGGTCATCTTGGTCATTACCCAGAATAATTATGGTGCTGCCCAGTTGAGCAAACTGGGGACAAAGTGTCAAAGTATTAGGGTATCAACTGGGTGGCATTTTTCACTTATACGTTTTCTATCAAAGTCCTCAGAATGGTTTTCCAACTTTTGATGAGTATTTATCAATAAGCACCCATCATCCTTAATTTAGTTGTGAATGGTTTCCCACAGGTTGGATTTATAAAATTACATCCCTTGAGATCCAAAGTCAGGTCTGTAACTGTAAGGGCCCTTTGCAAATTCATTTTATAAAAATATCACTTCTAGGACTGAAGAGATGACTCAGTGGTTAAGAGTATGTGCTTTAACTCACAAGCACAGACACAGATACAGACACATAATCTTTAAAAATAAGTATTTTTAAAAGTAACTCCTAATTTCCAGATTCAGAGTTTAGTTTCAGCCACATCAAATTTCTAGAGCTCCAGTCTTGCTTCTGTGATGAGCATATCATGTATGCTTACACTCTGCACTTGGCTCCTTGTATGAGAAACTGAGGCAGATAACTGGAGTTTCCCAGGGCTCTGAAGTACAGTGTCATTCATCAGCAGTTCAGCGATGGAGCAGAAGTACACGGAGGAACAGTGTGAGCATTCACAGTGCTGTTTCCATCCGAGGAGAAGACAAAGGCGGAGCCAGCAGCTCCATAGTGCTGGGAGTTACTACTCATCTCAGCAACATTGAAGTGCTGGAGTCTCTAGGGTGAAGGAGTGAGGAGGAGCTCTGCTGGGAGAGTGTTGGTGAAAAGAGAGCGGAACTGGGGAGGAGGGGGCAGGGGAAGAGTCACTGGATCAGGAACCATGAATCCTAAGCTCTAGCCCATCCCTTTGTCTCTTTCTCTAACTGGATAAATGAACTGAGCAATGCTCGAGCTAGGAACCACAAACCCAACATGTACTAAGATAAAATGGACATAGAAAAAAACGAGTCCATCTCGGGCATTCCATTTGATGAGTTTTAACAGCTGGGTACATAAATGTAAACATCTTGTCAAATGGTGTGCAGATTTCCAGCACTCCATAGAGTTACCCATGTGGCCTTTGAGCCAGTTCTCTCTGACCTCCCCACCCTCCAGGAACTGTTTCCGGATTCTTCCTTTGTAGATTAGTTTAAAGTGTTCTTGTATATAATATTAATAGAATCTAAGAGTGTGTTCTTTTGTGCCCTATATCCTTAATGCTTCTGAGATTCAACTACCTTGGTGCTGATCAATAGGCATTTCCTTTTACCACTGAGTAAGAATTCCAATGTCTGAGCACAGCACAGTGTGATTCTTTTCTGCAGATGGACATTTATTTGGTGTCCTATTTTTAGCCATTATGAATAAAAAGCCAGTAGTGTTACTGAACATGTTTTTTATAAATATGTTGTCATCCCTTTAGAGTTACCTCATTTTAAAATACCAGCTGAGTATCTCCTGGAGGCTGAGACAAGAGAAGAAACACAAAATAGCCAGTGCTAAGTTCTGCCCAGAACATACCCATCAGAACTACTCTGCCTGTGCTATAGATGAGGTATTGTAATTTTCCACTGTTAAAACTATTTGGAAACCAGCTCGAAAGACAAGCCATAATGTTCTTTTTAAGTGCAAAGAGCTATATTATTCTTCAAGAATTTTAAGGAAATTATTGCATTATTTAAATCTAAATTACATCCTCTGAGTTTTCCACGGCAATGTCCTTCTCCAGCCCCTCCAAATCCTGAAAGGCATGGAAAGTATAGAACAAGTCTATCCGCAAGGCCTTCACAGTTGATCTCTAAGGAGCCAGCCCAACTCCCCAACAGATCCGATCTTAGGAATCTACTGTTCCCACAAACTCAAAAGCTCTCCACCTTCACCTAAGCTAAGTCTGCTTCAGATTTCATGAATTGCATTTTTTCTCTTAAAGCAAATGGGAATCTTCAGCATTTTAGAACCTTAGGTCCATTTGAATACTTGTACATGCTCATCAAGACACTGAGATATTATACATGGTTAGATATTATCTCTTGGCTCTGTGTGTGTGTGTGTATACTTTTCTCCTTGAGGAGGTAAAGGCAGAAATATGGGGCTAGACTGATCGGCATGTGTAATGAGCACCAGCCCATCTAGGACTATTGGTGAGATCATGTGTACAAGAAATAAATAAACACATAAACACATAAAAATAAATGATGAATAAACAAATTAAAATTAATTAATTAAAAATAAACAGATAAATAAGTAAATAGCATAGCTTGCCAAGCAGCAAGGTTAAAATCAGTACTGGCTGCATGTGATTTGTGACTCCTTATGGGCTGCTTGCAGAGAAAACCAAACCTATTAGACACTGATGCATTCACAAGTAATGGTGGTTTTTCAAATATATGTTCAACTTTGCAAATCTTATGCCCAACAAATCTAGCACCAACACCAAAACCAGCCATAAACACCCTGGTTGACTCCCAATCCTGGGGATAACGTTTCCCAGCTGAAGGAGGACCAACAGGAAAGCTTCCAAACTGCTCGTGTATCACTGTGGGTCCATGCTCTCTGTCAACTCCGTCCTCGCGTTCTTTGTCATGCTAGGCATCGAATCTTGGCCTCATGCACACTAGTTAAGTGTCCCACCACTGAGCTACATTCCCCCACTACTCTTAGACTGCATTAAAAAGCTCAGCTGGAGTTCCCTCCAGCTATCCCCAGTCTACACATCCTTCCTGACCTCAGACACTGTTCTCTCCCATTCCTGAAAGGAAAACATCTGAACTCCTCAACACCCCCTGCTCCCCAACCCGTCGGCTTCCTTTCTCTATAGAATTAGTTTGCACCAACCACAGGGGTTGTGACTTGTGTGTGTCTAGGAACTCTTGCTATTTAATACAAAAATAGGTACTGTCTCTCGAGAAAACATGCACTGAAGGGAAAAAATAGGACTAACGTGCTTGGAAAAATTCCACTGAAACTAAACCAATAATAAAATGTGGGTAAAGTGTCAGCTTTAGAGAACTGTTCTGGATAATTAGTTAAGTTTCCAGATACAGAACTCCTTTTTGTATGTGTATATGTTTATGTTTGTGGTGTGTGTGTGTGTGTGAGTATGTATGTGTCTGTATGTATGTATATATGAGTGTGTATGTGGGTATGTATATGTGTGTATGTGTGTATATGTGTATATGTATGTGTGTGCATGTATGTGTGTGTATGTGTGTATATGTGTATGTATGTGTGTATATGTACACAAATGTGTGTATGTATATGTGTGTATATAGGAGTGTGTATGTGTGTATATGTATGTGTGTACGTGTGTATATATGTACATAAATGTGTGTATGTGTATGTGTGTGTATGTGTACGTATATGTGTGCATATGGGTGTGTATGTATGTATGTAGAGGCCAGAAGCTAATGTTCATGTCTTCTTCAGTTGCTTGTTTTCTTTTTTTTTTTTTTTTGAAGCAGGGTCTCTCACTGAACCTGGAACTCACAGACTTGAGTAGGCAGGCTAGCCAGTGACCAAAGGATCCTCATATCTTTTTCCTCTCAGTGCCAGGACTACACATATGATTTACCATGACTAGCTTTTTCACATGGTTGCCAGACTCAAATTAGGTCTTCCTGCTTGCACAAGCGCTTACTTCTTGAGCCGTCTCCGTGGGCAGGGTAAACAGCTAAGCAGCTAAAGCTCTCCGAATTTTAGGTTAAAGTCTAACTCACAGTTTATTGCTTTGTTAAACAGCTTGTTCTAAGAAATGAACTCCACCTCAGTCTCACAGGCTTTATTAAGAAAGCCACCAGCTTGTCAACCTGTCATACTGAAGATGTCTCTGGATGATTTAGGAGTCCTGGTGTCCCAGGCTCTGACCCTGTACTGGCTTCAGAAAAAAACATGTTTGAAATCCGGCTCTATCCTCCTGTCTCGGGCTGTCAGGGGCCCTGTCTTGATGCTGCCTGTAGCTGGCTGCTCCTTTCTTCTCTGCTGCTACCCAGACCAGGTCTGTTCAAACGGAGTCTGGGAAGTTATTTCTTCCTGGAAGAACAGTGGACCACCCCTAAGAGTAAGAAGCTCAAATGTTCATGCTGGTACAGTGCACGCACTAATGAGTGTAGAGCCAGCAATGCCCATGGGGAAGAGAGAAGGCATGGGGGAGAGAGAGGACGGCGGGAAGGAAGCCACTGAGTGAAAACTGTTGGGCCAAGGGAGAAGGACATAGTGGCAGTGTCCACAGGGGCGACTTTTGCATCTCCCCCACACTTTGGTCCACGGGGCCCTTCCAATTACAGCCTCAACAGAGGCTGTAGGAGTGTTTCTAAAATTGAAGGGTGGGTCCAGCAAGGACCCACTCTTGTCGCAAGGATATTTATGGGTTAAGCAAAGGACCAGAAGTGGCTAGCATCTGAGAAGTACCCGTTGTGATGGTGCTGTACTTTCAGGCCCAGTTTTGAACATTGATAGACTCAGACCTCTTGACTGCTCATGGAAAAGTCCTCATTGACAGCCATAGACAGCTATAGGTGGGTATCACACCTTACAGGCTGCACAGTGGAGGCGTGGAATAGATGACAATGAAGGAAGAAGCAGGGAGGGGCATAAGATCTGCTCATCCACAGCAGTGTAGCCAGTCCTTTGAAAACATAAATTAGATTTGATCATTTTCCTGAGAGCAAGTCTCCAAAACCTACAAGAGTACTCAGAGCCAGATACAGATTTTGAACCATCCAAAGGACCCCTGTGATGCTATCCCCCCTAACCTCTGTGCTCCCTCCACCTCTCCAACCCATACTCCAAATCCCTGCTGATTCTGCCATTTCAATACTTGTCAGGGTCTTTCTCAAAGTCTCTGATGGTCACACCATCCCAGCATCCTACTTCATATTCATTCCTACACGTGTGTGTATGGTGTGTGTGTATATGTGTGTGTGTGTGTATATATGTGTGTGTGCGTGCACGCACCTGTCTATGCCATGTGTGTGAAGGCCAGGGGTTGATGCTGGCTATCTTCCTCAGTCAGTATGCATCTTATTTTTTCAGATAGGGTCTATCTGGCATGTGGATTTAACTAGGCTGGCTTCCAAGCATGTCCCAGGGAGCCTTCTGCCTCTACTTCCCATTCCCCATCAATAGGATAACAAGCAGATTACTCCTAAGCCATCTCTCCAGACCCCCTACTCCTTACTCTTAAGAGTCTATTAGTACGTGAAACTATCTGAGTAGCATTTACCGTCTCTTTCCCTATATGGTAGTCTAGGAGTGATTTTGACCCATGTGACATCCAGCTACAACTAAAGACATTTTTTGTCATCTCAGGGGATATGAGAGTAAGGTAAAGGAAGGAATTTAGCAAGTTCCAGGCCAGTGGAGAGACCCTGACTCTAAAAATGAGGTTAAAGTTTTCTTATAAGGAAATGGATTTTAAACCAGGTGTGGTGGCTCATGCCTTTAATCCCAGCATGCAGGAGGCAGGAGCAGGTGGATCTCTATGAGTTCGAATCCAGCCTGGTCTATGTAGCTACTCCAGGTATGCCAGGGCTACACAGTGGGACCCAGTCTCCAAAGGAGGGGGAAAAAAGGAGGAGGGGGTGGAGTTTAACATGAAAATAGACTGAGACTCCATGTTGACTCCAAATAATTAGCAAATGATATTTTGTGGCTGTGGTTCTCTCTCCTTCCTGTTTTCAAACAAGATCTTGGCTAACTAGATCAGACGTGTGGTTTTCCATATCCACCAAAGACCTTATTTTCCTACATCATTGTCCCTTTTGCCATGCAGAAGTCACCCTCCAACCCAGGAGCCCACTGAGAAGCTCCTGGATGGGGAGAGACTTGTAAAGCTCACTGTTTGTCATCAAGTAATTAAACTCACTGGGGGAAAGAACCTTGTGCAAGAGGGGAATCTTCCAGAATTCATCCTTATGTTGTGACTGTCACTCTGTGTGTTTCACTATTTTGCATCTGTGTTTAGAAACTCCCCACAGATCTCATCTTAATAAATATTCTGCTGAGTAACTCCTGTACTGTTCCCCTCCTTTTCTGAGATGGAATAATGCTGGCACGTTGCATTTTACAGAAGATTTCTCATTATTTGGCCTTTTATCCATTTAGCTTGAACCACATTATGAAGAAGACAGAATTAAATGACCTTAGCAGAATCTGACAGCTTATGAAGGCCAATTAACCAGGAGAAGGTCAAGGCTACAAACTCCCATGGCTTTGAGGACTGGGTTAGCAATGGCTTTCAACAGGTGGACTCAGATGTTGAATGACACTAGGACAATAAGCAAGGAGACACAGGGGAGAAGGCAGATCTGTCTACAGAGATCTCAAGAGATGCAGGGGGGTGACGGGGCAGAAGGAGAGTAAGGCACAGAATAAAGTAAGGCTGGAAGCTGAAACTGTGGGTAGGTATGGTGCCTCTCTGTGTGTCTCTGTCTCTGTCTCTGTCTCTCTCTGTCTCTCTCTCTCTCTCTCATCCAGTCATTGTGCCTGAATATGTCACAAAAAGAAGACACTGAGCATAGCCCAAACTGGTAGCTGATGAAAGTGACAGTCCTCATACCTGATGACCTCTGGATATAGATACTGTATCTTTACAATAGAGCATCCATCCCACAGAACTCCCTGGGGTATGTGTAGCTGTAAGGGCTTTCATGTCCAATCCAGACAGGTAATGAAGGTGTAGTTTTTCAAAGAGCTGTGGATAATTGCATTATTGACCCCAGCTCTCTCCTCCTCTTTTTACTTATATCATTGCCAGAGCATCTTTTAAGAGCCCCTTGAATTTGAACTTGACTATTTAATTTGGAAGTCACAGCACATCTGTTCCAAAGCTCAGCCTGAAAGCAAATGAGAAGAGTCTGCCCTGTATCACCCACTGGTTAAGGGCTTAAACCTTGGATCAAGGTCATCTCAGTTGCTTCACAACTGCACTGGAGCATGCATAGCAACCCTGCAGTGCCCAGTCAACCCCTACCAACCCACACATGCAGCAGCAATGATGACTGACTACAGTTAGGTCATGGTTGTTACACAGTAGCAACAAACTGCTACACATTTTTATTAAATAGAATATCTCTTAAACCCTAAAAATAATCATATAAAACAGAGCTTCAAAATATAGGCCCTTGAGGCCCTGGCCCCATTCTTTATGACGTTTCTGAGGTACCTCCATATATATAGTTTGAAAACTTTACTCCAGCAAAAAGGACCAGGAAACATGGGTCATGAAATTGAACCTACTTCATTTCTCATGAGTCACTACAGAAAACTCAGTTTCCTCCCATGTGAGGAAAATTCAATCAGAATATATGTAAACATAAGACACACCAATGTAAGGTGCTAGTCCTATCAACACCAGCATTATAATTGTCCACGTGATAGGGGGTTATCCCAGCATAGTGGGGTATTCCTGTGACAACCTGACCATGTTTTGGGGAGGACTGTGGAAGGACTTTGGAACTTTGGGCTAGAAGGGCCATTGGGATGTTAAGAGCTCTGTGGAGTGTTCTGTAGGAGCTTGAAAGATAATGTTGAGAACAGTGCAGAAGATGGAGGCCTGGCTTGTGAAATCTGGGAAGATTAAAGACTCTTATCAGAGCCATTGCTAGTTTGATTTAAGATTCTGTGGCTTTGGTTAGCTGGGGCTGAAGAAATCAGCTGTGACTAACAAGATACCAGAACTACTAAAGCAAAACCATTGCATTACTGGAACTATTGATGCTGATTAGCTGGAGCTGGGAAATTGGCAGTGATTGGGAAGAGACCAGCATCAATGAGGTGAAATCTTTTAAGAAGTGTTTTCTGAGAGCACAGGGGCTGCATTCCAGAGATAGCTAGGGTTGTACCTTGTGCGGTGGCTGGACTTGGTAATGTGTAAGAGTCACCCAGGTGGTACTGATCTTGAAGCCATGAAGGAGTCATGAAGAGCAGCTGAGGCCTGGGCACTGTGAGAGGCTGTGAAAGGCCATTGGTGAAGGTGCAGCCTCAGTTGCAATTGATGGTACAGGACTGAAGGGGTCATGCAAAGGAGATGAGGCTTGGTACCATGGTAAAGCCTAGTTGCAGTGGAAGACTGCAGTGTTTTGGAGATACCAGTACCATGAGATGACCACCAAGAACAGCAGCAGCAGTGGAGTACAGGCATCTGAAGCCTAGAAGACAAGGTGTGTGCTACAAAGGGCAGAGCTGGAGAAGTGACTCAAGCCCTTGGAGGAATCCAGAAGATCGTGAAAGGATCCCAGACATTGGACAGTTGGACTTTGATTTTGTTTTTGATTGTGACTGTGCCCTGATATATTTTCCCTCCTGAAGGAAGAAGGATTTTAGTGGAGCCCACAGTTAAGAGACTTCTAATGGTAAAAAGACTTTGAATTCTAAGAGATTGGATATTTTTAAAGGGATTGAAATTTTGATATGTAAGAATTTGCAAAGACTGTGGGACTTTTAAAGTTATTTAGATCTTGGGGATAAATAAGAAAGTAAGGGTTGAGGCTTAATAGTGATGTATTTGTGTGTCAAGTTGACAAGGGGTCAATTGTACTGGCTGGTTTTGTGTCAACTTGACACAAGCTGGAGTTATCACAGAGAAAGGAGTTTCAGTTGAGAAAATGCCTTCAAGAGATCCAGCTGTAAGGCATTTTCTCAATTAGTGATCAAGGGGGGAGGGTCCCTTGTGGGTGGTACCATCTTTGGGTTGGTAGTCTTGGGCTCTATAAGAAAGTCAGCTGAGCAAGCCAGGAGAAGAAGCAAGCCAGTAAGGAACATCCCTCCATGGCTTCTGCATCAGCTTCTGATCCCTGAACTGCCTAAGTTCCAGTCCTGACTTCCTCTGGTGATGAACAGCAGAATGGAAGTGTAAGCCGAATAAACCTTTTCCTCCCCAACTTGCATCTTGGTCATGATGTTTGTGCAGGAATAGAAACTCTGACTAAGACAGGGGTCTTGCCAGAAAAATTCCCCTCACCAAAATCTAAGTAAGATGCATGAGCATGCATGTTCATGCATCACACACACGACTATGTGCATGGGAAGCCCAATAGAGAACACAGCTGGTAGTTTTCAACACCCTTCTCAGTAATTTTTTTGAGATCATGTGTGTGTGTGTGTGTGTGTGTGTGTGTGTGTGTGTGTGTGTGTGTGTGTGTTGTACTGTGTTATATCATATTATGTAGTACCAAAGGAGTTTCAATTTGGACCATGAATTTTCAACTTTTTAAAACTTTAGCTTAAATCATGTTTATTCTGCTCAAACATACCTCCGTTAATCAAAATAAGAACCATTGTAATCAACACATTTTGAACAATGAGAAATAAGCTTATTCTTATAGCATAGAAATTGGTGCTTTGGGATCCAACAAACTCCTGAGAAGCATTTGCTGCATCCTGCAAGTCCTCCAAGCACATTTTCTGTAGAAAATGGTCAAGCTGTTGGAAGAGGCAGTAGTCGGTTGGCGAGAGGCCAAGGGAACATGGTAGATGAGGCAGGACTTCAAAAGGCCAATCTGTTCAACATCTAAAGTGTTGGTTGTGTGATGTGTGGTTGGGCACTGTCCTGGAGAAGAATCAGGCACTTTCTGTTGACCAGTGCCAGTTCCAGCCCTAGTGTGCATCATTTAGTGTGCATCATTTGTTTGGTGCACATATGTCCCAGGTATAATGGCTTCACTAGGATTCGGAAAGCTATAGTAGAACTGAGTGCCCGGCAGTGGCCATCACCCTTGGGTACAAGTTTGGCTATGAAAAGTCCTTTAGAAATTCTTCTCAGTCCAAACCCTGAGCTGGTGGCCACTAGTTGTTGTGTGCAATTAGCTTTCAGCCTGTTATGTTCTGACAGAGATTGGCTTCCTTGTTATACGGCATAAGAAAGGTCAACAGTTCAATACAACAGTTCAATACAAATTTTTGGTAAACTCATGAGGTGCCCCCCACTGAGCTTTTCCACCTTTTAAATTTGTTTCAGATGACCTTTCAATGGTCCATGCTGAGTTCTTTGCAGCTTCCCATGTAGATGTAAGGGGATCAGCTTTGATCATTGCTCTCAGTTGGTCTCTGTCAAGTTCCCATGGTCAGCCACTGCACTTTTTAGCTTCAAGGATCTTTGTTCCTGTTTCAAAACTTCTTGAGCCACCCTGTGCTCTCTTTCATAGCTGTCCTAGGCCAAATGGGTTGTGGAGGCCGTGCATTGTCTCTGCGGCTTTACAGCCCATATTTGAACTTGAATAAAGAAATCTATCAAATTTGCCTTTTGCATAACCTCATTTACACAATATAAAATAAGTAATAAGTCATTAGCAAAAAGTGTGAAGTGAGATATTTGCATTCAAATTATATCTAACATAATCAGGTTTATTGAGAATGCATTCCAACAGCAAACAACAAATTTCAACAGTGCACACTTTGCTGTGTTCAAAGAAATAAGTGATATACGGAATCTGGGCCTGAGTAAAGCTAAGGAAGGAACCCATGGATGGCAGAGACGATCAGGCTGTGAGTCAGCTTAGAGAGTCCTTTAGCTTCTGTGACATTCAGTGTCCTCATCAGAAAATCGGTGATGATTCTGCCCACATATAGGATGGCAGGACAGATTAACTGAAATGTCTATGACATGATTAGCACAGTTCCTAAAGACCCAATAACCAATTACCATTGTAATTATCATGGGATGATGGACTATTTCATGCCCATTATTTTGCCCTAAGAGAACAATTAAGATTTCTATGACATGACAGCCTTCCAATTAAGAACCTGAACTCTGGGACTGGGGAACCAGGCTTGGGATCCTGCATGGTTTCCACTCGCAGTTCTATGACCTTGAGCTTCCTCCTGAATCTCTAAACACCTTGAGTGTACAGCCTCATAGGGAGCATGCACCAACATAAGTTTGTGCTACCATGAGCGAAAAGCAGGAAACATGCATGCCATGGGAACAAACTTGGAAATAGCTAACAAGGTGGGGGGGTAAAGGGTGAAGTGCTGTCACTGGGGGGCTTCCTGAGCCATCTGTGGCTGAGAACAAAGAGCCCCTATGGATTGCCATGGTAAATGCCACCATCTGCCCAATGTGACAAGGACCATTAGAATAGACCTCATATATCTTACAGCCCTGTTTCTCTAATACCCAGTCTCTGCCAGTAGACTCGGGCATCTCTTCAGGGAGCTTCTACTAAAGGGCCAAACAGCACTGTAGCCAAGGAGGAAAGTACACACGAACCTATTGGTAGAGAGCCATGCATTAGCTTGTCTCATTTTTAATCCAGAAATATCCTGGACCTGGGACGACTGTCTGAGGACACCACATCTGCCATTTTTTATGGGCACACAATGATGGGAAAGCCAGTAGGCTCAGTTCCCTGTGGATCTCTTCCTCAGTCTGCACTGAGGAGCTACTGCTGTCTTAGTTAAGTCTCTACTGCTGCGATAAAACACCATGATCAAAAGGGTTTATTTCATTTTATAAATCTCCATCAACAAGGGAAGTCAGAACAAGAACTCAACATAGGAACCTCAAGGCAGGAACTAAAGCAGAGGCCCTTGAGGATTGCAGCTTACTTGCTTGTTCCTCATGGCTTTGTTTTCTTATGTACCTCAGGACCACCTGTCCAGAGGTGACACCTGCCCTCATTAACCTTTAATAGAGAAAATGCCCCACAGGATTGTCTACAGGCTAATATTACAGAGACATTTTCTCAATTGTGGTTCCTTCTTCTCAGATGACCGAAGCTTGTGTGAAGTTGACAAAAACCTAACCAGAACAGCTACTAAATTTCAAGCCAAGTGTTCCCACTTGGCACTAGTCACATGCATACAAGTGGCATCCTTTAAGATCGTCTTGATTGGTTCAAGTAATGACCTCAATCAAAAAGGCACATTTATCAAAACCTTGCTGGGAATGGTGTGTCTAGTAGATAATCAGACAATCATGTTTTAGTTTCTACCACGTCCTATAAATGTATTAAGCTTTTGGCCATATATTTGTGCTTTTCTGCTCAATTTATACTTTTGCATGTATGTATTTGTGTGGCTTGCATGGATGTATGCTGAGTGTGTGTATGCATGTTTACATGTATGTGAGTATGTGTGTGTATGGATATATATGGGTGTGACTGTGCAGACTGGAGGTTGACAGCAGCTATCCTCCTCAGTTTCTCTCCACCCTCAGCAGGGTCTCCTGCTGAACCAGAAGTTCACTGATTCAGCTAGGCTAGCCAGCCAGGCTGCTCTGAGGAGTCCTTAGACCTGCCTATAAAGTACTGGAAATATAGGCAGACCGCCATGCCTGTGCAGTATGCCCATGGATGCTGAGGATTCAAACTCCATTCCTCAAGGCAATCCCTTTATCCACTGAGCCATCTCCCCAGCCCTCAGATGGCATTTAAAAGCCATGACTGTAGCTCAAGTCTACGGTCTATTCCGAATTCCAATTTAAGATGCTATTGGGTTTGTAATTTGTAAGTGGAAAAATGCACAGAAATAAGATGTCTCCTACTGGGAGTTAAAGTGCTTTAATGTTAGTTACTGCTCTCCTTCCATATAGAATGGCTGTTCACAAGTTAATTTTTTGCTTCTGATTTCCCTGGGAGGAAGACGGTAAGAACACCCATCCATTCCCAAGACAGCACCTGTCAGCACTTTAGTGCCTTTCCCCAACGTAAGGGGAGTTGGATGTAATTTACTTTAGCTAAAAAGAATTGATTTCTTTTTACAGTCATAGGTAGAAAAGGAAACATGGCTTAGGGAGGGTAAAAGAGGGAGGATGGAAGGAGGGAAAGGCTTGCTACTGCTCCAAGCCTAAGCCCGCCCTTCAGAGGGACTGTAAGCTATGGAAAAAGAAGGAAAGATTAAAGGGGGGCCTATGAAACCAAATATAGGAACTTAGACTTGATCTATTAAACAATGAGAAAAAGCAACAGTGTCTCCAGAGGGAAATAATCCAGAAAAGGAGAGTCTGGGGGTCCGAGCTTTGTGTGTGAGGCAGGTTTGTGGATGGTAAGGGACTGACAAAGATGCTGGTAAGGGGCTACCAGATGTGAGGAGACCCTTCAAGAATAGAGGTGTGACTCCATTCCTTCATCAGCAGTGTACGGTCATCCCCCCCCCCCCCCAGGCTTCACATGTGGTTCGGAGGATAAATTCTACAGCTCTACAACCCAACACACAAGGTTACAGAGACCTTGTATAGAGATTTGACTCTTACAATGATGTCTGTCAGTGGGAATGAGGAAGAGAAAGACTTTACAGTCTGATGCTCCTTAAGCTAATTGGGAAGGTGGGTTAAAAGATATAAAAAGGAGTTATTAGAGTGGCCTACACAATGCTGTCTGGGTAGTTAACATTGTCTGTCTAATACCAGAGAGGCTGATGGCCCTCCAATTGCTCAGTCCATGAGGCTGGGTGTCTCAGCAGTCCCAAACTGGCATGAAAACCTAGAGGATTCCTAGGGAGCTGCTGGTCTTCAGTCTGCATTGGAAGCCCAGAGAAGTGGGTTCTAACACTAATGAAGGAATGTCACAGCAACAGGGTGGATGAACTTACTAGCAGAGTGAGGGCAAGTAGGCAAAAAGCAAAGCTGTCCTGTTTCCACGTCCTTTATCTGGGCAGAAAGTGCAGCCTACATTTAGTGTGGGTCATTCCATGCTAAAGAATCTGATCAAAAAGGGCCCTCCTAGGACTGCTTAGCAGCTCACATTCTCATTGATCCCAGATGCAGTCTAGATGCTAGCCAAGATTAGCCATTGTAAAGAGAAAGGAAAAACTGTTGAAAGGGAGTGGCTGCCTCTCTCCTATCTGACCCATTAGGCAGGCTCCTTCACAGAAGCTATTAGGGTGTTCCTCCTAATTTCCCTCCACATATGTGCTCAAGCACGTGTGTGTGTGTGTGTGTGTGTGTGTGTGTGTGTGTGTGTGTGTGTGTGTGTGTGTACGTATACTAGCACTTGCTTGCACCATGGAACATGGGTCATAAATGTCCACAGTAACATGAAGAACTTATTTGCTGTCAGGGCACTTTAAGAAATAAAAGACTCATCTCCATAGGACTGAAGTTGGTTAGCAGAGTGAGTTTAAGGCTCACACTCTAAGTTACGCTAAGTCCCTTGTGTGTACACCAGAGATGGTGCTAATCCTTTGTGAGGATTATGTTAGAATGTGTGCGTGTGTAACAGCCAATGATGTCTGGAACAGAGCAAGTCACTTATGAATGGTGACAACTGGGTGAGAATCCCACAGTGAAAGCCACAGTCCTTCATATTTAAGAATGGCGGCAGCACAATACCCTTCAGAGGAGGAGCGTGCCCTCCAGGCCAGGGAGTCTTCTGGCTAATCGATCCATCTTAATGCTTAGTGGTGAGGCAGAATGTCACAGGAGAGGAAGTGGGATTGGCTGTCACAGACACCAGGCCACAGTGTAATATTTACTTTACCTGTGTGGCACTGAGAAAGGTCACCTTCTCATGCCCCATTTCCATATTCAGGTTCTCTGTGGGTAACTATGGACTCCAATCATGTCATAAAACTAAGCAAAGTCTTGAAGTCTTGATTATGGGGAGCCCAATAGAAAACACAGCTGGTAGTTTTTAACACCCTTCTCAGTAATTTTTTTGAGATCGTGTGTGTGTGTCTCTGTGTGTGTGTGTGTGTGTGTGTGTGTGTGTGTGTGTGTGTGTGCCTCTGTGTGTGTGTGTATGTGTATAGTTTTTGTTTGTTTTGTTTTGGTTTTGTTTTTTGTTTTCAAGACAGGGTTTCTCTATTTAACTGACTGTCTGTCCTGGAACTTGCTCTGTAGACCAAGCTGGCCTTGAACTCAGAGATCTGCTTGCCTCTGCCTCCCAAGTACCAGGATTAAAGGCATGCACCACCACATTGCCCTTTGACTACATATATTTTTTAAAGTTCTTAAGAAAGGAGCTTTCCATCACAAAACACTGTACAAAAATGTCTTTACTTGCTAAAGAAATAAACACAGCTTGAACCCTGGAAGGACCCCAGGCTGGGCTGTTCAACCTACCATTGCCCACATCATGTTTACTTCTGTGATGTTGCTTTGTTGCCCTGGGTAAGAAAAAGAATACAAATCTCCCCGTCTCTGTAATACAATCCCTTGCATTTTAGAAGCCAGTTGTTCTTGTTGCTCTTCATAATTGTATTTATAATTTTTTTCTTGTCACAGCTCCAAAAATCCTTTGGACTTAAGAGATGCATTTGGTATATGATAGCTACATGAGGAAGGTCAGATAAGGCCAAGCAAGACACAATCCAGATGCATCTCTCAAGTCCAAATCTTCATAATTATCAGCGTAAAAGCCTAGGAATCCTGAGGTAAAGTGCTTGCCATGTCAGCATGTGACCTGAGTTAAGACCCCACATAAAAGCCAGATGTGACAGTGTGTCTGTGATCCAAGTACTGGAGATGGGGACATAGGAGGATTCCTGGAGCTGGCTTTCCACATAATCTAGCCATTTGGAAAGCTCCATGTTCAGTAAGAGACTTGCCTAAGTGACAGTGAAGTACAGAGTGTCTGAGAAAGACAGTCAGCACTGACCTCTGGCCTCTCCCCCCACACACGAGAAATTCTGAGAGGATGTCAGTAGTAACAGCATATAATTTTATCCTGTATATCTCCAAATATAAGTAAATAGAGTAATGGAAAAATGTAAATAGAATGTGCACGCAAATGAAGCAACAAGCTACCTCCCACAAGCAATGAAAGGCAGTTGGTAAGGAGACACCGCCAATAAGGCATCGCCCTGAAACCCGCCTCTCTCCCTCACAAGCTCCCTGGAGAGGAATGACGAGCAGAAAAACCAAAGGTGATCAGAACAGAAATTAAAAGTGGAAAATCGTGTGTCCGTAAAACAGGGAAAGGAACCAGAAAATTTCACACAGAAAGTTACCTTGTTAACATTGTATGGAATTCATGAGAAGAGAACACTGTGAAGTCAGAATGAACGACTCAGCCAAGGCTCCTTCTAAAACTTCAGGACAGTGAGAAACATGAAAGCAAGATGATCAAACCCCACAATATATTACCATGACCAAATAAATAAAAATAAATAAAAGCTATTATCAATGTCTCATGAGGATCCAAATGACTGTGGAAAAAAAATATGATCAATGCCTCCATAGGTGATAAAAAAATCAAACCAGGATTCTCACCTTGGGAACCAGATCACAAGATATAATTTACAAATTTGCCAAAGACACAAGAAAATATAGTACACACACACACACACACACACACACACACACACACACACACCAACACAAATAAGAACCAGAGAAAAATGCATAAATGAGGAGAAGGATTTAGGAGAGAATCAAAATTTTAGGGGGGGAAAAGAAAGCCCTAATAAGAAATAGCTTTTAAAAGGATAACGTCTGGATCCTTCAGATAAAATTTCCAAAAGGCAAGTGAAAGAAAGGGGTGTGGACCTAGGCAAGCAGCTCAGTTGGAAGAGCACTTGTTCAGCATGCACAGAGTTCTAGGTCCAGTTCCCAGCACCACATAGCCAGGATGGAGGCACGGTCGCCCTAGGGAGCTCGAGTACAGCCTGGCTTGGAGGAGAGAGGAGAGGCGGAGGAGGGACAAAGCAAGCTACAAGGGAGACTTGTAGTCCTAGACCTGGTTGTCAGCTTGACTATGTCTGGAGTGAACTACAATCCAGAATTAGAAGACTTGCCTGTGATCCAGATCCTGCGTCTGGAGGACACAAGTTTCAGGTGTGGTGGTATGCACACCTCTAATCTGGGCCACGCCTGCTGCTGGAGACCTACCTAAGGACATTGGAAGGAGGAAGATTCACTCTTCTTCGCCTGTGAGCCTTGTGGGACTAAGCGACTGCTAGATCCTCGGGTTTTCATTCACAGCTGCTGCTGACCATTGCTGGGGAGGTGGACTACAGCCTGTAAGTCATCAACAAATTCCCTTACTATACAGAGACTACCCTTAAGTTCTGTGACTCTAGAGAACCCTGACTAATGCACTTGTGAAGATGATCAAATAGGGTGAACCGTAAGGATAACCAGAGTCTCTGAGGAAGACGGACAAGCAAACCCAGGACTACAGAATGGCCTCTTTTGAATTACCATTGCTGCCATTGGCCTGTCTGACCCATTCTATTCCTTGGTCCGCTCTCTCTCAGTCCTTACCAAATATCAAATTCAAGCAACACCGAGCCCTGCAGCCTTTACCTCATGGCATGAACTGAGGCTGCACTCTAAGAAGCAGGGAACCTGAATCACTTCCCTAAACAACAATAATAACTTCCTAAGCAACGATAGGCCCTCCTACAACTGAAGATCAAATAGACTTATACTACCATCCAAACCACGTGATTATACATAGCTCTTGCCCCTCCCCCAACCCTGGGACTCTTGTCAGTACTCTAAGCAGGGTTTGGACACATCTCCATTATGCCGCCATTGCTCTCCCACAGTGCCCAAATCCAGCACTTCTCTCTAGCTTCAACATCACTAGTCTCTTGAGACAACAGGTAAATCTGATTTGCTGGGAATCCTAGGTCAGACTTCCGGCATCAGAAGCTAGTAAAATTATATGACAAGTTTTTGTTTTCTTTTTTAAAGGTTCTACATTTTATTAATGAGCAAACCACACCCCTAATTTAAACATGACCAAGTCTCCAGGTTAAAGATGTTGAGCTCCCCTCTCCCTAGAGGAGTAAGATGCAGGTGTGGCTGCTGTGTCACATGTGTGTCCATAGGTGGCAGAGAGGAGAGAGGCTATGACTACACTCAGTGTTCTGACCTATAAACATCTGAATGATTAGTAACCTAACATTCTCTGAAAAATTCAAGCCTGAGATGACCACCAGTCCAGTGCTGTGCAGGCCTGGACTGGCTCTTAGCACAGGAAGCAAGCCAGACACTAGAAGAACCTCACTTGGGACCTCAGGCCCTCAGGCAGGAGTGAACCTGAGACAATCCTTACATGGAGCCACTCAGGTGGGCCTGGTGAGGAGTGAGCCCAAGATGACCATCAGACACCTGCCATGGGGCCTAGACAGGGCCTGAGATGATCCAGCATCATGCAGGCCTGGGGTGAGGCAGACCATGCCCAAGATGACTACTGCCCAGAGCCATACTGCACAAGTGGAGCACAGCACTCCTGAGACCACTCTGAAGAGGATCCCAGACAACCAAAGGCTCTGGGGAACCACCAAGAAGATCAAGTAAGTGGTGAAGAAATGGAAGAGAAAGAGAAACAGAAGGATGCGGGCACAATGAAGAGAGGCAGAACTGGAGACTCGAGTATAGTGAGGAACAGCCTGATGTGAGTAGCCAGGTGATGCCACCCAGGACTATGGTGGGGTCCAGACCTGTGCTGCCACTGGGGGCCACATGTGGGTCTGTGGCCCAGCAACAGTAGGGGTCTGTTACCACCAAAGGCCAGGCAGACATCCCTGGTCTGGGCTGCTGTCCGGGGACATGTTGATGTCTGAGGGCTGTGCAAACTGACCCCACCCCTCACTAGGGCATCATGGGAGAGCTGGCCCTGGGGGCATGAGAGCAGGAGAGTTGATTCCTGCTCCTAGCCAATTAGCTGCAGTACTCAGGAGAGTGGGCCCTGCATATTGTAGGAGTTGCAGGTGAGCCAGGCCCTAGGATTCAAGTGTGGAAGAGCTGACCCTGCCACTTGTCTCCTGTACCCACTCATCCCTCACCACCTGCAAGAGGTGGGAGTCCTGGCCCTAGGGTGATGAGGGCAGGAGAGCTGACCTTGCCCCTCACCTGCTGCAGCACCTGGGAGAGCTGTCCCTGTATCTCACCTGGGCAGCACAGTAGAGCTGGCCCTGGATGTGGGCGTTACAATGAATATGGGAGAGCCAGCCCTGTCTCTTGTTTCCTGTGTGGTGGCGTCAGCAAGGGAGAAATCCCCTCTCCTCCCTTTTGCTCTCACCCTTGGTAGCATATGGGAGAACTGGCTCCAGTGGGGTCATGACAACAGAAGAGGTGGCCCTTTCCCTTGCCTACCGCAGCACTTGGGGAGACCACATTCGCACCTCACCTGGGCAGCACAGTAGAGCTGACCCTGATGGCAGGGGCATGGGTGAGCTGGCCCCAAACTTGTCTGCCAGGTAGTGTCATGGGTGAGGAAGAGATGCCCCACCCCACTCCTTACCACCTACAGCAGGCAGGAAAGCTGGGCCTATGCTCATGAGAGCAGAGAGTTGTCCCTCCCCTCAGCAGCTGCAGCACTCAAGAGAGCAGAGTGGGCCCGTACCTCAAATGGGCAGCACAATAGAGATGACTCTGAATATGGGAGTTGCAGGTGAACTGGCCCAGAGGAAAGGAGCACTGGATAGCCAGCCATGCCTCTTGTCTGCTGGAGGGGGTGCAGACAAAGGAGAGATGCCCTCCCCTTCCTTGTCCCTTGATATCTAGGACAGATAGGAGCCATGGCCCTGGGGATCATGAGAGTGCGAGAATTGGCCATGTCCTTCACTGGCTGCAATACTTGGGAGAGTGGGCTCACCTTACCTGGGTAGCAGGATAGAGCTGGCCCTGGTTGTGGGGTTGGGGGTTGTTTGCCCAGGAGCCAACCCTGAGGGTGTGAAATCTAGAGAGCCAGACAACTGACCAGCTCAGATATGTCTCAGGCCCAGATCCAGGGATTTGAATTGCCCGATCCCAACATCTACCCCATTGATGAACAGCTGGAGTATATGAAGGGGCCAGTCCTACAGATCCAAAACTACAGGATCTCCATGACAGAGGGCATCCATGACAGGATACCCAAGAGGAGTCGCAGTGAGGTTCCAGTATTGATAGAGTAGCAGAAGCCAGAGGCTCCGTACAAGACCAAGGAGTCATTGCAATGAACATTTGCAAGCAAAGATATGTGGACAAAAGGGTGTACTGTGGGACACACTGTGACACACTGCAGCTTCCACGAGATGTTCTTTCCTTTGTAGTGGGGGAGGTTTCATGGGGGGAGGGCTGGTATGAGGGATGGAGGAGATGAGTGGGTTTGGTACGCATGATGTGAAATTCACAAAGAACCATTAAAAAGTGGGGGAGGAGGTTGTGGCTGTTGTTCTAATGTTAAGCTCCATCTGGTAGGACTGATTGATGACCATGGTTCAGTATAAACCCTCAATCTTGCCATGGGTGAATCCTTACAGACCCAGCTTCTTTCTCCTCCAGGGTCTTCTCTCGGAGTTGTACCTGATTTTGTTACCAGTTTTCACCCAAATCCATTGAGGAATAGGGTGATTTTGCTTTAGTTTCTTGGCCAGGAATTGCTTGATTCTGAAAGTCTTGTGAAAAGACCTGGAGAGAAGCTAAGTCAGGGGTATGACTCATGAGGTCGAAGAAAAGAAGCATTTGTTGCTGTTTGGTTGTTTGTTTCTTAAACCAACTTAAAACTAAAAGAAAGAAACCCTCCTGGAATTAGAAACTGCACTAATAATTTAAGAAACTACACATGTGAGAATAATAGCTAAAAACTACTAACATCCAGTTATACAAAAATAAATTGGCAGGAAATAATGCTTCGGGCTTCCAGGCAAAAAGAGAGCATGACTTGCTTTAAGAAGTAGCCTGAACGAGCATCAGAAGCTGGCAATGAAGTATCACAGAGAAAATGGTGTATCCAAGAAAGTAAACCAGGAGCCAAGGATTGCATGCACAGCAAAACTGAACTCAGAGCCTATTGTTCCTGTAAGTCTTCCCTAAAGCATCTTCTAAAGAATGAATGTCAGACACCCAGGTGGCCAGTGACATTTACACAAAGACTGGTGAGACTTAAGTATAAAAATCTAAGAAGTAACCTCAAGGGCTAATGAGAAGAGAGTGTAGCACAGAGTAACTATTATGTGATAACAACGGACGTGACCATGTTCGGGGTGGACATGGGCAGAGCACGTGCACAGCTCGAACTCTTGTTTTAGAAATACTTGGTGATGGTAACAGTGCTCTGCGGCTACAGCAAGAGTAGTCAAGAGACATCCTAGTCAGCAGCTCCGTCCCGGGTTAGAGGACCGAGGTTCTAAGAATGGCAAGAGGAGGTGCACGTGTAACTCAGATGACTTTCAGTAACTCATGGTGAGTGGATTGTCCCACTCTGCTTCTGTCTGCTGTCAGTCAAGTGCCTCTCTTCTTATCTGAACAAACTATGCGTGCCTTCCTTATATTACAGATCCCATTTTGCTGCTTTTACAGTTTAACACGTTTTTAGCTGTCCCCCCTTAAGTTCAATCTCCTGAAGTCAAGGATCAAGCTTAGGTTTTTTTTTTCTTTTTTGCAATTTCCAAAAACATTTGTAGAGTTTGATTCATTGCATAATGTTTAATTTTCTTAAGATTACAGGAATTTTGCTTTCTACTATATATATATATTTTTTTTTTTTTTGCCATTTTACTTACTATTACTGGTATCTTTCTCTTTCCAGGAAATATTCTTAAATTTTAAATGACTGAAGTTTAACTTCTAGTATTTAAACACACATTACAAGCTTATTCTTTGTGTTCTAGTTTTGGGGTTTGTTTGGTTTTTTTGTGTTTTTTCTTTAGTTTGATTTTTTTTGTTATTTTTATTAGAAAATAATGACTGAAATTAGAAGTTCTTTTTTAACTGATAATTTATGTGGACAGAAATTGTCTTTTCTAAATAGTCTCATAGCCATCGTCTGGTAAGAAGTTCCATCAGAGGATGCAGGAGAGTGGGCTTTTTACAGAGAGTGATAAGGCAGCCTTCTCATGGTGTTGACAAGGACTTATTTCCCTAGGTCCACTCATCCACCCCCACACTTATGCATCTATCCATACATCCATCAATGCATGCATGCATGAATGCATCCATGCATGCATCTATCCATGCATCCATCCATCCATCATCCATGCACCCATGCATGCAGCCATGCATGCATCCATGCATCCATGCATCCATCCACGCACCCATCCATGCACCCGTGCATGCAGCCATGCATGCATCCATCCATCCATCCATGCACCCATGCATGCATCCATGCATGCATGCATCCATCCATCCATGCATCCATCCATGCATCATCCATCTATCCATCCATGCATCCATCCACGCATCCATCCATGCATCCATCCACGCATCCATCCATGCATCCATCCACGCATCCATCCACCCATCTACCCATCTACCATCTGTTTATTCAAACTTTTCTTTAACTATTTAATTGAAAACTAAACCAGACTTTTAAAAAAAGCTACACATCATATACACTTCATCTTTAACATCAGAGTTTGAGTCCTGCAAAGCCAGATTCTCTAAAAGCCTAACTACTTCTTAGGTTTTATCAACTAATTTTCCAACTAGAAGCCATGGACATATCTACAAACATCATCATTTAAATATCAGTTTGTTTCATCTAACTAATCGTTCAAAAATCCCAATAGAAGGCCAGGGATATAGCTATGTTGTTAGATTGCTTGCCTAGCATGCATGAAGCCCTAAGTTCAAGCCTCTGCAATAAATAAACCAGCTGTTATAGCACATGCTAGCACTAAAACAGTGAAGGCAAGAAGATCAGTTCAAGGTCATCTTTGGCTACATAAATGATTCAAGATGTCATCCCTGGACCTACAGCATAGCCATAACCCAAGCACTTACTTAAAATGTAGATCTGGCCTTGGGGCTGGGGATATATCTCAGTGGTCAAACATTTGCCTAGCATTCATGCGGTCCTGGGTTCATTGACCAAGACCATAAAATATTAATTACTTAATAATTAGAATAAAATAAAAGGTATAATCTTGAATTCCACACCAGCCTTGTTAGATAGCATTCAAACAAGGTCCCAGGTCACTAATTGCAATTGTGTAACCAAGCACTTGCAGGTGACTTCAGTGCTCCATCTGGGTTTATTGTCCACTGGACATCAAGTAGCACCATGCTGACCACTGTAGACTTAAGAAATGGAAACATAAGTAGACTAGAAAGCTAACAAGGTTTCCATCCTATAGGAAATTTAAAGTCTACCACTGCCCAAGTAGAAGCATAGGGACTACATTTGCCCAGATAGTGAAAGCTTTGGAGGAGCAGAGGCAGCAAAGACCATGGTGATTTAAGTACAGACCTACTCTTTTTTTTTTTTTTTTTTTTTTTTTTTTTTTTTTTTTTTTTTTTAGCACAATGAGCATCAGATCACTCCTGCTGTTTTGGCTTTTGAAGTCTCCTGTAACCATTAAGTCTGCTTTGTTAAAACTCCATTTTTATCTTTCTAAGTCTATAGATGCACAGAAGCTATGAGCAAGTATAGTTTGCTTATACACAGCTTTATTTGGTAAATATCTACATAACATTATATGAAAAATATAAAGCAACATCCAAATCTATATGACTGCTTTCCTTCTAAATGGAAAATTGGAAAACACCTCCATGGAAAGAATCGAGGATCCAGATTTTGACAGAGTAAAAGAAGATTAAGAACGCTCTGGGTTTGGAAGGGCTGTGAGTGGGGTTGAGGGGAGCAGCACCTCTCGCCCAGACCCGCCCGGATCTGCCGGGATCTGGGGCCTGAGAACCCGGGGACAGAAAAACTCCGAAACTTCCGGATTTCACTTGAGGGCGAAAACCTCCGCCTGGGCCACCAGGAGTCAGTAGCCAACGAGCACTGGAGAGGGGTGCCCTCCCAGGAGCCTGGAAAGGCCATGAGTGGGGTTGAGGGGAGCAGCACCTCTCACCCAGACCCACCCGGATCTGCCGGGATCCAGGGCCTGAGAACCCAGGGACAGAAAAACTGTGAACTTTCCGATTTACACTAGTGCCTGGGGACCTCAGCCTGGGCCACAAGGCTCCACGTGAACAGGGAATCCCAGCAGTGCTGACACACTTTTGAGCACAGGCAAAACCACCACTTCTGGATCAAGAGAGACCTTTACAGAACCTTTGGGGCATAGGAACCAAGGGACAGCTGGGGACAAGATCCTTCTGA
Organism: Uromys caudimaculatus; assembly: GCA_028551405.1. Classification (NCBI taxonomy): domain Eukaryota; kingdom Metazoa; phylum Chordata; class Mammalia; order Rodentia; family Muridae; genus Uromys; species Uromys caudimaculatus. The sequence continues at coordinate 86,631,865 of CM052705.1, read as the reverse complement.
TTCCATTCTGCACCCCAGAGCGGACCCTGAGGGACAGCTCTCCAAACCCAAACACCTCTCAGAGAGAGCAGGTCTTCAAGGAGTA
>CM052705.1:86547769-86631280 GCA_028551405.1 Uromys caudimaculatus | reverse complement strand
ATGCCCCAGTATAGAGGAATGTCAAGGAGGGAAGATGAGAGTGGGTGGGTGGGTGGGTGTGTAGGTGGATATAGAGGCAGGGAGAGGGGGAGGGGATATGGGCATTCCAAAGGGGAGACCTGGAAAGATGGAAACATTTGAAATGTAAATAGAAGATAAAAAATAAAATAAAAAAGAAGGGAAAAAAAAAAAAAAAGAACTCTCTGGGAGCCCAAGAACCCTTGGGAGCATACATCAGAGGAGCGGACATAAGTGAGGTCATCTGTGAGGACAAAAGAAATGGCTCTATCACCTCACATCCTGCCTGGGACAGCAGAGAGCAACCTGTAAACGCTAAAGATAGACTCCTGCTCTCACATCACTTCAAAAAGCAAAATAAAAGATGTCCAGTCTCCATAGAAACTCCAGCAAAGGCAGGAACAACAACAACAGGAAAAACAGCAGTAACCTCACGGGCACAAACATTCTTCAAAGTACCTTGCCAACATTAATTACTTTCCTATTCACTTGTTTTCAGGCAGGGTCTCATTGTGCAGCCATCTTCTTCCTCCCAAAAACTGAGATTACAGGCATAGGGTCATTAACTTGTTTGACTCAATGAATAACCATGTCACTCCTTTGGTGAGCTGTAAAAATGTCCATGACTCTTCTCTCACACGTGACACCTGTCTCTTCACCCTTTTCACCTGGGCTGGCCTTAATGGCCAGACATGACCAAAGGAGTATGGCTGAAGTGATAAGAAATGAATCTAGGCTTTGAGTGACTTGCATGTTTCTAGAACATTCCCAGGAAGCTCTTTTCCACCACGGAACAAGCTGAAGCTTGCTTTACTTGTTTCAGCCTGCTGGGAAGGTGAGAGGAGTGCATCTGTGATTCGATTTCTCTCAATGAAGACATTATAGTTAGGACTGTCTGAGGCTCTTATGACTTAGGGAAGACATCACCTGACATCATACTTTGCACTAGATTGCCGTGTGGACAAAACTACACAGTTCAAGCAAGTGGGGACATGGAAGCATTTGGCTGAGTGACAAGGTAAGTATAGTTAATGATGGTGTGAATGGAGTGTACACTAGGTGCCTTCAGGACAAAAAAAATGACAATGATCAGGGCTAAGGTATTTGTTAATTAGCTAGATTAGACTATTCCACAATGTATATTGATTTCAAAACATGTCACCTAAGATATGCTGAACTTTACCTGTGGACTAAAAATAGAAGAATTTTAAGGGAAACGAAGACCAAGAGCAGCTGGTTTGACTTTTGCTACTGCTGGAAGAAAAGTGACAATGGAAAGTGATTATTTCTTATGCTTTTAGGGGAGAAAAAGACAAGAGTGCACAGAAGACATTAAGTAGCATACATAAGAGAGTGATTTTTCACCAAAACACTAATTTAACAATCATTTCCAAGTGTCAAGGTTTTTGCTTTTCTTCCTAAGTAATATTTAAATATAGTATATGCCACACTTGACACGCAGAATCTCGACTAGAGTTCGGAGACATTCTGAATGACTCAGGCTCCTGCTCCTCATGGGGAAGAGGGTGCTCAAATGACTGTAGCAGGATTGTGGGGAGGGGTTTCACAGGCAGCAGGAAGCTCTGCAAGGAAGAGCTGGCTCACCACAGCAGGGAAGACAGCAAAGCTGAGAAAGCCCTTTTCCCTCAGTTTGAAATAATTAGAGCTATGGAATTCTTCCTAAGATATTTTGTATATGATGTTCGACTCTGAGCAAAGAGCCAAATCTCTCATTCTTCTTCAGAGCTTTATGACAATTTTGGCGTCAGAAATCTCTGGAATGTTTACAGCTTTAAATATTCTGTTCCATTGAACTACCAGACCCATGATTTGGGGAGCAAGAAGAATTTTAAGGCAATAATAATAATGATTTAGGGATCAGACATCAGTCTGATATTACGTTACCAATTAGTAAATAAAAGTTATTTAAAAGTAATTCACAGGTTTAAAAGTTAATTATGACCAGGTATAATGGTACACATCTTTAATCCCAGCACTTGAGAAGCAGAGGCAGGCTGATCTCTGTGAATTCAAGGCCAGCCTGGTCTACATAGTGAGTTCAAGGCCAGCCAGAGCTACATAGTGAGACCCTGTCTCAAACAAACAAACAAACAAAGAAGTTGTGTTTTGCTTCATAAAAAAATCTTTTATGCCATCTTCATCTATTTTTGTTTGGGTGTATGCCTATCAGACTTCCTCAGGAATTGTTGCTGGTCTTTAGGGCAATGTAAACTGCTTACAATGGTTAATACTGACTGCCAACTTGACAGGCTGTACCATCACCTCGGAGGCAAGCCTCTGGGCATGCCTGTGAGGGAGATTTTAGAGTGGGTTAATTGGGGTGGAAAGCCCCATCTTAAACATAGGCAGTACTATTCCGTGGTCTGGAGTCTAAGACTACAATCAAAAGGACAAAGTAAGTCGAGCATCAGCTGAGCATCAGCCTCTCTCTCTCTCTCTCTCTCTCTCTCTCTCTCTCTCTCTCTCTCTCTCTCCTTCCTGGTGTGAAACACAACATCACCAGTTGCCTCAAGCTCCCACCATCATGACTTCCCATCGTGATGAACTATATCCGTTGAAATTGTGAACCAAGCTGCTCTTGTCTGCCATTTTGCCATAGTAATGAGAAAAGCAATTCCTGCAGTACTCCATGGTCAAGGATACTAAACTATACCCCAGACCCTACTGTGGGTCGTCACATGACCTTGAACTTCAGTTACTAATCTATGAAGTAGGAATGGGAATATTGACCTTGTATAGTTCTGTGACTGACCCAAACCTTGATTCCAGTAACCAGTACTTAGCAGTAGTAGTAAATAATGAAGCCCCTTGCTCTCTCCAGGTCAACTCTGAGATTTAAAAGGCTTCCTTTTCAACTCTTGGCTTTGACTTTCTTTCATTTTACTTGCTCATATTTCTTGTGTACATATTCATAATTTTATATGTTTGGGTAAAGTGACAGAAGAAAAACAAATAGGGAGTGGATAGAAAACTAGCAGCAGCCACTGAGTCAGGAGTTGGGATCTTTCCCAACTTAGGAAGGGAAGCTTCTAAAGAAGGATGACATCACTGGACAGTGTGCTTCCAGAAGTACATAGTCATAGACAGGCATATAGAGGACTTGACACAACCTTCTTATCAACTACACCAGACTAGCTGACAAAGAAAGTCACTTCTCACGTAGGTCTCCTCCAAAGCCCCATAGGACGGAACCCTGAAGCAATGGAAAGTGACCATCCTTTGCCACCTGAGTTCCTTTACAGCTCATCATGTCTTCAGCCTGCACACAATAAAGTTTGTCATAGCCCAGAGGTTGGCTGCAGCTATGCAGCTGGAGAAGTAACTGAGAGGCAGATGGGAGGAAATACAGTTAGGGGGATAAGAGAATACACTGGTCTACCATAATTTACTTTCCCATTGTTCTAGTTTTAAGTCCAAGCACAGGGTCCTGGTAGGGACAGGTTCTGCTGAAATCTTGCTCCCTCACTCAAAGATGGCTACCATGTGGTCCATCATGAAAGCCTAACATCATCCTAATCTAATTTTCCCTACAGCCTTTTATTAAAATATCATCACATTTGGGGATATGGCTTCCTCACACAAATCTGGGGAAAGCATAAGTCCGTGTCAGAGAAGAAGCTTAGGAACAAAGAGGAAGCACACTGAGAGTCCAGAGGGTCACCTGGCAAGGCCTGACTTCACATTTGGGACAGCACCCTCTTCTGAAACAGCTAGTCCTGTGCTTTGAAGAAATGCAAGGCATCCAAGGCAAACAGCCCAGACTCAGGCTCAGAAGCACAGCACCTCCTGTCTAAAGCTTGCAGGCACTGCTGAGATTACTTTTCAGCACTCAAAACCTTAGAACACTGCCTTGTTCTATAGTATTTATTGTGCCAGATACTCACATGGGAAGTATAGAGGTGAATCCGTAAATGAAATGAAATCAGTAAGTTTGAAATGGCATAGAGCCAGAATCACAATGAACACCAAAAATGGACTTGATGCTGAAAGGACCTGGAGATGTTTGGGGGTAAAGCAAAAGGTTGTGTGTGACATGAAAGAGAAAGGAGAGTGGAAGGGAACATACAAGAAAAGAAGAAGGAGCAGGGTGTCTTAGCTAGGGTTTTATTGCTGGGAAGAGACACCATGATCAAAACAACTCTTCTAAAGGCAAACATTTCATTGGGGCAGGCTTACAGGTTCAGAGGTTTAGTTCACTATCATAGAAGGAAGCATGGCAGCGTCCAGGCAGATGTGGTGCTGGGGGAGCCAAGAGTTCTACAGCTTGATCCAAAAGCAACCAGGAGGAGACTATACTTACACACTGGGGAATGTTTAAGATTAGAAGACCTCAAAGCCCACTACACAGTGGCACACTTCCTCCAACAAGGCCACACCTAACTCACTGGGGCCACACCTCCTAATAGTGCCACTCCCCATGGCCAACCACTCAAACTCATGAATCTCTGGGGGCCAAACCTATACAAACCACCACATAGGGGAAAGAGGTGGGACAGCAAAAAGCAGATTTTGTTTGAAAAAAATGCCATGATGAGACCTAATTCTTTGTAAACACATAAATGATTGATGGCTAGACAGACCTGACCATATTTATTGTTTGTTTATTGCTATACTAAAATGGAAGCTGCAACTGTCATATCTGGCCACAGATCAGAAGAATCTATGGATAGTAATCAAAAAATATCAACACAAGCTCCCAATCCCCATTGGTTTTGATTCAATTGGTTAGAGCTGAAATCTAGACATTGATTGGTAAGTGGTAGGAAGAAATGCTACTTATTTGCAGATAGATTCATTTAAAGCAAATATGTATTGAGTCGCTAAGAAATTCACTTAGAGAACACGTATTTATAAGGCAAGCTAGGAAGGCTCTGAGAGGAGAGGCCTTACAGTAGCCTTTAAACACCTCCAAGCAAACACAGAGTTCGAGCCTTAACTCATGAGTCTTCACTCCCTCCCTATCGTCCCTTGTGTTCTTGTTCCTCTTCTACCAGACTTTGTCTTTTATAACTTCACAGCCCTCTTAAACCCACCCTTACTCTTGCCATTTCTATAGCTCCAGCCCCATGAGCCTCTCTCCTCCACAATAACACTCTCAAACAATTTCCTTGCCTCTTGATGTGGCTCGCATGGCCACCAAGGGCCACCCTCTGCTTGGCTGTGTGCTCCAATTCCAAGAAGCAGCAGCCCCGCCCATCCCGGTATGCCTAGTCTGAGGCTCCCTTTACAAGTGCCCATCATCAACAGGGTAACACATCCTATGCCAGTTCTGCCTCTGAGACAAGAGTTTAGGGTTTGCTTTCTGGAGAGGATCCAAAGATCCAGCTTCTACCGCGCCCAGCCATCCCCAGTGAGCATTCCATGGTTCAAGACACAGAGAGATGCCAAGAGGACAAGTCAGCCCCAATGTATACTATTTTTTTACTGTGAGGTTTTCTGTCAAGCAGGACATTCATTGCTGATGAGGTAAGCTGGTAGCTTAAAGACTCCACCTAAACTGAGTGACTAGGAACCTAGTAAGAAGCTTGTTTCCAACCCTGCTCAGAGGGATGCCCTGGCACTGCTAGTGATACAGCCATGGGGGAGTTACAGAGCCCACGTTAGCCTCCATGCAGTCATCTATAAAGTGGGAATAGTGGGGGCTGGAGAAGGCTTAGTCAGCAAAGTGCTTGTGTCTGACTCAGCATTGAGGGCCTGAGTAAGAACACTGGAAATGCACAGAGCTTGGTGCAGCAGCAGGTATGTGCCTGGAAAGTCAGAGTCACAAGATAGGAGATGGAGACAGGAGAACCAATGCGAAAGCTCTGGAGCCAGCCAGCCCAGCTTATGAGACAAAATTTCAGGCCACCAAGAGATTCTGTCTCAAACAAAAAGGTGGGAGGCACCTGAAGACTGATACCCCGCTTGTTCTCTGTGGTGGGTAGTTAATATTGACTGTCAATTGGACAGGATCTAGGATCATCTCAGAGGCTAGCCTCCGGGCACATCTGTGAAGAATTACTTTGATTAGATTAGCCTCTGGAAATGCCAGTAAGTGATTATCTTGATTTAGTTGTCTAGATGGAAAGAACTATGGGAGGCACCATTCCCTATGCTAGGGTGCTCAGCTGAATAAAAGGAAATGGGAAAGCTGAACACTAGGAACCATTATCGTCTGCTTCCTGTAGATGCAATGGATCCAGCTGCATCAAGCTCCTGCCACCAGAGCTTCCATGCCATTATAAACTGTAAGGCAAAATAATCTCTTACCTTTTTGAAAATTTGTTTGGGGTGATCAGGAAATCTATCACAGTAACAGAAAAAGTAACTGAGACATCTGTTGATCTCCACAAATGTGCTGTACACGTGCCTACCCACAGTTACCCTAACACCAATACACATAAGCACACAGAGAGATAGAATAAAACATATCCTCCCCTTAAATTGGAAATTACTGATGCTCAACAAACTTAGCCAGGACCACATGCCGATTGTCACTCTTGTCACTTTCTTTTTTTTTTTTTTTTTTTTTTTTTTTTTTTTTTTTTTTTTTTTTTCAAGCTTGAGCAGAGCCTTTTTTTTTATTTTTTTTATTTTTTTTTATTTTTGATACTTTATTTACATTTCCGATGATTCCCCTTTTCTTTGGAAACCCCGTGTCCCCTCCCCCTCCCCGCCTCTGTGAGGGAATTCCTCCTCCCACCTACCCGCCCACCCATTCTTGTCACTTTCTTAAGGAGGGATATGCTCCAAGACAATCACCCTAGCTGTCCTATTAGGGTTACTACGGCTGTGATGACCAGAACAACGTGGGAAGAAAAGGATTCATTAGGCTTATGCTTTCTCATTGCTGTTCATCACTGAAGGAAGTCAGGACAGGAACCTAAACAGGGCAGATGCTGATGCAGAGGCCATGGAGGGGTGCTGCTTACTGATTTGCTTTTCATGGCTTGCTCAGCCTCCTTTCTTATAGAACACAGGACCAACAGTCCAGAGTTAGCACCACCCACAATGGGTTGGGCCCTCCTCCACCAATTACTAGTTAAGAAAATGCCCTACAGATTTGTCTACAGCCCAATCTTCTGGAGGCATTTTCTTCATTGAGGTTCTTTCTCCTCTACTCTGATTTTTAGCTTTGAATTTACACACACACACACACACACACACAATTAGTCAACAAAACTGACCCCTGATCAACCTGACATACAAACATATCACTTTACAATTAGAACCTTTCCTTTCTCATTTATTCCCAAGATGACATGTTAATATTAAAATTATTATATAAACATAAATAACCTTAAAAGTCCTTCATTCTTTACAAATTCAAATACATTGAAATTCAACCTTTTTAAAAATAAAAATCTTAGCTGAGTGGTGGTGGCATACACCTTTAATTCTAGCACTCAGCAGGTAGAGGCAAACAGATCTCTGAATTTGAGGCCAGCCTTGTCTACATATTGAGTTCTAGGATAGCCAGGGCTACAACCAATGTGTGTGTGTGTGTGTGTGTGTGTGTGTGTGTGTGTGTGTGTGTGTGTGTGTGTGTGTGTGTGTAAATTCAAAGTCTCTCAATTTTGGATTCCTGTAAAATCAAAATTAAGTTAAATACTTTCTTACTTCAAGAGGGAAGAACCAGACATAGTCACAATCTGAACAAAGCAAAACCACACTCCAACCATGAAATAACTTAGTGTCCAATATCTGGGATTCACAATCTTCTGAACTCCTCCAAGGGCTTGAGGTCACTTCTCTGGCTCTGTCCATTGCAGACCATGCAGCTTATCTTCTAGGTTCTGGTTGGCTCTATTCCACCACTGCTGCTATTCTTGGTGGTCGTGCCATGGGATTGGCATCTCCAAAATGCTGAGGTGGGCGGGGGTTTTTATGCAACTGGGCTGCAGTTTCACCAGTATACTCTCCTAGGCTCCCTTCATGGTGCTAAGCCTCAACTACTCTTCATGGTCCCTTCAGTCCTGGGGCTTCCACTGCTACTGAAGCTGCACTATCACCAGTGGCTCCCCACAGTGTGCCTCAGCTGCTCTCTGTGACCCCTTCAAAACCAGTGCCACCTGGGTAGTTCTTACACTACCAAGTTCAGCTGCCAGCACAAGGTACAACCTTGGCCTCTTCTGGAATACAGAGTGTGTGTATTCCACTGACCCTGAGGAAACACTTTCAAGATTTCACCTCAGTGATGCTGGCATCTTAATCACCACTCATTTCTCAGCTTTAGCTAACCAGCATCAATTACCCCAGTAAAGCAAAGGTTTTACTTCAGTGGTAACAGTCTCTTGTTGATTCATGGCTGACATTCAGCTCCTGCTGATCAGAACCACAGAATCTTAATTCATATATGCAACAGCCCCAGTAGTCTTTAAGTAACTCTCAAATTTCCCTCTGGAACTTCACAAGCCAGGCCTCCATCCTCTGTATTTTTCTCAGCACTCTTTTCTTCCAAGATCCCACAGAACATCTCGACAAGCTTTGAATGCTCAATGGCTTTCCTTACCCAAAGTTTCAAACCTCCCCAAAAACAACATAGTTAGATCTGTTGCAGAAATACCCCACCCCTGGTACCAATTTCTGTCCTAGTTAAGGTTACTATTGCTGTGAAGAAACATCATGACCAAAGCAACTTGGGGAGGAAATGGTTCATTTGATATATGCTTCCTCATCATTGTTTGTCATTGAAGGAAGTCAAGACAGAAACTCAAACAGGGCAGGAACCTGGAGACAGGAGCTGATGCAGAGGCCATGGAGGGGTGTTGCTTACTGGCTCAATTCCCATGGCTTTTTTGGCCTGCTTCCTTATAGAACCAGGACTACCAGTCTAGGGTGAGCCAATCTACAATGGGTTTGGCCCTCCCCCCATCAATCACTAAGAAATTACCCTATTGACTTTCCTATAGCTTGATCTTCTGGAGATATAATCTTAATTGAGGTTCTCTCCTCTACAATGACTTCCAGCATGTGTCAACTTGACATAAAACCGTCTAGCACACCAGCCAAAACCACAGGAAGTGTGGAGAGAGTTCCTCACACACCAATATAGGTCCCAGCCTATATCTGGAGAAGGAACAGCTACCACGATTGGTCTGGAGCCTATTGACTTGGTCAAGAGGAAGACCAGCTCTGCAAAGAAAGCAGGCTTTTTATCACTTGTGCCATCTATGAACTTATGGTGCTGCTTGCAAATGTTAAGATGCATGTCATTTTCATAGCTAAAACTGTCATAAATCCATCACACATCTGGGTTTAGTATAATCAAATAATCATTTGCATCCCAAATTTCACATCTAACACACTAATTATAACCACTTAGCTGTATTTATTTCCCATCTTTTTCTTATCCTTTGCTTATTTACAGCATTTTGACCACAGTGTACAATTTCCTAGGATCTGAGCATTTTCAGATCCCTTTACTGACTTCAACATCATTTAACTGTCACATAATGTTGTGTGAATCTATGTAAGCATGCACCTACGCAGATGTCTTTGTTTCACTTCCGTTGTGGTGATAAAAATACCCTGACAAAAGCATCTTATGGGAAAAGATTTATTTTGACCCACAGTTTCAGAGGAATACAGTCCATCATGGTGTGGAAGACATAGTAGCAGGAGAATGTTCGTCACAGTGTCTCACAGTGCATACACAGTCTTAAAGTATAGAGAGAAAGGGAAGTGGGACTAGGCTATAAAAGCCCAAAGCCCTCTCCCAGTAACATACTTTCTCCAGCAAAGCTCTGCCTCCTAAAGGTTTTACGACCTCCCCAAACAGCACACCCGCTGGAAAACAATTTTCAAACACATAAGCCTTTGGGGGTCATCTTACAATCAAACCACAACAGTAAGTAGACATGCACAGCACCCTCCATTTCTTATTTCTGTAGCTAGGACTACAGTAAATGACTTCCAGGAAATGGCTAGTCTTCCTCCTAGCTGTCTGGCCTATGTTTCTCTCATAAAATGGGGATACTAGAAGTTCCTGTCTCATGGAATTGGCATTGTGAGATAGACAAATGAACACACTTACAACATAATAAGTGCTCAATGAAATGGAGCTACTGTGGTAAATTAAATAAATCGAAGGATGGAAACTCTGGGTTTCTGAGGGAGGAATAAGCATGTTGCTCATTTCTCTTAAACTCTGTAAGACAGAAAGGCCCATTCAAGCTGCCAGGCTTGCCTCTAGCAGCACCACATGAGGTCTTTCAAGCACTTGGCTGTCTAACATCACACACAAGACACATCTTTTAGAATAATTTATCCAGGAACAGGCACATAGTACCAGTGAAAGAATGCAGTACGATTTCATGGGGGTGAAGAGAGAGAGGGGTTCTCTTCTGTCCGGCAAATGGTCAGGTTTTGCTTATAAATAAGCAAGTAGTGCTCACTGGAGATTGAAGTGAGCTCAATTTTGCGAAAACTTGCAAATTTAGGGGCCACCAGAAGAGCAGGCTTTTACATACACTCTACTGGTTGTCAAACATTGGCAAATTTTCCCCACTGCTTGTACAGACCTTGCACAGGTCAATCAAGATATGTATGTGGGACAAATTTGCCCCAGACTCTGACCTTCTGTGCATCTGTGTCGAGGAAAAGCAATGCCTTTGCATAGTTCACATCTTCCAAAGACCAAAGTTCACACCTGTGCCGGCTTCAAAGTTCAGCTCTTCTCCACACTCTACTGCATGCCTCCAATAGCCAGCCCCCCACAGCTGAGAATAGCTGCACTGGGCCTTTGCCAAGATGCTCAACACTTCGCCCCTTTCCTGAGACAGAGGAAATGAATAGGACAGGAGTGAATTATCTTAGCCAGAAGTCTAAGCAGACCTCAGTGCAAGGGCAAGAGATGTTCATTGCAGTATCCAGGCACCAGGGGGATTTAAGAAAGGACAGGCTCTGAGTATAGGTAACTCCAAAAGGACTTCTAGGACAAGGGTTCTAAAGTGGTTAGTGAGGATGGGGTAACTCTGAGAGGAGACAAAAGGGTTTGCTTTTAGATAACAGGAAACTAAGCCACACTTAGTTGTTTTTATGTTTGTGGATCTACCAATTCACCCATTCCTGGCTCTGAAAAAGTTAGTCAGTTGAGCCTCATATTTTTAGTTTGTCCTCTTTGGGTCAGGGAGAGGTATACGAGATCAAACATAACTATCGTGTATCTCCTGAGAAAGTAACCACACAGGCACGGCTGACCATGTATTCCTGCTTTCCAGCCTGGACATGTATTTTGCTCTGTTTCGAGCACCAGGCTAGAAGTGAGTCCCTGGCCACAATCCAGGAAGGAATAGGCTCTGCAGAGACAGGATGACAGGCACAAAATTGTGGGTGGGGAGGACGAGTAAGGCACCCGAGCTGACAGATGAGGTGGGCTTCATGAAGAAGCCACCAGCTGGGCTGCATCTGGGGGAGTGTGGGAGTCTGCCATGCAGAAACAGAGAGGAGGGATGTTCCAGGTAGCAGCAGCCACATGGGCCAAGGCAGGGGATGATGAAAATTGCTAGTTTACAGCAGGAAGGCACCGCCCTCTTCCCACCTCTTCATTCCTGGTCTTTTTGCTAATTGTGGCCTTCTGGAGTCTTGGGAAGACAGGGCTCTCTGGTGAAACCCTAAGGATCCCATCGCCATTCATATCTATGGGGCTCAGCAAAGACTCAAAAGGCAATGCTCGTAATCCCAGGACTCGAGAGATAGAGACAGGAGATTCCAAAGTTCAAGATTAGATACTTTCTAACAGCCCCTTGATGCCTTGGAGTGTACAACTTCAGAACCAAGCCACTAGACTATCAAAGACCAAGACCCATGGTGAGGCTATATTCAGGGGTCCCAGCTCCCTTACAGAGCAAGAACACAAGAGAGAGCCCCCTGAGAACTGCCAGCTTGGGCTCTGTGGCTTGTCACACAGCAGTACCTAGAAGAACACGAGGGGAGAAAAGAGAAACTCTGGGAATCAAATCTTTTCTTCCTGCAAAATTCAGGCAAGGGACTCCAGAAATCTCAGCCCACTAGATGTTTCGTTGTTTGTTTTCAGCATGAGTGGTAATTATCATCAGATCACTGTCCCTAGTGATGTCAGGCCCCCAGAACACCATATTCTGTGAGTATCTAGAGAATTAGTAAGCTCTATTTCAGATGTCTATATTTTCTGTCATTGTTTTCAAGGTTGGGTTTTATCAGGGAGGAAAGCATTAGAAGTTTTTCTGAAAGAAACCAAGATTACTTCACTTCCACTAACATCCTTTGAGGCAAGGTCAACAAGCAAGTGTGTCAATGCAGATGGTGTCCTTGCATTTCCTGTCTTTCCACTTCGGTGGCAGATCACACAGAACCCCCAGATGTACAGGAGATAGCATGTATGTTCATATTTGATGCCTGACAGCTGTCTCTCATGCCTGATATATAGACGGCTGGTGATTAGCATCATTGGTCCCATCAGCATGCACCCCTTCTGGGTTAAAGCCCTCTGCTTTGTTTGAAATCTTACTGTGTAACTGAATTGGCAACTTTCTGAACTTTAAAACGGCTGCAGCCATGTGATCTCACTGGGCATTTAGAAGAGAGAGGGCAACATCTCTACTGGGGAGTTGTCTGTATAGCTCTTGTTATCCCGATGGAGAGAGCTCTGGCCAGCATAGTATGCACCTCCCTCTGGGAATAGCAGCAGTCACAGCAGCCATTTTGCAACCATGAGGCAGTAACCTAAAGCAGTAAGGACAATGGAAGAGGAAGGATCTGTGCATGAGATGACATACCAGAAGCTCACCTAAGCCTGGAGCAACCGTACATGTTAAGAGTGCCATAGAATCCCTTTCATATTACCTGCAAACATATTTTTGCATTGATAACTATTTCTACATCGATAATTTAAAATGCCAAGGCTGGGTTGAGAGGATGGCTTGGTCAGTAAACCCTCACAAACATGAGGGCCCGAGTTTGGAAACTCAGAACCAATGTGGAAAGCTGGGTGGGACACACTTGTGATCTCGATGATGGTAAGATAGGAGGCAGGGACAGGGAGGTCCCTGGGGGCTCACTGACCAACTCACCTAGCCTACTTGGTGAAGCCCTAGACAGTGAGAGACCTTGTCTCAAAAAAGGGGGGGAGATGTTTAATAATGACAGTTGAGGTTGTCTTCTGACTTCTCCACACACACATGCACATAGACACACACACACACACACACACACACACACACACACACACACACACACACACACCAGAAGCTCTTCTCACACTGTATTCAATCACAGCTGCTCAAATACAGTTTTCTACAGCTTATACTATAGCTCGCAGGATAGATGAGGCTTCTTTCTTCTTCATCATCTACCCTTTGAGATAAGTAACATATTCCCACCTAGGGCCGGTCCTTTAAGAACCGCTCAGCCAGGAGAAAATCAGATGCTCAGACTGACCATCAAAAACACGCCAGATAAAAGATGAATGGCTGGGTGTTCAAAAGCACAGCCAGTAAGAAAAGTGTCTGAGTGGCTGGAAGAGGCTGGCTCCTCTCCCTTGCTTGCTAGGAACAGCAATCACATGGCAATAATTGGAAATCCCTTGTAGGAACAACTGCTATGGCTGTCAAACATCTCTGCCTCGAGCTGGCACATAGTCACCCACAAAGTTCCACTTATTGTCCCTTCTGCTCTTCTGTGGTTATCAGAGTCCCATAATTAAGGCATAATGAAAGTAAACAATGTCACAGCAAATGAGATGCCTTTAAAAGGAGAGGACAGTTAAGGCAAGGCAAACATTGCTAAAGATAGCGGCACAGCCACTCGGAAACGCTGAGGAGATTTGTGTGTGTGCATGTGCATGTTGGTGGCGATTAGAAAGACAATTGTGGGCTGAATATTTAGAGGGCAAACTGGCTCTTGATGGATAATCAGGTAACTTGGAGAAGTCACTATATGATCAAGCAAGCATACCAACATGGAGAGCTTTGTATGAACTGTGGAAAAGCAAGACCTTTGTGATGGAAACGCCACAGTTGAGATGATTGACAGCTTACAGACACTGTGTCTTCTCTCTGCCCTCTCAGTTACTTCCAAAGTGATAGGTTGTTATACAGAACAAGGGATAGACAGACAGATAGGCAGACAGACAGACACACACACACACACACACACACACACACCAAACATGGAAAGTTAGTCTCTTCTAGCCACTGCAACAACATTGGGATATAAGTTAGTTAGTGAAAAGAAAAAAACTTCATTAGTCTAACAAGCCTGCCTGCAATGACCATGAAAATTATAGACAGGACAGCATGCTGAGAAACAGGAGAGTGGACAGATGGGATGAAGTCAGATTTAGAAATTCAAGTAAATAAGCTGGAGCAACATAAAGTTTAAAATGGTATGTGGTAAACTTAGAGAGCCAGGCCTACAGGATAGTATTCTTATTTTCAAATATGCGAGGCAACAGTACAGTTGCTTTAAAGCATCGTTAACATAGTGGTTGTCTTTGGAGATAAATGGAGACCAATTGAGAGACACGGAAGGCTATAGCTGCACCTGTAGTGCTCTGCTTCTAAGGCCAACAGATATCGCCCCCACCCCAACCCTCCCCATGCACACTTGAGTGCACATGTGTGCGTGTGCACACATGCGCGCACACACATACACACACACACACACATCCCATTCCTTAGAAGACTGAGACATAAAGATTGCTGCAAGTTCAAGGACAGCTTGCTCTACATATATACTGAGTTCCAGGCCAGCCGGGGTTATCCAGAGGCATTCTGTCTCAAACAAACCAAGAAAGAAAAGTCTGCGAAATGTCCACTGAGGCACCCAAGAAGCCATGGAGACACAATTATTAAATGGCATTCTACAGCACCCTGGATGGGACCCTGGAGTAGAAAGGGGGCATCCAACAAAGGCTCAGGAAACGTGGGGAGCACAGCTGTAGCTTGTACGTGATGATGTCCCAATATTAGCTCATAATATTTAAGAAATGTGCTGTGGGACTTTAAGATGCCAGCGACAAGGGGCATTGTGGGAGTTCTTTCTCTTTCCACGACTGCTGCAACTCTCTGCAAATGGAAACCATTTCAACATATTCAGTTTCGTAAGTAGCAACGTGTCCAGGTGTGCTGTTACAGTCAGGTGACTACAGATAGCAACTGTGAAATGTGAATCTCAAAACCAGCTCAAATAAAGGCCTTTCAATGTTCTCACCACAAAGAACTAATGAGCAGTCGAAAAAAAATAGATGCTTAATATGCTTTAAATATCATACAACATACATACATTTTGAAATAGTATGTTATTAACATTTTATTATTAATTATCATTTTATTCACTTATTAATTATTTTCATTGTATTATTTTATTTTTGTTTATTTTATATAATAATACTTCTTATGCAGTGTTATTTTTTACTTTATAAAAAGATTATTATTTTTACATTTTAGTGTATCCATTAAAAACTATAAATCCAGCTCTGGAATGGCTAAGGCAGAAGAACTGCAAATCCAAGGCAATATAAACTACATACAACAAGACCCTGTCTCAGAAAGAAAACAAAGTACTGAGAAACAATCTAGCTTTTAAAACCACAGTGAGCTGCAGCTAGAGCCTGAACCTTCTCTTTAAAGTAAGAGAATATTAAAGATCTCTGGCCTGGGCTGGGCTGGGCTGCATGTGAATCCAGCATATTTGAAAGGGACTGTAAATCCCAGAGCAACCTCAGATGCAATTGACAGCCATGGAAACACAGACCCAGTTTGGAGCTCCACACAGGCTGAATGAAGCCAGGTTGCGTAGACAGATGGAGCTGGTCTCCATCTTCCTTCCTAAATGCCCGTTCAAGCTAAGGGCACCTCAGATCCTGGAAAGGGAAGGTGACCTCAGCCAGGACAAGAGCTCCTGATCCAGGAGTCGCCTAAGCTTTGCTGTTACAGCCAAGGCTATCAGTGTCCGGGGAGCAGAAAGGACTTGGGGAAAGGCCCACGGCTTCCACATGACCGTCCAACTCCACCCACCTAACTGTGCAGTAGCAGGTCCCAGCCCTCAAGTGACACTCAGCAATGTCACTTCCGCCCTTCATATCTCTATTCCCCAAAAATCGGAGCATTCCCACGTGCTCACTGGAAGCAACTTAATTTGGTCCTGTTTGTGATGGATACCCACAGCAATGGGTGTCAATCTGCAATTTCATTTCCTAAACGCTTTCTGTGTGCTAGATGCATCTCTGGGCACCAGGTTCTCAAGGGTGACCTAATTAAGATGCTTATTGTATTGGAGATGAATTCTAATCAGCAAAGCCATAAACACACAGGTGGATAGGATACCTTCAGACGTGAGGACATAGCCAACATTCACCCCTGTGCTCACTGTATCATGCCACTACCACTATCCTGAATTTGGTGATTCCTTCTTTCAAGCCACAAGGTATTGTGTTTTCAGGTTTTCAAGTTTTATGAGAAGGGTCTCTCTCCCTCATTGTTTTCTTTAGGAATCTCCTTCCTCTTGCCATTATTACTAAAATTCACCCATGTCCTATACATCTACAGCTTGCTACTTCATAGTATTCTATTACTCTCATAGTCCCTATATTTCTCAAATTTTATTTTGTTTTATTATTAATGTGTCTGTATATGTGCACACATGAGTGCAGGCATTTGTGGGGGTTAGTTATATGGAGACATATGGTCGCAACCAGAAGATTAGATACTCCATCCAAAAATCATGGCTCAAATCAATTGTGAAATTAATCTGCACAGGATCAGGGAAGACTTGAATGTACTCTGATACAGTGTGGGAAGGTGAAAAGAAAGTTGGGGGGGGCAAAGAAGAGTGAACGCCTTAACTGAAATCAAGATAACTCCTGGATTCACTGCCAAGGTCACAGAGTAGAAACATTTAGAGTAAACATGATATCTGTGCTCCTTTTAGAAGTCAGGAGTGAGGTACACACACAGCACCCCAACAGCCAGTTCTCACAAATAGCAGAGCCAAACGCCATGAGAGGAAAGCCCTGATGCTTGAGAGCAATGGAGAACACAGGTGTCCTTAAGCAGAAGCCTCTGAGACCCAGCTCACTTTTCAAGACCATTTCGTCTCCCAGAGAGTCTTAGCAGCGGGGTGGGAGGAGAAATTGGTCAGCTAGGCTGCATTTCTGGGTGGACTTGAGGCTTAATTGGAATCGTTGCAGAGACAGAGATCATTTAGCACATTTTATTCCTGAGATGTTT
Organism: Uromys caudimaculatus; assembly: GCA_028551405.1. NCBI lineage: Eukaryota > Metazoa > Chordata > Mammalia > Rodentia > Muridae > Uromys > Uromys caudimaculatus. The sequence goes on along the minus strand of CM052705.1, from coordinate 86,614,052 downwards.
TCTAAGTGACTTTAGCATGTCGCTAAGGAAAAGGAGCAAAAATAAACACCACAGCTTTGGCATCCTCAGCAAGGGGGGGTGGGAGTAGAAGATGAATTTGACAGAGTCTAATGAAGGCAAACTTCTCTCATTATGGCGAGATGAAGCAAAGATAACTAACATGCTATGAGTCAGGAAATTTCTCTCTCGTGGGTTTCACTGTAACCCTTCTGAGGCTTATTCTCTGGCTGCCAAGCACAGCTTAATTTCTTCTCAGATATTCTATATGTGTGCTGAGGCAAGGCAAGATCTGGGTCCTGGGTCATATTGGGACCTCGGTGCTCACTGTCCATAGATGGAGCCCAAACCCGGTGGAGCCAGACAGTACTATATTGACACATCTGCTTTACTAATTGATGCTGGGGGGCACTGCAAAAGTCCCTTCACTACACTGGGCAATACTTCTCTGAATATAAATTAAGGTAATCATAATGACCTAACATGATTAAAATAAAACATTGAAGTGGCTGCCATCAGGAGGTTCAGACCTTTATTGCTCTCTCTCTCTCTCTCTCTCTCTCTCTCTCTCTCTCTCTTCCCTACCTTCATGTTTTACTGCTGGAAGTATAAACTACTCTTAAATCATTTTCTCTGGAGCATCCAGTGTGCTGCACAGAGCTCATTCCAAGTCATGTGCAGAACAGGCTATCACCATAGTCCATCTGACTGCAAAAGCCATGTCTGAGATGGTGGGTTCTCCCAGAGCCGATTCCACAGGAAATAAGTCAGTAGTCTCCATTAAGGACTTAAGATTAAACACTGTGTGCTGAATGGATTATCCTCCCAGAAAGGTTTTCCACCTGGACAAACATCGTAAGTATTCGCAGCTTGGTTTATTATGAGACAACAATTCCAGCTTCAGGAGAGACGAGCAGCCGCAACACTGTGCTGAGAATTAATTTGGGCCTCTTGTATTTTAAGTATATACAAGTTTCAACAAGAAAAAAAATGATTGATAAATGAGCTTTCGTCCAGGGATGAGAGATCTCACCTGATACACTTCCCACTGGTTGCCAAAACACAATAAAAACAGTCAGTGCTAACTGTAGCAACTACCAAAGTCACATGACCCCTCAAGAACTGTAAAGGGGGCTATTTTTATAGGGTGGGGAACACTGTAATATCTGTGAAATATTATTATTCACTTTATTTTATAGTTGTAGCTCTGTATTTCAATTTGTTTATTAAATAAGTCTAATGATACACACACAGATGGCTATGTGTTGGTGCCTGATACCCGGGCACTCAGAAAGCACTAGCTGCTGCCATTTCTAATGTTATCATTTTTGTTGCTGTGTGTAAGCTGTGCATTAGAACACTATCTTTAAGGCCAGCCAGCATCTATCCTACGGCTCTTTCAGATGGAAGAGAGACCCAAGTGCTCTGCTTTACAGGAGTCATGGCTACCTGGCCTGTGCCTTCAGCCACTGTTCCTCTTGTCCCAGAGCTATGCCCTGACTGTTCCCAGGAGCCATTTCTCTCAGAAAGGCAGATCTGAATTAGTGCTTTCTAATCATTAAGAACTCAGGAAGGAAAATCATTTGAATTCTTTTTGGAGCAAAACTCCATCTGTGGACAGGCTTAACTTGCCAGGTCTGTCTCATTGTGGAATTCACGTGAATGTTGTCAGTTGATTCAGCTGCATGAGAGTCTTCTAGGAAAACAGAATCTGCAAGTCAGGCCTGTTCCATAATCCATAAATCCAAGGATCTCCACAGGCTTCATGTTCATTGCACACATACTATAAAGTCATAAAGGCAAGTAAAGGGCCACACCTTACCACTATGGGTGGTCATATGGTCTTATGTGGTTTGGAAAAATTACCAGATGAATCTGAAACCTCATTCTTCTCTGGAGTTGAGGTAACATTCTTTTTTTTGTTCTTTGTATTATTTTGTGTTGGATTTTAATTCTTGACCACTTTGGGAAGTACAAATTAAGCTAACTCTGAATCACTAAGAAAAATAACATGAGTTAGGTGTGGTAGCATATACTCATAGTCCTAGCACACAAGGAGGCTTACTTAGACAAGAGGATTGCCCCAGGTTCAATGCTAGCCTGGAATATATAGGAAGCACCAAGCCAATGCAAACTACACAGCAAGACTCCACCTCCCCGAAAGAAATCCACAAAACCAAAAGGAAAGATGAAGTTGAAACTTGGCATTCAGAGAGTAAGAAGAGGAGGGGCTCCTGTCGCGTTGGGCTGGGACATCATGAATCTTAACAGCCATTTGTGGGTTCGGCAGGAACTCGCCCAGTGGGGGGGGGAGGAACATTTTGATCCCATCCATCCTTGAGACTCTGAAAGAAATTAAGGAATAATGAGATCTGGCACCTGTGCTAAGGTTAGCTGGAGCCAACTGGGTTTGGACCACAAAGATGCCAGCTCTCCCAGGAATTAGAAAATGTGACAGAAATACAGACATTTCTAGAACCTTCCTTAATACTTGACAAAATGGTTAACATTTATTTGAAAGAATAATCATTAAGACATCAGGGAGTCAAAGGACCTTTTCATTCTCTTCCCAAAGTGGCCAAGTGAAAAAATATCTCCATTTTCTGCTTTTCACTATTAATAAAGAGAATAATCATTCAAGAAGAGACTGAGACTTCTGTTTGAATAAGAACAAACGAGGCATGCTTCTGCTGGATAAAAAAGTGGCTCTGGGGTGGCTCAAGACAGTAAGAAGGAGGATGAGGGAAGACATGTGGATTCAGGGAGTAGCATTTGAAGCCTTTGAACGCCAAATTACTATGCCAGGCATCTAGCAAGCCTTAGGTGTGATATTTCAGTATCATTTTCCAAGACTTTGGCAACTTTGACATGGGAAAGGGCTTTGAATGTACACCACCATAGCTTGAAACAATACAGAGAAAGACATATGTATGTATACACACACACACACACACACACACACACACACACACACACACACACACATACATCAGGCATGCATGATCACACAAAACTAATGAGTGAATAATACTAAATGGACTCAGTAGGGTGTGTGTGTGTGTGTGTGTGTGTGTGTGTGTGTGTGTGTGTGTGTCAGAGAGAAGGAGAGACAGACAAATGTATGTATAATTAAAGAAGAGGTCATAAGTTTAAGAGTGAGCTGGGGGGGAATATGGAGAGATTTGGAGTGGAAGGAGGGTTGGGCCTAACGTAATACAATAAGTACTCATGTAGGCAATTGTTAAAACACAGTATTTCTGAAGAAGGAAAATAAAACAAAACTAAGGTTAAAGGACTAGGAGAAAACTAGAGAGAACACCTTCACTATTCTGTGAAACTGGCCGGCACTGGTGGTCTTACCTAGGCACAGCTGTTAGAAATCAATAAAGAAACCACACTATGGGAACAAAATTATGAAGCAGGAATTCATATTCAGAGGTCTAAGACTTTTGACTTTGTGACTAAATAATTGTGAATCAATAAACTTCTTATAGTTATCTGTGTTTTTATATTTATTACCAAGTGTGTGCAGACACATTGTGTGTATGTAGAGGTCATGTATGGGAGTCAGAGAAGAGCTCTGTGGAGTGGGTTCCAGGAACTGAACTCACATCACCAGGCTTGGATGACAAGCACCTCAACCCACTGAACCATCTAGAAGTCAATAATAAGTTTTTATTTATCCTAAGTATACTGTCAGTAACCAGTGTTATTAGGTTCTGAAAAAATGCAACTCTTAATACCCACACAAAGAAAAAATTTAGTTAAATTGTACAAGATGGTTTGACTTTGGGTTTTCCCTCAGTGTCTTTGGGGAATTGGTTTCATGACCTCAGGAGATACCAAGATCCTCTCTACATAAACGACATAGCATTTGTATATAACCTATATACATCTTTTAATATATGCTAAATTATGTCTAGATTATATACCTAATCCATGTAAATGTCATGTAAACCATTGTTTTGATGTGTTATTTAAAGAACAATGAAGAGAAAATAATCTATGTAATACACATGTAACACTTTTTCTAATATTTCCCATCCATAAGTGAAAATATATACATAAAAATGGGATATGTAGATGTACATATATGTGGGTCATAGATAGCCAAGTTTTATATATATATATGTGTGTGTGTGTGTGTGTGTGTATATATTCACACACATATATAAAATGTACACACCTTGTAAGCCAGCAATTCTTTTTCAAAATATAAATCTCAAAAGAAAGGATATTTATTCCAGTGTTAATTAGATAATTAAAGAACCAGAAATGCATGCTACACATTTGATTGAATCAGTAAAACACATATGTCCTGAAGTAGTATGTAATTGTGGAGACCAGGCTGGGATCTGTTTGCAGTGACTGTATTATGTAAGGTTGTTGCTTTGGGCTGTGCCTGAATGACTCCATCTCATAAATGCACAGTTAGGTAAAGCTCAAGTGTAAATGCAGAAGGCAAATGACAAATGTCTGATTGGTACATCTGTCTGGCACGAGCTGTGAGGCACAGGCTGATAAAAACTTATGCACAAAACAAACTAATAGCACCTATGGATTTACAGCTTAAATCAGAACTGTGTTTTCATGTGAAAATTATATTGTTTTCCAAAATTATTGGAAAATCAGACATGTGAACTTAACATACCAGATCAAAGTATAACACCACTATTCACCCAATACAATTAAAAAAAAAAAAAAAAAGAAAGAAAAATGAAACCCAAGACTAAGATGTGACAGTCAGACTAACCCACTAGTCAACTGTTACAAGCCTCCTACAGGGAAAATGTCACAGTAAATGACCTGTGCCCCTTTCTTTGGGCTCAACTTACAGTTACTCCTGCCAGTGACCTGTAGCCCACTTTAAAATGACACTCTAAGAGGCCTGCCACCTAAACCTTATGGAACAAGTCCGTGTCCTGAACCAGCCCTGTGCTTGGTATCATCTCTGTGCCACCTAGGACAGCTCTGTGTAGGGTTATGTTAGCTTTCTGCCTTCAGTAATGCCTCTTTGAACCGTGTATATGTATTATATGTGTGTGTAATGCATACTTGTGGAGATATAGTTACTTGTGACATTAATAATGTGAACTGAAAGCTATAAATAGTATAAAGACTGGAAGAAAAGAACCTGTGACTAATCAGTGCAAAGCACCTCAAATGAAATTGGTAGTGCTTGAAATAAAGCCAATGTACTTGGTGTGACTTGGGAAGCCACTGTTATTTATTAAACTCTGACACTGTGGAAAGGCACAAACATGTCCATCTATATTTCTGACATAGATGACATATTCACAAGAATAACTGATGTCAATCTCACTGAAGAGGTGATATGACCACGAAAACTAGAGTTGGGAAAACAGCTAGCTGGCTCACCACTAAGGCTAGACTGAAACAGACAGACACAGGAGGAAAAGCACCAATGCAGAGGATCCCCAGGTTTCAGCAGGGTGGAGTGAGGGGCCAGGTCAGGGCTGAGTGTCAGGCTGTGCAAGCATCCTCAGCTCCCGGCTGCTAAGGTAAGGACCCAGTCCCCTTCAGTGATGGCACTGTAAAAAGAAGCAAGGTGCAAACACTGCAGATAAACAGAGGTAAAGTTATATGTGATCAGAGGAGTTGGGGAGGGGTTTATCCTATAAAAAAAAATGCTTTTGTTTTTTGAAGGTGGAATTTGAGGAAAGAATCGAAGTTAACAGAGCCATGTTCTAGGAGAACTGTTGGCATCTTGTTCTTCTGCTTACTTCGGTCAGACAAATCAAGACAGGGGATCCATTCTCAGCATGCTCCTGCCTGCCCAACTGCCTGCTCCCCCACTGTTCCGAGAACTTGGGCATCTTCTGAGAAAGAGAGAGATTCACCTCAATGGCCACATGAGCTCCTGTGAGACATGAACAATTGGAGCAACCAGTGAACACATAGAGAAAGAGACTGAGCCCACAAAGAAAACTAGAGAACTAGAGGTTAACAGTATATTCTCAACCTCCAGGAGGACCAGAGGCTGTAAAGGAATAAAAGACATTGTGAGGTGGGGGCCATGGTTAGTTAATGAAAGAGAGGGCATAAAAGGATATTGTCTGAGAATTTGGGTACCACCTCTGTCCTGGCATTGCCCACGCCACTCAACATGCAGACAGCAACATGATGAAGTATAAGGTTGTCTGTAGGCTGCTCTGCCAGTCATCTCGTATCTGACTAGTTCCAGCCAAAGAGGAACTTCTAGCCTATGTGCATATTGTCCCCAGAGACAAGCAAGATTAGGACAGAGGAGAACCTCACCTGGGTTACTGGGGCAGTACTTGGGGTAACACGTCTCATCCCTTTTGTTTTACATTCACTTCCTTAACAAAAGATAACTGACACTTTAAATCTATTTATTATTTAATATGTATGAGTATTTAACTTGCCTGTATGTGGACAAAAGAGGTCATTGCATCCCCTGAAACTGGAGTTAGAGGTTCTGAACTGCCACATGGGTAGTAGGGATTGAACCTGGGTCCTTTGGAAAAGAAGACAGTGTTCTTAACCACTGAGCTATTTCTCCAGCCCCCATTTCTCATTCTTGAGGGGTACAGAAGTGCAGAGGTGCAGCTTCTTTAACTTCAAGTTGAATTTGGTTGTCATCAAAGGACTCAATGGAAGTGTAAACATTTCCTAACTTGTCTTGTAAATAGGTTTGGTTATTGTCTGATTGTGGGCCCTGCTTTTTATATCCCCCTGTGGGGCAGTGGTCTGTGACAGGCAATCTGGCACCCGGTTGAGCCTAGGCTGAAAACTCTGGGAGACCCAGTGGAATAATCCACAAGGGACCGAAATGTTTTTGGCCAACGCTCCCGGAATACTCCTGTAAATACAGCTACAACCCCTATAGAGAGACCTGTCATGTGAGATTTGTCACGTAGGAGCAACGCTAAGCCCTCCCACATGCAAATCAGGTGCCATGAAGCCCTCAGACCAAACCAATGGGAAGTATCTGTTGTCAAATCCCTGACCCCTCCCAAACAGTATATTAGACCGTCCCAACCTGTGTAGGGGAAACCGCCATCCAGAAGGAATAAAGGTGCGAGAACTACTCTGGTGTCTGAGAGCTTCTATCATGAGAGCTGTAACACTTCAGCTAGGAAGAGATCTGCTCTCCCGACTGCTGCCAGAAGCTGCCAGAAGCTTCCCGCACTCCGCCGGCTAGTCAGCCTCTTGTAAGCTCAGCCTGGGCCGATTCAGCACAGGGCGGTGGGTGCAGCTTCTTGGCGCAACCCAGGCAGCAACCACAGGGACAGAGGCGGAGGAGATTTCATCCAGCTTGCGCTCTCCCCCTTGCCGGAACCCTCACATTTGGCCCGAGATCCCTGAGAAAGGCTCCCAGCACACAGCCCAACATTCCCCAAGGCCTATCATTTGTAATTTTATAGCCTTCAGCCTTTTACTGAAGAGGAAGACCAGGCATTTGAAGATGCCTGGCCCTATGAGCAGAAACAGGATAGTAATTAGGAGCTCAGACATGGCACGAGGCAAAAAACAGCCAAAAAAGTTTGAGAGTTTTGTTAACCATTTTTAAAAATATCCTTGGCAAAGATGGCGGGACTTTGATCATAGAGCAAGTTCTTTTGTTTGTTGTTTGCTTGCTTTTGTTTTGTGTTTTTGTTTGTGTGTGTGTAAACCTAAGGGTATTTCCAGAAGCCTCCAATTTCTAAATGCCACAGGTGTTTGTAGAAAAACAGGAGGAAGCTCTGGTGTCTACTTTGTTTCTGAGTAATACTACCTCTAAAGGAAGCCAGAAGCTGGATCCTAGAATAATAATCACTGAAAGCCAAAGGGCAGAGCCTCGTGGCTGCTCTGCTCTTCCCCCTCTATCCACTCTGCCATCTGCTGGGATGGCTTATCTCTGGAGGGTGAGTGTTCTTCGGCTGTTTTTCTGGACACTTTTTCTTCCAGGATCCCTCCTTTTTTTTAGCACGCATACTGGCTATAGCCAACCTGTGAAGTTCTCTGGCATTGCTAATGAGAAGACAGGTGGCTTCTCAGAGGTACAGGGCCGTCTTCCAAAGGACTGCCTTGACCTCAGAGGCTTGGCCAACTATGGAGGGCAAACTCCAGAATGCTGGTTGTCCTCAGCCTTTTTATCCTCCTTGGTGCTAATCATCAAGTCTCAGCCACTGACCACTTACAGTGCCAGCTCCACCAGCCTTGCAGTGGGGCTACTGAGCGATAATCCTAGCATTTGCATTCCTTAAGGAAAGTTTGAGACATACGGAGATAGTGGAGGGAGTCTGCCTCTTTATTGGGTTTCATTTTCCTCTTGAAACCCTTAGTTCTGTATTATATCTATTTCAGCAACACAGTGCTCTGTAGACCACATTTTCTTCTTTGGACAGGACTTTAAAGGGGTTTATTTAACCCTGGTGGCAACCCAACATAGAGCACTGGAAGAGTCAGGGAGTTGACCCAGACCAGGTTGACCTTGGACAAATCTTAGCTGAAGTTTCTCATTTTACTTTTTCTTTCTCTTTTTTTGTTTTTCTTTTCTCTTAAACATGCATTATGTCTCTTATAAAGAAGTAATCCATTCAATTCTGTGGGAAAGAAAAGACAGACCACTTAGGGGAAAAATAAAGTATAATAGTGGTTGATTTCAGGTCCCATCTTCATGTCACATGTGCACCCCATTCAGACATATGTAAACATAACCACTGTACTTCTTTAAGTACTGGGCTATCTCAAATGTATATACACTGTTAAATATATCAATAATGAATAAGTGAATGAAATGAAATTATGATTCCTCAACACTCTGATGAGCATGCTAGCACAGGTCCTGGTTGACTTGCAGCACTGTAGGAAAAAGTTGCTACCTATTCTCTATGAGAGTGAGATACCAGGACAGAGTGGCCTAGCATTAAAAACAAGAAGCTGCATTTGCTCATCCCTGCATCCTCCCGCCCCCCAGAAGCGGCAGCAGCAACAAAAACCAAAGGCAGACAGAGCCAATGGTGCTTAAAGAATACAGCAAAAGAGGGAGTGCTGAAAAATAAAAAATAAAAAAGAGGAAGTGCTGAACAAAACGGTTTTTGCACAACAGAAAGATCCAACAATTCTTTCAGAGGTAGTTCATTTAAAAGTTGTCCCTATGTCTGTAAGAGCAGAAGCTACATAAAGGACTGAAGATCAGGGCACTGCCCACTGAAGCTAAATTTGAAACAAGTGTAAAGTTTCTCTGAAATCATCTAGTAAGGGACCAGGGAAACAGGCTGTATTTTACAAACACAGCCAGTATTGGTGACCAAATCACCATCATGGGAAAGTAAGACAAAAGCTGCTCATTCCACCTCTGTAGGAGACAGACTAGTCAGGAACTAAGATGAGCAGACTCACTCCTGGTCCAACCACACACATTAATATACTTTATGTTGGTTAGAGTGGATTTCATCGGAAAGTCTGGATATTTAGGCAAGATTGACATGTGTTCAGTTGCCCTGCAAGTGCGGATTTCCAGTTTAAATGGATGCTTACTCTGTAATGTGGAACTAGGGAAGCATGTTCTCTGGTCCACCTGCAAGCTGTCAGTCATTGCTCAGGCAATTTTCCCTAACTTCTGGGTCTGTGGGACACATCTTGCATGATTCCAACACACACTCCCTACCTTCAAAGAATGGTTAGGAACTGGCTTGTAAATAAAAGATAGGAGAAAAAATGAAGCCCACTAAACACCAAAGCTGAATTGGTCCCATGCTGTACCTGGTTTGACTTGAATTCTAAGCACTTTAAAATGCCTTTGAGTTAGATAGCTTCCAACACTGATCGTTTTTGCTGCTGTCTGTTTAAAACTGCTAACAATAAATGTTTACTTTTGTGCTGCAAAAAATGTTTACTTTCTGTTACTGTAACAAAATATCTGGTGTAGTTTATCTATAAAGAGAAGGAGCTGAGCAGTGATGGCGCAGGCCTTTAATCCCAGCACTTGGGAGGCAGAGGCAGGTGGATTTCTGAGTTCGAGGCCAGCCTGGTCTACGAGTGAGTTCCAGGACAGCCAGGGCTACAAAGAAAAACCCTGTCTCGAAAAACCAAAAGAGAAAAGGGGGGGGGGGGGGCGTCCATTTAGTTCACAGTTTGTCATTCCAAACCCAAGATGAGGCTGTCCCATTGGTTCGGCACCTTCTGCAAACAGCAGAGGGTAGGAGAAGGAGGTTCTGTGTAAGCCACATCCCAACAGGGAAGTGAGAGGTTAGGCCAGGGACTCAGCTCCTCCACAGGTCTCCTCACATGACCAAGAGTTTTCCTACACCCCACCTCTTAAAAGCCCACAGCACTTCTCAATGCGGCATCCTAGGAATGGAACTCTTCCATGTAAACTCCCAGGGTGGGTGGAGCTTACACCTTCAACACAGCAACCGGTTTTAAACATTTTATATATTATATTCATTTTCCTTAGAACAGTATTTTGAGACACTGATTCCATGTTTGCCACCCATGCTCAATTTGAGGAAATGGAAACTGATAAGAAAACACCTAAGGTTAGGAATCCCATGAATGGCTGAGGCAGGGTTTGAACCCTGTCCATCTGAACATGGCAACTACAGAGCTAACCAGCATCCTGCCATCCTCCACCCTAGGGGTTCATTACAACTACGTGGGGCAAGTTTTAAAGTCTCTGGTACTTCAGACCACACCCAGAGCAGGTAAGTCAGAATTCATGGGAACAATGCCCGAGCAGGTATGTCTTTCAATATGCAGGCAAATCTGAGAGCCAGAGAACACAGCCAAACTGTTGTTATTGTGAAGCTAACCTTGCCTTCAGCATGTTATTGATTTGCATATTTTCAAATGAAACTTTATAATGACTTGAAACTAATTTAATCTGTAAAACATGTTTCTGGTTGAGCAGAGAGGACTCAGTTGGATTACCTAAAAAGATCAGGAATTGGTAAGTAAGCCACTGCATCCCCAAGACAAAGTTTCTATTCCCCCTACAGACAATCTACCTACTGATTAAAAACATACAAAAGATTCCAATTCATAAAAATGTATGGTATTCACTAAAAATAAATAAATAAAAAACAAGAGACAGCAACCTCAGGCAGCTTAAGTACAAAATGAGCATTACGCAGAGAATAGAGCAAATACAGAGAATAGAGCAAATACGTGGATAAACGTAAATACCCACCCACTACAGCACAGTAACAAAATATCAAATTATCAGTAACTTAAAAACAATGGATAAAGGGGCTGAAGAGATGGACTGGTGGCTAAGAGGATCCAGGTTCAATTCCCAGTACTCAAGTGGTGGCTCACAATTGCCTATAACTCCAGTAGGGGATCTGACACCCTCTTCTGGCCTAGGAAGTCAGCAGACATGCACATGGTGCACAAACATATATGCAGGCAAAACATCCATACGCATAACAATAAATAAAATAAGTAGACATTTAAAATGATTTTTAAAAATAGATGAACAGTGGCGTATGCCAAAAGAGGATGGAGAGAGATGACGTGTTCTGAGTCGCACACTGAAAAGCAGCAAAGACTGATTAAAATCTAGACATGTGTTAGTACACATCTGAAATTTCTGAGATTTATGCTAAGGCATAGAAACAGAGTACAAAACAAATTACTCGAGGAAAGACCAAGAAGATTAAAAAGTATAACTCCCAAGGAATATGAGAAAAAGAAATTAGGTAGAACCAATAGAGAGTGAAAACAGAGACACAAATTTAAGCACATCAGGATTGAAGTTAATAGAGGGATGGGTGACCCACTTACAACCAAACATTAGACCAACTTCAACAATCGGAAAAAGCAAAGGAGGAAGAAAAGACAGAGGAAGGAGAGAGAAGGGGAAGGAGGGGGCGCAGGGAGGGGAGGGGGAGAATGGACACAGATAATGAAAGTTACGAATCAGAGTTCTTTAGGTGTGGGGTGCAGAAGACGCCATCACTGGGGCAAATACCAAAACCTTCATCCTTCAAGTCTGAACAACTAAAGTGTCCCTCCATCAGCCTTTGTCTCCAAGTCTTGTCATCTGGATTAAAGTCCATTGGCACAATTTGCCTATGTACCTCTCCCCGATCCCATTTATAAGTTGAAATCATTGTCCTTCAATTTCTATATTAATAATATTGACAGACAAGGTAGATAATTAGAACCCAACATGGTCAATAGAGTTTGACCCCCAGGGTGACATTAGTGGCTTTAAAGAAAGAGGAAAAGACCTGGCTTGGCACAGTCTTAATAGGTGATGGCCTTCAGTGTGTGGCAGTGGAGCAAGGGGCCCCTCACCAGACCCTGGGCAGAGTCGGCGACCATGTTCTTGGACTTCGCAACCTCTAGAGCTCAGAAGGAAGAACTCTCTCGCCTCGTGCTTTCTGTCACAGAACAGAGAACAGATGAAGAATCAGTTGAGTTTCTTGGTGTCTAGCATGTGTAGGAATCTTCTGAATAGTTTACTAAATGCAGTCTGGGACTCAGCATGTCTGAGTGGAACCTCAGCTCTATATTGCCAGAAAGCTCTCAGGTGCAGTGATGTCGATGAGCTCTGAACTATGTTTTCAGCAACAAAGCGCCAGGTTGATAGTAAATATGGCCTTAGTTTATTTGCAAATAAACTAACAAATGTGGTGCGCATGAGTTTAGAGAAAACAGGAACAAGCTCCTAATTTAAATGCAGTCCAAACTTCTGAAACACCATTATATAGTTGTTGAAATACACACACACACACACACACACACACAGTTTTTAGTCTGGCATGACCATGATGGAGTGGCCATAGATCAGGACCAGGATTCAACAGAAAGCACAACCCTGGCTTGGCTGATATGAACTCACTGCAGAAATATAGTTTGCCTTTAAAGGGCACAGGCTTTGCTAAAACACAAGTGTATTGTTTTCCTAAAATCCAAAAACTCTTGAATTCCCAAATATGTCCATTCCAGGTTTTAGATAGGAGTTTTTAAACCCATGACATATTGTTCTCAGAGTTTTTTATTATTTCTAAAAAAAAAAATTCCCTCATCCACTCAAATAATAACAAAAACAGATGACCCTGCAAGGAATAACAAAATACTGAGAGTAGATTTTTAAAATATAATTATTCAGTGTAGTCTTATTCAGTTTTGAAACTGCTTTTTTCAGAAAATTAGATACTTAAGGGAAATCTCAGTTGCAACTTCCTTGGAATTTTAACTTTCTTACCTCAAGACAAAATAACACTGCCCTAACTGAAGCTTGTCAGTAGATGGCCACTAGCATGCTCTAGGCATAGCTCTCCCTGAAGATCCCACTCTCTGGAACGAGAGATGCCAAATGAGCTTAAAGGCACCTAAAGTCAAAATCCTTTTGTGACAAGCTTAAATTAAATGTATCTATACAAAATGCAATCCCCATTAGAATATAGAGAAGACACAATTCCAGTAAAACTGAAGCTATTGGTCAAGCCTCAGAACTATAACATACAGAGCTCCACAGAGACACAAAGCCCTTTGATAACACTTGGCCTCATTCAGGATCATCTCCCTCTGACTGGAAAGGTGTGGAACCTGGAGGCAGAGCAAAGGCAAAGGCTCGCAGTCGGCTCCATCCTATGGTCCTAGCCACACACCTTTAGAGATAAAAGCACTTCTGGGGCTGGAAAGATGGCTCAGCAGTTAAGAGTACTTGCTGCTCTTGCAGATGACCAGAGTTTGATGCTCAGCCTCCACCCAACATGGCAGCTCTTCTGGCCTCTGCAGGTGTATATGCGTATGTGTGCATGTGGGACCATGAAAGGCAGCCTGGTTTCTGGTTGAGCTAAGGTTTTAAACCCTGGTGGACCCAGTAGATTGTTCCCAGCAGGGGGCAACCATATCGGCAGGCGTTTACCATGCTCCTAGAACCAGCTCCTGACACGTGGCTGCAGCTATCCATAGGTCTGTGACATTTAGTCACGTAAGAGGAACGCCCCCAAGCCCTTCCACAGGTAGAGGCATGATCCTGCAGCCTCAGACATCCCCATGTTAATGAGGCACCTAGAGGCTTAGCCACTCCCCCTCCCAGTTACTATTTCAACCTCACCCCTCCCTGAGGTCACAGGGGTATGGTCTCACCCATGCCACTCTCCACCATGACAATAAACACCCTGAAACCCCGGACTGTCTCTATTCATCCAGATCCTCCGTGGGGAATGAGGGAACTGGCCTTCATCTAAAGAGCCGCTGCCTAGTCTCACGCAGAAGGCCTTCCAACACTCCCAGCCATGGCCACCAACCCAACCAAACCAAACCAAGTGAGCTAGCCGGCATCAAGTCATGAACCAGGGTCCCACTGTGAGACCCCCACTGTGCTCCTTCTCCCCCTTGGCCAAGGCTAGATCTAGTCTGCGGTCTCAGCTCTTCCACAGCATCCAAACCCCACAGAGCCAGCTCCCGCATGTCTCCTGGGACCCATGGCTGCCTCCCCCACCCCAGGACTGTGTTTCTGAGGGGGCTTCTCAGAGCCAGACACATGCCCAGTGGTCCATAGGGCCCGAGAGCCTGGGGCACACAGAACCATTACTTCACTCCACCGTGCCAGTGTTACCCTACATGTGCACACTCACACACACACATGTATGTACACATAATAATATAGGGATAATAATAACAGAATAATAATAATCTTAAAAAGGAAGGAAAGTAGAAGCACTTGGAAGATGGCAATGAGATGGTCAACTTGGGCATTGCTGCAACCCTTCTCCTGAAACCCCTGCCCACTCTTTGAAAGACCCTAAGCCTCGCCTGCACATAAAGATAAACTCCTCAGCACTGGCTGAAACCAGTCTAGTCTCAGTCCATAAAGTGAGCAGACATGGATTTCAAGCACCATAAACTCCCTTTTCCTTCAGAAAGAGTTCATTTGAAAATCCTCCATGTTGGGCAGAGGATCTAAGAAATAGACACCTGATGACCAAAAGGACATTTGTGTGTTAATTGCCATTGCTGTTGTCTTGAAAGGCAGAAAAGGGGAATTTTATTGGGTCCTCTTCAAGGACTGAGCACTTGGACAACGACTGAACCTCCTTCTAAAGGTAACTTAAAGTAACAGTCAAGGGTTAAGGGATTGTACATCATCTCTCTTACAACATACATCAGTGGAGCAATCAGTCCACAGTTGCTAAGAAATACTTGTCCCCAGTAGTTTTGGGATAAAGCCCCTAGTTAAATTCTTAGACTTGTATCTGCTTGCTAAAACACAATAACGCAGGGGACAGGAAGGAATTTGAGAGTTGGGGAGATGGCTCTGTCAGTAAAGTACTTGCCATTTAAGTAGGAAGACCTGAGTTCAAGCCCTGGGAACCACATAAAAAGTCAGGAGGAGAGCATCTATTATCCTAGTGGGTGATGGGGCTTGGGGAGGCAATAACAGGATGATTTCTGGGATTCCTAGCCACCCAGTCTAGCTGAGTTGTTAAGCTCGGTGAATGAAAGACTGTCTCAAAATATAAGGTGGAAAGACTGAAGAAAACACTTGACTTTGACCTCTAGCCTACACACATAGACACAAACACACACAGACACACAGACACACAGACACACAGACACACAGACACACACACACACACACACACACACACACACACACACACACACCTGGACATAAATGTACACACACACATACACATAGACACGCAAAAGAAAGAAAAGGGGAAGTTTACAATCCTGACCCCATGTTTCTTCAAAAAAAGAAAAGAGAATAGAATAGGAAAGAAATGGAAACAAAGAAATCACCCATGCTAGATGCTGAGAGTATATTTTCAAGGTTTGCCAGCCAGATGTTTAATAAAAGTGGTAATTATCACATTTTAGTTTCAATTCAGATGGCTCTGCTTCCATCCAACATATGTTAACGATTAGGAAAAATTTCCCCTAAAAACACAAAGTATATGAAAGTACTAGGCAGCTCTTCAATATATACATTCTATATGTGTAAAATTAGACTGATTATTATACTTGTTCTGGATAGTGATACCCAAAATATTAAAAATATATTAAGATTTACCTATTAATTTAAATATAAATCCATAGAGAAACATGTTTTACCACCTCCATAGCTTTGATGTGGAAAATTTTACATTTCTAAAGCAATTTTATGTATGATTTCATCCGTGTCTGTGATTTATTTCACTCATACCCACCCCTTCTCACTGCCCTGTTCCAACTCCTCCAACATCCCCCTGACTACGCTTCTCTCTCAATTGTTTAATAAGCCCAATTTTAGATTTTTAATAAGCCACTGAGTCAGGTCAATGCTTCATCTGTGTGCATGGATGTGAAGCCATCTACTGAAACCTATCCAAGGGGCTGATCTGGGGAAAGTAGCTGTCAATCGCCAACAGCTCCCAGCTAGCAGTGGGGTCTCCTGAGCCAGCCTTCCTCCATCTACATCAAAGCAAGGTTTTTTTTTTTAATTTCTGATTAAGTGTTTGGGTCTAGTGTATACATGTTCATGTGCATGTGTGCATGTGTGTGTGGATCTGTGTGTGTGCATCTGTGTGTGTATATGTGTTTGTGTGTGTATGTCTGTGTCTGTATCTGTCTGTGCATAGATGGATGGGTGGAGAATTGAGACGTTGGCACTGGGTTATCTCCCTCAGTGGCTCCCAATCCTTATTTTTGGGACAGAATCTCTCACTGGACCTGGCATCTCATGATTCTAGATTGGCTGGACAGTAAGTCCCGGCAATCCCCCTGCCTCTGCCAGTGCTGGAATGAAAGACACAAGTCACATGTGCAGTTTCTAAGGTAGGTGAGTAGGATCTAAACCCAGGCCCTCATGTTTGTATTCCCAATGCTTTACTAACCGAGCTGTCTCCGCAGCCTGAACTCACCCATCCTTCTCAAGAAAACTGTGTGACTAATCTAGAGTGGAGAACTTTGCTATTGACTGACAACTAAATGGAAGATACCTAGTTAATGGTCGCTCACATGTGATTTGCCAAAGCTTCCTTCACTGTGCCAGCTCAGACCTTATCTCCTAGCTTTATCTCCTTAGATGAGGCTCAGTGGCCCAACATCAATGACAGCCCTGAAATTCTGGCCTGCCACTCACACTGCCACCATGCAGTGACTCTCGGTGGGATCCAAGGCTCACTGAGTGTTCAGCTCGGCTTCCTCACTCGTCTCCTTTTATGGTTGAAGACACAGAAATAGTTGACTAATTTGAATGACTTACCCAAGAATATCAGCATGAATATACTGGTACAAAAATGAGTTGAACTCATACTTGAAAAGTACATTTCCCCCAGCCACGCAGCAAAAGCAAGTGATTTTAAAATGTCTCTTTTGAAATTAAACTGGAGAAAAGCTGCCAAGTTTTCAATGCAAAGGTATTTCCAGCTCATTCCCTCCAGTATCTCAACTTGAACAATTCAATTTCTAGGGTCTCTAAATCCTGATCACCTCTTCACGGACCACCTCTTTTACCTCAGCATCCTCCTTTCCAGCCTAGCGTTTACTGCCACCCCAGAGTCTCCTCCTTACACCTTCCCCCATCCCTGCTCATCCTCACCCCCCATTATTCAGTTGGCAAAATGACTATCATGATCAGAACTGAGTCTTCTCAGATTGCCTCCCCACCCGGCTGAGAAGAAAAATAAACACTGGCTCGTTTTGTTTCAAAGACACAACACAAATCCCAAAGGGCTTTCAGCCCCACTAAGCAATCTGACCACTCTTTCTTGGCCAACCTATGTTGCTGCAGGGAAAGTACGTCACGCCTCACCCCTCCCTTGGACACAGGTGATGCTGTTGACCCACGTTTTCTTCAAGTACAGAGGCAATCTCCGCATCTCTCCACAGAGTGCAGATGCTCACCTCTGTGTCCTGCGCAGACCTAGATACATGCCATGCTTGAACTCCAGCCCGAATTGAATGGTCAAGTCATCACTCGGCTTAGATCACATCTTTCCTGTGGCCTTAAGGAGGTCTCTATCAATTCCTTTATTTTTACAGAATATTACCCATCGATGTTCAAGTATATTGAATAAGTGCCATCTAAGAACAGCAAAAACAACAAGTAAATTTTGGACTGCCTAGATGGCTCAGTGGGCAAAGGCACTTGCTGATGACCTGAGTCCAAGCTAGGAGGCTTTGAGACACGTGGTGAGAACAAAGAACAAACCTGATGTCCTCTGACAACCACATACTTGTATCATGCGTTCTCCCCCCCCCCCATGCACACACGCACAGACACACACATCAATAAATTAAAATAGTTTTTAAAGATTTAAGGAGATCTATCTTTTAAAACAATTTGAATTTTTTCTATCTCCACATTCTTCTTCCCACCTCCCACCCATGAGACCAAATGTCTCAAGAGCCATAGATTCTTCTCATCTTTTGTTCTTTCCTGGACCAGGTCTCATCAGTTTTTCCCCCACCCACCTACTGGTCTTGGTGTTGTTGGTAGATCCATGGTACCCACAGTCACATAGAAAGCATTCAGGTGTCACGGCCGTCCACTCTCATGGCTATCACACCCCCCTCTTTCTTAGCTCTTCATGTAACTTTAGGACACTTCTCTTGTCTGGCTGCCCAACTCTTCAGTCCTTTCAACTGGTTCCTCTTTAGCTCCTCATGCTATAGGTGTTGTGAGAATGGCAGGACTCAGTTCTCCTCCCTCTATATTTATTTCCTTGGGATTTCAACCAATCCTGTAGGTTTAAGCTAAATACTAATGACAGTAGACAAGAAAGTGCACCCCTTTAACTACAGCAGGCAAGAGACAAGAGCAGGAGGACCTCATAAACCAGCCTATGCTATATAAGAAGACCTGGCTCAGAAAAAAAAATTCACCTATGCTCTGAATAGCCACCTTGACTTCTTCATACCTAGCCTTGAACTCTAGGTTCATCCGTGTAATGGCCACATTCTTCTATTTAGGTAACGGTATATTAAAACAGTGTTATTTCCTCTGTGAAAACAGTATCATCAACCATACTGATGTTCTCAAAGCAGCTGAAACCCTTTAGAAATACAATCTAAATTAATCACGTCTCACAACTTCCCATTTGCCGGCTGTATCCAGCCCATTTATCTACATAGGCTCACACAAGAGCTTCATATCTAGTCTCCGTACTTGATTCCCGTCTTCTGCAAACTACGTCAGGATCGTACTTTAAAACACAAAGCAGACCATGGCTCTTTCACATTCAGAACCTTGATAGTTTCCCATCAAAAGCAGAATGGGCAACGGGGCCTAGGTGGATGGCTTCTGATATGTCTGGCTTTATCACGCCACCTATCCTTCCCTTTCCTGGTCACATCTCTTGCTGGCTGCCTTCCTGTTCTTTGTACATTCTGTAACCTAGGAGCCTTTTCAGGCATTGTTCCTGCCATATAGAGTACAGTCTCTCTCAGTATCACGGGAGACTGTCTCTGGAGCTTTCACAGCTATGAAAATCTGCGGATGCTCACATCCCTTGTGTACAGTGGTGTAGTGTGCATACACTCTAGCCGCATCCTTCCTTACCCTGTCAATCATCTCCAGATTGTTTATACGATCCAGTGCAATCTACACACTGTGTAAACAGCTGTGTATCACATTACTCAGTAAATAGCCACAAGGAAAAGGATCTCTACACATTTGGTACACTCTGGTTTTCCCCAAATGCTTTTAACTTGAGGTTAAATCACTAGGAGTGAAACCTGCAGATCCAGAGGGCTGAGAACATTCCTCCCTGGGGGACTCCCATGGCTGTGCTCCTTCACTTCCTCTCATTTTTTACTCATCTGTCGCCTGGCCTTTCCTGACGCCCTCTCTGAAATCATGTACCTGTCAGTTGCCATCTCATTTCCTTCCTCGGCTGTCTCGCTGGCACTCACCACCAATGTCACTTTGTGCCTCCTATGTTTGCTTGTTTGTCATACATTTTCCTTACTGAAAATAAGATTCATGAAGCTCGTGACTCTGCTTTGCCCCTTGTTTCCCAGGCAGGATCTAGAGGTCTGCCTGGTTTCACCAGATGTCCAATAAATGTTTGTTGAATGAATTATCCATGAAGGAATGAATTACCAAGTTAACCAATACCAGCTATGAGTGTATAGCCAGGCAGGCTGCCCCCACAGCATAAAAAGATTAAAGGCATTTTGGTTCATAAATGTCATACGGCAAATCTGCAATGTTATAAAAGTTTTCATCCTGTTTTTGTTGTAGATTATGACATAGAAAGAATAGTAAAGAGATTGGTTAGATAATAATGGAAAGTAAAGAGTGGTAAATAGTAAAGAGGCCTGTCGTGAATGATGTGGTCTTCAAATTAAAGATGCAATGTATCTTGACCAATTAACTGTAAATCATAAGCCCTGTGTGTTTTGATCAACTTTGACCTGAGAATCTCTAAGAAGAGAAGCATTAAAAAATATTTTTCCCAGTTGAAACTATAGCCTCAAGAATACACTCAATCATATGATCAATGTAAGCTTTTGTCTTTCTCAGTAATTAATGTGTCTAAAGAGGGAGTCTAGAGAGTGACTGCATCTCTCTTATTTATGTAAATGTGTCTTCTCTACCCTATTAAATCTCTCTGAGTGAACATTTTCTTGTTCTTTGTAAACAGAATAGATTGGGTTAATTGGGTATGCCCAGTCATAGTCCCAAATACCAACAGAAGAATATCGATTAGGACATATGCATTGCATGGGTTGGGTATACTTTGGCTTACCATGATAAATCAAGAACTCACAAAGACAAGAGGCTCCACCTCAACCTTCATGCTTCCCCTCAGAGTGGCAATGGGTGGACACCTGAAAGATCATATGCTAGCTCTTAAAGGTGGCCTTCTTATTTGCTGTCATTTCATTGACCAAAGCAAGTCATATAGCTCCTACCCTTCATAGCAGGAAGGGTCCTGTGATCTGTCTACAAGCTGGGATTAATAGTGCATGCTTTTAATCCCAGCACTCAGGTGGCAGAAACAAATAGATCTCTTTGAATTCTAGGCCAACCTGGTCTACACAATGAGTTTTGGTACAGCCAGGACTACATAATAAGACCCTGTCTTGAAAAAAAAAAAAAGAGTGTCCACCGCCTTTGTGACAGCCACAATTCCCTTACAGAGCCTGGAATAACCTTCACATAACAAGGTGTTGTAACACAGCTGAATGCATTCTTATCTACCTTTATTCTATTCTACGAATTTACATATTTAAACACACAGGCCACAAAGGTTAGCCCCAAAATTCCTAGAAAGAAAGTGGGGAGAAACCATGTTCTTATAAAAAATAACAGCCATGTTTTCTTTCTGAACCCTTGGATGGATTGCTGCTGCTGCTATCCTCTACTGACATAGGACTTCTGCTTCCCCTGCCTTCCCACATGTACTGAACACCAAGACTCTCCAGGGAGTCCCAGACCCCCCCAGAGCTAGTTTGCTGCTGAAGCATCCAGCTTTGTGAACCGAATGGCTACTGGGCTCTCAGCCACTCCAGCAGGTAGATGGCTACAGATGGACTACCCAGCCCCTATCATGTTTGC
The DNA here is from genome assembly GCA_028551405.1 of Uromys caudimaculatus. Taxonomy (NCBI): domain Eukaryota; kingdom Metazoa; phylum Chordata; class Mammalia; order Rodentia; family Muridae; genus Uromys; species Uromys caudimaculatus. The sequence continues at coordinate 86,592,577 of CM052705.1, read as the reverse complement.
CAATCTAATAAATCCTCTTTTATAATATTTTTTAAAAATTAAAGAAAAAAATTAAAATGCTGCATCTCCTGCATTCCACCAACAGCAACCAGTGCTCCCATTGCCAATGCATAAAATGTGTTGGAGAGGAAAACTTCAGCGAGCAGAACAGAGCTCTACTCCACCATTTCCTTGGCAGTGCTCCTTGTTCTGTAGGCACTTGATGTGAGATCGTTCTTGGCTGTAACCCAGGCTTAACTGTACCCAATCTATTCACATCAAAACAAGCATGACCTTAGATGATTTCAACTTCAGCAAAATGACCAGGAGCCAGAAAAACAAAAACAAGATTAATAGATAGCTGAAAAAAAAAAAAGTTAGTGTCTCTATTGAGATCTATACATGATAGACTACCCTCAGAAGTTAAAAGCACTCAGTGCTCTTGCAGAGGACCTGAGTTCAGTTCCCAGCACCACACAGGGACTCACAACTGCCTATAACTCTAGTTCCAGGGGATTTGAAGCCTTCTTCTATGCTCTGTGAGCACATACATACTATAAATAAACTCACATGGCACACACACACACACACACACACACACACACACACACACACACATATATATATATATATATATACAAATAATAAATAGATAATTTTTAAATGATAGACATGGCAGATTGGATGAGGGTGGAGACACTGTAGGGATCCTGTGTTACATAGGTCAGGGTTTTGTAAAAGTATATGGATAACGGTTAAAAAAAAAAAAAAAAGAAATTGAAAAGTAGACAAAACAGTTGGTACAGGAATACAAAAATGATAATATATAAAATAGGTATTATTCTATATCTCATATAACTATATATTATATATTATTTCATATGACTATATTATCAAATATAGCACCAAATATACTAATAAAACTATTTGAAAATATATTATGAAATATACCATTAAAATTATATATAACTTTAGAAAAGCAAACAAATGACTGACCATTTATATATATATATATATATATATATATATATATATATATATATTACAAAATAGAATTATGAAACATTTATATTCTAAACAGCTCTGTAAGCATCACGCCTCTTCCCACTATTGATTCATGTAAGAAATTTGAAGCTCCCCCAAAACTGAACAAGAGGCTTAATTCCAATTCATACTTGAACTCTGGCCTAGCATCCCTCATGACACAGCTCTGATGGACAGGGAAGAGAGAGCCCTGGGGATATGAAGTCACACACCCCATTTCATGGACACACAGAATGGCATGCACAGAAACAGATGGCTAAATGCCACATGCTCCAACAGAGGCATGACAATAATAGAGTGGGTGACTTAATAAAGCAGTTTATGTTCTCACAACTCTGGAGTCTGGACAGTCCAACACCAAGATCCAGCAGGGATCTAGTGGGCTTTGGCCTTGTGGGCCTCCTTTCCTGGCTTGTGGGCAGCCACATTCTACCTGAGTCCTTGCAGGATTACACATCATATCATGAAAGCTCCATATCACCTAATCAAACCTAATCACTTCCTAGAGGCTCCTCTAACCATCACAGGGGACATTAGGGATCCAGCCTACAATTTTGGATGAATGCGAGCATTCAGCCCATAACGAAAGGGAACATAGGCCATAGCTTTTTGATAATGAAGCACAGACTGCTCTCAAAGCATATGTTCAGAACGCAGTGTGAAAGGGCTTACAACACGACACAGTGTGGCACTAATGCCAGGGTATTTCACAGTAAACAGACTCTCAATGCTCAGCTCTTCTGTCGGGTTTAGTCCTTCTAGGCTTCACTAGAAAACCTTAAATAGAACAGACAAGGCTTCCAAACCGAGCCACAGAAAGAGCTATCTAGCACCATGCCCTGGTTTCAAAGAGCTTGGGGGGCATTGAACATAAATTTAGTTGTGAATGGATTACATAAATTCAGTATTTAGTTGATAGTAGGACTAGGTTATCGGTTTAAAAAAAAAAAAGACATGGTCAAATAAAATATTCACAACAACCTGCCAGCACAGATAAAACACTGGAGAGAGAAAATGTCAAATAAATTGCATCCTCAACAGTGTGACTTGGGTCTCAAAGAGTAGGGTGCTTCCAGCCACTGTTGGTCTCCACTAATATGGAGCTAAAAGAAAGTAACTTAATCTCCCTGAAACTGAAGGTCTTCATCTGTTAAATCAAGAATTAGAGTCCCTGGAGCTTAGTCATGCATCCCTTCCTCAAGTTTTATCATGCTCATAAATATCACTGCTTTAAAAAAATGCTTTTTATATGTCCTGTGTAGACTGTCTTATAGAGAATAAATGAGCGCGTACATGGAGGAGATATTCTTGGCAATGTTGAGGATTATGGGACTTTGGAACTGTGTCATGATTAACCTAACAGATGACCCCCCGTAAACACTGGGCACCAAGAGTGTACACAAGCACATACACAGCCATTAAGAGATAACACCTCACACCTATACTCCATTGACAGCTATTCTGTTACACTTAAAGAGAAATTTTAAGGGTTGGATAGTCTAAAACAAGATCTTAAGAACCTTGCTGAGCTCTTAGCATGTCTGTGAAAACTGGGCTGTGCTGCAAAAATTTCTTCCCTGAGATATGTAAACATCTACCCCCATTTATAAGATCCCATCAACAACAAAGCAAGATATGTTCCGCCAAAGTTCAACTAGAGGAACCAATGAATGAATTGGGCTTATCTACAGAGCATGGTGGGGTGCTGCTCATATGCACATGAATAACCCTGAAGCTTCCAAAAGCAGAAAGATTTCACCCCAACAGAGATGCCTTCCCCATAACCACATTGATGGAATTTTTGCCTTCAATTAACCTTCCTCAGGCTCTCTTTTGGGAGTCAAATGACCCTTTCACAGGGATTATATATCAGATATTCTACATATCAGATATTTACATTATGGTTCATAACAGTGGAAAATTACAGTTATGAAATAACAATAAAAATTTTATGATTGGGGTCCCCACAGCATGAAGAACTGCATTAAAGGGATCAAGGTCACAGCATTAGGAAGGCTGAGAACCACTGCCTAGAGTCTAGTACATGAAACCATGTAGAGGCAGGGCAGAACCACATGCAAATGGCTGGTAGGAGAGGGTCCAGCGAGCATCACCACACCCTCCTTCCATGAGGAGCTCTTAACAATCAACAAGCACACTGGCACAGCGGAATGCAGCTAAACTAATGAAGACAGAGGCCACTCCTCAGAGGACAGTGCTCTAGAATAGACTGAGTGCAGCTATGCCTCTGATAAATTGGTGCCTGTCAGGCAGAAACACTTACATGGAAGATGACATACAAAGAGAGTCATGACTTGACAGTGTGATATCCAGCATCAGAGAGACAAGCAAACATTTGCACCATGGCCGATTTAGTGGCAGTCACTCAACTGCATCATGCTTATTTCCCAGCATGCAGAGCGAGTGATCCTGAGGCCAAACCCAATAGAGAGGTTAGCTCATCCTTCAGGAGACTGGGTAAGAGCTTGGAGCTGATCCAGAATTCCAGAATTCACCACTGAGCCAGACTGAAATGAGCTTCAAAGGGCCTGAGGATGAAGCCTTTGGTAGTCACTGGAGGAAAATTTAGTGCAAGTCAAGGATGTTAATAAGGGGCTATCACACGCGTGCCTCAGGGAGAGGAAGGTGACTTCAGGACAAAGCTTCCTGGGGAGCATCTCAGTAGTGAGTGCTGTGGTTAGAAATGGCATCAACAGGCATGAGTAAAGCTAGGTACGAAGACCTGTCACCCTGGCAGCTACGGAGGCAGAGGTATGAGGTTCACAAGTTCAAAGCCTGCCTGGACAATGGAATGAGTACAGCACCAGCTGGGTAACTTATAAGAACATGAAGAATGATCTGGACGTGTGGCTCAGGGGTAGAGTACTTGGGTCATCTGTGTAAAGCCCTAGGTTCAATCCCTATGTCTAAAAAAATCATAATAATAAACAAACAAATAATCCTACATACATTTTTGCATGTAGCCAAAAGAACCAGTGATTCACAGGTGCCTCACCCCCACCTCTGCACGGTGATTTAACTTTCACAGAGCTCCACTTCTTAAGACCCTACTTCCTAACAGCTCCACAGCTTACAATCAAGCCTTCAACACGTGGAACTTGAGGGACGTTTAAGAGCATAGCCGTATGACAGCCTATGGATCTAGCCCAGGACACTCACACCGATAATAACATGGCTTTTAGCACAGGTGTCCTGAGAAGGGTCTGTAGTTATTGACAGCCATGATGAGGTTTGCAAGACAAAATCTAACCACCAACCTCATTGTGATGCTTCCTTGACGAGCCACTGCTGTTCTCACAGAACTACAGCTTAAGAGCATGTTGGGTTTCACTGGACATTCACAGCTGCACTGCAGATTTGTGCAGGTGGAGTATAATATGGACATAAGAATACATAGGCCATAGGCCAATATTTCAAGACAAAGTCCTGCATTGGGCTGAGGAAACCCTCCATGTGCAGAAAGACTTCCGCTGCCTTGGGCATGAATCTCAAAGTCATTCTTAAGCACACATAGAAGCCATTGCCAACCAAAGCTGCTGTTTTAGGGCAAAATGAGAAGTTTAAAAATATCAGACACATTGACGTTTTTGAAATCTCTGCTTGGGTGCCCAAGAACCAGAGATACTGATCTATATTCACAGGTCAGTGCCTTATCCATCCATCATCGGAGAAATCAGAGAAGCTTCCAAAAAAGATGCAACCTGATGCAGAGAGAGAGAGAGAGAGAGAGAGAGAGAGAGAGAGAGAGAGAGAGAGAGAGAGAGAGATGTTGGAACGCACTGCTTTAAACAAGATGTCTCCATCAAATCTTCCCCTCAGGGCTTAGGGGTTTCCATGGAAAAGGAAGCAGACAGAGTAAGGGAGACAGAGGGGATGGAGGACACCAGGAGAACAAGGACTTCTAAAACAATGGAGCAAATCTTATATGGACTCACAGAGACTGCAGCAGCGCACACAGGAACCACACTACATCCCCTGCATATATACGATAGCTTTAAGTTTAGCATGTTCTGGGACTCCTCGATGTGTCTCTGATTCTTTTTGGTTTTTTGAGACAGGGTTTCTCTGTGTAGCTCTGGCTATCCTGGAACTCACTCTGTAGACCAGGCTGGCCTTGAACTCAGAAATCCACCTGCCTCTGCCTCCCAAGTGCTGGGATTAAAGGCGTGCGCCACCACTGCCCGGCTTTGCCACCACTGCTCGGCTGTGTCTCTGATTCTTGTTCCTTCCCTTGGGGCTCTTTTATTTTTGTTGACTTGTCTTGCCCAACTTCATGAGGATGTTTTTCATTCTTATATTTTATTTTGTTATGTGTGGCTGTTATCTCCTAAAAGCCTGTTCTTTTCTAATGGGAAACAGAAAGGGAGTGGATCTAGATGGGAGGGAAGGTGGGGCGGAACCGGGAGGAGTAGAGGGAGGGGAAACTGCATTCAAATTCTATTATATGAAAGAATCTGTTTTTAATAAAAAGGAAAGATGACAGCTCAGTGTCTAATAAGAAGTAAGTTGTATAAGAAAATACAGCTCTATAGTCCCCCAAATTAATGCATCTTACAAAATAAATCAAGAATACTGAACCAATGACAGAGATAGATGTATGTAGCCTAATTGTGGATTATCAGTGGGAACAGCTCTTTGTAACATACATCAGTAAACTCCTTTGTTTGTCTGAGTTGGTATTCCTCCCTGGACATCCAATGTCTCCATCAAAATGTATCTATGCAGGTCCAAAGAGAACACTTGTTTCCAGCTATAAATCTAAGCAATGAGACAGCCCAGGATCATGTACCAAGTACAGCCACCTAGAGACCTACAGACATGTGTAGACTAAGACAAGAGGTTAAAGGTCGCGTTTGAAGAGGTGAGAAGGTCATCCCAAATTAAGAATGCTAATAGACAAAATGATAATGCATTTCCCAGTTCTGGAAGCCTTCCCCGAATTCCAGAGATTTCTGCAGATACACTATAAGAAGGTCTGAGAAGGAAAAGAGCAAAGGTTTAACCCTAGAGACCAGTGTGATCTGAGGCGGTTTCTTAAGTTCTCTGAACTCCACATTCTCTTATCTTCCAGTGAGACTACTCTGATGGTCTGAATGAAAAATGTCCCTATAGGCTCAGGCGTGTGAACATCTGGTTCCCAGCTGCTGGCATCATTTGAGGAGACTGAGGAACTCTCAGGGCACAAAGGCTTGCTGAGGAAGTGTATCATGAGAGGAAGTGGGCCTTTTTGCAGCCTCAGCTACTTCCAGTTCACTCTGTTGGCTTCCTGGGTGATAAAATGTGATCAGCCAGCTTCCTGTTCTGACTGCCTTCCTCACCATTATGGGCTCCCCCTCTGGAACTGTAAGCCAGAATCAATTCTTCATTCTTAAACTTGCTTTAGGTCATGCCATGGTGTTTTATCACAGCAAGAGAAAAGTCCTGACATAAATACCACCTGCACTGCAGAACTCTTTTAAGGCCATTTTCTCCAAAAGTGACCCTATGACACAAGCTTGTATCACTCTGCATGTTCTCAGGATCATGCCCAGATATCTTGGGTCATAGTCTACATTACAGTAAAATAAATAAATAAAGCACCTCCCAGTTGTACCTGACACGTAAGTTTGACATCTATAGATATAAAATACATGTCAAGCACATTTGTTAGCTCATAATAACTTTCATTGCATGGCTACTGTCTTACCAAGAATTAATACTCATCTTTGTCCGAAATAATTTTCAAAGGCTATTGAACATGAAATTAGAGATAATTTCTGCAAAGTAACATCAACTTCGTGCCGTAGAAATGAGGAAGTGGGCCCTTATGAATGTGAAGCTATGATTTATGACCTTGACTTGTCACGTGGGAAGCTTTTAAAGGCCCTATGCTGAAGCTTGTGCCCCAGACAAATAAATCAGAGTCCGTGGAGGTGACTTGCAGACATCTGTATTTAAAGACATTTCCCACGTGATTCATTGTGCAGCAAGATTTGAACATTCCCAGCAAGCTCTGGAAAAGACCAGGAGCAGTGAAGTAACCCAGAGAAAAATCTGGCTGCCAAAAAACGGAGCAGGCATGAGAAATTAATTGTTTTCTGGTCTCTCTCTGTTTAGGGAGCTAAATCTCATCTCCTACTTTTTTATCTAAGACATAGATGAAAATACCTTACCACTCCATCAGAAGATTTTTATACTTATAAAATTGGCAAAAATTAATATGTATAAAAGACAGGGTTGGTGCCCATGCGGATCTGAGGTATGTTTTTGGTACCATTGGTGGGGGGAAGGGAACTGCTCTGTCTATCATGATAATCTCACAGAAGTGAAGAATAACACACACTGATACACAGACTGGCCCTCACCTACCTCTTAATATATGCTTGAGGGAATCCCATCACACATATAGAAAGAGGCTCAATTACTTAGAAGTAGATTCAGAGGTAGAAACAAACCAAAATCAGACATACCAACATTGCCCAATAGCAGAGGCATGGCCATCAATCATGATATTATTTATGGATCCATGCATGTGATCACAAATCAAAATAATACAGAACAATAAAAACACAGATGAGACTTAAGAACATAAGATAGACGTTAGAGCAGGTTGGCAGAGGTTATCTCTCAGTTCCCCTTGCCTGTGGTTTTACCCTCTATGACTTTAGTTACCAAGAGTAAACTGTCATCTGAAAATACCAGGTGGAAGTTTCCAGAGATAAGCAATGCATAAGTCCAACATACGGTTCTGGATGTTAAGATTGTTCTATTAATTACTCATTTTTTTCCAATGTGTTATTGTGTCTTGTTTATAAATTATGTATGCCAGGAAAAAACACACCATACAGAGAGTTCAGTATCAGTGGAAGTGTTGGGCGCTCAAGAAACATCTTGGAAGGTATTGTCTGAAGATAATACACTCTGAGGATGAAGAAGGACTCTTGTATTCACTCCTGAGGATAAAGGGGGACTCCTCTATTTACTCCTCATGATAAAAGGGGATTCATCTATAATCTCAGAATGAGATCGCCTCATAAATTTGAAAGCTAGGCAAGATGAAACTACATCACCTAAGCAGAGGAGAGGGAGAGCCAAGGGCACATTCCGAATGGTGTTTGTTTCTGGATGAGGAGCAGCGGGAAGCAGGGATATGTTGAAATTCCCAGAGACAGAAGCACAGTGTAATTCATGTTTTGATTCATATATAAGCCATGATTCAGGTTGCCACACAATAGACATAAAAATAAAAGACAGCTGGGCCCAGGCAGTGGTGGTTGGCTCAGCAGGTAAAGGTGCTTGTCACCAAGCCTGACCAGCTGAGGTTGATCTCCAGGACCCCATGATGGACTTCCCCCCAAGTCCTCTGACCGATACATGTGTGACACATATGCAGTCACACACAATTAATTAATTACATTTCTTAAAATATGACTACACTAATTCTGTGCACCAGAGTTACAAAACTGGAAGAAAAAGAAAAATCTCTCTGAAGAAAACGAAATCAGCCGTGAGGAGAAACTTCCAACACTCTCCATGATTCTAGTTGAAGTCAAATACTTGATTTGCTCGGATCATCCCGTCTTCCAAGTCTCTGCCTCATGTTAGAAGCAAGGGTTTGGGTATGTACTGGCTAGTTTTGTGTGTCAACTTGACACAAGCTGGAGTTATCACAGAGAAAGGAGTTTCAGTTGAGAAAATGCCTCCATGAGATCCAGCAGTAAGGCATTTTCTCAATTAGTGATCAAGGGGGGAGGGCCCCTTGTGAGTGGTACCATCTGTGGGCTGGTAGTCTTGGGTTCTATAAGAAAGCAGGCTGAGCAAGCCCAGGGGAAGCAAGCCAGTAAGTAATAACCCTCCATGGCCTCTGCATCAGCTCCTGCTTCCTGACCTGCTTGGGTTCCAGTCTTGACTTCCTTTCGTGATGAACAGCAGCATGGAAGTGTAAGCTGAATAAACCCTTTCCTCCCCAACTTGCTTCTTGGTCATGATGTTTGTGCAGGAATAGAAACCCTGACTAAGACATGGTAAAACAGGCACTGTCATGTTGGAGTATGGGTGCTCCTTCCTGTTGCCAGTCACATATCCCCTAGTGTGGCTAACTAAGAACACACAATCACCAAAAGAGAGCAATGACAAAAAATAGCCCTAACCTCTGACTTCTAACTCGACACTTCCTTCATCTTTTGAGGGTCATATTCTTTATATTTCTATAAGAAATTAATGTACCTTAATGCCCAGTACAGCAGGAGCCATCCGGCAGAGTGGCCTTATCGATTATCCATATTGTTGGCTGGAGAAGGAAGAGTTATTTATGGCAAGATACCCTCAACCAAAGGGGAGGCCATGGGAGCTATGGACAATTTTATTTTTCTCATTTCTGCTTATGTGATGTGAAATTTATCAAAACTATTGTCTTGCCTCAGTCTCCTCCATTTCAAGCTAAGTGACAGGTTTAGCTCTTTCTCATCCAAAAGGTTTCAAAATGTTTCAACTTTCAGGAAGCATTTGAACACCCAAGCATAAGGTTATCGATTTTGACAGGCAGAAGCCAGAGAGAGGACAGATCTGCTTAGCATTTGAGTCAGCAGGTCATCTTAAGATCAATCTTGTAGAATTTAAAATAGAATGTTTCTCCTTACACAACCAGGCTCTAAGGAACTTGAAGACAGTATTCCAGCCCTACCCAATGTAAGTTTTGAAGCTCCTACTTTACATGACATAAAACATAAACAGAAAAGCAGCAAACATCTGCCTGCAGAAACATCCTGGCCATTAGCAGCAGATGTAAAGTGTTAGGAGGGCTTTAAATACCCTGGAGACCACACTGAATAAACTGCAGATTCCTAAGTCTTGCCTCAGTTCAGAAAGCTGCAGATTGAGTCCAGAAGCTTCTACAAGCAGCTCGGGCCATTCTGACTTCTGAACCCACTACACAGAACACCAAGCAATGGCTCTCAAAGATCTCACAAGAAAAACCCCAGGCTGAAGAGTCTGGCCCTTTGAGCACTGGGTAGCTGAGGGTACCCACACAGGTGTGACTCCCCACACTGCCACCCTGTTTTCAGTCTGTGTGTTAAAACAGACCCTCTTTTCTCTCTTTCAGGGAAGTCCTCTGTAGATAATTTGTAGGAATTTCATGATCATTTCCAATCAGCCCGTTATGAAAAGTATCAATGAGGAAACAGAACAGCTACCACACTCTGGCTACCAACGCTCTCTTGTGCAAGTTTCTGATGAGATAGAACACAAACGTGTTACGGTGATCAGCGAAGAAACCAAAGTGCGATTGCCCGCTGTGATAACATCCCAGTGGCATTCCAATGCTACTTCTTAAAGCAAATGTACAGGTCAGCCTAGGAGCTTTTAGACAGTGTACACTTTAGTTTAAATGTGGGTTTCTTTCCAGTCCCCGTGCTAGCAAGGTTGAGCTGATGCTCCAACACCATTTTTGTCAGGCTCAGCCTGCCTCCCTTCTCAACCAGCCCCACCTGACATCTGCATGGCCTCCTAGCTGACCTCCTTTGGCCATCCCCAGCATCGTGACCAAGACAGGAAGCAAAATTTCTGCTTACTTTTTTTTTTTTTTTCCAAATCTACAGAGGTAGGGAAAGGTTGCTTTAAGAAATAAGGCCAATAGAATCGTTTGGGGGTCAGGCCACTGTGTTTTACCAAGGTGGAAACATCAGTAGTCTTGGTTCCCAGGGACTCTCTGATAAGGAGAATTTGCAGCTTGCACAGTAAAACTCCTGACAGGATCTCCCGATAATGCCTTCATCACCACATTTTCAATTTTGTAGGATTTTACCACAAGAAAATGTCAGAGCAATGAAACCTGTGCTTCTCTCTCCCAGGAAATGACCTGGCCCTGAGTTAGGATAGCTGCCTGCACCTTACCTACACTCAATTTTCTCACCCCAAAGCAGGAACCCTGTTTTTCCAAGGTTCCTTGGTAAATAGAAACTTTCCTAAGGTATTCTTTTTCTCTACAATAAATGAAAGCATTTAGGAGGCAGGCATGGAGCTCGGTTGGTAGATGCTTGTTCAGCATCTCCTCCCCCATCTTCAGGAGCATGCAAACCAGTATGGAGGTACACACCTAGGAGGCAGAGCAAGAGCATCAGGAATTCAAGGCCATTCTAGCTCAGCTACATACTGTGTTTGGAGCCAGCCTGGAACACATGAGACCTTATCTCATAAAAACAAACAACATAAACTAAAGGCATTTTATTATTTCTTTATCATTTTCTGTTTCTATGTCTCATTTTTAAATTATCTTATCTCTTAACAGTCTTTTTTTTTTTTTTTTTTTTTTTTGGTTTTTTTTGAGACAGGGTTTTTCTGTATAGCCCTGGCTGTCCTGGAACTCACTCTGTAGACCAGGCTGGCCTCAAACTCAGAAATCCGCCTGCCTCTGCCTCCCAAGTGCTGGGATTAAAGGTGTGCACCACCACTGCCCGGCTTTAATAGTCTTGTTTTTCCAATTTGCATCCATGTAAATCACATGTAAAATCATAGCTGTGCTAATGTCATGATACATAAGGTTTATATACTAAGTTGTGGGCTGGTGGTCCAGGGTTCTATAAGAAAGCAGGCTGAACAAGCCATGTAAAACAAGCCAGTAAGAAGCACCCCTCGGTGGCCTCTGCATCAGCTCCTGCCTCCAACTTCCTGCCCCATGTGAGTTCCTGTCCTGACTTCCTTTGGTGATAAACAGCAATGTGGAAGTGTAAGCCAAATAAAACCTTTCTTCCCCAACTTGCTTTGGTCATGGTGTTTCGTCACAGCATAGTAACTGTAACTAAGACAACTGATTATAAAAACTTGTTCTTAGTTAAAGAGCGATGGTGAGATAGTCTCCTTTCCTGCTCTGTTTCCTTCATCTTGTCTTTTGTAGCTTAACCGTGCAGCCTTTTCTCAATCCTCTCATTTTTTCATATCTCTCATTTTCCATTTATCAAGTTATTAAAAATTATTCATTATCCATTATTAAAATTTATTCATTATTCCATAATGAATAAGAAAAAATGCAGTCTCTCATGGTTCGCTGCATCTTCTAGCCTCTTCTCCCTTTTACATCTTAAAATCTCTAGCCATTATTTTACAATATTGACTTTACAGCATTTCCATTTTGTTTAATAAATATAATTTACCCTTTATGACCTGCATATGTACCAGTTATAAAAATGAAAGTATTTCCTTTTTTTTTTTTTTTTTGGATACTTTATTTACATTTCCAATGTTTCCCCCTTTCTAGGTCTCCTCTTTGGAAACCCCCTCCTCCTCCTCCCCTGCCTCTATGAGGGAATTCCACCTCCCACCTACCCACCCACCCATCCCCATATTCCCACCTCAGCATTTCCCTATACTGGGGCCTCTAACACCCTCAGGCCCAAGGGCCTCTCCTCCCCTTGATGGCCAACAAGGCCCTCCTCTGCCACATATGTGGTCCAAACCATGGGTCCCTCGATATGTACTCTTTGGTTGGTGTTCCAGCCTCCAGGAGGACGGGGGGGGGGGGGTCAGTCCAGTTGACACTGTTGCTTCCTCCATGGGGCAGCAAACTCCCTCAGCTCCTTCAGTCCCTTCTCCAACTCCTCCATCTGGGACCTCACTCTCAGTCCAGAGGTTACTGTAAAGTGAAACTTGGGTATTATTTCTAATGTGAATATTTTTATTTGTTGCTGACTCGGATACTAAGGTTAGATACTATGAAAGAGACATGTTCCAAGAATTGAGTTCCTGTGTCACATCTTATTACTTCAAATTAAAATTAGATTGTTTTTGTTTATTCAAGGATTTCTAATTGCCTTTTCTTTTCTTTATTGATAAAAGAAATGTGCCTTTACTGTTGTCTTAGTCAGGGTTTCTATTCCTGTACAAACATCATGACCAAGATGCAAATTGGGGAGGAAAGGGTTTATTCAGCTTACACTTCCACATTGCTGTTCATCACCAGAGGAAGTCAGGACTGGGACTCAAGCAGATTAGGAAGCAGGAGCTGATGCAGAGGCCATGGAGGGATGTTTCTTACTGGCTTGCTTCTTCTCCTGGCTTGCTTATAGAACCCAAGACTACCAGCCCACAGATGGTATCACCCACAAGGGGCCCTCCCCTCTTGATCACTAATTGAGAAAATGCCTTACTGCTGGATCTCATGAAGGCATTTTCTCAACTGAAACTCCTTTCTCTGTGCTAACTCCAGCCTGTGTCAAGTTGACACACAAAACCAGCCAGTACAACTGTATTAAAATCACCCAGCTGGTCAGTTTTGAATAGATGCAAGGTGGAAATTTGTTTACATGGTTAGGTGGCTTTTTGTGCTACTGTTAGGTTTTGGTTGTTAAAGTTTTTACTTTCTGCTCCTGCTTTTTTTAGTACAGTAAATCAAAAAAGAATTTAGAGACTAACGTGATGTATGCATTGCTAGCCCTTCCTATCTGAAGAGGGTGGCAAGTCCAGGAGAGGTTTCAGTCCAGACTCTCATGAACAGGGAGCAGTCATCAAATGTGACAAGTGACTAAAAGTGACCTCCCATGCAAGTTCTAACTCCACTAACAATGTCAGCATGGGGTCCCAGGGGCAAGTGCTATAGCCTGCCATTCTGAGGCCTCTTGGGGTGACATGTCCCATTTGTTTCTGTTTGACAGGTCCTGCTGCTGTCTTCCTCTTGCACTGTCTGCTGGGAAATCCTGTGCATGTGCAGATTAGATCTGTGTTCACCTCAGGACCATGGTGAGCATGAAGGTAGAGTTCAGAAGGGACTTACACTACTCTTCTGAGTGTCCCTAAACCCTTACCTGTGACCCGAGCCCCTCCATTTTAAACTCTGTGGTCCCAGTAGGGGTAAGTGAATCGAAGACCAATGTCACAACCAACTCTTCTATGATTTAAAGATATCTGCTTGCAAATGAAAACCTTACAAGTTGACATTTCCTACTTCTAGGCTTTTCTGATTGCATATGACCTGGGGGGCTTTTCAAGGTTTTGTTAGAAAATAAAAAACAAAAAACCTAAAAACAAAACAAAAACAAAAAACAAAAAACAAAAACAAAAACAAAACAAAACCTAATTCCATCTTTTAAATCTATTGAATTCAATAAGGATTTGGGTTGGGGGTTGGGGTGCTGAGTCTGGAGCTCAGGGTCTGGCACAGGGGGTCTCAACCTTCCTAATGCTGCAACCTTTTGATACAGTTCTTCACATTGTGGTGACCCCCAACCATAAAAATGTTTCCTTGCTATTTCTGTAATTTCACTACTGTTATGAACATATCTGATATGCAGGATATCTGATATGCAACCCCTGTGGAAGGGTCATTAGACCCCCAAAAGGGGCCATGATCCACAGGTTGAGAGCCACTGGTCTAGCACATGCAAAGCACATACTTAACCATCACCCCAGAATGAAGCATGAAAGCGGGAGTTAAGGAACTTTGTCTTAAAATGAGAACCACCCAACACAAATGTGCACTTGGAAGGAAATGTCTTCACTCTCATACCCTTTTCTATTTCCTTTCCATCTAAGAAAATAAAATCCCCCTTTTTTTTCTATTAGGTCTGTAATTTCACATCTCAATGAATTCACTCTGAGTAATAATTTATAAATCATCATCGTAAGTTGCATTAGCCTCTCGATATTTAAAGAGTAAGAAGCACAATGCACAAGAGCTCACAGAACTCGGGGGTGGGGGTGGGGGGGCTGCAGTCAAGTTGCAGGGCTGCAGTGCTTCTACGTTTTCAGCTCCTTGCTATTTTTAATTACTATAACTTGCCAGGCATGATTGGTCAAATTAAAAGGTTTAACAAATAGATCGAGAATAATCATTTGGGGGAGACAGTTGCTTGGAGAGACAGTTCCATGGTTAAGACTGCTTGCTGCTTATCTTCGTGAGAGTTTTATTACTGTGAAAAGACACCCTGACCATGGCAACTCTTATAAAGGCAAACATTAACTAGGGCTGGCTTACAGTTTAGAAGTTTAGTCCATTATCATCATAGTGAGAATTCTACATCTTGATCCACAGGCAGCAGAAGGAGATTATGTTCCACACTGGGTGTAGCCTGAGCATATACATGAGACCCCAAAGCCCGCCTCCACAGTGACACACTTCCTCCAACAAGACCAGCCCTCCTAATAGTGCCACTCCCTATGGCCAAGCATTCAAACACATGAATCTAAGGGGGGGGGGAGCATTCCTATGGGGGAGGGGACATTCCTATCCAAACCACACTGCTATTGTAGAGAACCAGAGTTCGGTTCCCATCAGGACTCATGTCAGGCAGCTCACAGCAGCCTGGAACTCTAGCTCCAGGGGATCTGAAGCTCTCTTCTGACCTCCACAGGCACCTGCATTCTTGCCCACATACTTTGCCTGTGCAGGTATGCAAGTGCTAGCTCTACTGGAATATGGGCCAAAGCACCCATGAGAGTTCTGATTGCCTGGGAACTCCAAACACCTGACAGAAAGCAGTCCAACTGCACAGCTCTATTCTGAATCAAAAGGAAAACCCAGTCCACTGCACTCCCTCATTTTACACTAGGGCATGATTTGTCTCTTTCTGTTGAATTGTGGAGGGAGAGATAAAGCAGTAGGGTAGCCAGGAAAACGGAAAGGAAAATAAGTACTCTCCATTAAAAGGGTGTGTGCAGGAGGTAGCAAGGACAAAGAAAACACTTAAAAGGGTTGGTTTTTTTTGTTTTTTTTTTTATTGGGGGAACTGAGTTAAGGGTATAGTCTCATTCTTCTTTATGGCTGTGTGAAATCCATTGTGTACAAACACTGAATTTTCTTTATCCATTCATTTGGTGATGACACCCGGGCTGACTCTGTAACTCAGCTGTTGAGAACAGTGCCACAATGAGCATGGTGTGCAGCTCTCCCTCTCGGCTTATGGGGGCCTCCGTCCCTTTGGGTACATACTCAGAAGTGTTATAGCGAATTATAGTACACTTCTATTTTTGTTTTGTGAAGACACTGTGCATTTATTTCCATGGTGGCTGCCCTTATTTATTTACATCTCACCAATAGTCTACATTGGCTCCTTTTCCCCTGCGTCCTACTCAGCATTTATCTGTTTTCTTCATGATTGCCCCTCAGCCTGGGGAAATAGTAGCTACATAAAGTTTGGGTCAAATCCAGAATTTTCTGACTCTAAAACCAAGATTTTACTTGCTGTCCCAAACAAATCTTCCACCACAGTAAAAGAGCACATAAATTATCAAAGGTATCCCCCAAAGGATTGTGCTCCTCTCAGAAGCCATAGGTGGTCAAGTGTCAAGTTTGGAATTCCTCCCTTCAAGTTTCTGGTCTGAGGTATCCTGGGACCCCTCCCAAAACAACGCACGCTGTTACCATTGTTCATTGTTACCACCAAAACTCAATGATCCAACTGTTTCTAAAGGCTCCATACCTATTGGTCATAGGACATGGAAAAATTAAGTTGGTGCTGACCAGAAAGTTTTCCCCTTTCTGGATAGCTTTCATAGTACTGTTAGATGCTATGCAGACTGCTATGGGGGAAACAATCAACAGTGTTAGCCATCTATGAGCTAAATAACCCACAATAATGACCATCCTGGACAAGATTACCCATGGATGAAATAATGGCATAAATGTTATGGGGACAAACAACCACTTTGTGATTAGTTTTAAGGCCTACTCCATGGAAACCCATGTCTTGTACTGCAGATCTAGCCAAGAACCCAAGATTGGGGAACCCGCAGGCCCAGGGGTGAATCTATTACTCTAATTTTGCTAAATAAACATAGTATAAAACAGTCTTTTAATTCATATCTCTTTACCTACATATTAGTACATCCCTTCGACCTAATCAAAGAAGTTTCTTTCTGCAGTGGATAGTGGTTAATGCAGAAACTTACAACTTGTCAAAAAATGCAGAGAATAAATATGAGTGGATTGCTTGGCCATGAATAGGATATTATACAGCATCCCACCCCCAAGGTTCAGGAACCATCATGAAAGAAGAGTTGGAACTATTGTAAGATCTAGAGGTCAGGTAGGACCTGAGTAAAACAGTGTCTCCTGCACATAACTGCACTCGTGAACTCAAGAGGCAACTCAATGGTGGCCTGCACAAGACCAGTCCAGCCAACATTCTCTTGGCAAGAGAGTCATGAGCTCTCACCCTAATTAAAGAGCTATGGACAGTTGGTGGTTTCTGGGGGAAAGAAAACAGTTTTCGTTAAGAGGATGGCTTCTGGTCGTTAACCACACTCCAATGGAAGGCCACACACTCACATAAGCAGCCCAGATTGGGGTCCGTGGGCCATTTAAGATGGAGGTGGGCACACAAAGCTGAAGGGAGTGGGTAGGAGAGAGAGGGTGGATTGGGAAAGAATTAGGGAGAGATGTTAGGGAGAAAAGGATTAAAACACTCTGCATCAAATTCTCCTCATATTGAAAATATTTTAAATGCCCCCTAAGGAATCTGAAAGACAACTGGGTTTGCAGGGAACACTCAGTCAAAACCCCAGGGCTATTATCTCAAACTATGGCTCCACCAGGGCTTGTTTACAACTCAATTCTCCTCCCTCCCCTCTACCCTTTTGTCTAATCACTACCTCCATCCAGCTGTTCCTTTCCCACATCATTTCTCTCTCCAAATTGTCAGCCCATTTCCTTTTGGTCTGCCTATTTGTGGACCAACGTAATCTTCAACGTTATCTCCTTTGCCTTGTCCAAGCAACTTGAAGTGGACAATCAGACAGCCCTTCGTCAATGTTGACCAGTCTCTGGTCACCCCCACCACGTTATCCTCGTCTTTTTTTTTTTTTTTTTTTTTTTTGGTTTTTTGAGACAGGGTTTCTCTATGTAGCCCTGGCTGTCCTGGAACTCACTCTGTAGACCAGGCCGGCCTAGAACTCAGAAATCCACCTGCCTCTGCCTCCCAAGTGCTGGGATTAAAGGCGTACACCACCACTGCCTGGCCGTTATCCTCGTCTTTATCTTCTGCTTATCTCATAGAAATAACCATGTCTTCCTAGCATCCCTGCCCCTAGACTCCGACTGGAACATATGCTGTATTCATGCTCAGGAGGTTACACTTCCTCTTCCTCCCCAGTGGCTGACACGTTGCCTGGCATGGAGTAGATGCTCAACATTTATGCCTACAGAGGAGATACACAAGATGATCTTGTAGTGCAAGAATATAAGAAATGTGTTCAAGAAATACCATGATAAACTCTATCAAAGGGACCTAAAATCCTAGTAGACTCTCCACTGGGATGGAGAAACTAACCAGAATGCGTCTGTATGTGTTAAATTGTCAAAGGATACAATCATTATTTAAAATAAATAAACAAATGGCTAAGGATTAAAAGAAGAAGAATCCTCAATGGCAAAAGCTGGAACATTTGAATAGGGAAGGGCGATATTACAATTGAAAGCATAAAATAAATATTCATCAATCCAGACTGATACAAATAAGTTATTGAATAAAAATGTAAAGGGAAGACACGATTCTCATAAAGATTTCCAATTGATTCCTATAGATGCAAGGGTGGAATGTGGCCCTTATTCTTTAAGGGCAGGTGTCCCACAGTACAGCCAGTAAAGGAGTACAAAAGAACCCTTACAGAGATTATTTTTGCTAGGTGGTCAGGACCAATATCAACAAAGATAAGCTGCAGATGTTATGCACGTGTCCTGAATGAGCTTCTGGGACTGAAAAGAAGCAGGGATATAGCAAGGAGATGTGCATGTGTGGCCCTTGGCTAACAGTAAGTCCATGGCGGGGCACAGTTATAACACAGATACCACACTAACCTAAAGCAGGTATAGGGGGAATGCTGTGGGCTGTACTGGAGTTCTCTGAGCTTCTCTTTATAATCTTTCTACATCTATGAAAAGTTTGTGCTCTGGGGAGAGCCATGCCTACTGGATTGCTACTTAGCAGAGAAAGAAGACTTCAAGGAAGAGACACCAAGGGAGTTATTTGATTTGCTTTTTGACAGAATATATGATGAAGAATAAAAAACTAAAATGGTATGGCTAGGGGGAGAGAGAGAGAGAGAGAGAGAGAGAGAGAGAGAGAAGAGACAGCATAATAAGTTGGGCATTACTGGAAAATGCTGAGGCAAATGAAAGTATGTGCTAACGTATTTTAACACCATAAATCACTGAGAAAGAGATGGAGTGTCTAATTAGCAACTGTGTGGAGAGTCAAAACATTCCTGATTGCACAGCACTAAATACACTAGGAAGCTCAAAGGAAAAATTCAAAAATACAGAACTTGAGTGTCAGCCCTGACATGTAAGGAGTTGAGACGTCATCGCTTCTACTCTCATATCAAGAAGTTTGACTTATCACAGTTTTGGAGTAAACTACATCCCCAAAGTTTGAAGAGTCAGAAAATCCAAGATGTCATCAGCAGAGCAGAAGTGCTGGAGTCATAGCAGGGAAGACCATGTGGATGGTGATTTCTCCAAGTTAGAGGCAGAGGGTAGACTAGCTTGAGCATGAGAAATTCCTGGGGGCTGCAGACTTAGGAAGACGAAGCTTCACTCTTCAGTGAGCTTTCCTCGAAGACTTCCACAGGTCCCTTCATGAGTCCATCAGAAAGGAAGGAAGAGACAGCTCGGGCTGACCTAAGAAAACACACAGGCTGGAGGTTTAAACAGCAACTGATTGCCTTATAGTTCTGGAGGGTTCAAGTCCAAATGAAGTCCAACTCCAAATTCTATGAGAGCCCTCTTCCAGCATGGGGGGTGGGGGGTGTTGCAACAATTTCCCATGTGCTCACATAACCTAATCTCAGTATTTCTACACATGGAAATATGGAGAATGAAAAAGATAAGGAAGGAGGAGGCAGGAAGAGAGGCATGGGGAGGGAAGGAAACAGGAAGAAGAGCTGAGAGGAGAGAAAGGTACTGCAGTGATGTTATCTCAGGGCACTAATCCATCAGACCAGGGCCCTACCCAGAAGATCTCATCTAGCCCTAACTATCTCATGAAGATCCTACAACCAAACACTGTCACATTGAGGGGTGGAACTTCAGCCTAAGAATCTTATGGAGACATAAATATCCAGGGAACTACTGAGAAACTCAGTCAGAGGATTCTTGGGGATAATGATCTACTTTCCAGGGTTTAATCCCAAGTAGCCTCTGCCAGAGTCTGGTTCTACTGGAAAAATGGAAAGAAAGAATAGTTCTCCTCCACCTTCTAGCCTTCTGTGGTTTTACAAAGTCACCTAAGAGTTTTTGTTGTTGGTTTGTTTTCTTGTTTTTTTGTGGTGGTGGGTAGTTGGTTGGTTGGTTGGTTGGTTGGTTGGATTGAGTTTTTGGAGATAGGGTCTTACCATATACCCATGGCTAACTAGCAGAGATCCGTCTGTCTCTGCTTCCTGAGTGCTGAGATTAAAGGCACACACACCACACCAAGATAGAATTTTTTTAAGATAGAGAAAACCCACAGTCCTACCTAAGAAGCACAGGCCTACCAAAAGACTGACAGTCCTCCTGGCCAGGGCTAAACTTCACTGCTGTAATAAAAGAAGATTAAGAGCTACAGGATACCAGGACAATGGCAGAGCTTTTAAAAACATTAATTAACTAAAAGAAGAAAGAAAGAAAAAGACAGAGGAATCTGAGTTGCTGGAACTTTCAGCCCCAACAAACACTAAGCACAGGCCAACTCTAGGCTATGATTCACATACTCTAGAATAAAATAAAACTTCACCCTAAGGACCCATTACCTAATCCGTTACGCTCAGCTTTCAATAGCAATTACAAGGCATGCTGAAAAGCAAGAAGAACACAGTTTAAAGACACAAAACAACATAACCAGGCAGATGCTTGAATCATTAAATAGGGAATTTAACATAATTATGATTAATATCTATTATAACTGGGTTCTCCAGAAAAACAGAAGCTACACAGACAGCAAGGTAGATAGGAAGGGACTCTTAGAGAATTGGCTGTGAATGTGGAAGATGAGAAATCCTGAGATTTACCAATCTAGAGGGCCAAGAAAGCAGAAGGATGGCTTAGTCAAGCTAAAAGGTCTGGAAGTCAAGGAGCTGACATTTTGACTGGGTCAGAGGCTAGACTTCTAAGGAAGTAGGAGACAGGGAATGGGGGTACTTGTGGAAGATGCAAAGTCTGACAGCCAGAGCATCCAGAATTCTGATATCCAAGGTCCAGAAGAAAGAGTATATGGCATTCTCTTCTGTCCTGTCTTCATCCTCAGCTGATTGCACAGTGCTGGGCCACATTACATAGGGGTGAATGGGACTTACCTAGTCCACTGATGCAAAGCTAAGGATTTTATCACCAGTGGCTCTGTTCAGAATTTGCTTTTGTCAAGACATTTAATCGCAGAAAACAAAAGCCAATTACACACAATGAGATAGGACATAAGATGTGCTCTTCACCCTGTGTCCCCTTTATCCTCTCTCCCCTCCAGTAAGTGCACATATGCCTGAGAGTTCTTAGAGTAGAGGATGCTGCTGGTCTCTGGATAGTTTCCTGCATCCTGCTGTAATTGGAAGAAAAAGATCTCAATTCCTGACCCTTCCAAGGCCATGAGATGCTGAAGGATCATACTCTATCCATTTCCTCTCCTGTCTTACCTTCTCCTTTCCAGACATGTAAACAACCTCTCTTACCTCAAGATCTTGCCTTTCTGGAACCTCCAGGTCTAGATCTCTGGCTGTCTGGTCCTTGTCTAGTCACTCAAGAATCTCCATAGACATTCTTCCATCAAAAAGGCTCTCTTGAAATTCCCATATATGAAAACAACCCTCCTCTCAGCAGACACAGACACAGACACAGACACACACACACACACACACACACACACACACACACCTGCACTAACCTATCTGAGCAGCCATCTCTCAGCCCTACACCACATGATATGTGTACGTACTTGCTGTGTCAATGGCCAGTGAGAACATCATTCAATAAGTGAAACAGAGCCACAAAATTAACTTACTGCTCACTATAGTGAGAGAAGCTCTGCTGGCCACAATGCCTCCAGACAAAACAGACAGTTCATTAGATCCATAGAGGACTTTGTATAGCATGGACTGTGATTGGCAGAATGTAGAATGTCCTGGGATCTCAGGTCAGGCTGTTATTGAATGACTGGCACACAGAAGCATGAATGAATTCTTGAGAAGTACCTGCCCATCCCTGATTGCTGACTTTCTGAAGAAAGGACTTAGCATCAGTCAATTCAACCCAATTTAAAATAAAGTTTCACTAGGACAGTTATTGACCAAGTGAACAGATTTAAAGTGGCTTTGATGGCTACTTGTAACTATGACCATAAAACAACCAGACTTGTCAAAGTTTGTGGGAACCTTATACTCTATTCCACGTGTTCAGCCCCTCTGTTTCAGTCATCCTGTGCCTCTAGCACCTACTCCAGAGCTGCTGTGCTCCCTGCAGAATGGGCATGAACTATGCTTTGAAGATCTGCTTTATTCTCGAAGCCTAATATAGTAGCTAAGAGAATAGCTCTATAATCATGCAGGCCTGGCTTTGAGCTGTGGCTCTGTCATGACCTGCCTTATGACCTTCCCTTTCATCTTTTGAAGGAAAGTGGGGAGGGGAGAAAAAACAGAGTCTACCTCCCAAGGCTCCTCTGAAGAATGCTGAAATAATGTCCAGCTCCTGGCGCATAAGTCTTCCATAACATCAATATCTCAGAAAGGTTCATAAAGGGCTCAAAGTAGATATTTTAGATCATTAAAAAAAAAAAAAAAAAAAAAAAAGGATAATCACACTTGGCCCTACAGAAAAAAATTCAGCATGTATAGAATGTGAGCTGAAATGAAAACTCTTGAGTCTTCCCTCCCCTTTCCACCAACCCTTCCCCAAACACACAATTCCAGCCACACAGACTCCGACTCCTTTCAAACTCCCTACTAGAGCAATCACTCCTGGTACCCCAGCATTAAGATCTTCTGTATCTGGCAGCAGGTTAACTAAGTTAATCATTTTTTCCCTAAGAGAAAAATCCAGTGCATCTTTTGACCTATGTAGCTAGTCCTTACTTCTTTGTGGGTTCTTCCTTTTCCCATCCTTTATCCCCACCCACCCCCCACACACACACCATTTCATCCCCCTAAAACTAGCTGGGAGAGAAACAGGAGAGAGGGCAGAGAGGAATTAGGAAAGTCCCCAATCTAATCACTTTCCTTTTGTTTCTTCTTTGACCATGGCTACTAACAAACAACCTCCCAAAGGTCCAACAACCAACAACTCTATCTAGCCCTCACATTTATGTACCCTTTGAAAAGTCCCCAGAATTCCAAACATCGCACAATCACAGACATTATCTGCAGCTGGCAAAATCACGCTCCTGCTAGAGCACGAGGCAAATCATAGTCAGCTGTTACGGACAGTGCAACGCAGCCCCATATCCCACACCTGGGATTAAAACAAAACCACATTCTTATATTTCTGTGTTTTTTAAGGAAACCAAAATTCTATAATTATTTAAAATCAGTACAGATCTATTCATTTGATTAACCCTGTACAATTTGGTGTTCACTTAACAAAGAGCTGAACCTAAAACACGTATCAGTGTTGGAGATAGTCACACACTGATCTGAACCATAGGGGGGAGGGGGAGGTGGCTTTACAGATTTGAGGAAAAGTCCAACCATTCTGCTGCTTTGCCTCATCTGGTCCTGGCAAAGTGATAGTCCTCCAGTTCTATATAGATTTAACTCACCTTCTCTCAGTGTCCTCTCTACCAAATGTGCTCAGGGAAGGACACATGTGCTCTCTCCAGCATCTCTGTCCCTGATCTGGGAAATGTGAATCTCCACCACTTTTCATTAGGTTTCTGAGTGCCAAGAAGCCTTGGGCTAAGTATTTAACCTTTTGCAGCTCTTGGAGAATGGCTGAGAGCTGAGTGAACCTTCTAACTCTAAAGCAAATAGCAGGATTCCATGCCTATATGACTTGGCTTCACATTACCTGAATTTCTTCAGATTGTGGTCCCTGGATCCCACTGCCTGGGCCACATTAAGCTGCATTATTCATAAACCATGATGCAGATTACTATATGGCCTATGGACACAGAGCCCTGGATCAGGGCCCTCTCTGTGTCACCCACTTTGTCTCTGCTTCTCTTGAAAAGCTGAGTAAGCCCGCCAAGCTGGTTCATCTTCACTCTCTTGTGGGCCTACCCTGAGAATTTCACTTAGAAACTACAGACACAGACCAGAAACCCACAGGGCTACCAGATACTTAACCCAGAAGCACTGAGAGCTGAGTGCAAATTCGCAAGTGGTTTTGGGGGGGAGTTTCAGCGAGAGCAAGGAAACAAGGTGCATGCTGTCTTGGAGGACCAGCAATGGTTCACAAGGAGTCTACCTGGCACAGAGTTGGCCTAGCTAGAACTCACTTCAAGAGACCAAGTGTAGTCCTAAAGGAAAGCCTTCTGTAAGGACTCCTATATGCCTGTGAACTTGACCTAAATAAGGAAAATTGGTGCCTGTCACACAGCTGAATTCTATGTGTACAGTCAACCTGTGATGGACCCTGATGGACACTAGAGAGAATAGTTTGTCTCTCACATCCGCCATAGCCAGGACTGCATTTGTTCCTGCTCTAGAAAGGTGCCACCTGGTGGTCACTACCAGAAATGACAACACACACTTGCCAAACCTTTAATCTCTCCAACTACCACATTTTACATTAATTCAGCAAAGTTCTACTGAGTCCTTAAAATGTGCCAGCGAGTGTGTGAGGTGCAGAGACACAGGTAAGATAAGACTTGGTGGCAGATCTCCGTGAGCTAATCACCATAGAAACCAAGCCAAGAAGACAGAAGATAAGGTCTAACTTGCACTTGGGATGCCACAACCTTGGCACCCCAGTCACTTCCAGTGTTAAATCAAATGTCTTGCTAGGTCTTCCCCCAAGGAAAAATAAAATTGCAGGGCCCCTGCATTCGTTATCTTTGCTGGAAGTTCTAACTCCTCTGAAGGTTTCCCCTTTCTTTCTTAAGCTCTCCTTTCCTTCCTCAAAGAAGCAGGTGGGTGGGAAGACAAAGGGTCAAGACACAAAGGGCGCATTCTGCCCCCGTGGGACCCCCACTCTCATCAGAACTCTGATTTCAAAACATGCTGTGACACATTCTAGTGAACATCTTTTAATCCCGTGGGGATGATCTGACTGATGGAAGGAAAGAGCCACATTTTAAATTGAGTCCCTAATAATGACTCAGACAGGCGTCTGGACGGGGTTCATGCCATCGTGAATCCGAAAATGAGTCGCAGCTATTAAAAAAGGAAATTGGCTTTCTTGCGTAGCTGGAGGCAATTTAGAAGAGGGAGCTAGAGCGAATGGGTTTGGAGCCCTGGCGAGTGCTCATGAAATGAGTTTCTATCTCCTAAGCCCACTGCTTAGGAACGTTGCTCTCTTCAGGGTGTCTAAGTTTTCTCAGCAGGTAAGATCACAGGTAAAAGCAAACTAAGGGTACCAGTGAGAAGGATGAGTTGCTCTGGGCAAGAACAATGGGTGCTCAGGGCCCACGAGCATCCTCTAAAGTTGAGGTTGGCCTCAAACAGGGAAGCCACCCTTTCTAATGGAAAGTAGAGGCTGGAATCACAGACTGGCATGGAGAAAAGAAAGAAAGGATATGGGGTGTGAGCAGGGGTAGATGGGGTGTGGGCCAGGGTAGATGGGGTGTGAGCCGGAGGAGGAAGCAGGTGTGAGCTTAGGAAGAAGGAACAGCTCTGATTTCTCATCTGCATCCCTAAATATGTTCTTCCAATATCCCTTCCTGAGACAAACTGTCACCCAGAAGCCCAGCTCACAAAGACACTCTCCAGCCAGGCCTTCTCTCCTCCTCAGATCCCATGTAGTTCCCTGGCACCATCTGCTTGTTTGCTGATGGGTTGAAAGACTGACTGCAAGGGGGATGGCTGTGTGCTGTTTGCTTCCCATCCCTGTACCTAAAACAGTTGCTGGCACACAGTAGCTGCTTAATAAACACCAGTTGTTATTATCGGCACACTTTACACAGAGCCTAGAAACTTGAAACTGACTCCATAAACATTAGTATTTATAGGTGAATATTTCTAAAAACTAGTAAAAGGAGGAAGGTAGCTGGGATGCACTGAACCTTGGAGAACAGTCTGTGGCTTGCGAGGAAAAGGAAGAAAACTGAAGGGATCAAGCAGAGTCGCAGAGATTGATAATTGTGGCCCCCTCTGAGACAGAGCTAAGCCCAGCCAGCTGGAGAGGTCTCCCTCCACAGTACAGAGCCCTGGACTCGTCCAACTGGCAGCACAGAAAACAGCAAAGCGAGGTTAAGGTAGTTCATCCTGGGAGAGGCCAGTAGTCCTGAAGGGAGAAGGGAAAGGGGAGGTACTTAGGCTAAGCGAGGTTTTGGCTACCAGAAATAAACTGCCAGGCAATGGCTCTTCAGCCCAATCTTTCCCTTCTCCTCTTGTCTGACTGTTTGGAAATGCAGATTCTGGCAGAGTTCACAAAATTCCCTTGGCTGGGAGACCAAGTATCAAGGTAATTAGCAGACGTGTAATTGACTGCTCCAGGTAGACTAGAATCACAGGTTTGGCTCACTCAGTACACATACCTGCTGAGCACTGGGGAGATTCTGAGCAAAAGCACAGATGCAGCTTCCAGAGATCTATGTCACCATGAGGGTTGGTGTCCTGCCCCTTCTCAGCCTCTCAGACTGGCCAGGGTCCACTAAACCATGCCTGCC
The DNA here is from genome assembly GCA_028551405.1 of Uromys caudimaculatus. NCBI lineage: Eukaryota > Metazoa > Chordata > Mammalia > Rodentia > Muridae > Uromys > Uromys caudimaculatus. The sequence continues at coordinate 86,565,839 of CM052705.1, read as the reverse complement.
CAAGAGCTTTCTCCTAGGCCCAACAGGTAGCACATGAGATTCCAGAACACTCCTTTAAACACCAAGCAAAACTCCCCGTGACTATCTTTTAGTCCTAATTAAGATGCTGCTCAGTTAGATGAGGGACAAGGGAACACTGTAGTGACATACCCTGGAGTGTGCCCTCAGCCATTAACTGATAGCAAAATGTCAGTCTTCAGCCCCGATCAAAAATATAACCGTTCATTTCATTTGTATTAAAGCTCCGCTTTTGATTTCAGTGTATGAGCAAATAAATCAAGAGGAGATAGAAAAGCCTTCCACAAACTACATGCTTACCAACATACCTTTAAAACACGTCTCAGTAGAAACCAGCATAATCCCTACCTACATTCTAAACATTTGTCCTTTATACCTGAAGGTAAATGTAGTTTTCACCCCTCATCAAGGAAACTTCTCTTTGCAACAAATGGAGACTGTTACAGAAAAGCACAGCCAATCAAAACGCAGAGTTGTGGCGCTCAGTCTCACCCGATACATTTAAGGTTCAGGGATCACTGCAGAAGAGGAGGCAGAGAGACTGGAGGAGCCAGAAGAGCAGGGAGTTTGCTGTGAGACTTTGTCTCCTATAAATATCAGAAGCTACAGCCCAGGAAGTCTCACCAATGTAGCCGCTTAACAGTCTCACAGTGTAGCCTGGTCTGAACAGAGATGGCACCAACAGACAACAGACATTCCCCGGTGGACAGAGGAACGCTCAAAGGCCTCCATGCTAGAAACAGAACTGCAGGCAACTGAGGAATGCTGAGAGGGGGAGAAAGTGTCTTCCCCGGGAACGTCAGTGGGTTATCCAAATGCAAGTTGTGTTTTTATATTTAGGACTCTCTCTGTCTGTCTCTCTCTGTCCCTCTCACTGTCTCTGTCTTTCTGTCTCTGTCTCTTTGTCTCTTGCTGTCTCTGTCTCTCGCTGTCTCTCTCCCTCTGTCTCTGTCTCTCCCTTCCACCCTCCTCTCTCTCTCTCTCATGCACACATGCACAGCACATGAACACACCGGCACATAGCAGACCCCTATTAACTCCTGGCCGGCCTATCTCACGCAGAAGGAAATGCTAGTGGCTTGTCTTTGTTCCTTTACAAACCCACCACTTTTCAGACTTCTCTTGAATTTAAATCCACACAAAACTGCAACTTCTCACAGAGGAATGTGGTCATTATGCTTTAGAACTTCCAGGTGAGATGAACATGTTTCGGTTTTGTTCTGAATGTTGGAAGGCAGCTTCTCATCCCAGCAACACAATGAGCTGAGACAACATACGCCATACAGACCCAAGGCGCATGCAATATCACAGCATGGTTCTAATTCATAGCCAAACCTGAAACGAGGGAGAGGCCCCTACATGCCAGATACACAGTGACAACTAAAATCTAGACCAGAACACATGAAATGCCTGTGGATCACCCTTGGACTGGGGGGTTCACTGGGAGGCAAAGGGAATAGAAGGAATTCAGACTCCATGGGAACAAGGGCTTCCACTAGCAGGCAGGAAGAGAAGCAGAGCCCATGGGGACTGCCCAAGGCCCAAGGCTGCTGTCCAAAGCAAGGCCCTCTCAAGGAGAAACAAGCTCATGGGCTGGAAGAGGCTGAGACTATCTCTCATTAGTCCATCCCTAGCCTGTCTCTGTCCTTCTGAGAATGAAGTCAGAGAACTTTTCAGCAAAGAGCACCCAGACCTCTGCCTCTTGACTATTGTGGGTTTATGGAGGTATGGGTACCAATTTAGGCTTCCTGTACAGTAACACCCAACCCAAAAAAAGCAGCACAGAAACTGGTGCTGGGCCAGTGATCGGCATGGAAGAACTGAAGCAGAACTCCCCGGATCCATGCTATAGACAATTCCTAAAGATAAGTCAGTCCCACTAAGCACACTCATGAAAAAAGTCACACTATGCAGGAAGATCCTGGCCTTGAAAACTAGAGCTAAGAGAATAATTTAAAAGAGAATATAATTGTGTTTAAAATTTAAAAAAAAAACTAATTTCAAATGCCAAACTACATTTGATAAAATTCAACAATAATTCACCACCTTTTAAAGTAACAAAACAACAAACAATGCTTCATACGTGAAGACATTTTCTCACCCCAATAAAGGGCACTGTGAGCAAGCTATAGGAAGTGCTGTCTGTGGTGGCACTGCATGATCAACAATCCTGTTCTAGCAAGGAGTGAGTTGGGGAGGGCAGCTAATATTGACTTGGTTCAACACTTTTTTTGTGAGGGAGTCAGAAAACTTTTTTGTAAAGAGCTCAGATAGCAAATGATTTAGCATACAAGGAGTCAGTGCCTCGATTGCTGCTATAATGAAGAAGAAGCTGTAGAATGTAGGGCTGTTTGTGTTTCAATAAAACTTTATTTACAAGAAACAAAGGGCACCATCAAAGGTCAAGTCAGTATATTATGCCAAGAAGAAGTGAAAGTCACATGGCTTTTAAAAGCCTCTCCTTGTAAAATGATTACAGTTTTAGCAAAATTTACAAAATATACAAGTCACAGAAATTAATAAAACAAATGAGAGTTTAGCAGGATATACAAAAACAAACCATGGTCCTATACAGCAGCAACAACATGGATAAGATTTAAAGGGCATCATTAGCAGCAAAGACTGTGGATAGGAACACATCCAACAAAGATGAGTATGGAAGCTTAGCAAAACACCAAAGACTTAAAGAGAAGACTAATAAACACATCTGTACCATGGTTGTGGATGAAAGACACTCTGTCTAAAAGGCCAAATACTTCCAGTTCACTTAGAAGCTATCTCAGTGGTTCCAACAGCAGCCCAACAGACTTCCATGTTCCCAAAGTCGAATAGAAGTGTGGAAACCCTAGAATCACCAGAACAGATGAGAAGGAGAGAACGAGGCAGACCTTGACCTAAACCTTAAGTCTAGTGTCATTAAAATGGGGAGCTAAGGAATTCGGGCCACACGGAGTTAGAGGACAGAAAGAAGCCAGCACATGCCTGGAATCCCTGCACTCAGGTGGCTGAGGCACAAGGACTCAAGCTAGTTCTAGGCCAGCCTGGGCTACGGAATGAGACCACTTCCAAACATAAAGAGAAGAATGTGCCTAAAGAAGTGGCTCAGCAGTTAAGAGCACTTGATGTTCTTGCAAAATAGGACCTGGGTTTTGTTTCCAGCATTAGCATGGTGGCTCACAGCCATCTGTAACTCCAGTTCCAGGGGATCTGAAGCCTGCTTCTGGTCTTTCTGGACTCTGGACAATGTACCCATGCATGCAGGCAAATACTCATACACATAAAATAAAAGTAAATATATTTTTAAGAAAGTAAACAAAACCCAAAACAGCCGCACATACTGGGAATGTGGTGTGGTAATGTAACCATAGGAAAAAGACTCAGTGTGCAAAACTGAGGCAAGCAGATATTGATGTGGGGAAGGCTGCAAGACAATTCCAACATTATCACATACAAAATCAGCTCTAAATGACTACAAAACTCTGTATTTCCAAATTTTTACAAGAATGCACGGGAAAGTGTAAGAGATGGAGGTTGAGTAAGGTTTCTTAGACCACACACAAAGTCTTTAGCATAAAAGGGGAGGTGAGAGGCATGGCTATGTGACACTGTTCTGTTGAACATCATACAAAAATGAACGCACAGGTTAGAGACAGGAAAAGAGCTGTAGTCCATCAAACTGACCAAGAACTGGTATCTCTAATAATAATATACATGATTCTTGTGCCATTAATGAAAAGTCCAGTGACCAAAGGACATCAAAGGGGATGAGTGACCACAGGATAACAGGCAAAGGGTGTATGAATGGGCAGTGGGCAATTCACAGCAGTGGGAACTCAGAAGCCTTTGAGAACAGAGGAGATGCTCTCAAGGCAAGGCATGCAACTTAAATCAACACGGACAACCCCAAGCCCATCAGCTTGGCACAAATTAAAAATCTGATAAACCCAGGGGACGTGGTGGAAGCAATGCCTGCCATTAGGAGCTTACTCCTCACTGTTATGGGAAGCCATGTTGTGGTGTGACCACTGAGTGTCTCTCACAGGCTCTATGTCTGCACCTGAGCTGGCGCTGTTTGGGGCGTCTGTGAAATGTTCAGGACATGGTGTACTGACTGGTTTTGTGTCAACTTGACACAGGCTGGAGTTAGCACAGAGAAAGGAGTTTCAGTTGAGAAAAATACCTCCATGAGATCCAGGTGTAAGGCATTTTCTCAATTAGTGATCAAGGGTGGAGGGCCCGTTGTGAGTGGTACCATCTGTGGGCTGGTAGTCTTGGGCTCTATAAGAAAGCAGGCTGAGCAAGCCAGGAGAAGCAAGCCAGTAAGTTACGTCCCTCCATGGCCTCTGCATCAGCTTCTACTTCCTGACCTGCTTGAGTCCCAGTCCTGACTACCTCTGGTGATGAACAGCAACATGGAAGTGTAAGTTCAATAAACCCTTTCCTCCCCAACTTGCATCTTGGTCATGATGTTTGTGCAGGAATAGAAACCCTGACTAAGAAACATGGAGTCAACTGCAGACTGGTCCACCATGGGCAGCCCTTGAAGGCAACAGTAGATCCTTGCTTTCTCTCTCATCCCTGCTTCCTCATGTGCCAAAAATGTAGCAAGCCACTGCTTTGCACACCCACTGCCATGAGAGGCTCTCTACCATGCCGTCCCTGGCATGGCAAATCATACCCATTTGAACTGTGAGCCAAAATAAATCTTTCCTTCTGTCAGGGAACTTGGTCATAGTAATAATAAAAGTATTTTGAAATTTTCTACTAAATCGAAAATGTACATGTTCTTAGAACCTAGTAATTTCTCCTCTGGGTCCTGGCCTGGATATGCCTTAGTGTGTTTTTAAACAAGTATGTACACCACTATTTTACAAGCTAGACCGCTATTTTAGAATGAAGGGTAACACCATCTTAACTTTATCTCCAATGTACAGATGAATTAACAGATTTATTTATATACTGGAATACCATAGAGCAATAAAGATAAGTGAGCCTGGCTAAATCAACAACATGGGAAGGATGAACATGAGAAATACAAATGCACAGACCCTTCCTCACAAAGGACTGGGTGTAACCACTGATGGAAGGAGTGGGGGAGGGTGGGCAGGCATGGGGGGGGAGCAGGGCTCTAGGGATATCAAGAAGATCTGCCTCCAAAGAAAGAACAGGGCAGACCAGCTGCGTGAAAGAACACGTGGGAAGAGATACAGCACAAGGTTAGCATGTGCCTTGTGTCAGTGCTGGGAGCTCGCCTGCCTGTCGTATAGAGCTTTGTCTTAATACTGGGAGCACGCCTGCCGGTCATGTAGCGTTCCATGTTCTATTCTGTAAGCTTGCAATGTGCCATCATTTTAAATATGATTTTCAAAAGAAAAGATGCCTCAATTGAAATGTTGTTTCCAAAAGGGTTTGTTTGGAACAGAAATGCCCAAGTATCTTGACATAAAGAGGCTCCTAAAGTGACCCAGCCCCTTAGACCAGGACCCCCTGCTCTGGCCGCCCACCTCAGTAGCTGGCCCCTACTATGGCAACTCTTCACTTTCTTCCAAAGCTTTCTATGTGAAGAAGACACATTTGCCAAATGTGAGAATTTTCAAGAATATTCACAATAATGTATACTATGCTCTGAAGGCAACTTAAAAGAAGGATTCTGGAAAGCTTTGGAGCAATAGCAACATCAATGGACGCATCAAAGAACTCCTTCTATCTCAAGGTCACTGCTTTTGTTTATTGTAAAACTGATATTTTAAGATTCACCAGCAGCAGCAACTGTGGCCATTTCTCCTGTGGCCACTCCAGGAGTATAGGCACTGCACTGAGGACGCCCTAGGAGCTGTTGCTGGGGCCTTTGAGAAATTATAGCACATCCTTACAAACAGGGTGTCATTCAGCACCAGGCTCACCGGGCAGCTGGCTGTAAATTACAGCTGATCCTCGCATCAACCAAGGGGGATTTACCCAGGCATTCTGCTTAGAAAATGGGTAAGTTGTTAATCAAACACTGAACCCCATGGGTTAGCAGAAAGGAAACACCTTCAGAGCAAGATCAGACCCAGCAGCTACAATAAGGACAGAGCCAGGAATTAAACAACAGAACCAGCAAGAGAGTGAGGGCAGACAATGAGACGGCCTCCTGCCTTGCCTCTGAACCTGTTCCTCCTCAAGAGCAACACTAATCTGAGAGAAAGCCTGAAAGGACCTATTCCACTCTGCAGATAAAAAGTCCATTGTCAACTGGCAGGCCAGCAAAGCAAACCTTCGTTATATTATAACATACATTGCAAGCCATTCAGCCAACATAGACATGTTTGCTCCTGAATATATATCTATTTCATGATAATTTATTGAACGAATTATGGCATTGAAATAGCTATGTAACCCAGTTTGGGATGGATGAGCTACACTGTCCATAGACTGAACAACACGCTTCTAACAAGATTTTTAATACTCCCTTCATTTGTCATATATATAAAATGGGTCCTGTTGACTCTCAAGTCTGTGGTGTCACCCATTGCACTATCTGGGAGCCCACATGGAGACCACTGTGTTTGTGGTCTCCAGATCTAAGCACTGAGAAAAGAGATTCTCTGATGTGTCGTTCAACTTACCAACAAAGACAGCATGATAAATAGTACAGCCCGAACAGGGCAGTGACTCTATAAATATTGCTAAAATGTATTGTTTGTTTACGCTATATCATGGAGCATTAAGTACTAATTCTACTTACTAATTCATTTGATCTTTTTAACAGCCTGGCAGTGTGGGTTTTGTGATTGTCCCCCCAATTTACAAGTGAGAGGGTATGAATTATACAGAGTCCACAACTTGGTGAAAGTCACAGCAGTACTAAGTGGTTGGGGCAGGACTCAATTCTTCATCACAATAAAATTCCTTAAAGACTGCTGTGGTCTGGATCCACAATGGCTCCCAGAGGCCATGTATTAAAGGCTCGGGTTCTCAGACTGTGGGGGGTGATGAGATCTTTAAAAAGTAGGGCCTAGTGGAAAAAGTTAGGCGGGATTCAATAAGGAAATATAAATATCTTATAAGCCCCCGAAATACTTGGAAATTAATTTTCACTAGGAGTTTATACCTCAGTGGGGACGACTGTCTCTACCATGGCACAGAGAAAAAAAATCAAGAGACCAAGAAAGGGGTATCACAGCAGAGGTGTGCTCATATACTTGCTCTTGTAGCAGCTGATCTCACTCAGACAAAAAAATGGAGCCTTCTGGGTGAGGTGGCAGTGTTAGGGGCTTGCTCTGTGTGACCTTATAAAGGGGAAGAAGCAGACCAGGAGTAGTGGGGGAGACCATTTCAAACAGATAAAGAGAAGAAGAGCATCATAAATCCACCAAGGTGGTGATACAATACCTCACAAGTATGGAGAGAAGGATGCATGATGCATGCCAAGAGAAACTAGAGGGAACGTGGCTCTGCCAGTGTGGTTTCCCCAGTCTGGCCTCCAGAAGTAAGCCAGACATCCCTGACAGCACTCTGACCCTCAGGACAAGCCTACAGCCTTCATAAGCCTCAACCTCAGTTGTTTTGCTGAGACGTGGATTCCTCCTGTGGACAGGCCAGCAGCAGAAAGGAATCCCACTAGTGTGCTACTCTGAGACTCAGAGGGCAATAGCAAGGTGAGATTTAGAGAGGGACCCATTGTTTGAAACTGAGCTACCCTAGGAACATGAGAACCAACAACCACCAGTCTCAGGACTGAGTTTATGCTACAACTTAGCGCCAGTATGAGAGCCAACCTCTATGCTGCCAAGTTCAGTCAGTGAAGAACAGAGGGACAGGGATCCCCACCCTCAGTTTTCAGGAGTAGATCTCATCAATTAAGAATAACGCTGGAGCTTGGCAGGCCTGGGTCTGCAGTCTGAGCCTGTAGGCAGGAGGTAGGCCACTCTCCAAAGTTGTCTGTCTGCTTTCACTTTCATAGAGACCAGGATTCTGAAGCTCCAGCAATCAGCTTGATATGCGTGGACGTCTCCGCAGAGCAGGGTGATTAATACTTAGAAGGTATTGAAAGCACACAGACAGGTTCTCGGGGATTCAGCCTGTACAGATCTCCATGCGGAGGTTGTTTAAACCTTCACAATACACTGGGGATACACCCCAAGTGAGGACATTAGCCACCCCGGGCAGTAAAAGCTGCAGAGTTTGGGAAGGGATGAAATAAGATATGCAGTTTGTAGGTTACAAAGCTAAACACAGGCAGCAGAAGGCCCTGCTATGAAAAGAATGGAGGATACCTCAGTGAAGACAGCTCTGGCCACATCAGACATCTGACAGATACAGGCTTGCCACCTACATAAGCCACAGAAAAGACAAGAGTCCCCAAACCCAAACAAACCTACCACCCATAGAACCATCAGCCTCCTCCAGTTTTCAAGATCCCAGAAGGAAGCAACTCCAACACGTAACCTTTTCCCGTTTTCTTCATCTCTGTACTTTCCTGTTCACAGTGCGTTCATTCTGTTCTACCGAGACTACTCTAACCATTCTTCCACGCGTTGACATAATTTTCACACTTTTTTTCTGTTTTCACTATTTTATTTTCTCTACCACAGCTGTGGAATATTTTGACCTCATCTTAATGGCGTGTTTAATTTGTGCTTGTTTTGCAGTGGTTTCATCTTCCTAAATGTATCGGGATTTTATTTTTTAATCCCCTTCTTACATCTGTTTAACTTTGTTCTTAAGCTGTCTTCTTGCTGGGAAATAGTTAACTTCACTTTTATGGTTTCTAGCTTCCTGTTCTGCTCTCCACTCTGTAACACTCTTCTTTCTCCCCCTCCTCCTTCCATTTAGTTAACTTGCTCTCTCCTCTACTTTTCCCTTTCTCTCTGCCTCCTTCCTTTATCTCATTCACTCACTAGCTTCACGTCAACCCTAAATAATTCATAACATCACGGTAGAGTCTGCATTAGTTTTACCATTTTCTGGATTATGGTCCTTGGTGAGGTAAAAGCAATTTTAAATGCATTCCCACATCGTGTATGATTTGATGAGCCACTGAAATCACAGAGACACAGCAATTGTAGCTACCTTCATAATGCCTGCATACACACACACACACACACACACACACACACACACACACACACAACTGATATGAAAGTTAGAAATGAACTAGTTGGGAAGAAAGGGGGCAGCAAGAGTAGGAAGGGGTAAGAGCGGCTAATGGGGCTAACATGATCAGAATATATTATACACATGTGTGAAAGAGTCAAAAATAATAAATGAAAAAATGCATAAGTCATGGCACAAAACTGCAAGAAATTGAAAAAAACGAGGCAACACAATGCCTCCAAAGGATTGTAACACCTCACTCACTGAATGCAAATGTTACAAAACAGATAAAATGTCAGGTGAACACTTCAAAAATCTGCTAGCAGAAGTAATCAAAAGCCCTCCAAGAAGATACAAACAAGCAAGTGAATTCTACCTAGGACCTCTTGAGGAGAGCCGGCAACACAGAAGACAGGGTTGGCAACATGGGTAAAGTCTCAGCACCATGGATGAAAAAGTCAGCAATGAAGAAAAACGGTTCAACATGGAAATCCAAATTTAGAAAATATGCAGAAGTGTAGAGAATAAAAAGCTCATTGAATAAATAAAAAACCACAGTGGAAAACATGATCAACAGACGCGGCTGAGGAGAAGAAATGCTGAAGGAATGGAGGGAGGACAAGGTGAGTGAAACCTTGCATTCACACGTCAATGAGGAACAATAAACAAACAAACAAACCACAATGGCCAAGCTCTACGGGGAGAAGGACAAAATCTGAAAAAATTGGAAAATCCATGGGATAAAAGAAGGCACTGAGTTTTAAATTTAAGGCAATTCAGAATATAGTCGATGAAATTATAGCAGGAAAAAAATCTCCACTAGAGAAAGAACTGAACACCTGTCTTAGTCACTGTTTAAAGAGACACCATGACCAAAGCAACTCCTATAAAATAAAGTATTTAATTAGGGGCTTACTTACAGTTTCAGAGGTATAGTTCATTTTTGTCATAGCAGGAAGCATGGCGGCAGGCAAGTATGGTGCTGGAGAAATAGCTAAGAGTTACATCCTGATCCATAGATGAGAGAGAGACTCTGGGCTTGGCGTGGGCTTTTGAAACCTTAAAGCCTATCCCCAGTGACAGACACACTTCCCACAAGGCTACAACTCATAATGCTTTTAATCCTTTTAAATAGTGCCACTCCCTGATGACTAAGCATTCAAATGTATGGGCCTATGGCGGCCATTCTTATGCAAACCACAACACCCAAACACAAAGGCATTTAGAACCTAAAACAGATATAAAAATAGTCTCTCTGTCGAATCCTATAATTAAAATATCAAAAATACAAAGGAAACGTGTGTGTGTGTGTGTGTGTGTGTGCGCGCGCGCGCACGCGCGCGCGCGTTTGGGTGCATAAGGGAAAAATAACAATTCCCCTACAAAGGAAAATACATCAAACTAATATATCTGTCTTGGCAAGTCTTTATGTCAACTTGACAGAAGCTGGAGTGACTGGGAAGGAGAGAACTTCAGTCAAGAAAATGCCTCCTCCGTAAGATCAGGCTGTAGGCAGGCCTTTGGACACTTTCTTAATTAGTGATTGATATGAGAGGTCCCAGCCCATTGTAAGTATGGCCACCCCTGAGCTGGTGGTCCAGGGTTCTATAAGAAAGCTGGCTGAGCAAGCCATAGGGAGCAATCCAGTAAGCAGCATCTCTCCATGGCCTCTGTATCGGCTCCCACCTCCAGGTTCCTGCCCTGTTTGAGTTTCTGCCCTGATTACCTTCAGTGATGGACAGTGATATGGAAGTACACATGAATGAACTCTTCCCTCAAGTTGCTTCTGATTATGGTGTTTCATCACAGCGATAGAAAGCCTAAGACTTCATCTGGATGGAGTTCGATTTCTCAGTGATCCTCTACTAGGTGCCACCTCTTAAAGGTTCTACCATCTCCATGTTGCTAGACTAATCTTCCAGCTTCTGAACCTTTGGGGCACATACTCACCTCATGTCCAAACCACAGTCATCCTTTTGGTCCAAACTCTGCACTAAACGTTAGAGAGAAGTGACCAACTCTACTAGATTTATCACCTGTTTCTACATAGCAAACAACCCAAACCTCAATGTCTTCAAAGCATCTCAGTTTCTGGAATCAGGAATATAGGATGATCTGGATGCTTCTGGTTTAGGGGCTCTGTCTTGGGGGACTGCTTTCAGGTTCATCGACAGCTGGGAGGATTGGCAGAACTCCCAGAATATTGCTCATGGCCATGATTCATCACAGCCAAGCATAAAAGCAAGATCAGCACCTTTACTCTTTGCTGGACAGAGAAGCAAACATGAGCTTCCTATAGTCTCCTCCACACAGACTGGCACAGTGAGTGAAGATGATATTTCGCTCCTTCTAGTATCCCATTGTGACAAACCAGGAGTATTCACTACAGACCCCATCCTGATGGGTAAACTGGTGGCTATTATTGTGCATCTTTTGTCTCAAGTTTAGCTTACCTCAGGGTTTCAGTTAGAAAGTATAAGGTGTTTAGCATACTTTCTGTTCTAGCACACTGAATGTTCTAACACACTCCAATCCCTTTGGGTTGATGAATAACCTCCCCGCTAAACCCAAATTTCCACTTGCCAACAAAGAGCCAAAGCTCCAAGCAGGCATTGCTAAGGGCTGAGTTCTTGTCTCCAATGGCAGTTCTTTCCCACAGTGTCACACGGGGTCACAGTCAAGCAGTGGGTTTACCCTCTGTCTTCTGGAGCCTTGCCTGGGATCAGAGGGTACCATGAAGAGCACTCACTTGGATGGCTATTGGCTGCAAGTTCCTCACCATATGGGCTGAATGTCCTTAACAGATGACAGCTGGCTTTTCCTGCAGTGAGGGATCCAAGACAATAAAAGTATACCCAAAATGGAAGCTGAAGTCTTTAATGAACTAATCTTGGTGTGACACACCATCACTGCCACCATATGCTTCCACACACAGACCAACCCTAGTAGAGTAGAAGATATATTAACCACCTGAAGCCCAGGAGTCAGGAATCACAGGGGACCATTTCAGAGGCTATCCTCTTATTCGGACAACTCACCCCTCCTAAGGGTAATACACACAAGCCCCTCCCATGGTCCCTCAAAGCTTCATCCCATATCAGTTCAAGTCTAGATCCTATCCTCTATTTTGGGTCTCAACACAGAATGTTCTTCAGGTATAGTCTCTGGCTCCTCAATGGTGTTTCCTTAACTTTAAGACATTCACAACTGAAGAGCCAAGCTGTCTGTGTGTCCCCTACCCCTAACAATGGTGGGACAAACAAAGGAGATGCTCTATAAACACTCACAGAGCAGAATGTGGGACAAATGTAAGAGAGCAACTGTGATAGGAAGCCAAGCAAACCTAGGAAGGTCCTTGATTAGGTCTAGGAATGGTTCTCCATGACCCTCAGCCCCACCCGCTGACTCTTGGTCTTGCTGTCTCTACCATCCTCCCTGAAAGGTAGCCTTCCTACTTGCTGATATTCAGATGCCCAAAGAACACTTGATTATGTTCCTGTTGAAGCTCGTGTATTTCCAGATCATGGTGCTTCTTCAAGTCTAACTGTCTAAACTCTCTACGTCTTCTATGAATCCTTTCAGTCTGTTGTACAAAGGGGGTATCCACACATCTCTTTGGAGTTGGGCTTCCTTCTATGTGGGTTTCTGCTGAACTCCAGTGATCTTATACTTCCAGGAAGTCCCCTGTCAGTCTGAGGAGCTGTAGAGCATAACCTCATCACCTTAGAGGGTCTTTGTCTATAAAGAAGCCCTTGTACACACATCTTTGACATCTAAGATCTTCAGATTTTACAGCCATGCTCTTCTTTGGAGTTTGTTTTACTAAATGGGACCTATCTGCTGTTGTCTTCACTCAGAAGCCATTTCTTGGTTATAAATCAGGTACCATGGGGAAAGATCAGGCATCTTCAAGATGAGCAAAGTCTCAGCTCCTATTCTATTCTATTCTATTTGCTTACTTATTGATTGATTGATTGATTTTTATTTTTAACATGAGACAGAGTCAAGGTACATGTCTGAGACTGGTCTTGGATTCCTGAGCATCCTGCCACAGCCTCCCATTGTTGAGATTACAGGCAGGCACCATGGCACCTGGCTCATCCTTAATTGTTCTGCCTTTGGCTACTATCTGTCTTCTTGTACTGCAAGCACCAGGAAGAAGAGCAAAAAGTCAGAGTGAGCTTTCAACTGGAGCTGTTGCCCTCCCTCTACCCCCCTGTCCAGCATGCCCAGTTTCCACAAGACAGTGGGGGATAGTGTTGCTAATTACCTTTTGCCAGTACATATAAGAAGTCTCCTGTTTCCAGTTTCCTTTCACAGGCAGTTCCCTCAAAATGTAAACTTCAAAGTGCTGAGTTCAAAGATCCTACCTAGCACACTCAATGGTCCCCACCCCCTCCCACTGCTGAGTGCTTGGTTCAAAGCTACTTTCACATTTTAGATTTTTGTTATATCGTACCCCATTTCTAGTACTAAAGCCTATATCTATTATAAGCTAATATGGAAGAAATTACCCACAAAACTCAGAACTTGCACAGCAAGCTTGCATTTACTACTTAACAGAGTTTATGAGGATCTGAAGTTGGGAGCCATGTAAGTAGGTGATTAGAAGCTGTGATCAAGCTCCTGGCAGATCCTATACCATTTGGACCTGGCCAAGGGGAGGTCTGTGACCAGACTCAATCTCATGGCTCCTGGCCAACTTCGGTCTTTTTTAGTCAGCAGATGATCCTCTCTCAGTATTTGTCCTAATTGTCTTCCCAACATGGCAGTTAGCCTCCACAGGGGGAATGAGCCAGAAGAGAGAGTTCAAAATGAAATCCACTATGCTTAATAACCACATCTTGGAAATGATACTCAGCCATTCCTGGAATCTTCTATTTATGAAGGGCATGAGAGCAAGGAGGTGGGGAGGGAAGGGACGACCACATTTCCTGTGTGGAGGTCTAACAGCAGACACCAAGCACCTCTTATAAAAAATGTCTTTAGTACTATGAGAAATGGGTGGTGCAATCAGCTCTAGCCTACACTGGAAGAGTCCAGAAGAACACCATGAAGAGGCTTCAGTTAGGGCCCAAGGACTGCTGAGGTTCTCACTCACACAAAAGAGCCTCCACCTCTGGGAGCACCACCACGGGAGCACTACCACTCCTCTCTCTTTAGGTGTACATACCCTACCTGCCTGGCAATCTTTACAGGCTCAGCACTCTTCTCAGGGACAAACGTGGAATAATTTAATGCAATGTCAATATTTTGGGAGGACTCATTACCATTTAATAGATCAAAACCATAATGGCAGATGAGGGATGCTATGCCAAGAAATGCCTTTCTAAACGTGGAACTTCACTCAAGGGGAAAAGCGAAAGCATAAGACAAGGAAGGACCAGAAAATGCACAGCTGGGTACCAAAGGCAAGGGGTGCTGTGTAGCTCATGCTGGTCTCTAACTCACTATGTAGCCCAGGCTAGCCTCCAACTTGCAACACTCCTGCTTCGGCTAAATGCCTGGGTTATAGGTATGTACCACTATATCCTGGTAAGCTTGGGTTGGTTGGTTGGTTGGTTGGTTGGTTGGTTGGTTGGTTGGTTGACTGGCTGGCTGGTTGGTTGGTTTTTGAGACTGAAAAGGTGACTCCAATGGGCAGCAGATCTTAGGGAAACACCAAATGTGTTTAAATCCTCACCTCTGAACCCTGCTGACTTAGCCTGCAGCTGTCAATATTCTCTGGCCCTTTGATTGAAAGTTACCTAACTCAAGCACCTGTCCCTTCCTGGGGACAGTCTTCTAAGCCTGCTACATCCTACAACTGGGTGATATGGAAGCAGAGAGACACCTCTCTATTGTGCCATACTTCAGACCACTCTCTTCTGTTAGAATACTGCGGGCTGAGTAATTTATAAACAGTAGAAGTTAATTTTGCTCACCGTTCTGAAGGCTAGCAAGGCCAAAACCACAGTGCCAGCTCCTGGTAAGGGCCTTCATGTTGCACTGAACATGTTAGGAGGGCATGCAAGCATGTCAGTCAGAGAGAAGGGGTGGGGCTCAAGCCATGCTTTTACCAGGAATTTATTCCCACCAGAAGTAGCCACTCCAAAGACAGCAGCATTCACTCATCAATACCATTATGATGCCACATCTTAAACCTGCCCCATTGACATTAAGCTTTAGCATACATCTTGGAGGGGACCATAACCTCCCAACTCAAGCATCCAGTTCCACTGAGAAGAGCAAGGCTTTATGACTGGCACATCTGCTTCTTACAGATAACCTTCCACCCTAATCCCGCAGCATCGTGAGCAAGATCCCAGTGAGGTCCTGCAGGCAGATTCCAGAAGATCCAAAGTGTATCACATACTGCTGTGGCTTGAATGAGCAACCCCCCCCCCCCCCATGTGCTCATGTATTTGATTGCTTGGTCCCTGGTTTCTGGTGCTGACTGGGGAGGCTATGGAGTCTTTAGGAGCAGCCTTACTGGAGGAGGTATGTCACTGGGGGTGGGCTTTGCTTCCTGTGTGTGGATGAAATGTGACCAGCCATCTTCCCATTCTTGCTACCATATTCATGTTGTCCCTGTCATCTGGGACTCTAACTCCCAGTAACTGTAACTGTAAGCCAAAACAAACTTCTTCTTCTAGAATTTGCTCTTGGTCATGGCACTTTATCACAGCCACATAACTAAGATGTGTGACACGTGGGCGTCTCCTAAAAGAGCAAACTTCTAAAGCAAGAGTAGGTGAAGGAAAATGTCCATTAGGTGTGGTAGACTAGCGCTCAAGAGGCTGAGGCAGGAGAACTGCTGTGAGTTCATGGCTAGGCTGGGCTTTATAGTGTGCCTGTCTCAAAAGAAGAAATAGGAAGAAAGGAAATTGAAGGGAAGGAAAAGATGAAAAGTAAAGAAAGAATTTTCCTCAAAGGTTTAACATGAGCTGAAAATAACAGTCAAAGACTATTTCAGGTCTCACAGAAGAGTTACTGTGAATGGGTGCAGAGCTTTCATTTGTGGTGATGAAGAGTTTTGAAAAGGGTGGTGACAGTTGAAAAACTATTTGGCTTCATTGTCTTACCCAAGATTTATGCTCAACTTGATTACCAATATGATGGTCCTAAGATGTAGGCTCTTAAGGGCACTAATGGACTAATACCACTGTTCAGGGAGGGGGTTACTTCTGGTGACTCACACCGACAGAAGAGTGGCTGGGGCTCCACCCCCTCTGACTCCCTTGCTGGCATGCCCCCTACCATGTTCAGAACGTCATGAAGGCCTTGTCTGATGCTGGCACTGTGGTCTTGGCCTTGCTGGCTTTCAGAACTGTGAACAAAATCAACTTTTGTTTATAAATTACCTAGCCCATGGTATTCTAATAAGGGAAGAATGGCTAAACTAATTAATGTCCAAAATTAATGCCAAGTATACCATATGCTAAAAATGTTTAATGGCCCTCTAACTGCCATCGTGTGTCCCACGTGTGTCCTTGATTTCAGCTGGTCTGACAGAGACACTCTTAGTGTGAATCCGAGTTTCATGCATGGCCCCTTCTTCTCCAAGATGAAAGAAACTATCAGGAACTAGGAAAATCTTGCCAAACTACAGGCGTGAGTGTACATGGTGGGAAAGGATCTGTTCATACAGATGAAGTGGTCCATGGACCAGCCACGGCAGATGAGAAAACCGTCAGTTCTCCTTTACAAAGTCGGGGGAGGGGGCAATATCTCTGGTCCTGAAGAGGGGTATGTTTACAAAGCAAGGAACCATGCTCTATGTTAACTACCTGAAAGTTCAGGCAATATCGCTGACACAGGCCACAGCAGCTGACAGGAATGCCTCCCAGCATTCCAACCCAGCCAGGCACAGACAGTCTGACTACAGAAAGAATGGCTGAAGCCCTATCTATGCAGTCACTGGATGGAAAAGCACCACTTGCCACTGGAGAGAAGGATGATGGTGGTGGCGGTGATGATGATGACGATGACGACGATGATGACAACAACCATGACATTCTAGATCTTGTGGAGAATGTTGATAAAGCTTACCAACCAGACCCCAGAGCTCCCAGGGACTAAACTACCAACCAAAGAGTACACATGGAGGGAGCCATGGGTCCAGCTGCATATGTAGCAGAGGATGTCTTATCTGGCATCAATGGGAGGAGAGATCGTTGGTCCTGTGAAGGCTCGATGCCCCAGTGTAGAGGATTGCCAGGGCAGTGAGGTGGGAGTGGGGGCAGGGGGAGCACCCTCATAGAAGCAGGGGGGAAGGGATAGAGGGTTTATGGAGGGGAAACCAGGAAAGGAGATAACATTTGAAATGTGAGTAAATAAAATATCCAATTAAAAGAATTATTAAAAAAAAAAAAAGGCACTGGATTGGGGCAACTTTCAAAAGAGATGAAACTTGCAGAAGTTACTGGGTCTGCTATTTCATATCATGGCGGCTTCCTAGAATGCTTTTGTGTATGGATCTGTTAAAATCTCGATCCCTAATATTTAAGCCCAGCCTCCCCCACCCCCATCCTGCAGCTCTTTGCAATTGTCGTTTGCACACAATTCATTCTTTGTGACAAACGAAGCTGAAGAAGCCTGGGAATAAGGTCTGAGGAAAGGTTAATAAACCTCTCTGCCTAGTAAAAGAAAATGTCTAATGATTATAATATATCAAAGACGTTATTATAATCACCAAAAATGTTGAATTGCACCCTTTGCACGGGTGAGTTGTATTCTAGCGAATGATGTCTCAATAACACTGCTTTTTAAATCCCCTCACTGAAGTAAAAAGATGGTAGTTAAGGCACATCGCAGGCAGTGTCAAGCTACTGAACAATAATTCCTCTTTCAGGGGTTCCCCTTCACGCATTTTCTCCTTGCTCAAAATACAGGAGTAAGAGCACTTATTGATTGGCAGTCTGTGTGTCTCCACTCAGCAGGAAGTCAGGGCTTACATACTGAGTGGTACGGGGGGGGGGGGGGGGGGGGGGGG
>CM052705.1:86490516-86547669 GCA_028551405.1 Uromys caudimaculatus | reverse complement strand
ACTAAAAGCTGCCCTCCTTCAGTGTCCACCAAGGAATAAGTGTATCTGGAGCCCCCTCACACCCCAACAGCAAAATCTTCAAATGTTGGTCCCTTAGGTAAAGTGGCTCAGAATTCACATATGATCTGAGCATATCATCCCATATACGTGGTATCACCTCTAGATGACCTGGTACATATAAAGCAACGTCAACGGCACTACTATACTATACTGTTTTGAGAATGATAACAAGGCCGGGCAGTGGTGGCGCAGGCCTTTAATCCCAGCACTTGGAAGGCAGGCAGATTTCTGAGTTCGAGGCCAGCCTGGTCTAAGAGTCAGTTCCAGGACAGCCAGGCTACACAGAGAAACCCTGTCTCAAAAAACCAAAAAAAAAAAAAAAAAAAAAAAAAAAAGAATGAGAATGATAACAAGGCCTGGGCCTGTTCAATACTGATGTGTGTTTTCTATAATATTTTCCATCTGAGGCTGGGTAAATAAACAGCTGTAAGACCTGTGGGCATACAGACCTGACATTTGTACAGAAACCAACAATGTCTAGATCATGCACAAAATTCAGAGCAACAGGCCTCAAGCGGGGCTGGCTGTCAGGGGCTCCCCCTTTGCCGACTCCTCCATTCTCATCATTGACCGTCCCTGGAAGCCTGGGAGTTCCCACTCCCGGAAAATCTGGCAAGCTTCTTGCCTAAACATACACCTTCCCCTAATAAAAGACCTCCATTTGCTAAAAGCAACTGTCATTTGAAGTCTGTGGGTTCTGCTGCTGGGCCTGGACAATCAATGCCCTTCCAGAGCCCAAGATGATAACATTGCTTGGACACTGAAATGCTTAAGAAGGAGAGCAAACACTGAAGTCAAAAAGCCAAAGGCACGGGGGAAAACTAATTCGAAGCTAAAACTATGACCTTTGCACCACCAGTACCAAGTTATATGGGCTAATTCACAAACCACTCTGAGCCCCCAGCTCCTTCACTTACAATACAGATTTAATGATGGTGTTTTGGTTGCATGGCTCATGGATTCTTATAAATTCAAGTGAGATTAATGTGTATCCAAATCCTTCAGAACTAAATTTGTGACAAATTCAAGAACAATGTGACATTTTCGATCTCTGAAGCATTCCAGAGGAGGCTGGCTTAGGCTGGGTGGGCAGATTGAAAACATCTGCTCCAATGGCAAGGGATGGAGAGAAGCCCACCAGGGGAAATATTAATTCAAGCCTCTGCTTCCTGTGTCCACTATCCATTTAAGACCAAACAATGATGTTGTGGATTCCACAAATTGAGGTGTGGAAGAAGGAAGGAGGGAGAACCTGGCTTTTGTTTTAACTGGTGAAACCATATCTAGTTGAGATTCTGTAATTGGCTTTATTGGTCTTGCTGTTGTCCGTGTGATGTGTGTATTTGTGTCTGTTTTTACACCTTTGAAAGCACTGGTGTAAAATATTCAGGGGTTTTGGGGGGGCTTGGTTGGGACTTTTGCTTAAATAAGGCCCAGGAGATAACATTTCCACAGCACTGTACAGCAAGCCCCTGAGGAATCTTTGAGGGAATCTGTGAGGTTAGACCAGTTATCATCACAATGATCTCTCCTCACACAAACGGGCCTCCTCTACCATTTTCTCCACTGAATGAGAACTCAATGGGGACTCCAACATGTTCTGCTTTTAGCAGGGCCATGGCCACAGAAATCATTTGCTTGACAATTTCACAGTAACACATAAGCCTGTCTGCTGCAGAGGAGACCACAGGCAGGGCCAAGGACAGAGTCAAGTCAAATGCAAATGACTGCCCCACCCCACCCCACAGAAGTGGATCTAAGAATTCACTCAGTGCTTTTATGTGGAGATGAAAGCTCAGTCCAGGACTCCCCTGGGATTTCCAAACCAGAAAACGAGTCCCAGACAGCAAAGACAAGCTTCAACTGACCCTCTTCTCTCTTCTTTTAATATTGACTGCACAGGAGCCCACACTTGAAACAACTCTTGGGTATCACCCACAGTAATTATGCAATCACCAAGGTCAGTGGCCTGTGGTAAAAGCATCTAGTCTCTGTGGCGGGAGGGCAGAAGGGGGGCTGTCAGAGAGTCAATGAAGGAACAAAAGTATTTTTTAAATTACATCTTCACTGAATATATACAAACTTTTCCTTTTCATGGTGTTTACATTGTTCTGGGTATTATAAAATATCTGGATTTAAGTATACAGGGGATATTCCAGGATGATTTGCAATGCTCTGCCATTTCACGTAAGGGACTAGTATACCCATGGGAGTCCTGGGGCCATTCTTTGGATGGTGGTCCCTGTTCTGGCCTCCTGTGTGTGGCCTGCACTCTGAAGACCCTTCCTTTACTTGGATCTCCTCCTTCAGTTCCTCTAATGCAGTAGACCAGCCCAGCACTCCCCCCATCTCCATTCTCTACCCCTCTCCTGTCTCTTTCCTGGACATGATAGCAAAAGTCCCTTGGGTCCTCTTTAGAACATCTTACACTATCCATATTTCCTTGGTGGATCTGAGCTCAGGTGGCTTTCTGGCCAGTCTTCTTCAGAAGTCTACAAGTTTCTGGGTCCTGAGAACTGATGAAGACTTGGTCTCATGCTCTGCTTCCTTTAGACTGTCCATCATGCAGAGATTCTGCAGTAATATCCCAAGTGAATTCTTGACCGCAGTGTGGTCTCCCACAAAAAACATCCTGTACAACCAAATCAGATAGTTTTTCTTGAAGTAATATGTGGGTCGAAATCCTGCTCAAATAGGCTCGATGCTTCTCCTAATTTAGAGTCCAGATCTTAATCCTTAGCATCTAACCCTCTTCATAATCCATTCTTATCTCTGCTGACACCCAAGGTCACTGTGTTCAGCTGAGTTTAGAGTCCTGAATGTTCTGAACTTGCCTTGAGTTTCTCTCTTCACCTAAAAAGCTCTTTTGCTGCCTCCTGACCTCTCTCTATCCGCTAAAATTACATCTTTCTTCAACACTTAGCTCAAACTACTTCCACAAAGAAACTTACTCTGATTCTTAAAAAATAAAATAAAATAAAATAAAAGCTAGCCCTGGGATATAGGGATATTCAGCAGTTAAAGGGGCTTGCTGCCCTTCTAGAGGACCTGAGTTCAAGTCCCAGCACTCTAGTTGGGTATATTCATAACCACCTGTCACACCAGCCTCAGAGGATCTGATATTTCTTTTGGCTTCCATAGGCACCTGCACACATGCAGGGTATACTCACATATGCGTATATAAATAAAAAATAAATACATGCCTGTCCCCTTGCTGGGCACTGTGATTCACATCTATAACCCCAGCTCTTGGGAGTCTCAGGTAAAAGAATTGACACAAGTTTGAGACCAGCCTAAAATCCAAAGTAAGACCTTCTCAAAAAAAAAAAAAAAAAAAAAAGCATAAAACAAACAAATAAAAGGCCTATGCTCAAAAGCATCTTGCACACACTTGGAGCTATTGCCATGGTCTGTGACCATGAGGTGCTTGTTTTTTCTCCTCTTTTATATCACTCACTTTGGAATAGGAGAAGCCAAGTTTCATGGTTTGCTGAAAAGAATCTGAGCTTTGAAACCAGAGTAATTAGGCTGTGTTTTTATTGCGCCAACCAAAGAACCAAACCTCCTGGTTTTAATTCCCTCATATGCAAAAAGGATCCTATGGAAATTCTTTCCAACTAACTACTCACTTCAGCAAACTATGGTCCACAAGCCAGACGAGGCCCGTCACCCAATTTTATAAAGAAAGCTTTACTGAAAGACGCTGTGCTCTTTCATGTATGTACTCCTCCCTCCCAGATGGTCCTTTTTAACTGTTTTCTGTTCTCTGGGATCTCCTTCTGCAATCCCTACCTTCCTCCTGACCAGCTCCTCAGCCTTTGCTCTTAGTTTAGAGAGCATCCTTACTCATCAATACAAACAGGAGAACCTGAGTTTGAGTCTCAGAACCTGCATTTAAGAAGCCAGCTGTGGTAGCACATATTTCTAATTAATCCCAGCACTGGGGATGTAGAGACAGATGTATCCCAGGGGCCCTTTGGCCAGCCAGTCTACTCTATTTGGCTGAGTTCCAGGTCAGTGCTGTCTTTAAAATAAAGTGGATGGTGTCTAAGGAACGAGACCCAAGGTTGACCTCTGGCCTGCATATACACATATACATGCGATCATACAGCGATCATACATACACACAATTAAAACACAATCCTTGTCGTAAAAGCTCAGTCTTACAAGGACATCACATCAATAAAATCCATATATGATGATCTCCCAATAACCCACGGACCTCACACAAGGTGAGTGAGGATCCCACTCCCAGAATCCCATAGACAACGCCTGCAACCAACTCCATGCGCTGTTGGCCACAGGACTCTTTTGTCACTCTCCTTGTGACAAAGCAGCCCACTCCTTGAAGGCAGGCCAGTGTCTTACCTCACCTTTTATTTATTGCTGAGGCCTCGGGATGGATCTGGCACACAGATGTACTTAATAAATCCCCATGGAAAATGAAAATCTGTCAGCAAATATGAGCTGAACGAGTCAGCACTGCTCAGGGGTGACCTTGAAGGGGAATCAGCCGGGGAAAAATGGTTTCTGGAGACTGGGTCCTTGACATTTTCCTGCCTGGTCTCTACTAGCACCCCAGATCACAGGTAACAAGCCCTTAGTGGGTCCCATCTTGCTTCCTGGATTTCAGGTTAAGTAGCTTTCTCCCACCCCCAGCCCTCCTTGCCTGCAGGATAAATGTCTGTGTGCTCAACAGTACAGCTAATTAGAGAGACCCCTGGTGACTCTGAAGGCCCCAGGAGGCCAGTCACCAAGTTGAGTCCTTGGTCACTGGAACCTAAACAACAGGGAAAGCAGGTAGCATAGGGGACTTTCAGCCAGGAGAGGCCCAGGAGCTTAGCCAAGTTTCATCCCAGGAGCTTTCCTGCAAATTCCCCACTAGGCCAGCCCTGCATCTGTGTGTATAAACTAGTGCTTCATCTCTTAATGTGTGAGATGCTTCAAGGGGGATGGGAGGAGCAAGGAAAACGGAGCAGTTAAGTAGACATGTTTTTATAAAATATATACAGCACTCTGGATAAATGGCGACAAAGGTTTCCCGAACACAAAACTATGCAAGTGAGCATTTATGGGGTGCCTGCTTAGTATCGGCATCTAAGCTCCTCACATGCACGATATCCTTTCACTCTCTGCATGCCTCCGAGGTGAGTACCACCATTATCTCCATTTATAGGCTAGGAACCAGAGACTGAGAGACTAAGGATCCTGCCTGGGCCTGGGCCCCAGCCAGTTAGTGTTGCTGCAGTATGCAGGCCCAGACAGGCAATCTGTCTTAGCCCATGACAGGAAGCTCACCACCTAGATCCTCCAAAAGAAGGCCAGCATCCCCTTCTACCCTACCAGAGTTCCAGGCTCCTTCGTCAACAAGCCTGATCACATGACAACAAAGAACGTCAAAGCCCCTTGCCTGTGTAGGGGCAGCCCTTCCGGGTACGGGCAGCCCTTCCGGTCCATCAGTGCTTTGCAGCTACCAGAGCCTGGTGCCAGGTCTAACTCGTTTTCCAAATCACGGCAGAAATCCAGGTGGTTTGCTTCTCATTACTTTGTTTTTAATTGTTGCTGAGAACGGATGGAATCATGGGGAACATGGTAAGAACCAGGAAGGCTGTGTTTTGTGTGATGCGCCGAGTTTCCGGGGCCGAGCGAGCGGCAGAGGTCTGAGAGAGCGGCAGAGGTCTGAGAGTGGAGCACAGGTTTCTGGAAAGGCACTTGGGTACCTCTGGTATCAGACATCCCACCTCAGCCTCCAGGTCCACACGGGTTCATCTAAAACAGCCTTCTTGGTGGCTATAAGGAAGACCAATTGCCCAGGTTTGTGTTAGTTTCTTGGGGCCACCACAGCAAAGGGCCACAAACTGAAAGGCTAAAACAAGTAAGTGGGGTGGGGGTAGGGGAGAGGGAGTCTAAGGTTAAGGTGCTGATTGGACCATGCTTCCCTGCAGGAACAAGGGGGTCTGCTCCAGGCCTCGTTGTAGCACAACCCTGTTCTGTGGCAGCACCGCTCAGCCTTAGTGTGGAGGTTTCTCTGTACATACCTGAGCCCTTCTTTAGGACAATTATCACAAACTAGAAGCCCACCCAACTCCAGTACTCCCCCTTCCGCTCCCCCAACTAATAACCTCCGCAACAATCATGTCTTCAAATACAATCATCTTCTGAGATCCTGGAGTCTGACTGTCTGTCAACATGTGAACTTGGGGAGCCAGAGAACATTTTCAAATCTACAACAAGACTCAAAGCATACCTGGTCCAGAATCAGGGTTTTCAAGAACAGATGGAAGCATGTCATCATTTATTCTTAGAAAACTGCTAGACCAGCAAAGTTGGACAGGGAATAAAGAGAAATGTAGAGCCCACCTTCAAGGGTTTTCCAAAGTTGCAGGGGAGGGAGGGAAGAAACTGTAAAAACGATCCCATAGATAGGTAGACTTCAAAGACATGAATGCCAAACAAATTATCAAGAATAAGAGACAAAGAAGGGGAGGGTGGGGAGGGATATTCTGCTTGTCTGTCAAAACCAGAAATGGAGTCTCAGTATCTGACCACAGTATTGAGGTAGGCCCAGAATTCTGACCAGAGGAGAGTGAGGTTGGGGCAGGGCAACTGGCACATTCTAAATGCACAGAACAGTCAGCAGCAGAGAGGGAAGGAGCAGCCCAAGCTATGTTTGGGTTGAGTGGTTGCCCAGAGACCTGCATGTACAGTTGGTGGAGTCAGGTGAAAGAAGAAGAAACCATGGTTCAGCTCCATTCGGTTCAGTTCAAAGAGCCCTTAACTGGCGGTATAAGGAGTCTAGATGATAACTGTTAAGCAGTTGAGAATAATTTCAGTAAAAAAAAAAAAAATAGTTCTCCTGTCCAGTAATAAATAAGGTGTACTTGCTACTAAGGCTCACAACTTAAGTCTGATACCTGAGACCCACATGGTAGACAAAAACACACTTCTGCAATTCACACCCAGACCTCCACACATGTACCCTGGCACATGCATGCCTCTGCACATAACACCATTAATAAATGAAATGAAAATATAGTTTCACATATGAGGCTGGAGAGATGGCTCAGTGGTTAAGAGCATTAGCTCCTCTTCCAGAGGATCTGGGTTCAATTCCCAACACCCACAGGGCAACTCACAATCATCTGTAACTCCAGTTCCAGGGGATCTGGCCTGCTCAGGCACCAGGCACACATGTAGTTCATAGTTATTCAGGTGGGCAAAACATCCATATACATAAAATAAAACAAAATTATATGTAAAATATAATATGTAAATTATACGATTCATATAAGTTATATAGAGAGATACAGATATACATCTGTCATAGTATCTAAGATGCCTTGCCCTCTGTCCTCAAGAGAAGTTCAAGATACAATGTGTTGAGCAATGACCTTTGGGGCTCTTAGAATTTCATCCCTGGTCCTTATACGAGCATACGTTTTGAAATCCTGATCAGACTCACTGAAACCCATTGATCCTGCTGCTGCCTTAGAGCCTAGTGATTTGACCTCCAGCTTTGACAATCAAGATTGACTGACCCCTGCAATGTGATACCCCCAAGTTTGTTCAGTAACAAGCCTGTAAGAATCAGACAATAGACAGGGTCCAGCTTCACTGCTTGTAGCTGGAGAGCCCAGATCAAGCCACTTCTTAGTGTATTAGCAGCTTCGTATATAAAATATGGGTGACAGGGATATCTACAACACAAGAACACTATGAAGACCAAATTCAGTAACATTTTGGCTGGGACACAGTAGGCAATCAGTAGATAATACCTTAATTTCACTCTCATAATTAGTATAAAATTATGGGTTTACCATCCATTAGTTCATCCAGACTCTTCAAAATATACTGAATAATGACTTTCATCTAAAAGCCAATCTCTAAAGAAATATTTTGTCAAGATGCGAGCTGCTCATGGCAGCTAAGATGTGTTGCCATGGTCACAGCAAGACAGGCATTCCAATTAAAGAACAAGGATTTCAGTGACTTAAGAGTGACACAAAAGGACAACATAACAGAACTGAGTTTTCTTTTACAGCTTGGGGGTCTTTCCCTCTTTCTTTCTGCCTTCCTTCCTTCCTTCCTTCCTTCCTTCCTTCCTTCCTTCCTTCCTTCCTTCCTTCCTTCCTTCGACTCCAAGTGTCTAACAAGTACTGTTAAAACCAAATCCTCAGAGCTGGGGAAACAGCACAGTTGGTAGAGATCTTGGCTCGCATGACGCTCTGGGTTAGATCCCTAGCGCCACGTGCTGTGGTGACACATGCCTATAATCCCAGATTAGGAAATTCAAGGTCGTTCTTGTGCACACAGCACGTTGAACTACCGAATAGCAAGGCCAAACAAATAACCACAAACTTTCCTATTTAATTTTGTGTAATTGTAGTAGCAATTCTTTGTGGGGTGGGGGAAGGGGGCCATTTCTGTAATCAACACTGTGACATCAGCTTACATATTCTTATATGAAAGGTTCCATACAATCAGAGGGAAAGAGAAAATGTCCCTCTTACAGGACGGGGGTGGGGTATGAATGAGACTTTCACTCCAGTAGTAAAATTGAAAGATGCTTACTGTAAATGTTCAGCTGCATCTATAGTTATAGTGTGATTTTTCTAACAATGAAGGTTGTTTTCTATGAAATTAGCAAAGGTTGAAAAGAGGCATTAGAGGCATTAGAGAGAATGGTGTAGAGACACAGCTCTGTTAGATGATATCAGGAGAGAGAGGGGAGAGAAAGATTTGGCTCTGCCTCTCTCAGCCTGGCAAGATACAACAAAACCTTCGAATACACTTGTTATTCTAATTCTAGGAATTTATCCTAAGGAAAAAAGACACCAAAAGCATAAGGATATAATGAGTTCTTATGGGTTTGGCTTCTAAAACAAATTTCAATTTTGACTTACCAGCCAACAACTCTCCTTAGGCAATTACCTACCCATTTCTGATCCTAGTTTGTACATCTTTAACTTAGACAGATTGAAACCTACACCTCAGTGTCCTGGGCAGGAATGAAGGAGAGGATATAGAGAATCAATCAGGCAGTGTACCAGGCAGAGAGTAAGGCCTCACACACAAGTTATCATGCTGCTTATCTAGGCCACAGTGAGATATATTGGTAAAGTAGATTATTTGGCCATTAAATATGACACCCTCAAGAAGCAAACTCCAGCTTGGCTCATGGGCTAAGCTTGGCCAGTTGCCTGTTTTTATAAAGTTTTATTGGCATGCAGGCACACCCACCAATTTGCATACCATCTGTGGCTGCTCTCCCATTCCTTTCACGAAGTCTAAAATAGCTACTATCTGGACCTTTACAGAAATGTTTCCAGTCTGTGATCTAGAATACTACTGAAAACCACGGAAATGCTTTTAATCTATTAAGTGGCATTTCTAAACATTAAGTACAGTCTCTAGTTTCTGTCAAGTCATTAATGTACAGAAGACACTTAATTAGTTATGGCATTCTGAGGGCAATTATACATTTAATGACATTCTCTGTATTTATCTATAATTACTGAATTTTCTGAAGTATTAATGATGGACTATCTGTAATAAAAATATTTTTAAGAAAGTGTCTAAGGAAGGAGGCTCTTGTCACTGAGACCCGACACACAACACTCTAATGGAAGCAAGATGAAGGATATTTTTCAATTGATGAGAAAAGTACAGACAGCATGATCTTAGTTTTCCTTGTCCTCTCTGTCTGTGGAGATAGATGGACAGAGAATGGAAGATGGAAATAGAAGAAGGAGGGCAAGTTCAGGAATGGCGGATGTGCTGGTATATCTATCTACCTGTTCATGCCATGGAGAGCAGCCAAGCTCAGTAACTCCTGCCACACAAAACTTTGCCAAGTTCAGAGGGGTCAAGCAAACTTTGAACCTCAGAATCACAATACGTGACCAACATGGGGAGAAATCACTTGGCACAAAAACCATCTCACTTGATGAAGGTAACTAAATCAACATCTGTCAAGCATTTACTTATGGTCTACTTGGAACCAAGCACTTACAGAAGCTTGATGTGGTGGAATGCAGTGTAGACACTCACAGACCACATAGCAATGATCTACTTGACAGACCATGTGGACAGCTGTGGTCTCAGATATAACAAAGCTGAAAACTTCTGTCCACAGATGGAGATGACCGCTGTAAATAGCCCAAAGAAGCAAACCTACTACTGCTTTGCCAGTCATCTGAAAGCAGCAAGCATACACCTATGCCCAGTGTTCAGTGAGGATGAGTGAAGTTATACTCAGCAGTAAGAACGAGTGAGTATCGGTGCACTGCATCTTAGCACACTCTTAGTTAGAAAAAATCAGTGTCAAGCATGGCACACACCCATAATCCGAGCACTCCTGAGGCCAACACAGGGAGAATTTGGTGAGTTTGAAGCCAACTGGGCTACGCATTTATCAGCCAAGCCTTGTGTACGCGCTATGATGTTCATACGAATAACAAAATTGCCTAAGTATCCATGATGCACAGAACCATACAGGCATGGAGATAATATAATATAATATAATATAATATAATATAATATAATATAATATAATATAATATAATATAATATAAATAGGATAAAAACATTCCCATGGGCAGAGGGGCAAAGGGTGACTCTTTTCAAGAGGAATTGGGTGGTTTTTCCTTCAGATGCTGGTCCACCAGTCACTGAGCCCCAGGTGTCTGCTCTACCTGGACAGCAGTGGTAAATGAGAAGGATTCAGGCACATGTCCCTCAGGCAGCTCCAGGCATTTGGGGTTTGGAGGTGGGTACCTAGCGATGTGTAGATCTTTAAATCATCACTCAGAGGAGACGGCATATAGAAGAGTGTGGGATGGAGGGCACCCTGGGCTGGCTGAGGCATGAATGCAGAGACTGGGGGAAAAGCAAGGCAGCATTTACTAAATGTGCCTGAGAACAATCCTGTCCAGAACTGAAAGTATGCTGAAAAGGAACTCAGTGAACAGCTTTGCAGTTGGCAGTGGCTGTAATTCACGGCGTTCTGCTGTGACCCGCAGAACACAAACTTTCCTAGAAGATAGGTCCCAACAAGTTCTTGGCACAGTCCACCCTTCCTCTGTGGGAACCACATGGCAAGGACAGCAGGGAGTGGGGATCTCCTTTTGTTATTGTTTTGCTTTTTTATTTGGGGCTGAGACTCAAACAAAAGATATGTTGATATGGGAGAGCCAGGGTTCTGGAGTGTCTTGAGCTCTGTACAGTATGGCTGTAAAGGGATGGTCCCCAATACCTATGACATGACATTGGTCTTGCAAATTGCTAATGACTTCCACCAACGAGCCACTTAACTGCAGAGTTTCTGTGGCATGGTTCTGTGGTGGGTGATGATCAAACCACAGAAACCTGGGTCAGGAAGTCTGACTGTGTTACTAAAAGCTGGATAACTCTAGCAGTCTCATCATCTTTCTGAGACTCGGCTGTTTCCCAGGCAGAGTGAGATAACATCTCCTCTGTATTCCACAGCATTTTCATGGATGCAGGACAGTTGTCCCTTGGTAACCAAAGGGATGGGTTTTTTTTGTTTGTTTTTTTGGCCCCTTTCAAATATAAAAATCCTGGAGGCTCAAGTCTGTTATGTAAAATGGGATTATGTTTGCATATAACCTCCACACATCCTACCATATACTTTAAATCATCTCTAGATTGCTTATAATATCCAATACAGTGTAAATGCCATATAAAAATTCCACTATTTTCCTGAGTATTTTTGTTCTGAAGTTGGCTGGATCCATAGATAAGGAGTGGGCAGGAGGGGAGGGAAGCTCTCTAAAAGATAGGAAGTGCTAGAAGGAACTATCTAACAGACCTCAGCATTGTCACCAGACAGTGTAACACAGACTACAGCATCTTGCTTACAAGGTGGTGACACTCTGCTGTGTCTGAGAAAAGAATAGAGGCTAGCTACTCCCCAGATGGCTATCTTCTTCCCTCCAGGTCTCAAGTTCTCAGCCTGCTATGAGAAGACAGACTGAGCCCCCCCCCCCCAACCAGCACCCCTTCTAACATACGGAGCAGCCTAGGCACTGTTTATCCACCCTCAGCCCCTTTCCTCACACTCAGACCAACATGTGACAGAGCTCTGAGCTGTGGGCAATCCCTGTGCCCGAAGTCCTGGCCCAATGCCTGGTACAGCGTGAATCCTGATGAGAGCCACTTGGACACTGCCTCGGAACAGAAGCAACTATCCAGCAGGTGGCATGTCTTCCTGGGATGTTTGAGAACACACAGCCCAGCACTTCCAGTGACCCTCTATACTCTTTTTGTACTTAAAAGAAAAAAATCTCCTCAATAATGCACAAGGATAAATAACATAACCTGGCAGGCACACAGCACCCCAGGAGGTTAACGCAGACATCATTTCTACACATGCACATGGGGCAGGCTCTAGACGCTCTTGCATGCACCCTTCCCAGTTGACCATCTGTGTCTGGGGATGAGCTGGCATGGTAGGGCAGTGCTGGGGCTGCCAACCTGTGAAAGGATTGTCCCAACAAAGATGGCTAACATACTTTTCCAGCCCCTTCGAAAGCCCCTACCTCTGTAAAAGGCCACTTAGTAAATATTCTAGGCTTTGTTGATTGCTCAGATCATGTCTGTCACAACCACTCCACTCCTGGGGGGAAGTGCAAAACCCCATAGATAATTCATAAACAAACGTTATAACTGAGTTTCAAAAGAACTCAAAATATGAACACTGACACTAAATTATTTTCATATAGCATAAAATATTGTTTCTGTTTTGATCCCCCCAAATTATTTCAAGATGTAAACACCAATCTAAGCTTGAGGGATACAAAACCAGCCTGGGGACAGATTAATGACATGTGACAACAGCCCTAAAGTTGCTTCTTCCATCACTGAACCGTCCTCAGCCATGTGACAATGTTTGATGTTAGTAACTCACTGAAGGAGGGGAAAAGTTTACTACCCACTCACTGCATATCAAGTCTCATCATAGGTTTTCTTGGGTCGGTCCTTGAGATGGCTCAACTGCCTTGAGCCATGTTAACATTCAAGGTCCTAATCTTTCTTGGGAGTTTCAGTATAACTTTTGCAGCCTCTGGTGCTGCTTGCTAGAATGCACAAAACCCTGGGTTGGTTCCCTTGTACCATGTATACTGGATGTGGTGTCACCTGCCTGTAATCCTAACACTTGAGAGGTGGAAGCAGAGGAGGATCAGAAGTTCAAGGTCCATCTTTGGCTACATATCTAGTTCAAAGCCAACCTAGATTACCCAAGACCCTATCTCAAAAAAATACATATTTGTATGCCTTGATGTTATAGATTTTTAAAACCATAGAATAACTGGGGACAAGTGGAGCTGTGAGGAAGCCATACTGGATATAGACAAGTAAGTGGGGGGTTTCTTTATTCGTTGCGACTATGTCGTCAGCATGGTTACATCTCCATGTCATGGGCATATCTGTGCCTTGAGAAAAACCTACTGTGGGCTCCAACTACAAGTGAGGCCTCTTATCCTCCCTACCTGTGTCTGAAACATACTATTTCTCTGCCCTGCTATGGTTTCCAGCTTTAAAAAAAAAAAAATGGAAAGAATACAATGGTTTTGTCTGCTCCTAGTCCCCCATGACAAGCATGGGAAGGAAAACTCTCACTGTCAACATTCCCCGTTCGCAGCTATAAAACAAGGAGGGAAAACTCGGAAACGATTTTCCTTGTCTTCTTCCTAGACAGACAGAGTGGTAAGGAGAATAAAGTCCCTCCAAAGATACCCAAGTTCATTCAGGCTCTTATCCATATGCCCTCCAAACTGTGAGTGAATGTGTTACTATGCAGGCAATGGGGGCTTTGTAGGTGTGGCTGGGTTAAGGACTTTGAAGTGGAGAGATTATGCTGGCTTAACTGGGTGGACTTCTTGTGATAACAGAGGTTCCAGATGAGAACCATAGGAACATCAGGGTGAGGGGGTCTGGTGACGCATGCAGGATGGAGTGATATGAGGCTGTGTGCCAGAGAGGTTCAGAAAAGGGAGTTCGATTCTCTCCTAGAGCCTCAAGAGAGTACCCAGCACTGCTAAATCCTTTCAGACCTCTGATGCCCCAGGCCTTTTTTTTTTTTTTTTTTTGCTTTGGAGGTAATTTGTTACAGCAGCCAGCAGAAGCTGATACATGATGTAGCTGCCAGAAAGTGTTAGGGATGACGAGAAAGTATGGTTTCTTAAGTCAGTCCCTGGATCTTATTAACCCTAATCCTGAGGACAGGGACCATCTCCTCCTCTGTCACACAAGGCCCCTAAACTCTAAGACTACTGATCCTGGAAACAAGATGAGGCATAAAACGGAAAGTTGAGAGGGAGAGTGGGCAGCTAGAGAACACTGTAGTCATATACAGAGCCTTACCCAAGAGGACTGCAAAGGACGAGATAGAAATGGAATGTGTCTTTATTTATAGCAAAGCCTGCCTCCCCTCTCAAGTATGTGACAGAAGAGCTGTTTTAAAGTTTTATTCTTCAAACTTGGCTGCAGAACTTGGCTGGGTCTCAGAGCTGCGCTTTTGTATTTAGCTTTCAAATATAAGAAGCTACCCCATGGTTAAACTGTAGGCAGAGGGTGGGGTGTGCAGGCAAGGAAAATGCCGTGGGGAGTGGAGCAAGGTTGAGATGGTATTCTTATTTAGTTAGCTGCTCAAGAAAAACAAATAGAGGATAAAATAGCAAATGGCTTGGACAGGCTCCAAGATGAAAATTTTCTGGATACCTTGGCATCCACAAAGCTCTCAGGGGAAGCTGGGTGCTGCTGTGGGGCTCCTCAGACCACAGGATGGGAACATGGCTCAGAAGGCAGAAAGCAGAGAGAAGAAATGGGTCCTCACTCCTCGGATCCCCTCACTGTTGTTCCAGGATCAATAACAGAGGACTTTGCCTGCATCCCAGGGAAGCCAGCCTGGGTATGTAAAGCCAATACTGACCTTGCAGAAAAGAACAGAGGGCAGGCGTCTTGTATGACACAAGTTATGCCTTTTGACCTAAGAATTCTAAACTTCGGAACTAATAATAACTAACTAAATAAATAAAATTAGCTAAATTATGCTACAGGGGCTAGGGGTGTAGCTCAGTTGGTAGAGTGCCTGCCTGGCATACATGAAACTCATGGTTTGAATTTCAGTACCATAGAAACCAGGCATGTTAGTATATGCCTTTAACACCAGCACTAGGGAGGTAGAGGCAGGAAGATTAGAAGTTCAAGGCCATCTCAGCTATATAGGGAGTTTAACCCCAGCCCCAAATATGTAAGATCCTATATAATAAATAATAAATAATTAGGCATTATCTACTTCATCAAATATTATTCTACCTTTAGAATTGATGATGACAAAGACACCTTGTGGCATAGATTAATATCTAGTGATCGATAAGAAGACAGCATACAGTTTCACATATACAATGATAACCCACTAGCTTATAACAGACACTCAACCCCTAACACATATCCAAACCTGGGAGGAATCAGGCCAAAATGTTAACTTCAGTCACACTTGCATGGTAGACATAAGACATATGCGAGCTTTCTTTTTTTTCTCTGGGCTTTGATTCTTTTTTATTTGGATTCCTACTTTGGAAATAGAACAGATTTTTTTAAAAAAAGAAGGAAGGAAGAAATAAAATCAGTTGTTAAGGAGCTTGTCTGTACTGATACCTCTCACCATGTGAGTTCCAGGAGTAGTAGTGTTTACATTTTCTTGCTTTAGGTCCTCGTGTTAAGAGTGAGGTCACACTTGCATCACATACATCCTCTGTATGTAGGGCAGGCCGTACTCAACCTGATGATTTAAGTCTCTTTGGGGTTTTGATAGTACAAAAGAGACACACATGGGCAATAAAAAAAAATCATACTTCAAATTTTGATCTTCTCCTGGCCTCCCAGGAGAGTGTTTGTGTGTGAGGGTCGCAACAGCAGGGAGCCACACCTCTGTCCATCACATGAGGACCAGAGGAGACCACTGACGCCACCGTGCGCTGTGTAGCTGAGTTTGGTGTTGGTTTTGTGAGTTAGGCATATTACATGCATTTTTCTTTGACCACATCTTCAGAAACGATGGGATCACAGGGACGTGGTATGAGGAACAGAACTTTATCATTAGCCAGTGAGTATCTAGACAGAAAGCACACTTCATCGTAGATATTCTGCACCTTTGCCCATGTGGCCTCAGGACCCAGAATCCCTTTTTTAAAGATGCAATTTCAGTTGTTTTTCTTCTGATGTCCTCTTCCTCTGTAGGTAGCGTGGTTCACATTAACTGTATTTTAATTTACTGCAAATAGTCTCAAGATTTTTTTCTTTTACAGACACCAATTTCTTCTCCGAGACTACAAGCTTCAGAATAAAGTACACATGGTTTACAATCCTGAGTCCACACTCAATGCCAGTCATTACTCCCCCGGCTCTTGGTTTCCTTATCATGGACAAGTTCTTCCAGTGATCCCATGCATCAGAATGAGCACAGCACCTGCCACAGAACCTGGCCCGAGAGCAGTGGTCCATAAACAATTAGCTTACTTCCTATTCCTGGCCTACTCTGCTCTCCTCCATTCAGCTGGCAGGCTTGTCTAGGGCAGGGACTGAGTTTGGTAGTACCCTTTATTCCCCAGGCAGTGCTTTGCCAGAAGCTAGAGTCCAAGGAATACACTGATTGTTGATTTGATTTGCATGACCTAATTTTGAGATAGGGTCCCTTTGAATATAATTAGCTAAGGTAGAGTCATACTGGGTTTGGAATGTGGGGACTAAACTTAGTGGTAGTCCTCTTCTAAAAAGGCTAGAGGAAGACACAGAGCTGAACATATCAGAAGAAAGTCATATGGGATAAAGGCAAAGGTGGACCAAGGAACAAGCCTGTCTAGAACCACAGAGTGTATGGGAATTCTTTACAGCCCCCTACATACAAACACAGAAATATTCTAATTGTCACATATACTAACTGACAGACACAAGCTACTTCCTGAATTTGTTCTAAACTACCTGCAGCGGAAGGAGACTTCTTCCAGACAACACGTCTCTTTGGGTTCCTTTCATACTTGAGTTGTTTTCTTGGAACCATCATCCACCCCACAGGTAGACTTTTATGGAACTAAGTCAGGTAAAAAAGAAAATTCTGTGACTCTAATGGCATTACATTTCCATATCCTCTTCCTCCTGCCTACTGTAGTGCTTGACATCTCTAGTCACTGAGGCACACATCTTGGCCTTTAGCCTTGAATCCTTCTCTTATCCTCCATCCAAAAAAATTAACCACAGGTCAATTCCACCTTCTCCATGTTCTGAGGACTTCCCTTCTTCTCCTTCCTCTCCAGCATCACCATCCTACTACAAAAAAAAAAAGCCTCTTGGAAAATGTCCTTTGCAAAGATCGTTTTCAAAGCCAAGTACAGCACCAGAAGCCTTTAATCCTAGCATCAGGGATGATGAGGCAGGAGGATTTCAAAGCCTCACTGGCTACATACTAAAACTCAAAACTCAAAGTTAAACAATAAATAAAAAATTAAAGCATTTAAGAGTCAACTGGATCTATGAAAGACAGGCCCATGCTCTTTGAAAGCCAATATTCGGGGATTCTACTCCTGGTGCTCATCAGATGCTTCCAAATAAACCTCCTGGTAAGAGCAGCAGAGAGACTGAAAATGACTTTAATAAATATGTTTGAAAGTGTTGAGAGCTGTGGGAGTAGAGCTCTGTGATCCGAAAGAAGACAAAAGCCAAGAAGAAAGTGAAGCCCAGGGCCAAGGATGTTTTCCTAAGGAAAGGTCCCAGCAATTCCTTAAGCAAAGGGCTTAACTGAGAAGCTGAATGGTTTCCCGAAGTCCCAGGAAGTTTCCAGAACAAACACAGGACGTCACAGTCCAACAAAAGCACGTGGCACGAGTGAACACCCTGGGCTTAGACTGGACATGGAGAACTTCTTTTAAAAGTGACCCATAATTATACTAGTCCTGTCAACAGTGAAAGAAGAGTTGCTTTCATTTGAATTTTGAATAATTAGATTTAGATTAATCAGTCTGGGCTGGGGAGATGTCTCAGTAGCTAAAGTATTTGTTTGCTAAAAATGCATGAAGATCTGAGTTGGGATCCCCACAATGACTTGAAAAAAAAAAACAGGCAAAGTAGCCCATGTGTGTAACCCCAGTGGAAACAAGTGGATCTCTGGGGCTCTCTGGCCAGCCAGTCTACTCAGCTTGTACACTCCAGACTCAGTGAAAAACCTTCTCTCGAATGAGGAGAGTGACTGAGGAAGGCACCTGTTATCAAAAATGCCTACCTCAGAAAGAGGCTATCAATTTTCTTCAGTGGAGTAATACTGAGTATGTCAACCCCTCTCCAGGACAGACCCTGTTCTCAGAAGTAGTTGACCAACACAAATCAGATTGCTTATTTTGGGGGGAGGGGAGTTATTTTGTTAAGAAAGTGGGTTAATTAAGTTAGTGGGTAGGGAGGTAGGGAAAGATTTAGTAGACGTTGGGGAGAGCAACGAAATGGTCAAAATACGTTATATAAAATTTTTAAAGACTAAGTAAAATATTTTAAAATTTTGACACTTAAAAGAAAATACATTAGAACTCACAAAAATTGAATTATTTAAAAATACAGCAATGAATGTTAAAAAAAATAATATTCAAAATCTGGAGGAAAAAAATTGTCTTAACATATGAACAGTGTCCCAAGAAGAGAGAAAAGACAAAACAATATTTAGAGTTTGGGACCAAGAAATCTTCAAGCACCAAATGAAACAATGTGCTATCAGTCCTAAGAGGAGTAAATTAAAAAACAAAACAAACAAACAACCCAAAAACACAAACATTACTGAGGTTGAGAAAATCGCTCAATGCATAAAGAGCTTGCAGCAAAAGCATGAGGACCAGAGTTCAGATCCCCAGAACCCACATAAATCCATGAGCCTGGCCACCACCTATCATCCCAGAACTCAGAAGGGGGGTGGAAGGGTGGTAAGAGGGCTGGACAGGCCAAATCAGTGAGCTTCAAATTCAGCAAGAGATCCTACCTCAGTAAAGAACACACAGGCGCAGGCACAAAAAAGTCACAATGTAAAGTATAACTACCAAAAAAAAAGTGAAAATAACCCTAAAAACAACCAAAGTGGGGGAAAAATAAATTACCCTCAGAAGAGGAGTTATAACAGCTATTTCCCAACAGAAACAATGGGAGCCACAAGATAATGACAGTGGCCAAGACATGGAAAGAAACAGCTGACCATCTAGAATCTAGAAAAGTCTTCAGTCCTAAAGATGAAGCAAACAGGTCTAAGACAAGAGAACTCATCGCCACCAGATATTCCTAAAGAAAATCCTAAAGGTGGTTCTCTAGGGACAGAAAGGCAGGCCAATATAAACTATAAGGAGAACCATGCAGAAAATTAAAGAACCACCAAAAAGTATCTGAGAAAATCCTAACATTCAACAAATACATTTAAAATCATATGGAAAACCTTAAAAACAATTCTTCAAAATCAGAACATACGCCCTGATCCTATCCCAGATCAGTAGCCAGCATCCTTTCCAGGCAAAAATTAGCTTCTGCCAGACCAGAAATCCTACTGTGGTCTCATCCAACTAGGACTTGGGCCACAGCTACCACTTAACCATCTCTTTTCAGTCTGTGGTTGTCATCTCCAGAGTTGTCTGTATTACTCTAGGGCTGAAATGGCTGTTTATATATGTATGTGTGTTTTCCACCCCTCCTTAAAGTACATGTCTAGAATTTAGAAGCTCACTCATCAAAAGCTTTGTCCACTTTCTGTGTTGACCCGGCTGGCACGCTCACAGTCTTTTAAAAGAATCCTTTCCCTTCACACATACCCATTCACTTTAAACCTCCCTTGTTCAAAACTGTGCCAATCGGGGATTGACAGCCATCCGAGCGCTCCATCGAGTAATACTTCAGAGGACTGCGAATGGTAAGATAAACTGTCAGCCAGAGAGCAAAGCCTCAGACTGTTTGAAGTGAAAAGAGGAAGGGAATGGGGAGATGAAATGGAGGCTTGAGACATCGAAGGTATCTCAAATTAGAACATTCTACCCATGGCAACACATCCTGTTAAACCACACTGAGCTGTGCCCCCACGTGGAAACTCATCTCTTTCATCTGTGGACACCAAGGCCGACACGGTGGGTCTGGGACTTGCCTGCATGCCTCTGGTCCTGCCAACCAAGAGACCATGAGGGGAGGCTGCTTTCCTAGCAAGCCTACTGCAGGGAGGGAAGGAAGATTGAAAGGCTCTTTCTCCCCTAAGGCAATAAACAATACACTCAAAAAAATGAATAATGAAAACAGTCTTGAAATGCAGTCTGAACAATTAAGCAAGTAACCCCAAAGACTCTCTGAAGTTACTCATTGGGGATTTTATTTAATGTGAGGGGGAAAAAGAAAGAAAAGAATAAAAGAAAACAAACTCTTAGACGTTCACGACCAAAGATGCACTTGTTTTAAATATTCTGACTTAACTGCCTTTAAAGTTTTGTCTGGGTTAACTTTGTAGATTCTTTTTCTTTTTCTTTTTTTCTTTTTTCTTTTTTTTAGCAACTAAAGCTATGAAAGAATGGATGGATGCAAATATGTAAGTATTTATTTGCATATGTATTAGGGCTGGGGCAGCAGAGCACAGCATGTAGAAGCACAGAATGTGGGAGCACAAAGGGACAATATCTGCATGATGCCAACCTCCTGAGATAGCACATTCAATCTTTCAGAATCTGGCTTGGCATCTCAAGCCTTCATCACAGAAACCTAGATCCATAAAAAGAGCCTCTTGATGTTTCCAGAGAGCAATAACTTGGCGTGTGCCTGTCCTTCAGACTCCTCATTTTTTTCTCCCTTTTCACCAATGTAATTCCTGTTCATCTTTCAAGAGTAAAGAGATATGCTGAGTTCTCTGGTGCCTTTTATCTCCTATGGACTATGTAAGTCATTTCTCGTCGTCCTCATTGTCCTCCTCCTCCTCCTCCTCCTCCTCCTCCTCCTCCTCCTCCTCCTCCTCCTCCTCCTCCTCACTCTCTTCCCCCTTCCTACCAGCACAGAATTGTCTAGTTACCACCCACCCTCTGCTCCTACCCCACCCCACATTATCTTATGGGCTTATTCAGGACTCCACCCTCACCCTGCATCTCTAGCATCTTACACTGTCTGTCCTACAAATGAAGATCAGTACACATTTGCTGGTCAAATGGTTTCCAATCTCATCATGGCTTCAGCACCAGGACTTGTGAGTTCTCGGCCCCTTAGCTACCCTACTTCTGCCAAAGCCTTCATAGAACTCCAAGACAATATTCTACTCCTAGGTTCCTCCAAAGCTCTGCCTCCTCTAAGCTGATTTTGTCCTTCTTGCTGCATACCACTACCACCTATATGACTAAATAGCAGTGTGTTTACTCTCAGGAGGTGTGCCTAAACTGGTGTCTGCCTCAGGACTTCAAGGGTCCTTGATGACATGGGATACCATCCCATCCCAGGTATCACAGCATCGTGGGTATCACAGCATCCAGGCTATCACAACAACACAGGTATTACAGCATCATCGGTATCACAGTAACAGCTGTATCACACCAACACGGTGTGATCTCAAGAACACCGGTATCACAGCAACACAGGTTATCACCAATAGAAAAGGAGCCCGTAAGTAGGAAATAACAGGGAGGGTGGCTATCAGTGACAAAGTTTGCAATCTTCCAACACACCACACTGTGGGCTCTTTCTTCTTCCTCTGGAAGGCCTAATTCATCCATGACACTCTGTATTACTGACAGTCTTGCTACTATAAAGCCATTCCTGCTATTTCTATAGCATGAAATTATAATCACAAATAATTATATGACTCCTGTGTCAGAGCAAGCCCAAAGAAGCAAGTTGCCACAAAAGACCTTTGTTCAGTTGGTTTTTGTTTGCTTGATTTTGAGACAGTCTCATGTAGCCCAGGCTAGCCTTAAACTTACTAAGTAGCCAAGGATAGTCTTGAACTCTTGATCCTTTCGTCAACTTTCACATGCTGTACCATCAAGGGCAGCCCAAGAAGATATCTTATCTAACTTCTACTAATGTTAAATTATCACAACTAATTTTCCTGATGCCTGACAAAATTTTGTTTAATCTCAATCCAATTTAAACTTATTTATGACCATATAAAACACTCCCAGAAAGGTTAAAAAGACCTTTAAATGTGCATACAGTTTTTGTATTGGATGTTATATTTTGAAAAATAAAAACATAAAGAATTAAACTTTGAAAGCAATTACAAAAACGTATTTGCACATTATTTAGATGAACTCTCTCATTTGACAATAGAGAAAAATGAAGCCTAATAATGTTATTTATTAGGCTAGTGTCAATGCATAGAATTCATATTTTCTCCTTTATATCTTACATGGACACTGGGTAAATTCTTTCTGTAGTAAAGAGTATTCTGGAGCTGGGAAGGAAGAGAGAAAAGGTGATAAGTTAAGAAATGGAGTGGAAAAGATGAAGTTCCCACAACAAGAACAAAGACTGGACCAGCCACTCAGCATCTCTTAGCCTTCTTAATTAGTGACTGATGTGGAGAGGCTCAGCCCCTGATGGGTGAGACAACCCCCGGCCAGTGGTCATGGGTTCTACAAAAAGCAGGCTGAGCAAGCTATAAGGAGCAAGCCAGTAAGCAGCACTCCCCCATGGCCTCTGCATCAGCTCCTACCTCCAAGTTTCTGTACTGTTTGAGTTCCTGCCCTGACTTCCTTCAGGGGCGGACAGCTGATGTGAAAGCATAGGCCAGATAAACCCTTTCCTCCCCAAGCTGTTTTTAGTTATGGTGTTTTATCACAGCAGTACAAACCTAAGGCAGACACACACACACACACACACACACACACACACACACACACACACACTTAAAAGCATATAGATGTCAATAGAAATTTTAAACCAAATTTAAACACCAATTATCCCATGATTTTTTTAACACATAATATACTACATAGTGGTGGGGTGGGAGGGGAATGGAAAGCAAACATCAAATCAGTA
Organism: Uromys caudimaculatus; assembly: GCA_028551405.1. Classification (NCBI taxonomy): domain Eukaryota; kingdom Metazoa; phylum Chordata; class Mammalia; order Rodentia; family Muridae; genus Uromys; species Uromys caudimaculatus. The sequence goes on along the minus strand of CM052705.1, from coordinate 86,524,566 downwards.
CTTTCCTGGTTTAGTCAAGAACCAAGTTCTCTTAGGTCATTTTAAAACTCATATTCTAAGCACACAGCCTAAACATATTAAAGTACAGTATGCTTGGGTAAGGACATTCTTTGAAGACTGATGTTTTTTATAAAGAACTTCTAGACAGTGTGATAAACAGGTAGCTTCCAAGATCATTACTACACTGGGCAGTTCAGCGACCCAGAGCCCTAAGGGCTTAGGAATGTGAAGAAGCCTTGGCTGTCTTAATGAATGATTAAGGTTTTCTTTTAAATAGATCTTTAATGCAACCAATACATTTTTCATACACACCTCTGATCCAAAATGTGAATATGAAAGATGAAAAACCAAATTAGAATGTCGGTTCAAGTCAATAAATAAATCATGCCTTGGGGAGGTACAACTTCTCACAGTTAATGACACGGCAATGTGAAAGAGAATGAAGTATGTTCTGAAAGGGGCGGGCTTGCTCATACGTCACGCTCATCCTAAATGGGGTCTGAGAGTCACACCAACCAGGCTAGTGGCAACGTCCTGAACATTTTAAAGAGCTAGAAGGGAGGGCTTGGCGGGTTTCAATGAAAAGAAATAATGGATGCCCGAGACATGCTAATGACTGGGCTGTGTGTGTGCACCCAAAACTAACATGGTGCACGCGCACTCGCACAACTGTTATGTGTCAATTAAAAATAAGAAAGCTGAAAAGTCATTCATACTGTGAATGTCCCCCTCTCATCCATTACCCAGAGGCTAACTGAGCCTCTGTCTCTCGCTTGGCATATGTATCAACACAACACCGTCCAAGCAAAAGTCTCTCCCTGAGAATGTCTGCCTCAAGAGTAACAGCCAAAGAGAGAGAGGAGACAAAATTTCTGTGGTGGACACCTGAGAAAAGGTCTGGCTCCAACCGTGAAACACAACGATCCCACTAAAGGAGTTTCATGGAAACTTCTGGGAAATCAACCTTAGCTCCCAGACTCACCTTGACTGACAACATGCCCCGCAGACAAGTTCATGGCTGCAGCGGAGCAGCAGTTCAGAGCCCTGAAGCAGTAGGCTGTAGGGTCGTGGTAAGGGTCAAGCACAGCCAGGGTTTGAGTAGGTCAAGTCAGTGTGCACTTAATTCAGTTCCAGATGGGGGCAGTGACATTCTTTCTTCCTAATAGACTGAACAAACTCAGTTGATGGTCTTAGAGCCTTAACAGTGTTTTATGTGAACGTGTGTATGCGTGGGTAAGCATATATATACTCCTCACATGAAGGAGTCACAAGCAAGGAACACTCCTCTTCCTAGTTGCCACTGTTCTAAAGAACTACAAATAGTGCTTGGTTGATTTTTTAAATAACAACAACAACAGCATAAAAGATGCCCAGCTCCCACACGAAAAGGAAAATTTAAACTCACGACAAGCCTGTAGAAAGATTTGAACCTTCAGCATACCATTTTAGTGAAAAGGTATTCGGGTAGCATCATCTCACGTTCCTTGTTGACAGCTGTACAGCGGGGCTGGAGAGATGGCTCATTGACTATGGACACTGGCTGCCCTACCAGAAGACCTGTGTTTGATCCGCAGAACCCACATGGTGACTCACAACCATCTATAACTCTAGCTCCGGAGAATTCAATGCCCTCTACTGTCCTTCTCTGGTACCACACACATATGAGGGTATATAAGTGCATTTAAGCAGTACAGTCATAGGCATAAAATAAAAATATACAATTTTTTAAAAGTAATAATCTTTGTATTATTCTCTTCTGCTTCAAAAGGACAACTCACTGTATCAACCAACTTTGTTCAGTTTACTAACAATGTGAGCTTTTACATATCTTGTAATTCATCCTTTCTCCAAGTATCTCTATCCCTAAAAGATGTAAAGAGTAAATAAATACTTATTACGGGTCACAGTATGGACCAAGGTGGACAAAAGATGTCTCACATTATTGAAATGGATTTTCACAGCGACTTCCTCCTTGCAAGGTGACCTTGTAGCCCAAGCAGAACTCCAAAGCCACGTTCCTGCTTCTCTGGCCCCAGGCCCTCCTGCCTGTGGCAGGGGGTGAGAGATTGGGGTAGGGGAGAAGTTTACAACAGTCACCTCTAAACACACTTCTGTATGTTTCATTAAACTGCTGGCTCCATTAATGAAGTTTAGATTATTTATTATAATTCAATAGCCATCTTTCTTAGAGACAGGTTCTCCCAACATTCTCTTGAGAAACAAAGAATTGTAATATTTTAATCCAAAGAGTAATATAAGAGTCCTATTTTCACATACAGACACACACACACACACACACACACACACACACACACACTCACACACACACCACCATACTGATCATCCAGGATTGTCTAGTTCAGCACTGTCTCTCTGATTAACACAGACAAAATACAAAGTGGCAGCAGGCACAGATCCCAGCAGACAACTCAAGTATTTATTGAAATGAATAAACAATTAACCCACTTCCTTACTAATACATAATACCAGTTAGCTTAAATTTTCATAAGCATGCAGAGTAATTAGTACCTTAAATTTAACACAGATAAAAATAAATGTATGGGCTGTATCTCCTTCTTTTCTAAATGTCCCTATGAGGATTGACAACAGCAGCATCTTCCCAGCCCCCGAGGTCCATAACCTGGACATCGCCCACCCTCCACAGCCTCTCAGTCCACATCTGCTCAGTTGTCAAGCTATTTATAATTCAGGCTTTACTTCCTCCTACAGGACCCTCTCTATTCTGAAGGGCATTTTTCTGGCTAGAAGAGCATCTTCCCCATCTTCTCCATGGATGTGGAAATACTCTCAGAGTGTCTGCACCGCCACCACACCCCCCTCGTTACCTATTGACTCACTGTGGAAAAACCCTCAGTCCCAAACAGATCAATTTTACAACTCTCCGTACACAATGTTTCCATGATTAAACTACTCAAATACTCTACAGTCTGACTGCACCCACATCTCTGGCTCCAATTTTATCTCTTTTTGCTCCTTGTCATCCATGATCCAATCCAGAGGCTGTTTAATCTCCCCAGCTCTGTGCCTTTCCTGAACAGATCTCATGACCTAGTAGATCCTTACCCTCTGCTTTTCTCACATAACAATCCTGAAAATCCTTTAAACAACGCCTCCACAAGGACCCTGACCGGAAATTGGGAGAATTAGCGTCCTCCTTTGATGAGAGAGAGCTCTCCTTGTAGCTATTTTGCAAATTAACAGATTCAATTCTGGGGCTGTGAGCCTTTTATGTCTTCTACCAACTTTAAGCATTGAGTGGCCACACCTCTGCATCTCCAGACAGCATCCTTCATATACTGTGAGTTCAAAGACCTTTCAATTTGATCAGCATGGTACTGTGAAGGCCACTGAAGAAAGAGACTCTCCCAGCTACATTGATTAGGCTATATTGATTAGCTACATTGATTAGGGGATTTACACACAACTAAATGATATAGAATGTTTCCTTGAACAATAGAATTAAACAATGAGGAGAAGACCCTCCTTTATCCTTAAAGCACCTTAGGCAGGTAGCATCTAGCTCTCCACATCGGTCTGCCCTCACTGAGAACAGACACGCACAGGCCGCATGCCCATTTACTCCCTGGGCATCTTACTTTGCAGTAGACAATCATGTTGGGAGAACTCTCTTCTGGATCAGCGATCCCCACTGCTCGCTGGTCCCCGGATCCCTGAGCCATCCTGAGTGTCTTCTCTCACACTGCAAAATAAATGAATATACCATTAAGTCAAGAATGAACTTGTTTTTTAAAAAGAAAGCATTGAAAGACAGATAAGTGTCTTTTGCCAGATATACTGGACAGTCTCTAACCTCAAAGCACAAGGTCCTTGGCACAGCCAGGACTCTAGGAGAGGACATCTGCTAATCTTAATCTCCTGGCAACAGATGAATACAATCACTTTGAAGCTGATTTTTGCCTTAATAAAGATCTATATATTAATATATGGATATTTTATTATGGAAATGCAAATCAAGATCCCAAGAAGTTACCACTTTATAGCCACTCCAATAATAGTAATAAATAAAAATTCAAAAACAAGTATTAGCCAAGTGTTGGTGACATACACCTTCAATCCTAGCACTCTGTAGACAGATGTCTGAGTTCGAGGCCAGCCTGGTTTTCAAAGCAAGTTTCAGGACAGACACACAGAGAAACACTGTCTTGAAAAAGAATGAACAAACAAATAAACAAAAAGAAAACAGTAGTGAAAAGCAAGTGTTGGCATGGGTAAACAAGAACCCTCTAGATGACTGGTAGGGATGTCAACTGGTACCACCACAGCAGAAACAGGTTAGTGAGCCTCAAAAATAAAATACAGAACTAGCATGTGACCTAGCAATTCCACTTCCGTGTGTGTACTCCAAGACTGAAAACAAATACTCAAATACCAGTACTAAAATATTCATAGCAGTTTTTTTAGTCACACTACCCAATGGGTAGGAACAACTCACCAATGCGTGAATGGAATATTATTCATCCATAAAAAAGGATGAAGTTCCGACTTAGGCCACAGTGTGAATAATCCATTAAAAACAATCTGCTATATGAAAGCAACTGGTCAGAAAAAAAAAATCATGTATTGCATGGCTCCATTTATATAAAGTATCCAGAACAAGTAAATCCACAGAGGCAGAAAACATTGGCTGGCTGCCAGCATTAGGGGGAAACGGTAATGGGGCGATCATTTGGCAAACCCAAGATCTCTTTTGGGGACGATAAGAACATTTTGAAGCCAGAGAAAGGTGAAGGCTGTAGTTTACTGTGAACTGCTAAATGCTACTAAATTCCACATTTGAAGATGAGCAATTTTTACAATGTTTAAATTTATTTTAATTTCTTGTGCATTGGTGTTTTGCCTGCATGTATGTCTGTGTGAGGGTGTCAGAGCCTCTGGAACTGGAGCTATAGACAGTTGTGAGCGGCCATATGGCTGCTGGGAATTGAACCCAGGTCCTCTGGAAGAAGACCAGTGCTTCTAACTGCTGAGCCATCTCTCCAGCCCTGAAGATGAGTAACTTTATATTATATGAACTTCACCTGAATTAAGAAAAAGTGCGTATGTTTAATTCAAACTTTTCAAAGAAAAAACAAACCCTGTAGAAACAATAGTAAGATAATGACATGCATATAAGATAATGACTTGTATATGAGATAATATGCATATGAGATGATGACATGCATACAAGATAATGACATGCATATAAGATAATGACATGCATATAAGATAATGACATGCATATAAGATAATGGCTTGTATATGAGATAATATGCATATGAGATAATGACAAGCATATAAGACTTGGGAGTAATGAGATGAGCTCAATTGTTGTCATGACACTGCACTTGCTGTGTGAGCTCAGCACATAGATAACATACTAGATTTCCTTCTCAGAGCCACGGGGAACTTTCTCCACATTCCACCCACACTGAAGGGTGAATTCTCTCACAGGGGAGCTTCAGACAGGCTGAATGGGAGCGTATAGTGTAAAGCCAGAGAAGTTCTTTCTAAATGTTATCACTAATCTAGGAGTCTGCGAGAGCTAGCTGCACAAATTTCATAGGCTTTTCATCAAAGAAACTTGGATAAATACCACACTTAAAAGGCCATTTGGTTCAAGAGAAGAACTCAGAAACACCCTCCATAAGCTACATTGGTACCAAAGGTCAGTCGATAAAAGCAAATGAGGGTGGAAGATGGAGAAGAGACAGGAATCAGTAATTTATGCTAAGAATGTTAGTGCCCAAAATACCCAATGCAGAGTGGAAGTTTACGTTGTTTGACTTGGGATATGTTTTAAAGCTAGACTGCATGAGAGACAGGAGAGGCTCACTCTATTCCACCACTCTTGGTTGTGGCGGGATTGTTGTGAATAGCGTGCTCCAGGGAAACCCAGGTTATTCTTCTAGTCAGTGACTTTTAAAGTGAACATACTGCTTCGTTTCAGGACATCTAATTGCCTGCTCCTCTAGCTTAATATAGAATATAACAGGGCATGAGAAATAGACCCCAGGTCCACTGTGTGTCCTCATTTATCTGTAATATAGAGTCCTGTAGGGTTTGCATTGCTTTCCTTAATAACAAACACTTTCACTTTAATGAGCCTGTTCTTTTCTACCTAGAAAGCAGTGTTGGAACAGGAAAGTTGGTATTGACCTAGAAACTAACTATTCAGCCTTCTGTCTTTGTCCAGGCCCTCCCCACACACCTCCCCCCACCTCCCACATACACACCATCACAGAAGCATCTCTGTGAGTTCAGATAGGCCTGAAAGCTACTGAGTAAAGGCCGAGGAGAGGGTAAAAATTTAGTGAGTCTAGTACTCATGAGAAAAGCTGCTATTTGGGTTGACTCTATCAGCCAGTTTTGAAACTCAAAACTAGATGTCTGATATTTCCATGCCTAAAATGAATCGATTCTAAAATAGTGCTATAGCTACCTGCTGGTTCATATGTCAACAAAAGCCAAGAGAGAGCTGGATGGGAAGCTATGTGGGCAGGACTTTATCACTGGACTCACTGAGGGCAAGCTGACAGAGCTGGGGACTAGGCCTTCATTCATTACAACATGATTACAGGGTTTCTTTTCAGTGAAGACAATGGTAATAAAAATGGCAACATGGGGTGTCTGTGAGGGCTTCTGTGCACATGAGTGTGCATGTGTGCAGACATACATGCATGTACAGACCAGACAACCCAGTATATGACTCCACTTTTTTCTGAGAGGGGTCTTCCCTGGCCTAGAACTTACCAAGTAGGCAAGGCTGGCTGGCATAAGTTATTTTGCTATATCCCTGGAATCTGAAACAGGGCCTGGCACAGAGTAGGCACCCACATTTTCTTTGGATGAATGATAAAACTGGTAAGTCTTCCAAGATACAGTGAGCCCTTTATAAGCCATTGTGTGGAGAAGTCACTATTATAACTGCAAACAGTCAGGCTTGATGGCAGGTACCTGTAATCTAGCACTAGGAGGTAGAGGCAGAAGAATCAGGAGGTTGAGGCCAGCCTGGGTTACACAGCCAGTTCAAATCAATTTGGACTTCAGAGAGAAGTCCCATCTTAAAAAAAAAAAAAAAAAAAAGTGTTAAGACTCGTGTGTGGAATGCCCCCACAGGGCTTACTGATATGAGCCAGTTTGAAACCAGGATCTAGCTCTAGAACCTGCAAACAATCTAAGTGAGGAGAAACGAATGGGAGGAAGACTGGTGAGGAGGGACACAGGACTGACAGAACAATTGGTTGTCTGTGACACACACTGACCGAAGGTATTTTGAAAGTCAGCATTGGGCCTGCCATTCGGTCTAAATTTAAATTGCCTTTGTAACTTGGAGTTACAAGAAGTGACTTTGATTTCATTCTAGTCCTTCTGGAGCAAGCAAAGCCTGGGGTCCAGAAAACACACACACACACACACATACACACACACACACACATACACACATGCACGCGCGCGTGCGCACACGCACACACATATGCACAGAGCTAAGCCAACTGAAAGGAGACTTGGAAAGAGAAGAGATTTCGGAGTGAGCCTGGAGCCGTATCTCAGCACAAGCCTTCCTGAACTTCTCTGAGCCTATGCTTCGAGCTTTGGCATTTGGACATCATTCCAGATACCCAGATCTTTGCTAGGAAGAGGGAATGTACTGTACCAGCATGCTTCTGAAGAGGGACAAGGAAAACCACGGAAGTGGCCTGACATAGATGATTGTAGAAACTGTTGTGAACTGGGGAAATGGCTCAATTGATTTGTTATTTGCTTTGCAAGCAGGAGGACCTGAGTTTAAAAGCCAAAGCCCATGTTAAAAGGCCAAGCACAGTGACTGATGCCTGTGATTCTAGTGGTGGGAAGGTGGGAAGGTCCTCTAGCCTCAACATGCATGTGCGCACACATGTATACCCACACATGCATGAACACACACACAAACATACACAGAGACACCGAAACAGAGAAAGACACAGAAACAGAGAAAAGGACACACAGACAGATAGATACAAATGTCAATTGTCATGTTCTAATAGCTAGTTTGTCCAAGTAAAATCTTCAGGTGTCCAAGACAGGGGGGAGGAGAAAGAGGGGGGAGAGGGAGAGACACAGAAGGGGAGAGGGGGAAGGGGAGAAGGGGAGAGAGAAGGAGAGGGGGAAAGGGGGAGAGAGAGAGAAGGAGAGAGAATTGTCATGTTCTAATCATGTTCTAAGCTAGGGTCTATCCAGGTAAAGTCCCCAGCTCTCCTATATCAGAATGGAGATAAACCCTACCACACCAGCTCGCCAGTACTCTGACTCCATCAGAGCCAACTTCAGAAAAGTAAGCCCTTCCCCTCAGGCGACCAGAAGGAGAGCACCCACAGCCATGGGACAGTGTCATACAGAGCTTTGAACATCAGGCCTGCCACTCTCAGTCCCCAGCCCCCAACACCTCAAGTCAGGGAAGTGTCAACTAGAAAGGAAATCAGCCCATGGCTGTGAAGGTGGCTGAGTATTCATGCCACTGAAAAAAGCCCCTATTGATATCATTCCTTCTCCACCATGTTACATCAACTTACTGTTTGCTTCCACCTCTTAAAACCAACGTTTTTGTTTATTTAAAAAAGAAATCAGTGTTAAGCAACTCTGGGGGGACAGATGGCAAGCTGTGTACTAGCCCCATAGTGCAAGCTTGTTCACACAGCTCTAATGTGACCGCGTGGGCAGGAACTGAGAAAGGGAAGGCTGGAAAACAACAACGGTGCTAAGAACAAACAACTCTTTCTATTGCCATAGCCTGCCAACTTGACATTTCTTATCCGCTCAAGGTTCATCAGTCCAATCACAGAGCAGGTCACTGGAGGGTTGTACCCACGAGCTTAAAGCGAGGAGACAGTGCTCAACTCCTGAAGACCAATATAAGTAGCTCTGCCAGGCATCTGCTGTTTTACTGGGATATAACTGCCTGGTTATTCTAGAATTTTCAGGTTCCCAAAAGAAGGCCTGAGGATCTGAACCACACTAGCAGCCTTAGTACAAAGCTCAAGTCCAAGTGGATCAAGGACCCGCACATAAAACCAGATACACTGAATCTAATAGAGGAGAAAGTGGGGAAGAGCCTCGAACACCTGGGCACAGGGAAAAATTTCCTGAACAGAACACCAATGGCTTATGCTCTAAGATCAACAATAGACAAATGGGACCTCATGAAATTGCAAAGTTTCTGTAAGGCAAAGGACACTGTCAATAGGACAAAACGGCAACTAACAGATTGGGAAAAGATCTTTACCAATTCTATGTTTGATAGAGGCCTAATGTCCAATATATACAAAGAACTCAAGAAGTTAGACTCCAGAGAACCAAATAACCAAATAAAAAGTGGGGAACAGAGCCAAACAGAGAATTCTCAACTGAGAAATACTGAATGGCCAAGGAGCACCTAAGAAAAATGTTCAACATCCTTAGTCATCAGGGAAATGCAAATCAAAATGACTCTCAGATTCTACCTCACACCAGTCAGAATGGCTAAGATCAAAAACTCAGGAGACAGCAGATGCTGGAGAGGATGTGGAGAAAGAGGAACACTCCTCCATTGCTGGTGGGATTGCAAGCTGGTACAACCATTCTGGAAATCAGTCTGGAGGTTCCTCAGAAAATTGGACATAGTACTATCTGAGGACCCAACTATACCAGTCCTGGGCATATACCCAAAAGATGCTCCAACATTTAACAAGGACACGTGCTCCACTATGTTCATAGCAGCCTTATTTATAATAGCCAGAAGCTGGAAAGAACCCAAATGTCCTTCAACAGAGGAATGGATACAGAAAATGTGGTACATTTACACAATGGAGTACTACTCAGCTATTAAAAACAATGAATTCATGAAATTCTTAGGCAAATGGATGGAACTAGAAAATATCATCCTGAGTGAGGTAACCCAGTCACAAAAGAACACACATGCTATGTACTTACTGATAAATGCTGATAAATGGATATTAGCCCAAAAGCTTGGAATACCCAAGATACAATTCACAGACCACATGAAGCTCAAGAAGAAGGAAAACCAAAGTGTGGGTACTTCTGTCCTTCTTAGAAGGGGGAACAAAATACTCATGGGAGGAAACAGAGACAAAGGGTAAAGCAGAGACTGAAGGAAAGGCCATCCAGAGACTGTCCCACCTGTGATCCATCCTATATACAGTCACCAAACCCTGACACTATTGCAGATGCCAAGAAGTGCTTGCTGACAGGAGCCTGATTTGGCTGTCTCCTAAGAGGCTCTGCCAGAGCAGATGCTCACAGCCAATCATTGGACTGAGCATGGGGTCCCCAACTGAGGAGTTAGAGAAAGGACTGAATGAGCTGAAGGGGTTTGCAACCCCATAGAACAATATCAACCAACCAGACCCCCCAGAGCTCCCAGGGACTAAACCACCAACCAAAGAGTACACATGGAGCAACCCACGACTCCAGCTGCATATGTAGCAGAGGATGGCCTTGTTGGGCATCAATGGCAGGAGAGGCCCTTGGTCCTGTGAATTTTGATGCTCCAGTGTAGGGGAATTCCAGGATGGAGAGACGGGATGGGTGGGTGGGGGACCACCCTCATAGAAGCAGGGGGAGGGAGGATGGGATAGGGGATTTCTGGAGGGAAAACCGGGAAAGGGGTTAACATTTGAAATGTAAATAAATAAAATATCCAATAAAAAAACCCATTGGTTCTCAACCTGTAGATCTCAAGTCAAATGACCCTTTCACAGGGGTTACCTAAAACCATTGGAAAACACAGATGTTTATATGACAGTTCATAAGAGTAGCAAGATTATAGTTTTGGAATAGCAATGAAAATAATTTTATGTTTGGGGGTCGCAGCCTCAGGAAGGTTAAGAACTACTGATCTAAACAAGCACATTCTTAGTTCCAGTGCCCTAGAAAGTCTGATCCAGTGGCTGAGGGTAATCCCTGGAGACGTAGCTCAGTGCCCCAAGGGAGATTCCGACTCCCAGCCAGGTTTGGAAAGCACTGGCCTAGATTCCATTCACCTGGTCCCTCACCTCATCCCAGGTCAGGCCGACATGCTAAGGCAAGGGAGGCTCTGCTGTATGCCCTCCTGGATGCCCGCCTGTGTACCCCTCTGTATTAAAGCAGAAACTCAACTTCACAGCAAAATCATGGCTCCTAGATAGGGTACTAGATCTGTCATTCAAGATCACGGAAGTGCTGTGTGATCATGAGCAATGTATTTAGTCATCTGATCCCTGCCACAATGTTCCTCAGCCTTGTCTGCCCATTGGATTCCCTTCGGCAGCTCAGCAAGCCTCTGAAATAAGTGAATGGCATTATTCTGTGGATCCACTCTGTGGATGAGTAAGTTGAGGCTTGAGAACATAACGTATGGAACTTACCCTAAGTACTCAGGAACCTGAAATCCCAACCCAGGACTGAAACCAAGACCCAGTGTCTTCTCAACAGGTTTTTTTTTTTTGGTCTCCAATGAAATGACCTACAAAGAATGCATAGTGCACAAGTGTAGGAGTCCATATTTTTATGTTAATAATGATAGTTTACTCAACTAATAATAATAGTCTACTCAACTAATCCATGTTTCTTTCATTCTACTTCCAAGTTCATTGGGGAAGTTGACATCTCCATTACCCACCTCAAGACATACAAATAAATATAATGTTCTCTAAGTCACCCAGGTGCCCAACAGCCTCAACAAAGTAATCTACCTTATACAGAATAGTCTAGCTTATGATGAAAAATGAGTTAGTCTTTGCTTTTTAAATTTTCTATAACAAACAAAGCTCTTAAAAACTACAGAGGGATGAAGGCGTGGAAGGCTCCCCCTTCAGCAGGATGGCTCTCGCATCCAGTTCCTGTAAATGAAGCCAGGGTACCAGGCTTCTTCTTACTGCGGTTTCAGATTCCTACCCCACCCCACCACTGTCACAGGTTCTTCCCAAACCTCTTTTTAGAAGTAAGATCATGACATACCCATGCCGTCCTCCAGCTCATCCCTGGCTTTGGCTTCTGTGACCTTAATGGAACTGTGCCTTCCCCAAGGACATCCTTTCCCCACAGCCCAGGGCTCTTCAATCCATGCATCTCAAGACCAGGGTATAAGGGAGGCACTCCCTTGGCCGTCTCAGATGACACGACCCTTCTTTGCAGCCCTATAACATTCTGCTGGGCCATCCCCATCCTCAGTCCCATCTGCCTCCATTCCTCTTTCTAAGGGCTTCATCATCTGCAGACCCCAGCTGAAGTCTCTCCTCAGACCTTCTGTCAGGAGGTTTCTTCTCCAGTCCCCACTCATTGAGTCTCTGTAACTTTGACATCAGAATCAAAGATGTAACAGGAAAGTTCGTTTCTCCAGCTACTTTATTTCCTTACCTAAACCCACCTCCTCTTCAGACAGGGCTGTATCCTGAATCCTGCCATCATCCCATCTCTAATCCCAACCCAAATATCTCCCATGCCCAACCACCCCTCTCCCCAACTCACTCTGCTCCCTGCAGCCTTCAAACTTCACAGTTTTACTACCTAAATCTAATCCCACCACACCTGCACTTTTTCTCTCTCAATGGCCACATTGCTACAATTCCCTCCTTCAAATTCCCTCCATCCCCCTCACAGCCCTCTTCCCTAGTATGGTCTTGGTAAAGGTCCATTGCGGATAAACTCAACCTCCTCACATCCAAGCAAATGAATGTTTTAGGGTAGGGAAGAAGTCGCACAACCAGCCTGATGAGCTACATTTTAAATTCAAAGCATACACTTCAGTTGAGTGGTCAACACGCCCACCAACCCTGACTCTCTCCTGTCAAGTTTGGTTTACAACTGTCTTACTGGCTGTCTCCTGTGATTCTCACCCAACTGAACACAGTCTCCGCGGATGGTTCATTCCACAACAGAAGCAGTAGGGGGCAAATTCTGTCTGCAGATACACTTCCATGAGCTACCTGTTCTCCATTTTTCCTTGTGTTACAGGGGGAAGTGTCACTGCACTTCCCAAGGGGAAAGAAAGTCTTAAGCAAGTTTATGGCATTCTACCACCACACCAACAGTGCTGAGGCATTATAGGATTTTATAGCTAAAGACCTCCAAGACTAGATTCCCTAGACAGACTTAGGAAAGCATAAAGCCAAAAGAAGAAACAGTCATAAAGTCAAATTCAAAGCCTGTGGCATTGACAGCTACCAGGAGGTCAGCTTTCACCAGACCTCATACAAAAGACCGGCCTCCCTATTGCCAAGTATATCCAGTGTGGCTTTCAGGATCAGGCTTATAAAGCATGGGAAAAGGCAAAGAGAGTCCTGGGGAGATGGTGTCATGGTTAAGGTGTTTGCTGCACACACATAAGGACCTGGGCTTGGTCCATCTAACAAACACCAGCACGAGAGGTGAGAGGTACGTACCTCACACAGCTGGGAATGTAGAGACAGAAAGATCCCGGGGCTTACTGACCAACCAGTCCAGTCAAACTGTTGAGCTCTGGGTTCAGTGAGGGACCACGTCTCAAAACAAAGTAGAGAACAACAGAGAGGAAGCTGCTTGACATTGCTCTCTGGCCTCTACTTGCACGCACATACGCATGTGCACATATGAACATGTACACACACACACACACACACACACACACACACACACACACACAGAGACAGGCAGGGAAGAACACACTCTGATGAGACAGTACCTATAGAACCAGACTTGGTATGACTCAGATGTGGGAACGACTGTGTCACCATCTGACATATTTAGATAACTATGATTTTAAAGATTTGTTTTATTCATTCTGTCTGTCTCTGTCTCCTCTCTGTTTCTGTCTGTCTTTCTTTGTCTTAGTCTCCTCTCTCTGTCTGTCTCTGTCTCTCTGTCTCTGTCTCTCCGTATCTCTGTCTCTGTCTATCTGTGTGTGTGTGTGTGTGTGTGTGTGTGTGTGTGTGTGTGTATGTGTGTGTGTATCTACACACTTGTATGTGAGTGTCTGCAGAGGCCAGAAAAGGGTATTAATTCCATGGATCTACTGTTACGAGCAATTATTAGTCACTCTGTATGAGAGCTAGGAACCAAAGTTGGGTCCTCTGGAAAAGCAGCAAGTGCTCTTAACTGCTAGGTCAGCTCTCCAGCCCCAGTAACTGTGATCTTAGAAAAGGTAAATGGTAACAGAGACAAAGAAGCAGAAACTCAGAGGGCAAAGAAAGAAAAGGGAAAAGAAAAATAAAAGAAAAACTGAAAGTCAAAAACATCTTAACAGTAATGAATATCTCCCACAGCCTCAGCATGAGCAAAATGGTCACAAAAGAAAGATCCAGTGAGCTTGAAAATCCCCAAACTAAAAACGTGAGAAAGCAAAAGTTTAATACAGGACATTCCAGAACTGTGGAACATCATCACCATGTGCGGACTGAGTCAGAAGCCAGAAGAAAGGAACAGGAGCAAGAGACACAAAGACAGAACTTTTCTAAGCCAACATCAAACAACAAAACCCAGGCTCAGGAAACCACCATTCAGGATAAATACCCACTCTCAAAAAGGAAACAGCTCAGCACTTCAGATCATAGCAGAGCCCTTAGATGTTGACAGTTGGGAGGGCAGGGTGGGGAGTAGTCCTTTAAAAATTCTACCTCCAGCAAAATTATCTCTCAAAAATTGAGAAAATATCATTTTCAAGTAAGCAAAAACAAAATGAATCACCAGCAGGCCCACCAAGCCAGAGAGGGTGAAATTTGTGCCTCAGACTCAGGGAAAGTGTGAGCCAGAAACCTCTGTCTGCAAAAGGAGATAGCCAGAGAGGGAACAGAGACAAGGACGCACCTTCAGCTGGATCAGTGATGCGTGCCTGTGCATTGGGAAGGCTAACACGGGGGACTGTGAGTTCAAAAACAGCCTGGGCAACATAGAGAGCTCCTGTCTGTTAAATAAATAAGTAAATAAATAAATACATGATTTTATTTTCCTTATTCTTAAATCATTTATGAGACACAAATAGACCCTTTGAATGCTGTTCATCACAACGAGAATTTAAAGACTGACATTTTAATGCCCAACCCTTGACCTCCAACTAGTTCAAGGGTCAGCAAACCAGCGCTAATGGTACCTTGGTCTGCTCTTCATTTCCTATGTTCTGCATGCAAAGCATGGTTTAATATTTTTAAATGGCTGAAAATGCTGAAAGGCAGTTATTTTATGGCATGCGAAGGTTATATGAAATTGGAATTTGTAACTATATATAAAGATTATAAACAAATGCCCAGTTGCTTACTTATGATCTGTGCCTGCTTCTTGTACAACAGGGGCAGAGCTGAATAGCTGCAGCAAGGTACAGGGTACGTATTCAGTCCTTCGCATAAAGTAATGTTCCTTTTGGACAAACAAGACCAAGAGTGGGGTTTTTTGTTGGTTGGTTGGTTGGTTGGTTGGTTGGTTGGTTGGTTGGTTGATTAGATTTTTTTATTTGTTTTCATAAGATGGCACTAAGGTCTATAGAAGGCGTATTCTAATGTCACCTGGTTAGTAACAGAAACAACATGAGATCTGGGATTCTGAGGCCTCAAATGTTTCTCCTCTTGCAGTTTGTAAGTGCAGGATGCAAGAAGAGCCTCTCACACCGCCATCTGAAAGGACTGCAGAAGTAACATGTTATTGTTCTCTCACTTCACATGAAAGAGTGTGTGATGGCCACTGAAGAAATGGGGGTGACAGAGATGCCTTGCCAAGCGTAGTTCAGAAGAAAGAGATGACTAAGAGATAAAGACGATGGCATGCTTCCAGGGCACCCAAGGAGAAAAGCAATCCATATATATATAATACGTGTGTGTGTGTGTGTGTGTGTGTGTGTGTGTGTGTGTGTGTGTGTGTGTGTGAGATATACATATGTATGTATTTGTGTATATATACATATACATCAGCTTTAGTACTTGGGGTATCATTGCTTTCTTTATTTTTCTAAGAACAAACACAAGCCAGATGTACTGGCACATGCCTGTAGTATCAGCACTTTGGAGGTAGAGGCAAAAGGATCAGAAGTTCAGGGCTATCCTGAGCTACTTAGAGAGTTTAAGGAGCCTGGGCTACATGAAGCCCTAAGTCAAAGAAGCTGGGGATGGGGTGTAAGATAGCTAAGCAGGTAAAGGCACTCAGTACTAAGTCTGGCAACCTGAGTTCAAATCCCAGAATGCATAAGGTAGAAATCAAGAACTGACTCCCTCAAGTTGACTTTTGACCTCCACATAGGCACCATGATGTGCAAGGTCACATCACACACGCACACACACACTATAAAATTAATTTTTTGAAAAATTTGTCCTATCAGAAAAACAAGGTAAGTCAGTATGTTCATACATATCTTCAAAGCAAGAATTTAAACATAATACACAGGGCTGGAGGAATGGCTCGGCCGTGAAGACACTTGCTGCTCTTCCAGCGAGCCCCAGTTCAGTTCCCAGCTCCCACGTCAGGTGGCAGCTGTAACTCTAGCTCCACAGAATCCAACTACTTTTGGCTTCTGCATACTCTGTACTCCTGTGCACAAAGCCACATACACACATACTAAAAATAAAATCCTTAAGTGTAATATATAATCTGTCTCTCCTCTGGCTCCATGGTGCATACACTTAGAGCAACAATAGGCTTTTCCTCTTCTTTGGGCAGCAAAAACTTAACACAAAAAAGACCTATGAGCCAGAAGCAGTAGAAAAAACTAGAAATAACAATTGAGTATGTTCCCGGAAGGCTGCTGCATGGTTTTACTCACACAGTGCACATGAATGACAGAAAAAGTAAAATTAGAAAGAACCACTTCCTCCACTGAAGATCTGTCTCATAACAGACCAACCCTCAAAAAATAAAAAGAGAAGAGCTGGATAAGACATAGAAGAAGGCCCCCAAGGCGATACAGACACACGGGACCAACATCTGAAGGAAACGGGGTGTACAGAACTGACACCTCACGTAACTGCTGCTCTAAGGCATTCAAATTCAGCATCTTTTCCCGAAAGTACTCTTATCTAAACCCAGGCGTCAGAGAACTTACTGAGTCTGATAAACGGCATTGCAAATCACTAGAGAGCAGGCTGGAGAGATGGCTCAGCAGTTAAGAGCACTAACTGCTCTTCCACAGGTCCTGAGTTCAATTCCCAGCAACCACATGGTGGCTCCCAACCATCTGTAATGAGATCTGATGCCCTCTTCTGGAGTGTCTGAAGACAGCTAAAGTGTACTCATATACATAAAATAAATACATCTTTTTTAACAAACAAAACACTACAGAGCACCACAGTGTCTAATAGTCAAACTAAAACTTCCCTACTGACACTGGAAATACACCAGTTCTATTTACTATTATTATACTGAAAGCCTTAGGGAACACAAGAGGCAAGCCAAAGAAATAAAAGTAACTAGGAAGGAAGAGTCAAGATTGGTTTCAGCAGTGGTGTAGCCGTGTGCATGGAACAGCTATGATAAGCTGCACTCAAATGTTTGAATTAAGGAGTGAATTTGATTGTCAGTCTATGGCTCTAGAGGAACAGTATCTGTGTGTGGTATAACTCCAATTAAACTCTTATATGACTCTAAGAAGCTTTATTAAATAGGTTCCCACGTGGCTTTTTCAAGCATTCCTAGTGTCAGTTATCCCCACCCTGCCCACTTAAACATTCTTTTCCATCACCAGGTGTGAGTGAGATACCTCCCCCGAGTCACTGATCCGGGAAACCCCCAGAATAATAAAGGTTATTGCCATTATCTTGTTTCCCTCCAGAACTTGATAGTAAGACTCTATTGCTGAAGACATCACACACTTTGGTCACAGGACATGGAGAGATCTTGTTGGTAGTGAGTAGGAAGATTCCTTCTGCTCACTAGCTTTTATAAAACCAGAAGGTGCCATGCTGATTGCTAGGAAAAAAAGAAAATCACCAGTCGTACCTAGCTGTGAACCAGTGAGCTCCAATAACAACTGCTGTGGCAAGATTCCCATGAGAGCAATAATGGCACAAATGTTAAGGAGATGACCAATTGCTTTCTGCTTGGATTTAATGTCCCCTCCACAGGATGAAACACATGCCCGGTCCTATAAATCTGACCAAGAACGTGTGCCCCCGGGGAGGGGGACCCTACAGATATCATTTTGCTAAATGAACATATAGTATCACCCTTCCTCCTAAATACTTATCTCTGGGTACATAGATTAGCTTAGCTCTCAGATGCCAGTAGAGGAGTTTTTGCAGTGAATGGTGGTTAACACATAAACTCATAACCCATTCAATGCAGACAGTAAGTGTTGTGAGGTGCTCAGCCCAAACAGGACATCTATCAGAGAGAGAAAGAGAGAGAGAGAGAGAGAGAGAGAGAGAGAGAGAGAGAGAGAGAGAGAGTGTTAGTTAGTTCAGGAACCATCAGGGAAGAGGAATTAAAAAGACTGTAAGAGCCAAAGGTCAGAGGACCAGAGTGAACTAGTGTCTTCTGGGAATGATAGAACCCAAATGCTCATGAACTCACAGCAGCCGTGATTGCCATTACAACACCAAACCAATGAACATATTAGCATGTAAGTGGGAGGGGGTTATGAACTCCATCCATGAGCTGAGATGTTGGGTTCTGGGAAATGAGAATCCATTTTCTTTAAGGGAGTGGGCCCTGGTAGATATCCAGTGGATAGCCCAACATCCACGAGTATATGGGCAGCAGAAATTGAGTTTCAACAATAAAGACACGAAGTTGGGAGTGGGGAGGGGACGGATCTTGGAGTTTTAGAGAGAAGGGGGGGAAATGAGTTTATGGACTGGGCAAGATGGCTCAGTGAGGACCAGAGTTTGTTTGGATCCCAGAACATACAAACAAAGGCTGGGTTAATGAGCGTGGCAGCTCACCTGTATTTCTGGAAGCAAAGGAAGGGGCTCCCTAGAGCAAGGTGGAGAGCTGGATGGCTGAATCAGGGAGCTCACTGTTCAAGGAAACCCCGCCTCAGCGAAAATAAAGGTTAGTGGAACTGAAGAAGACATGGAACACCAACTTCTAGCCTCCACACATATGCATACTAATACACGTGCCCACACATGTGCTCCTCTACACATGCATCACACACACACACACACACACACACACACACAATTTAGAGAAGTCTTTATATACTAGTCCAATAAACAAAACTCAATGTTATATTTGTATATTAGCAAGATGTGATTATAAAATATGACTTTAAAGGTATTAATTATAAATAAAATCAAGTAACTTTCGAATACTAAGAATGTAGCTATGCAGCACCTGTACAGTACTCAGGGCTACAAATGCACCAAGGGAAACGGGCACGCTGGCTAAATGGTGGGAGAGGCCTCACTCCACGCTAATGGACTGAAACAGTCAACACTGACGTTAACTCATTCCCAATTTGGGCCAGAGACCTAACCGATCTTGAGCAAAATTCCATCAAACGGTGGCTTCAAAATGTACAAAGTAACACAAGTGCCTACGGATAAGCTGACTGAATCACAAAGCTAAGGAACATTTGCTATTGGATGTTGAGGCGTATTACTCAACTCGGTGATTTAGCCAGTATGCCATCTCATTAGGCTAAACAAATAGAAAGTGGGATAGCCTAGACAGCACAGACAGACCCACGTGTATCTGATCACCTAACAATAGCAATACAGCGTAGTGGAGGGGATTTTCGATGAGGGTACCAGGTTAATTGGGAGTTCATATAGACAAAAATCAATATCAAAGTCTTTCTCACATCACAGGCAAAAAAATCAAACCAGGTGGGTTTTTGACATCAACATAAAACCCAAACCCAAACTAGCAGGCTTCTGTAAATGAAAATAGGGTATCTTCAGAAGACCTTAGAAGTAAATGTCTTAGCCAGGCACCGAAAATAACCAGAAAAGAAATGAGACTAAGAAGTTAAATTATATTTAAGTAAGATCACCTATTCATCAAAAGAAAGGTGGGCCTCAGAGACCGGAAAAGATGTTTTAATTACATAACACAAATGAAAGAATTCATCACTTTCACAGATATCAGGAATTTGTTCTTAAAAACGAGACCACTGGTGCTGGGTTGTTGCTCAAAGGGGCACACTTAGCAGGCCCTAGGGTCAGTCTCCAGCACCACAAATGGCAAAAATAAAAATTAAAAAAGAGGAAATCCTATAGCTCCCTAAGAAAGATAATTCTCTAGATCGATAGGAAACAGGGTTGAGTGGGTTTCCAAAGGAGAACTGACAGGGGCAATGCCTTCCATCCCTCAGGCTCTCCCTTTGTGATTTGGTCCAGCCAAAGCACTCTAGCCAAGGATGCAAAGGAGGGGCGGGGCATCCTCTGCCATCAACCAACGCATCCAGGGAGAAGGAGTCAGGCAAGGCAGCACCCCTAAGCTGCTCAAGGAGGGTAGGAAGGTCGCCAGGACAGCATCCAGGACCCAGATGTGGCTGCTGATCCCGCACTCAACAAAGCTGCCTGGGGAAAGGAATGCAAAATGCCCCGTATCCTCTCCCTGGTGGTTACATAGAACGCTATGAGAATGAAGCTTTACCACAAGAGCTTCGTACTTTGGGACCTATATCTCTGCTGCTCTTTTAAAATATCCAGGCAATGAGGTTGAGAACTAACCACTGATTGTAAAATGTTATTAAAAATGACCCCAAAAAAGTATATACAGGGGCTATAGACAGACTTTTGTGGTGAAGTATTTACCTCAATGTGCTCATTGATTGTGTGTTTCTAGAAACCATTTTTTGGCGACAGAATGACCCTTCTTCCTGCCATCTTCCCTTGCAGAAAAGTCCTTCTGCTGGGTCCAGGTCAGAAAGGAAGAGAACAAGAAATCACAGCTTACCCCCTCTACTCACTTTGCTTCTCTTTTTTAATGTCTGAGTTCAACCACCAGTGCCACCCAAAGAAAATAATCTAAAATTGTTTAATTAATTAAAATTAATATACATCAGTCACCAGAGAAATACAAATCAAAACCATGAGTGAGATTCCACTAAACACACATAAGAATATCTAAAATCCGGTTTGATGACTCCAGGTCCTGTCAAAGTTACAGAGAAACAGAAACGCTTGTAACTGCTGTTGGGAGTCCAAGTCGGTGCAATCGCTTAAGAAAACTGAGGGCAGCCGGGCAGTGGTGTCGCACGCCTTTAATCCCAGCACTCAGGAGGCAGAGGCAGGTGGATTTGTGAGTTCGAGGCCAGCCTGGCCTACAGAGTGAGTTCCTGGACAGCCAGGGCTACACAGAGAAACCCTGTCTCATAAAAACAAATAATAATAATATTATTAATAATAATAATAATAATAATAATAATAATAATAATAAAGAAAACTGAGGGCAAGCATGTTCTGAAGGCTAGTTTTCCAGTCTTCAGTGTTCACCACAAAGAATACATGCAGAAAGTTCTGTAGAGGCACTACACACAGTGCACTTAAGCTGGAAACATTCAAAATGCCCATCAATGGTAGCTAGACATGAGCAAAGCATCTTATTGTAAATGAATAAGCCACTGGCCATGCCTGACAGCATAAAGGAATCTGTCGGATACATTCACAGGAATAAAATGGCTACACACACACCTCTTACCTAAATGATATAATTATGATGCTAAGAACCAGCTTAGTGGCTATCGGTGAGGACATAACCGTGCATATTTACTGGAAGGACAGGCAATGTGAGATTTTTTGGAGGGAAAGGTAACATTCTATTCCTTGGTCTGGGGGAAAGAAAACTGATGCGTTTTCCGTTTCGAGAGTCAGTGAGTGTCTTAGTCAGGGTTTCTATTCCTGCACAAACATCATGACCAAGAAGCAAGTTGGGGAGGAAAGGGTTTATCCAGCTTACTCTTCCACATCGCTGTTCATCACGAAAGGAAGTCAGGACTGGAACTCAAGAAGGTCAGGAAGCAGGAGCTGATGCAGAGGCCATGGAGGGATGTTTCTTACTGGCTTGCTTCCTTCTCCTGGCTTGCTCAGCCTGCTTTCTTATAGAACCCAAGACTACCAGCCCACAGATGGTACCACTCACAAGGGGCCCTCCCCCCTTGATCACTAATTGAGAAAATGCCGTACTGCTGAATCTCATGGAGGCATTTCCTCAACTGTAAGTCCTTTCTCTGTGATAACTCCAGCTTGTGTCAAGTTGACACACAAAACTAGCCAGTACAGTGAGCAATGATTTGTGTGCTTTTCCACAAATACATTACACACCAATGGGTTCTATGTTCTAAACAGAAGAGAATGGGATGTGCAGGTCTAGGGAAAGAACATAGCTTCTCTGGACCCTGACTGGGATGGCTCTTGAGCTGTTTGTGCATGGCCAGGTTGCAGTGGCAGGGTGTCCTAAGAATAGTCACTCTGGCCAGAGTGTGCTGCCCTAGACAATGGCAACAAAAGCCCTTCCCCGGGGCTGAGATAAGGACATTTCTCTAGAAGATGACTGTTCTCGGGACAATGAGAGGACAGAGATATTAGTGACCATCTTCAGGTAAGAGTGTTGCTAACATAGCAATGTCCCTGAATCCAACCATGCCTGCTTCCTCAAATATTTGGTCAAATGTATTTAATGTTTTTCTTGAAACATTCGGTTTTTACCTGAGTTCAGCTGGGATATAGTTGGGTGGAATGAGGAGATAATATCTGTATCCAAGAGAGCCAAGAATCACCATCACCACCACCACCACCACCATCTCCAATACTCATATATTGGTGACATTCAAGTCCCTCTGAAAATGGATTGCCAACCTACAATCCTGACCTTATTGACTACAATTCATCTTTATATATCCAACACCAGAGCCAATCCCAACCACAGGAAACTCCCAGCCAAGAGCTCCCAAGAAGCCATGTTGAACTCGGGCTGGCTTATCTTCAAATACACATTTGCTAGTCTACTGATCATTTCTTTTAAGGAATATTAGAAAATGTTAGCAATTAGGGCTTAACAAATACCTTAAAGTGGAATGGGGAGGGGATGGGGCTATTTTGCAGATGGCAGGCAAGGGGTTTTCAGAGAAGCTTCAGAAAGATAAAGTACGCCATATGGCAGGGGCGGTGGCAGGGGAGGGACTTAGAATTGACAGTATATACTTTAGTGCAGTTCTAAATACCCTATACCCTGGAGTAAGATGTCTGTGGCCTTCCTTATCAGTCATATCAAGGGACTTAAATAAAGCCCATGTAAACATTTAGCTATGTCTCCCTTGAGCCACAGGGAGCATCAGTGGTCAGCCTCTCTGTCATTGCTTTTGGGTGGAGCCTGGGGCTTCTGTGCTGGGTGACATAAGGCAAATCTTTTGCAAGCATTCACTGCATGAGATGCGAGATTCCCCCAGAGCATCCGGGCAGTAGTGAGAGGGGCTGTGGTATACCTCCACTGCCAATAGGACACGAGGAAAGTGTCCATTGTCATCTTTCATGTTCTCGTTTTCACCGCAGGGAACATACCAAATATCAATTCATTGTCATTTTGCCCACAATGCAGATTTTCCCAGTCCTGATTTCTCTGAACCCTGAAGTTCATTAACCCCAGATGTATTTAAGACCCTGTACTGGGGAAGGGAGTGTTGCCAGGTCGCACACATCTCCTCTCTGTCACTCTGTCTCATTCACAGTGAAATGCCTGTAGCCCTTGCAGCCTGTGTCCAGGCTTCACCCCAGACCCCTCAGTCTCCACTCAATCTCTTCAATGAATGCTCTCATTGGGGTGGACTCTCTCTGTACCCCATTTTTATATGATTTCCTGACGACCTCTGGTCTTTTTTCTCTGGTTAAGCATTATTAAGCATCAAGAGAAAGGTCATTGGCTATGGGACTCACTGAGTCGTAGGAACACAGAGGACAAGGAGCCAAAAGAGAGCAGACCCTACAGCCACTGTGACGAGGGAGATGGGACTCCAAGCCCAGTCCAGTGAGGAAGTTTTGTTTGTCACAGGCTATCTGTTGGTCATGTCCTCCTTTACCTCAGTCCTCTTCAGAGCCATGCCCCTACCCTTGCAAAGAATGCAGATTGGCTTCTATTGTCTGTGTTGTCTACTGTCTCATACCCAGAAGCCGGCAGCTGAGCCCTAAATTACCTGCCACACTGAAAATGCAAGTGTCTTCCCCCAAAACAAACCTCTCAGCTCTATATTGATGTGGCCATTCCTTGTGAAATCATCCTTTCCGTTCTGACTGGATGCTGAATCAGCCTTTGCGTTAGGCTATAAGACCAGAAAAACAAGGGGCTTCCTGCCTGGTTTGGAATCTAAACACACGCACACCTCCCTAGCAGTTTAGGGCAAGTGTACCGAATTGGATTTTGCTTTGTTTTGTTTAAGTTCTAGTTTTTTTCCTAGAGGGGGTCACAAACACTTAAAATACAACCAACTCAAACGAGTGTTGCTCTGGATTGTAAGTGAGCACACTAATTCCTATCATTGGAATTAACGATTAAAAATACAACCACGGAGCTCTCTGGGCATCACACATGCTGCAGTTTAAAGGCAGACTCGCCTGTCTCTAACACCTTCCAAGCCGGAAGGCCAGCACCAGCTGCCACTCACCATCACACGTGGGTAGCTGCTTTGATTTCAGGACAGAAACAGAAGGAAGTATAGCCAGGCATGATGCTAGCACACTGCAGTCCCAGAACTCCACTGGCAGAGGCAGGAGGACCACAAGTTTGTTCTACATATCTCAGAGAAAAAGAAGCAACAGGAAGGAAAGAAACCTTGTGGAGTACCATTTCTCTATTTTAAAAGGTGTTGGAGGGTCGTATTTTAAGAAAAAATAGATTTAAATGTCTTTCTTTCTAGGAGAGAAAGCCTGTGTGTGCTGATTACAAAGCAAGCATGTTTAAAGAAAATTGTGATTTTCTTTAAACTGGTTCCCCACTGGTTCCCCATTTACCTGACCTAGTTAGTCCTATTACGTGCTTCAACTTGCAATGTTTTCTAATTCTTTTTCCTTTGTTCATTCCACACACCGTTCTTAATTACTATGAACTAGAATCTGCAGCAGATGCTTAAGTTCTACCAGGGAATAAAGGAGTCCCTGCTCTCCTGGAATGAATCTCCTAATGGAAGGAGACCCACAACATATAAATGTCACTGTAATGCAGTTGAAGGAATGGTGCTGGGGCATGGCTGGGGGCTGGGGGCCGGGGGGAAACAGTAACGAGCCCCAAGTGCCTTTCCACCAACTGTGACCTAGGGAGAGTTTTATGTTAGTTTCAGTTTAGGTTTTTGTGCTGGGGACTGAACACTGGACCCTAGACATGCTAGGCATAA
Source organism: Uromys caudimaculatus (assembly GCA_028551405.1). NCBI lineage: Eukaryota > Metazoa > Chordata > Mammalia > Rodentia > Muridae > Uromys > Uromys caudimaculatus. The sequence continues at coordinate 86,499,308 of CM052705.1, read as the reverse complement.
ACTCTAGCATTGAGCTACAACCACAACCTATTATGTTAGCCTTTACTCTACAAGATTTAAAAGCCAATTATTATCACTATCTTTCACTTAAAAAATCATGTTGTTATTTCTCTCACTTTTGTGATTCCTTCCTAGTTTCTAAAGCCTGTCTCTTTGACAGGTCCAATATTCTCTCTGTAAACTAATAGTGTCATATGCACTTCCTGTCTTCCTCCTTATGAACAAGAATTTCTAGAAAGAAGCTGTATCTACCAAGTCTAATTGACTAATTCGAAGTGCAATGGTGTGGGGAGGTTGGAATGTTGCAGGTCCAGAATCCAGTTACCTTACATTGGGCTACTTTTAGCCCCACCCCCTACAGTAGCCATTCCTTGCCCACCTCTGTGTTAGACCTAATGATTTTTATTTGTTAGTCATAGATTCAAAATCTTTTTGAAACCTATTAACTTGGCAGACCTCTACCTTCCACCAACCCCAAAGCCAAGACTGTCATCAGATAGCATCTGAGGCCTAAAGGAGAGATTCCCCCATTTTGCTATGACTATCTCTGCTGTTTTCCACCAATGCATTTTTAAATGCCTTGACTTATAATTCCGTAAGACTGCTGCCACACGGGAACCTGGAACCTGGGATAAGCTAGCTCCATGTTTCCAATGGTCACTCAAATTTGGCTCCAGAATAAACCATCTCTCATTCTCTTTGAGGTGAGAGCTGTGGGTTTTGTTTTTTGTTTTGTTTTGTTTTTCGGTCAATTCCCTGCCATGTAAATACTACCCATTCTGAAGAACTCACTCAAAGTCCTTTCAGTTATTTATTTATTTTAGTTATGTCTACCTCGTCACCAAAATGATTGAAAGTATCTCGGGAGGGGAGGTATCTGTTTAGCCTCCAACTTGAGTACTTAGGACTTTGGAGTTCAAAAAGATTTGAGTTTATGACAGGGGGCAGTAGCATGAGCCTGTAGTCCTAGCTACTCAGGAGGTTAAGAGTTAATTGAGCCTACAAGTTCAAGATCAACCTGGAAACACAGCAGGACACAGTCTCACAGGAAATAAGTAAGATCTGAGTTACAACAGTAAGGATGAAGTTATAACCACCCTACTTACATCCTTACTGGACTAGTCTGCACATTAACACTGACCCTCACACCTTTCGTTTGCCCCCATGTGGCCATCTCACTGCAGGTACAGGTGCTTTCACCAACAACCCTGCCTTCAGCCTCAAGATGTGTAAGCATCTTGGTCGCTACAGAGGAGATCTGACATGCTCCACCCTCTTCCACTCAGATGTCTGGACCATTTGCCTTACATGAGGCTGCTCCGCTCCTCAAGAAGGAACTGTGAAGCTGGATTTGAGAAGGACTCAGTCCACCAGATGCTAGATGGATACTGTTAAGTCCTTGACAAGAACAATAAGGGTTCACTACTCACAAATAAACATCTATGTTTCTAAAGATTCTTTGTCAAAACACTGGGCCTGATAGTGTAAGCCTGGAATCCCAGCAGCTCCGGAGGCTGGGGGGATAATCCAAAAGATCAAGTCCTGTCTGGGCTACAGAGTGACCCTGTTTCAAAATAAAAAGTAGGAAGAAGGCTGGAGATGTAGCTCAGTGACAGAGGGCACGCCTAGTATGTACAAGGCCCTGATTTCCATCTCCAGCAGCACAACCATCAGCTAAAAAATATTCTTATAAAATACCCATCCCAGTTATGATTTCTAGTGCTGTGAGAAAACACCTAGATCAAAACCAACTTGGGGGGAGGGTTTATTCATCTTATGCTTCCACCTCATAGTCCATCATCAAGGGAAATCAGGAACTCACACAGGGCAGGACCCTGGAGGCAGGAGCTGGTGCAGAGGCCACGAAGGGGTGCTAATTAGAGGCTTGCTCTTCATGGCTTGCTCAGCCTGCCTCTTATAGAACTCAGGACCACCTGCCCAGGGGTGGGTACAGGCCCCCAAGAGCTAGACCCTCCCATTCTAGCATTAACCAAGGAATTACCCTATAGGTTTGCCTTCAGGCAATCTGCTGATAATATTTTCTAAACTGAGGTTCCCCTTCCCAGACAACTCTGGGCATGGAGAGAAAGCCAACCAGAAAAAGATCCCCATGTGATGTATCCATCTTCTCAATCTTCTAACCGACTCAATCCAGAACCCTCCGCCACCAGTCTCACCTACTCAGGGTGGAGTGGCTGTGCTTATTTGACAGATGAAAAAAACTGAAGTTCAAACAGCAGTGGTTCTCTGTCTGGCTCTGGGCCAGCCTGGTCACAGTGAAGGCAACGCTGGTGGTTGAGAACTTCCAGAGAATTCCAACCCTGATCACACTGATTCCGGAGACCTCCTCTCAGCAGGCTTTGTGAATGATTCCCCTTCAGCAAGGACACAGCCTCAGAGGAAAACAAGTACTAGAGAGTAAGGGAATGCTTCCAGGGCTCAACTCAAAGGTGGCTTTCTCTTTTGATGGCTTTACCAGACTATCCAGAAAAGTCATGCTGTCTAAACAACTAATTTTAATAACTACAGTTAAAAGACCAACTCATTTGTCTAGTCAATTATTTATGATTTTTAAACTTTTATTTGATTGTGAGTGAGTGTGTTTGTGTGTGTATGTGTATGTCTATGTATAAAAGTATGTGTGTGGTGTATGTTTGTGTGTGTGTGTGGTGTATATTTTTCTGTGTGGTGTATGTTTATGTGGGTGTGTATAGTGTATGCTTGTGTGTGTATGTATATGTGACTGTGGTGTATATTTATATGAGTGCTTGTGTGTATGTGTGCTGTATTTTTGTGTGAGTCAGTATGTGTGGTGTATATTTGTGTGTGTGTGTGCAGGTGTGAGCACACACGTGTACACATGGAAAGGCCAGAAGTCTATATAAGGTACTTTCCTGTAATCACTGTGAAGTTGGTATCAGGTGCCTTTCCTCTCTCACTCTCTATCTTATTTTATGTTTTACTTACAGATTTATTTACTTTGGGGGAGAGTATGTGTGCCACAGTGCATGTGTGGAAATCAGAGAACTATTTTGAGGAGTCATTTTTCACCTTTCACCTTATATGTCCCAAGAATGGAACCCAGGGAATCGAGGTTGGCAGTGTGCTCCTCCATCCACGGAGCCATCTTGCTGTCCCTTCACCTTATTTTTAAGATAGAGTCTCTCTCACTGGACCAGGAGTTCACCTAGTTATCTAAACTGACTGGTCAGCAACCCTAGGGGTCCGCTGTCTCTGCCTTTCTAGTGCTAGCATCACAGGCACAGGCTACTGTCCCAGGCTTTTATGCGAGTGCTAGGGATCAGAAGTCAAGTCCTCTTTCTCCTGTAAGCCTTGAGGTTTCCCAAACTTGAGTGCTCTCTGTGCTCTATGTGTCTAAATAGAAGGAAGGGCTTTCCCTTCAGTACATAGCTGTAGAAGGATGAGCAAAGGTTCTAAGTTGGCTGGGGCAGCCACCTGGAACCTCTCACTGACTGGATCTCCTGCCTGTCACAGGCAACCACAGGGGCTCAGTAGAAGCAGGTAAGGAGCACCTCCCTCCAGGACCAGCAGGGTCTAGGTATGACTTTTGATGTTACTACTTAGCTTTAAATGCAAGTTAATGTATTTCTCTAAGCCTTAGTTTACCTAATCACAAAATGGGCACCCATCTCTAATGTGCCTCTAATGTGCAGAGTTCTGACTTCTGAGGGGAGGGGACAGCAGGGAGCCATTGCCTGCTCTATTTATTGCTTTTGTGGCTCATGTCTTTACTAACAAACTCCCTCCTCCCTTTCTGGAAAAGTCTTCTTCCAGAATCCATAGGGAATGAATCCAGGAACACACTGCCCCATACAATCCTGAAAAATCAAGTCTTTTACATCTAATCTTCAAGTACTCCTTACATTCATTAAGTCATCTCTAGGTTAATTATAATAATTAACATAATGCAAATATTATACAGATAGTGGCTAAACCATATAGGATAGGAAATGTTTCATTTGTGCTGCTGTGATAAAATACCTGGAGATTGTGTGTGTGTGTGTGTGTGTGTGTATGTGTGTATGTGTGTGTATGTCTGTGTACGTGTATGTATGTGTGTGTATGTGTGTGTATATGTGTATGTATTCGTGTGTGTGTATGTGTGTGTGTACATGTGTGTATGTGTGTATGTGTGTGTATGTGTATGTGCATGTGTGTGTGTGTATTCGTGTGTATGTGTGTATGTGTGTATGGTGTGTATATGTGTGTGCATGTGTGTATTTGTGTGTGTGTATGTGTGTGTGTGCATGTGTGTGTATGTATATGTGTGTATGTATTCGTGTATGTGTGTGTATGTGTGTGTACGTGTGTGTATGTGTGTATGTATTCATGTGTGTGTGTATGTGTGTGTGTGCGTGTGTGTGTGTGTGTGTGTGTGTGTGTGTGTGTGAGAGAGAGAGAGTGAAGGGGTCTTCTTTGGCTCACAGTTTCAGGTTCATCACCGTGGGGAAGTCACGGGGCAAGAGCTTGAAGCAGTGGCCCCAGCACACCCATAATGAAGAGTGGGAGAACAAATGCATGCACGCTTAATGCTTAGCTAGTTTCTCCTACTCTAGTTAAGTCCAGTGCCCAAAACTCGGGAGTGGTGCCACTCACTTCCAGCCTGGCTCCTTCCCATCAATAAAGTCAACAAGACAATCTTCCACAGACATATTCATGACCTACCTGATCTAAATAATCCCTCAGTGGGACTCTTTCCAGGCAGATTTAGGTTGTGTCAAGTTGACAATTAAAACAACCCATCACAGGAATAATACTTGGGGGCGGGGTTTGTGCATGTTCAGAACAAATACATCTTTTTCTAAAGGTTTGATCACCAGTTGGTTGAATGGGCAGATGAGAAACCTACAGATATGGCGGACCAACTGCCACGTGGCAGCAAATGACTTGCCTCTTATAGGACTCCAGAATTGAGCTGAGCGGCATTTGGTTCATGGTTTCCAATGTCTCAGGCCCGTATTCCCAGTCATTTAATGCACATCATTAAGGTTACTGTTCAATTTAATTGCCTATGTGTAAGCAGCCTTCCATTCCCTGCTGTCTGAAGAACTGGGTTACATGAAGAATAATTACTCCAAACTCCACAGTCCCAACTTCCGGGGGTCTCTTTTCTATCTTGACTAGTTCCGAAAGTTTACCTCCCACAGAGAAAACTGGTATTGATTCAGTGTCTCCTGACCAACCTGCTGGAAACAAAGTTGCTGGCAGGTAAGTACTGGGGAACATGGTTGCTGCCAGGAGTAGGAGACTTTGGCTCCAAAAGGGTTATTGGTCTCCTATGGTCAGAGATTTTGTTGAAAGTGTACATTCACAGGCTCACTCCAGGTGGAGTGAGCCAGAACCTCTGGGGGTAAGCCCCAGCTGCCTGTCTGAATTATCCCTCTTCAAACAGAGACCATTCTCATCAAAAGTGAAAGCAACACATAGGTCATAAACTCATTGAGCTAAATCTGAAAGTCCCCTATCCTTCCAGAAGAGTTACAGACAAACTGCAGCCACAACTCAGGCCTCCACCTGAATGGGCAGTGTTCCTTCTGCTGGTTCGCAGCCTGCATCTAAAGGGGGCACCCCATCCCAGCACCTCCCGGCTGGAAGCTCAAGCACTGGCTTCCAAAGGGCAGATGACGGTTTTTGAAGATAAGGACCACGAATGAAAACTGCAGCCTGATCCTACTGAAATCACCTAAGATATTAGCAATTATTTCCCAAGCGTTCAACAAGATAGAACTTCTATTTATGAGATTTGAAAATCCAGGGGTAAGGGAGGGAGCACCATGAAGACTTACAAGCTTAACATCTGGAGGAATGTAGTTTGAAAAAATGTCAACAGCTGTGCCAGTGTCTGTGGGACATTTCAGAGAGTCTTTCTTTTCCCCAAATTGTTTCCAATAGGTGAATGTTACTTCTCTAATCACAGGGGGAAGTAAAACTGTCTTTTGACTGTTTCCTAACCATACCATTCTGCATGAAGGTTTATTTTGCATTTCTATTCCTTTCTATATGGCAGGACAGTATTATAGTAATTATTTATATGGCACCATATGTTACTGTGAAGATGAAATTCATTAAATGTATTCTCCCAGATGCCCTGAAAATAAGCAAGAAGGTTAAATGCATTCTGAAGTTCAAAGCACTAAGAATTAAGACAAGCTGTGAAGCTAAAGGAAAAATTAATGCCAGTATTGAGCCCTCTGAGAGCATCCCTTATGAAAAAAAAAATGTGGTAGACAGCTTCTCCCTCTTATCTCCATGTTTAACCCCTGGAATGTGCAGGACCTCAGGGAATAAAAACATGGGAAAAACTCAGAAACACAGAGACCAAATGATCTACCTTCACACACACGCAAGCACACACACACACACACACACACACACACACACACACACACGTCCAGTCCTGTGGGACAGTAAGATGTTGAAATTTACAGGCACATTGCATTGCCCAATGAGTCCTTTTTTTTCCCCCATAAGTAGTGTTTGCTCATTTTAAAAACATTTATGTTGGTTATCTGATTTCACAAATCACAAATTTACAACTAAGTCTCATTTATAGAGATATCGCAGCCACACAGGCATCCTTTCCCTGTCACAGTTGATGTAACGAATTGATAGCTTCAAAGAAAACCGTTTTACTGAAAGTCTCTCAGCAGAATAAGCTCGGTGAATGTTAACTGAAATTCCATAAGGAGAACGAAAAGCAAAGTTAAGGTGATGGAGAGAAAACCGCCGAGAGCTAGCCCCTTCGCTAGAATACCTCCCAACAGTCAACATTTCTAAACTCTGCAGCTGCTTTAGGGAAAGAAGGAGTTGGTGGCGGAAGGAAGCTTTCCCCACCCTGGGACTTACAGTGCCCAAGCTCACCTCGGTATCTACACGATTTAGATTAACAGCTGTATCAGAGAACTCAAACCATTTATCATCTCTGGGTGCATGCAGGCTTTGGCTTACAAAGGTGTGTGTGTCTGTGGCAACTGTCCTGTTTCCCTCTGTCCTCTACTTGGATGGAGTAAGTCCCTTCTAAGGTGAAGTAAGCTAAGAGCAAGGACAGAGAATAGAGGAGTCACAGAAACTTTCTGGCAGCCCAGATCCAACTCCGCACAATCACCACCTACCTAGTTGTGAAAACTGTCCGGTCAGAGCCTTCTTTATAGTGTGCTAACCTCGACAGCAAAGGTCTTCCGACCATCGAGCACATACTGGCAACCCATTCTGTAACATTCTGATAAGCACCAACCCTGGTCTTACTCTCCCATTCTCCCTGGAGAGAAAAGGATGGACTGGTGGGCTTTACTTCCTCCTGGTTGCCTTTCAAGTTTTCCTTGGGGGCTGCTAAAAGGGCATTGATCAGAACTTACCTACAGGTCCAGTTCCTAAGCAGGCACCAATGCTGCGGGAATAATTCCAAACCAACGAGATTCAAAACATCTTCAATTTATTTGCAGACTAGAAATGCCACTTGTCTCCACGAGAGAGAAAATGCTCCCACTTTGTCAAATTAAAAAAGAATGGAAACCCGCAGCTTTCCTCTGAACAAATTTAAATTTTCTGGGTCACTTTCCTCATCACACTTTTTAAGCAGCCTGACCCGCTCAGAAAAGGCTATACCGACTGCGAAAGCAAGTCTCATGCCTCAGACCTCACCACCCACCCCTGCCTTCCTCACCTCACCCCGGAGCCTCGCCCTTTCAACCCACAATCCAGGAGCTTATTTACAGGAAAAGTTGCTGGAGGTAGACTCCCCAACCTGCGCTCTCGGAACCGGATGGCTGGGAAGAAGAGGAAGCCTCCCGGGCCCCGCACGCCCTCCAGGCCCAGGCGCGGAGCGCGTCCCACCCCAAAGCCAGGAAGGCGATTTCCACGCAGACCTGCACCCATCCCACTCAAGTCCGCACGCCAGCTCGCCGAGTCACTTACGTAAGCTCGCTGTGCACAGTCCCAAACTGCAGACACACACCCGCACCTGTCACGCATCCGAAATGGACAGGCACCCACCCCCGAGGAATGCAAGCCACACAGATCTGGGCGCGGGTGCGGCTTCCATTCCTTTTCTCCCGGTTCTTTTCTTGCCCCGTTTTGTCTAACTACAATTACCTTAACAACCAAAGAATTGCCTCAACTCGCTCCGGCGTCTCAGTTTCTCCTAAAGCCCGGCTGGCGCCCGGCGCATGATAAGGCTGGGGAACCCGGGAGTCGCCAGCTCTCGGAGGTGGAGGGGCGGCCGAATCCGTCCGGGCACTGCTCTCCCGATTGTCGTCGCCTCCTCCTCCTCTTCCACCTCCTTGGTGCCACTTTCCGAGGCGGCGACCGCAGGGGGCTCAGCGAGCAGACTGTGCAGCCCCGGACCCGGGAGGAGGCGCGGCAGGTCGCATGGTGCCAAGGCGCGGGGCTCCCGGGGTGTTTCCCTCGCCCCTCGCCGGTCCGGACCGGATCCGCCCCCTCGGCACCCGCAGCAACAGGGACCCCGGGGCGCCCCCGGGCGGAGCTCTTGGCCACCCGGCGGGGGCCGATCGCCAAGGAGCTGCCCGGAGTCGCGCAGCCCAGGCGCTCGGCTCGGCCGCTGCCGCAGCGGCGCCCGCTGTCGGGGACCCGGAGCAGCTGCAGCCCCGAGCCGCGCACCTGGGCGCCCGCACCTGGCCTGAGCCGCGCGCTGCTAGCGGGACCCTGGCACCTGAGCACGCTCCTAGGTCGCCTCCACCAGGCTCACCTGTCCCAGCGCCGCTCAAGGTTCGGATCAAGCTCTGTGCAGCAAGCGGGGGGGGGGGGGGGGGGGG